>JBAJFG010000287.1:0-747588 GCA_037903475.1 Ancylostoma caninum
ACCAACCGTTTGTTGCTGCGCGGCATTCTCACCTCCAGATCCATACGTCCACACTCCAACGCAGAAATGAGTTCTCGAAAATCATCGTCCTGTCGCAGCTCTTTTAACCATTCTGATTCTTCAACGGCGGTTCGGCAAACAATCATTTCATTCTCGGGGCAGACTATCTGTTCGTGTTCCTCACTCGTTGTAGCTCCGCGCGACAATGCATCAGCTACCGCATTTGCCTTTCCGGCTACATACTGAACCTCTAGTCTGTACTTTTGCAACTGCAACGCCCACCTGAGCACTCTTGCGGATACGTTCGATTGCTTAAACAGACTTGTTAGAGGTTTGTGATCTGTCTTTACCACTGTTTTGAGGCCATAGATGAAAAAGTGAAACTTATTAACGGCGAATACTACCGCAAGGGCTTCAAGGTCCGTTACATGATAGTTTTTCTCCGCTTTGGACAACTTCTTGGATGCGAAGTAAATGGGATGCAAAAATCCATCCTTGCCCTTCTGACAGAGAACTGCTCCTAAGCCGTGTGTAGACGCGTCAGTGAAGATCACGAAAGGATTTGATTCGTTCGCCGCACCTTCCATATCCGGCTGTGCTAATATTGGCGCCTGTGTGAGTCTTGACTTCATCTCCTCAAACGCCTTTTCTTCTCGCTCCGTCCACCTCCATCGCGTTTTCGGACTAGTTAGCTGGTACAAACATTCCGTGATTTTTGCGAATTTGAGTATAAATTTCCTGTAATACGAGGCCATCCCTAAGAATGTCCTCAGTTGAGCCACACTTCGCGGTTTCGGGTAATCCCTGATCTTCGGAGCCACACTTCGCGGTTTCGGGTAATCCCTGATCTTCGCAATCTTATCGGGATCCGTACACACGCCATTCCTGCTAATGACATGCCCCAGAAACCTTATTTCTTCTTTGAAAAACTCGCATTTCTGAGCTTTCAGCTTCAAATTCGCGCGTCTCATGGCCTCGAAGACTAGCTGGAGAACCTCGTAGTGACGTTCGATCGTCTCTGTGGCTATCAAGATGTCATCTATGTACACAAATACTTCGCTGTCTTTCACCCCTAATTCTCCAAGCACAAGGTCCATCATTCGCTGGAAACCCGCCGGGCTTGTGGAGAGACCAAAAGGTAAAACGGTGAATTGGAATAATCCTTCGCTCGAAGTGAACGCCGTCTTCGGTTTTGCTTCCTCAGACAACCTGATCTGCCAGTAACCTGCTGCGAGATCGAGAGTGGAGAACACTCTCTTTCCGCCTAAGCTCTGTAGCACTGTGTCTATCGTGGGCAAGGGGTATGAGTCTTGCTTAATCACCTTGTTCAGTGCCCGATAGTCTATGCATAGGCGAAGCGTGCCGTCTTTCTTCCGAACCAATACCACAGGCGACGCCCACTCAGACTGGCTTTTTTCCACAATTCCCCGTTCCACGAGATCCTTGATTATTCCCTTGAACTCCTTCCTGGCTCCCATTGGCACCGGTCTGGTCTTCTGTTTTATCGGAGTAGCATCGCCAGTGTCAATATCATGCACTACCAAATGTGTATGCGTGAGCTCCCGATCACTAACAGCAAAAACATCGGAAAATTGTTGTGTCAACGACGTCAATTTTGAAGTCATATCACTTCTTTGCGCCAGCATGTCCGAGAGTATTTTCTCCTTGTCGATGGCTCCCTTAGCCTGTCCTGCATTACCATCCAGCATATCCGAATGGTCCGGTGCTATCTTAACTGGAAGGAATTCATCATCCGAGAACTCCCCGATTACCTGTCCTTTTTGTAGCACCATTGGTTCCGTTCCTGTATTCACAACCGGAATCTTAACGGTTCCTTCTCTGGAAATGGTGCAACATCCGTGCGACACGAACTTATTATTGGACCACAGCATTGTATCTCCTGGATTTCCTAGCAGCTCCACATTTCCCCTAGCACCTGGCGGGACATACGTCCGTTGTGCGACTACTGCTTGAGTTGACGCCGGCTCATGAATTGCGTCCGCTTTTTGTTCATCCTCTTGAACTACTGGGGCTTGTTTCTCTTCCCTGACTAAATGGATGCCAAATTGTTCCAACGCATTCGTTCCTAGGATCACCAGTTTATCGAGGCCATCCCCTACATGAAACGCTATCCATCTCCTAGCGCCATCGAGACCGACCTCCATTCTAATGGTATCCAGGAACTGCATCCTTTGCCCCGATGCATTCCTTATGACGGCTTCAATCCCAGGGATTCGTTCCACGAAAGCGTCGATATCTACGTTGCAATCCCTTGCTGCCTTGAAAAGTGCAATCGGAATAATTGAAGTTTCCGATCCTGTGTCCAAAAGCGCCTCAACCTGCATGCCCATTATGTCCACCTGAGCCACTGACCTGCACCCGAACAGTTGTTTTGCCGGATCTGCCATTTCGGTTATGGTGCTGCTGCAAAGAAACCGATCGAGGAGTGCCGAAAAAGAGCCACTTTGTCTTTCTGGACGTCTGTCGGTAGATTTTGCTCTTTCTTGATCCCACCGTGGCTGCGCTTTACAGTCCTTGGCTTTGTGTCCCCTTGCTCCGCACTTGTAGCACTGTATATGCGTGCGTTCCACACCATTGCCCACCGCGGGCTGTGTTGACTGTATAGGCGGGTTTGCTGGAACTACTTCATCCCTTGCAGCCGCGCTGTTACTATTGCCTGTAAACCGCATCGCGTCGTTCCTTTGCGCGGACTTCGATACCTTTATCCTTTCAGCTACATTGCCATTTCTTTGAAAGCGCATCTTACCGAACTTTGATTGTTGCGCCATATCAGAAGCCATGTTTCGATTCCTTTCCAATCTCAGCGCTACTTCCTTTACCTTCTCGTATACTTGCCCCCTCGGACTTGTCTCAATCGTTTCAGCTATGCAGTAACTCCCTTCCCACTTGGCTAACTGCCTGAACAATATCTCAGCTTTTTGAAGGGAAACTGCCTCAGGTGGGGTATCAGGATAGGCCCTACTGGCTAGTTTTTCTAGTGCTAAGCAAAACTCGGTTACTGGCTGCCCTTCTCTGATTGTAAGCGACGCTAGTTGAGACATGGCTTTCACGCACGCTCCATTTGTGTCCACCTTCAGCCTCTCTTTCATGGCCTTAACTACCTCCTCGAAGGGGCCATCTTTCAACGGTTGTGGGAGAGTTTCAAACATCGAGAGAGCGTCTTTCCTCAGAAGTCCCTCGAACAACTGAATGCGACTCCTGTCATCCCACAGTGAACTCGGATATTTGACTTCAAACGCATTCAGGAATCGTTTGAAACTCTCCCTTTCTTTTCCATGAAATGGGGCTACCTCTGGTAGAGCACTCACCTTCATAAATTCTACAAGGGGCTCCCTGTTTTTACTCGCACCAGAGGCATCCTCTCCCATGTTACTGTTTGTCAGTGGTGGAAACGTACCCATGGCCCAAGAAGGTGCCTCTTCCTTTCTCCTCTCGCAAGCGCCGTCTTGCAATCGCCATAAGGGTGTGCGGATCACATGAGTTGACGTCGAGTGTGCCTGAATTTGTGACTCTGAGTTATTCTGTACACTTCTAGCAACATTCTTAAACCTTTGCCATTGTCCATGCTCACCTTCATTGCGGTGGTCGCCTCCTCCACTTTGACCGAGTGTTTCGACCCGTTTGACAAGCTCTGCCACCTGCAACTGGTACGATTCGATTTGCCTACGCAAACTATTAATTATTTGTTCTTGTCCATTTATGGCCCATTTCATCTGCTGTGCCGCCTCCACTAAGTTGCTCCGGTCACACTCGAGCAATTCGAGCAACTTCTTTATGTTCTCACTGTCTTGCATGCTCCTATCCAGAAAGTTTTCGATGTCCTCGACACCCTCTAGTCCGGCTATGCGCAACAACTCTAGGGCGCTTCTGTCTCTCTCTTCACTTCTCCATATTCTGGTCATTTCCTGCACACGCGCATCGCACTCCGTTTTCGCCTGCTCCAGCAAACATTTTATGCCCTCATCTGCTAGCCTGGCCTGAGTGCTGACAGCTTCCCATACCTCATTTCTCACAGGGTCGGTTGTGCGCATGTTTTTACTCAGTCTCTTCTCACACTCCAACTTGATGTTGTTTATATACCTATGAGCTAACCTAACTCTTCGCTCATGCTCTTTCTCTTGATCATCACTAACCTGCACGTCGTTACGGTGATCACTCAGATTCTCGCCGTCCCGCGGGTTGTGCTCGTCACATGCATTTGAAGGGTTCTCCTGCTCGCCCAACAGCATATCCTCGGTCAGTTCGTCTGCAGAGATCGGCATCTGTAAATGACCGTATGTATTACTTGAACGTTACTGGATATCACGATCAACAGTCAAGCGGTACGACGCGACCACACGGATTGTGTATGAGATCGATTACTTCCTATATGAGGGGATGGTGCAAGTCGTGATACTTATCAGTCTCTATCACCCTGCAAATTATCACACTTCCTAATCCACTGCCTCAGAATCAGTCGATGAGGAGCCCTAGGGCGTCACTCACCTTTCCCCGTATGAAGGACACACGATACTGATCGATATAATACGCCCTATGAAACTCCTGGGCCTCTCCCTCTACGCTCACTAGTAAACCGATGGGGAGTCCCAGGCCTCACCCACCGAAATATCGACCAAAATCCTGTGCCACTCACGTGGACACTGATACCGTCGTGGGTCTGGGAGCCAGAGGCGTCACCAGACCAATTACCACCAGAATTGACCGGCTGGGAGCCTTACGGCTTCACCTGCCTTTATCCGTTCTCCTCACTTTCGCACAGTGGGCTCGGCCCCCATATGAAGACCTCCCTGTTGGCAGGCCTGGTTTCTACTGTCCGATCGGAGGGCTGAGTGAGTGAGAAAGGAGGTGTGACAATTTTTATTAGCAAACAAAGAGGTTAAAACGTGTAGGTGAGTGGTCGAATGGGCAAAGAGGAAAAAATAAGCACCGGTATCCTAGAACAAATCCTTAAATACGCGCTCGCGCGCGGGAACAGAAGATCATCGATAAGCAGATCAAAAAGAACAAGAGTGAGTTACTATTGCGAAAGAAGATAATTGCGTAAATTAACAATGGTTACTTTGTTGTTTTCGTTATGCTTTCAACTAAGGTTTATTACACATCTTTCTGTGACACTTTCGATTTAGATTAATCGAATTCCCTTGGTGCGCACAGCAGTTGTGCATGTATTGAGAGCAGATTCGCCGAGCTGCATCTGGGTGCGTCTCACAAACCACATAACAGAGAGTTTAATATTCACAGAACCGTGAGTTCTCTTTTCCGCTTGGATCTTTCCGGCCTTGAATCTTCAGCTTCGTCCGTTAATTTTTAGATGTGAGTTAGTACAACGCTGCAAAGGAGGTGGAACAGATGGTGGTGATGACCTTAAAGAATTCGAGTACTGCCTAGCTCCAATAAGAGATAGGACATACGCCCGTTGTCGAGTGCTGGAGTTGAGTAATATGGACATTTTATCCATTTTTATCTTTTATTTGGCGACCTTAGTTTGTGTTTAGGTGACGGAAACGTTAGCTAAAGTGTTCTTTATCGACGAAGGCATTTCTGCTTGGGTAGCTAAAGATGTAAGTCAACAGCTAACCATTAACTTTAACCTTAATGTTCCTTTTTTTGCAGTGCTTAGCCTGCATGCCAAAAGAGATGGCGTACCACCCATGGCAAGCTATTATGGTATCTTTGTGTGGAGTTGGTATGCGTCAGCCTCTGCGTCGCAGCAAACAGGTACCTGTTGCACATTTACAATAAGTGTCTGAGATTGGGAAGAAATTCCTGTGCGATGAAAAAGTAGCTCTTCCTCCCATTTAGACGAAAGTCACATGGACTGAGGGTGAATGCGTATCTTTCCGTCAACTTCTCAGTGCATTTCCTTTGTTGAAGACGCGCACGGTGAAATCCTCTATTGTCCACAACGATTACAGAAGGGCTATACAAGTTAGTTTTTTTTTTCTTTTCAATTTTCCTGCATTTTGGAAGAGCATCCTAGTAGGCGATCACTGTGCATTCATTTAATTTCAATTCAAAATCGCCTAAAAACGAAACCAGTCTGTTTGACCTCACTAGAACAGGTCGTTCATGGCCAAGCTTTTCGCTTCCTACTGCTCTGTTCATAAAATGCCACTCTCTGCGCGCTTGCATTCGTCTGAGATCGTTCGGACAAGTGAAATGGACGACAAATACAGGAAACATAAGATTCTGCACGATCACCTTAGAATTCTTGTGTGTCGGTCATTTGAATTCATCTTGCGCGCATTCATTCGTTTCTCTTTTCCCAGCATTAAGCGGCATGATCCTTCTTTCGCATGGAACGAGTACAAATTAACGCTCAAGCGCTGGTGGTACATACACAAGGGTCAGTGAATTGTCGAAAATTTGCTGTTGCAATGCGATCAGAGTCGTCAATTTCGAGTCCTTTCATACATGAGGCGTTGCAGGAGAAATGTACTGTCGGCAGGCAGCACATTCTTTGCTTTGTACCTGGTCAGTGGTTGTTTGGTACAATCACTATCGCTGCTCTTGATCTGCTCGGTGTTGTGCACAGCCGATCCACTAACCTGCCACACATCTGTATGATCGGCACCATTGCAATTGCTTCTGTACTTTTATGTGCTCCACCCCACGCTTGCATGATACATGTAGCGATTCTTTCCAGTTCACCATAGAAATATAGCTATTTGTCCAGAACGAGCGCGTTGCCTTTAAACTGGGATGTTCTCACGTCTACATAATTTCTCAACCTCTGAGCAGTAATTTAAATGTATGGATTCGGTTTCATTGTCAGGTTGGTTCATTCTAGGTTGAGCTGTACGGAATTCCAGTAGGGCATACAGACACTTCTCCGGAAGTTGGTCTCTGTATTGCTGCTCTTTTCTCGGCTGAATGGCGAGGACGGCTTCGAACCCAGCGGGTTGTAAACGCAGCAGATTTCACTCCTGCTTCAAACATTGAAGAAGTCTCTTTCAAATGTACATCTTCATATATCTTTCATACTATCCACTTCTCTTCTAGGATATCTCTCCTCCTGCACTCGAAGATATTCCTCCTTTTCGGAGGTTCTTCCCAACCGACTGGAAAAGATTCAATATTGCAAATGACCAGGCGTCGCTACTGAAGGAAAACATGAATGAATGGCGTGATTGGACACCTCATATTGCACGCGTTCCGCCGCTGGAGGTGGAATGGCTTGATAGCAATGGGTTGGTCCTTGCAATTAATTGCTTTTATTACTAGGATGCCGAAGATTGCAAATGATTGCTCGATTTTAGCCGTTCAAGGAAGGAAATTATAATCTGTCATTTTCCACATTTGTTCCTATTTTTCGCACCATTAATTCCCCGTTACGATTCCATACACACTAACTTAACGCAGTCCCGGCCTCACAATTTTGGCGTACACTGCCATTTGGACACACTCGCTTGCTCACGTCTGTGTCTCGCGTGACACATTGTCGCGAATGTGTTTACTTACCTTGTTCTAACGATATCTTAATCTTCGTCTTCATTTTCAAGCATCTGACACCTTCCAGGTATCGTACATTGAGCCAAGACTATCTTATGAATATTGAGGGCTCCCAAACTCAGTCTCCTTACGAGTTTTATGCGCGACCCATCCGCAGAGAACGTGTGAAGGTGCCTCCAAGTAAGTTCACTGCATGAAATGCATATAATTTTGGAGGATAAGTAGTTCTTTCCAGGTGAAATTAGTTCCGGAGAAGAAGAGCAGCTTCAGTCGGAGACAGAAGCTATGCTGAATGCACACGATGAGTTGAGGAAGAAGGCTACGGTTTTGGACACGTTTTATTCGCTTGAGGACAACAGAAGCCCCCTTGAGAGCAATCAAGTGTAGGTGCAATTTCTCGCTGGCAGTTAAATATTCTAGTGATATTTTTTTTCTGCAGTGCTAATTGGTTGAAGGATAACATACGCGTCTTTGCAATCTGCGCTTGCTCCGAGGAACGCGGTGCTTACACTGGGGAGTGGCAGCGTGTTGAGGTCGCATTTACATTATCTAGCGTTTCCACCTTGATTCTATGTGGAACATAGTTCAGGTGCTCTCATGCGACATATTTGCGAACGTCCTATTTCTTGATTCTGGTGGCACAGAACTCGTGGTGCCTTACAGTCTCTACAAGATCCATCCAATGTTCGTCAGTTTTCTCCCTCGTTCCCATCTACAGCATGCATTTATTTATCCTCCTTTCAGTCACTGCACTTATCCGCCGATGTGCATGCAGCTTTGTATGTACGGAGTTGGGCCACCGGAAGCTGACGGACGCCTTGAATGGGGTGAGGGTCCTAAAAATGAGTGGAGGAAGCTTCTTCGTGAGGACCTACCAATGGCAATCTCAGTCCTCAGTATGTTTTCATATCCGTTATTTCCTGGGAAAGTTGTTATTCACTTTATCTACCTCAATTTCTGAATGTATATGGAAGATTTAAAAAGCGTTTCCTACGAGTTCGGGTCTTATCCATCCTTTTAAGTCTTTTTTCACTGAATTCAAATTATTGACGACTGAGAGCGCGTACCCATCTACATCAATTGCGATCGCTGCTGTGACACCCACTTACCCTGTAATGCGCAATTACAATGCAGTTGAGAACTGCTCCGGCTGGCAGCCTGAAATCGTATATGCCAACTTAATTTTGGATATATAAGTCTGAAAAAATTGGTAGTTTCTACCAATGGCGGACGCATAATGTGAGTGGGGTGGAGGGGAGGGGCGTGGGAAAAGCAGGGTCTCCGCCGCTTTGTGTACCCGGACAAGAAATAAAAGTAATCAAAGTGTTAACAATAATAATCTTGAAAAATACCAAAAAAATGGAAATATACACATATAGTCCTTCTGCGCAATCGGTAGAAAGTTTTCGAGCGCGCCGAGCCTGCGGCCGTCCGATCTATATCGATTTAAACTATTCCAACCAATAGAGAAGATCGACAAAAAACGCTCACCTAAGCAAATACCTGACGAAAGGTGTCCTCGAACAGCTGATCGAGGATGCCGGACCGCTTTTACCAGCGGGCCGCGCCGCGCGCGCGCTGCGGGCTCGGCGCGCTCTACAACTTTCTACCGATTGCGCAGATGGACTGTACTTATATAAGATTTTTGTTTATGTTATAAAGTAATTTCGAAAACTCTTCGGCGATCCATTTTCGGGGCTGGTGGGGGAGGGTGGGAGGCTGCTTCCGACTCTGGTTTCTACTCTATGTTCACAGTTACTTTTTTGTAATGAGCAGAAAGCATGGTTGTTGTCATTCCTGCAACTTAGCTTTGGGAATAAGCTGTCAGTTTTCTTTTGCTACAGTCATGGCTCATATCTATTGAAGTTGTTCGGCTGATCTATCGCCGTAATTTACAAGGTAAAGTTCCTCCTTACGCAAATTTTCTCGGAACTACATCCTATTTAAGTATTCTTATCTTATCACATTAATTTTGAATAATGATGCAATTTTTCTAATATATTTAGTTCCAAATCAAACACGTAATAAGCGGAATAACTGTCTCATCCTTTAGAACGCCTGAATGCAGCCAACGACAACACAGTCTTACAAAGCAACGAACCCGCATGGCGTCGTCCTGGTGTGCTATTCGTTCGTTATCTCAAAGTTCACGGGGATAATGTCACCACCTTGGAGAAGTTCTGCAGCCCATCCCGGTTCCCTAATAGTGGAATGTTTCAAAATGATATGCCATGTAGATGGGATTTGGAATAAGCTTGCCTCAAGATTTGCGGTTTTATTGGGTCTCGAATTTTCATTCGGCTTTAGAGATGTTTCTTGTGTACGTCCTAAAGTGCGATTTGGGTTCACTTGTTGAACTGGTAGTGAATTCTCTTCTATCAATCATGATCAGCTTGGAGATCTGCTAGATTAGGTAGAAAGTTGGGGATTCCGTGCCTCTTACCTGTGCTCAATATTTACTTGCTGTTTGTGGATGTATGTCACAACCATTCCGATTGTATGGAAAAGATAAATCAGAGGAGACGAAATCAGAACGGTACTAGAAAAAAAAACGAAAACAAAAGAAACTAAGAAATTATGAAGTAATCGTGTAGCAGAGTTGCAAATCGTTAACGAGAAGGAAGGTGTGGGAAATGAAATAACTATCAGTAACATTTCCGCAGTACGGTATTACCACCTGGTTCAGTTCGTTTCTTTGAAATCATAGAATGTTGTCTGTGTGTGGAACAATGGGATATAAGCGTTTTTTTCTGTCATGGATATTGCGAATGATGACAAACAAAACTGGAGATTGGTGGTATATCAACTGGTTGGTTATGTAGCTTTCAGTATATAAGCTGCAAAGGATGGTAACGGCGCTAACATGTTTTATTAAATGTGATTGTATGCATAAGAATTGACAGTTGACATTGTGTAGATAAATCACACTGGCAAAGTGAGAGGAAGTATAATGCATCGAAACGTAACCAAAGTTCACTCTCGAAAGACTACGATACCCAGACGATGAGGAAATGTACAAACAGGAGGGGTAACACCTTTAGGATATTATAGCATAAGGGTGCCATTACATGGTATTTAGCAATTCAATAAATAGTGGAAGTAATTGTGGGCATCGAAAAAACAAACATAATCAGCTTAGATTGATCTTGATCTTCTGTCGAAATGCAAGGCGGTGGTGTATTTCAGAAGGAAAGAGGCGGTGCTGATGTTCTATGATTGATCAGTTCATCTACATAACTTAGCCCTTCAGTGTCAATTCATCGATCGCTCACGCGCAAAGACACTGAATGTGAACAAAAAAACGTGAAAAGGGCAGGACCATGAGAAACTGAATGCACCAATCGTGAGTCAGTGGCAGAGTCCTGCAAGGCCATGGTGTCCCTTGTGCTGCACCACCACAGTTGCACAAGCGAAGAGATGAATGATAGCCCGCACGGATGAAGAAATTTATAAAGAAAAGAACCGTCTGGTAATATAGTTGCCAATTTGATAACTATCAGAAGAGATTACCAGCTTGCGACAAATCCAGAAGCAACGAGAAAAAATTCAGAAAAAAAACTCTGGCCAACGATGAAGGAACAGTCTACATAGCATGGGTAATGGTGCTTGAAAAGAAAAACGGTGAATGATGACACATGACCGTCAGCAAAGTACACGAATTTCACTAACATTCCGTTCTAAATGCATAAAGAATCGCGCTCCAGTTTTTTATTGAAGCGCTTCCAATAGGAAAATGCAAAAATGTGATCCGATCGTATGGACATAAGAGAATTACCCTCTCTGGTTTAACCTGAGCTACAGTAGAAGGCAATGGCGGTTCCTGAGATTAAGGCACTAGAAAAAAGATGGAAAACTCATCACATGAGGTCTGGAGAGATTTGGTATGAGAGTCTGCCAATTCAGAAGAGCATTTTGATCATATGTGCACACGTCAGCCGACACTCATATAAAAGAGAAATGGAAAAGATGTGTGGCAGGCCTAAGATGAATATAGTAACACATTAACAACAATCACATTGTGTAGTGTAAATTAGTTTCTGTGTTCTGCACATGCAGTTGCCGCTCTACCCATGCTTTAATTATTTGATGAGCAATAGCGCCATGTGGCGGTATATACAGAAGGTTTTGTCGCTCGTTCACGTCTCTGGGAATGCCCTGCAAGTTCCTTATTCGGAAGTGAAACCATTCTGAGTCTGATCAAGACTCACTAAGAACTAACCTTCAAAAGAGGGTCGCTCAGTGTCCTCTGAAGTGCCGCAGCGACTTGGTCTCTCGAAAACCAACGAGCCGACTCCAGCTCCGTGGGGCAGGCATCAATCTGCAGAGTGAGAACACCAACAGCTTGCAACAAACACAATTTTTTTGTGTACACGAGATCAGCGTGGCTAGATTAGGTGAAATACCTTTGTGAAGACCTACCAGATTTTACTACAGAATTGAAACAAAAACCAACCGAAACCTCCTCCATGATTAAGTCAGTATTCCCACATATTTACTAGTCCTTTTACACAAATTACATCGATTCAATTGGAAGATGAACAGATGTAGAGACATTTGAAAGACGGGAGCCTGTGGGACAGCCGTAACTAGCGCCTGTGTGGCAAATGTGTGAAGATTAGCAGAGATAATCAGTTCGATGTAACCGGGTTCACTTGTCGTTGGGTGGAAGATGCAGAAAACTACCCCAGTAAGGCAGTTCTCCTGCCTAGCTCCAAAGTTCACCGGATATTCTGTCCACATCATTGAACAACAGATAAAACAATGACTGCTTCATCTGATGAGATCCCTTTTATAATTCAAGAAACATGGTTACATTCTCGTGCTGCCAGGTTGTCCGGAGAACAATGGAACGTTGGCCATGCTTTGTTGATGGTCGAAACCACTACAGATGCCCTACTGTGGGTTGATACAAGATAGAGAATCACAGCTGATGTCTAAACAACATCTCCACCTTTTTTCGCCTTTTTCTCGGGCGCTCGCGGTCGTTGCCCGAGAAGAAATTGAATGAACCCTCCTCCTCGACAATGCCGGACCCTATGTTGCTCTTCATCAACTACAGAAGCTGGGATGGAGCATAGTGCCCGACCTCGTACTCCCTCGACTTGGCTCTTCTCCAATTCTTTCTCTTTTCCCTCAAAAGCCACTTCCAAAAAAGGACTTTTGGAATCTGAACGACCTCACCTCGGGACCGCTCTAATCTGATGCAGTCCATAGTTTTGTAAAGGCATCCAGACGCTGCAGCAGGGATGGAAAAATGTGATTGATACTTATGGTGATTACAATTTAACTGTTAATGAGTGAAACAAGAAGCTGTAGAACGGAAGTAAACCGTCTTCTTAGCGAATAATTTGATATTATGCACATTTTCAGCATTTTTTATATGAATTCCTCACCTTTAACGACATATCTGCAACAGCGTAGTATGCGCACATGAGGGACGAATTTGGCATGGGCCACGGTTGAGTGCGGTTGAGCGACATTACTTTGGAAACGGGCAAGCCGACTTCCTCAGCAATTTCCCGTCGAGCACAATCGTCCAAAGATTCGCCGGGCTTGAATAAAAACTATGAACGACTTCAAAATGAATTTAGTTCTGATGTCTAGTGGTGCACAGAGACAAATGCGTTGAGGAGATTGTACCTGTGCAAAACCTGCAAGGGCAGTGTACAAGGCAGGTGGGGATGCTTTGTGGCGAATTAAAAGTGCATGAGAGTCTGTGGGATCAGACACGAGTGTAATCGCCACTGGAGAGCACTGAAATAAAGAAAGATGACGGGAGTCACGGCAATCCAACCGTTCTCACCGTTGGATAGTAAACCTGCGGACATGTGTGGCAGGTGGCACCAGTCTTGCTGACACGCATCTTTAATGGCGCACCACACTTAGGGCAGCGAAGATAAGTGCGCGACCATCGGCTGAGCGATTGGAACTGAAAAGCAGACAGATGAGAGGACACAATAGTTGGGTATGTATAGAGTCACCTTTGCTAGGAGGTTCCTTTCCCTTTCGCTTGAAAGTCCTAACATTGCTGTCCTTATATCAACAAAATGAGCATCTAGACATCGACCGAGTTCTCGCATTACATCTTCTTTCTGTACGGGAGAATCCTCTGGAGGTTCGACAGCTTTTAGGGAAGTTCCAAGGAGGGGAACATGAAAGTAGAATTTCTCGACGCAGATGTCTCTTACTGACTTGGAAGCAAAATAGGCATTAATTCTTATGCTTCTCTAGGTCTGCATCTAGAAACATCACCTAGACGCTTTTGAGCCCAGGATGGAAGCTTATCTAGGAAAGCAGGGCGCACATAGTTTCAAAGTAACGTCGTTGTGTCTTGATCGAAATTAACTAGTTGTCCTATGGACAAGCGAAACTGACATTTTCCCTAATTTTCGTATCCACACGCAGTTTTACAATATTCACTATAACATACCACATCATTACTTGGACCGTCAATGGCATCCAAGAGACAACTATTCGACGTGTCGAATTGAAACCCGTACTCTCCAAGACTCTTCTGAAGATCTGAAAATACATCCGTCCTTTTCAACTACATAAAATCTTGAGCAAACAGACTGCAGCTTTGATCGCTTCGTCCACAGAAACGATACAATATCTCTGATCCTGCACAGTTTAACACCTCTGCTCATGGAAAATAGTTGAAGAAAGAGACTGACTCCCCGAGCACGACAACTCACCTGTGTAACTATGGGATGGGAACTGAATAGTGTTTCCTTTTCTTCTTACTAGTGGCTTCCGGTCAATCATCACCAAAAATTGTGACCGGCGAAACTCACTAAAATTCGAAGAATGTTATCAAATTAGTTTCTCTTGAATTTATGTATGAGATGACAACATGATCAGACAAAAAAAAAACGTTCAAAGAAATGAAAGTTAAGCGTTAATCAACTCCTCTTTCGAAAAGGGTCACTTATTGACCTCGAGGTTCAAGCCAGCATTCATACTCGATTCCGGCACCAATTTACCCAACAAGATGGGATTTGAGTTGGCCCTGACAAAGACCGCATCCTCAGCAGTGTACATCACATTACTCGGACAATATAGGAAGTGGGCTAGTTTGCAGTTTCATCGATTCTTCGCCATGAAACTAATTAATGTTCACTTCCTCACCCCATAAGCCACCCAGTAATTTGTGATTGAAGAGAAATCGGAGAACCATTATTGCACGAGACAAAAACCTAGTTCTGTACCAGACTGCTCATGTGACTTCGTTGCTCACTAGGGTGGAAATAGCGTTCAGAGTCGCATGTAGCAGTGATCAACGATTATGCTCTGATACCACTGCGAGTGGTGAAGGAAAAGAACCCATATACCTAGTGAGTGCCGTGTCCTTGATTCCCCAATATTCCAAAAGTCGCATCCGTTCAACGTAGCGCATGTCAGTTGACGTGTTCCGTAAAGGTTGTAACAAAAATGATGAATGTCGTAGAAACATATCTGAAAAGGTGAATATATTACGATGGATTGCTGAAGGGTTGAATCATTCAAAAAAAAAGCGCACAAAAACCACTCGTGCCTTCAAAAAATAAGATTTCACCAATAATAAACTGAGCGATTTTTCGAAAAAGTGAAGACAAAAAAGTCGATGAACCGTTCGAGGACCAAGATGGCAAGGAACAGCTGCAAACCAATGAGGCATAAGAAATCGTGAACAGATAGCTGTGATTTTACATCTTGATACGCAAAAAACGATCAGACTTATTCATCAAAGATCGTTTATTCATCACTATTCATCACAGTGCTTATCAATCTCAGTAACTGGAACAAGATAACCTATGGAAAACAACACACGAGCAAATTAACGCGAACACATCAAATGGTTGGCTGGAAATGATATGGAAACTGATAACAGATTATTTTGAACATCTCTCAACATATAAAAATAGTTAGTAAGAACACAACAGCCCGCTCTAAAAACTCCCGTTGAGGGAAATACACGAAAGAACTGATCATCAAGATAAATACAAATAAATATGTAGCCGAAGGCAAAATCTTTCCAAAAAAAAAGTTCCAATAAGTCCGACTGCTCTTCTGATGAAACAACCGCAAAAATAATAAATTACGTGCTTTGACATCTCGATCAATTCGTGACGAGGGTCTTTTAGTGCGATGGGAATGGTTGCACATTCTGACCAGGTTATTTCCCTTGGCGTGCGCCACTAGATTACCAACTAAACACTTCTTCAAGTACGACCGTGCAAAACTACTAGAACTACGTCTTCAAAACGAAAGAGTCATCTAGCACGCCTATAATAGCTTACACAACCCGCAATTCAATGTAGCAATTGATCACCGTCAGCTCGGAAACAACGAGAAAACTTATACAAACAGCCCGCTGATTGTTGCTTCGCGTCTGCAGACAGCAAATCAATGAAATAACCTCGATGCAGAAGCTGTAATATTACTAGTACACAAAAATGAGTGAAGAGAAAATCGGTGATACGATCGGTAACAATAATAGGCGACAGAGGATGATTACACGACGTCTGGCCGTCTCCTGCTGACATAGAGTGCAGCAGGCACTTTTAGAGAACAGCTGCGACTCCCAACCAACGGAAGTGTTCTGTTGAATATTATTGCAAGAGGTCAAAAGTTTATTCAGTCAAAAAAGCCATGTTTCTGCATGCATGAAGCGCATACCAGCAGCAGAGACTCTAAACTTTAATGAAGGTGTCAATAACTCACTCAATAACTGATTGACTTCGTCGCGTATGTATGAATATCCTGCTGAGATGAGAGAACAAGCGCTCTCTTGCTTTTGAGCTACCCCTTGAAAATCCCACAGCTAAGCACTACCATTTTCGACCGGGGATGCATTCTTTGCTAGCCAGAAAAAAAGAAGTTTCACGAAATTGGGTTCACCTTCTGTTCCATCTCTCTCCCTAGCAACTGAAATGAACTTTTTGTTTCTGCTCATGTTTTTCAATGGGTACTAATTCAGAAGGAACTTTAAAAAACGTGAAATTTCTGGAGTGTAGGCTACGAAATCCCTATTCAGCCTAACAAATGTGCATCCACCCTCAGAAAATCATTTTACTTGGTGTATATGTAGGTGGCGTAATGATCATTAAATACATTAGGAAGACGTTGCATTCACGTCACTGACACAATCACAAGATTAAGTAGCACCGAAAAAAGGAATTCTTATAAAAGACTTGGGAAGAAACTGCCTTCAGATAACGAACTGAGAGAGGAAGTTGAGAACGCCAAGCACGATTATAGTAATGTGAATCGTTCGTTTTGTCCGCGTAAGCTTTCCTTCAGAATGTAATTTTTTCATGTAGATAATACAAGGCAATGCAAACACGTAGACCAATCCAGCAAGAGAACCAACGTATCTGTAAAAATATGTTACCAAATCCAAACAATAACTAAAGCTAAAGAGTTTTATACTTACCGAAGAATGCTTCCAACTCTAGGATAAAAAATAGCAACGCTAACAGCAATGCAGATAATTATACTATTCAACAAAATAACAGAGCTAAGGCTGAAAAGAAATCATGCGAAAGCAAACGTTTGCAAACGATAACAAAGAAGCTTATTACCCAGGCCATGTCTTTCCCAGGAAAGCGTAGCAGAGCTGTGATCGAATAAGGAACATCAACAGTGGCAACACGGTAATCATTTGGAAAAGCAAGAACATCCGAGCAGTGCTACTCAGAATATCTCCAGCACCAAAATTGTTCAGGAAATTCTGCAAATAATCTGATCCGCACTGAAAAGTACTAGTCGACCTATGTTTACCTATTTTTAAATCCATTGAGAATGGGGCAGCAGTAACGTTCAGAAAACCTTTTTTTGATTTCTCTTTAGTCTCAGTGACGCCGTAACTGATTGTGAAGAAAAAAAAAGGAAACTCCAAGCTCTGTTATTATTAGAGAATAAGTCACAAACAACAATCCACATTACTACCACTAGCGAATGCTACCTTGCAGCCGTTACATGTCATCGTCAACGTGACGAAGAAACACCTAAGATAAACGCAACACTATTACTCGCGCTAGAATTGAGACAACCATTTTTTAGTTACAAACATCCCCTCTACAACAGCGTTTTGGTAGTGTCAACGTAACTATGTCGGGATTATACAGAAATAGGTGACACCCATCTTTCATGATCGTGTTGGTAAGAGATAAAAGAGCATTAGAGCTAAGTTGGCATATAGGTTAACGAGGATGAATAACGCATGACGCACGAGTTAGTCTTATACTTGGAGATTTCTTGCGTCATGAGTTTCATAATAAGGATGGGAAAGTGATTACTCAGACGTGAAAAAAATGAAATATAGAAAGCCCCACGTCACTTATACAGCTTCGCTGCACAGGAAATCCGGCGTAAAAAGTAAATCCGATGAAAACGTAGCAAAACGCCGCTAAAGAATATCCAATAGAAAGGTCGCGTGCCTGCAAAATAACTTTAAAGACGCACACAATAAAAGATGACATAATAGGCATTGACAACTAGTAGAAAACAGAAGAACGAATATAGCGCATATAAATTAAAAAAGCAAAATGTTGAATTTGACGACCCCCAATCAATTGAATGCCGGCAACCAGAGAAAAAATGCAGTTATTAAATTTTAAGAAAATCTGGCCCAAGACTAACATTCTGAAAATCACTGAGTAGTGCTTTTCGTTGTTATATTTAACCACCTACATTGTTTTCGGGATTCTTCTGATTACGGAGAATAGTGATAACAGCATTGTGAATAAAGTAGGACAATGTCATGGTACCAGTTAATGCTGGGAATCTCCAGCTGAATGCTGAAATGTGGCAAGAAGTGACAGCAACAACAGAGCGAAGATGATCGCGGTAAACTTACATTTGGCGTAATGAATAGAATCTGCATCAACAAAATTCATATTGAAACCACACTCGACCAGTTTTGAACCAGTAAAAATCAGTAAATAGAAGACTGATAGTGTTCCCAACACATTGAACTTCGTAAAAAATGTGGGCGATTTGAAATTCATCAGAGGGAAGGTAAGGAAGGCGAGATACACTGGCACAGTGCGCTGTAATTGAAGAAAAATGAGTGGAGCTACTGTAGATAACAGCTGGAAAGGTTTGACTTCTACGAGCAGCTACGAATCACATCTGATTTTTAGAGCTCGGCTGTCTGCAAAATGGAAGGCTACTAATATTACTAGCAAAAAGCCACTAGCAGAGGACGTCTATTGCAAGCTTCTAGGATCTCGTATGGAATCAAATATGGCAAACAGGCGAAGATGGGATTAACACAGAGCTCTTGGTAGAACGGCAAAATCAATTATTTCAATGAACAACATTAAGGCAGCAACTGATATAGTTTACAAATAAACAAACATACCTGTAATTGCCACAACTGATCGAAATCCCACGATGAAGGAAACCAGCCGTCGATAAGTGGTTGGCTTCCTCGTTCTTCTAACAATGGTGGTAAGGACTCATCCATGGGACAATACACTGAATTAACCATGCTTATCACGTGAGAATAACTCATATTTGGCAAAATTTTGTTGTGTTATTTTGTTTTCGGCTAACAGGGCTTCATGACAGCACAATCTTACAACATGCCATTTGAATCTAATTGTGGTTCAAATGTACAACCGATCTACCGCATGGTTCATCTCTTTTTTTTTTTTTTTGAAATTATTAGCATAGGACTGGAACAGAAGAAGAACTCACCATCACATGTAAACGTCTTGTTCTCCATGACGGGAATCGTCGAACTATTTGGCTGAAGAGCCTCTAAAAACAATCAAATACCGAGGGGATGCTCTGGAGTGTTTTCACGACAAGGAAAAGTATCTATTACCATAAACAACTGTTCCCGTGTAGAAAAGAAAATTCGACATCAGAACCCAGTAAACCATAATACCGCCAAGAAGCACAACAACAGAGAATCCCACTGCAAGATATTCACCGCCCTTGCCGAGAAAATAGCGGCAGACGTCCGAAAACTCTAGTAGAACTGGATCCATTCCTGCTGTAAAAAGAGAAGCATCAGACTTAGCACAGTGCTTGACATGTATGGTGTTCGGGATCCCATAATGTCCCAGCAGCAACTAGAAAGACTACACAAACGTAAAATAAAATGAACGTACGCAAGCCTTTGGGGCTGTCCAATACACGGAAAGCAGTGTAAAAACATAATAGTGCCAGAGCTAACATTAGAAAAATTCCCCAGAACAGGCCAGCCTGGAACCAAGAATCCGTGTCGCTGCATAAAAAGCTAAGTCATGAATATCAAAGCATAATCGAGCATAATCAGTTATTTAAAATTATTCATCAAAGTTATCAACCAAGTCACAAACCCCAAACACGCTACCCATTTCCAAACCATCCATAACCGAAAGGTTATAGATGGTATCTACTGGTACACAACTGTTATTAGCACGAGAAAGTGTCGGAGAAGCACAGAGGAAGAAATGAACTTTTTGAAAAGAAAAGATATGGAAAGCAGAACAAAGAATAAACTATAAAGATAAAAAAATTTTCACGTCAAAAAAAATTATCTACAAAATGTTCCATACCAGCAAAACTCTACTGTGATTCCATCAATGAGTATAATGAGTGAGAATAACAAAGAGAGTGTAATTGTACAGATGAAAGAGAGTTACTGAAGAGATAAACAACAACCTGCTGTAGAGCCCAAGGCATCGCCAATAAGGATGTTCCCATCATAGTGTTCCATAAAGAGAAACTGCAATGAAATTCAAATTAATCATTCACCATACCACTCATTTTAAACTGTGCAATCTCACAACCAATTTTGTTAAATGAAATTCCGATTGATCATGTCCCATTTTAGTGGAAGCGCTCCTTTTTCTCTCCTCTCAGAAAATCACTGATATTTTAAACAAATGCACTCTACCCGGCAGTTTTTAAGGAAATGACAATTAGAAGTTACACCAGCAAGAACTATAAGTATTTTTCACATAGATATTTTCTGGCCATACTAGAACTTCTTGAAGGCAAAGCATACATGGTGACTAGGCTACTTTGTTTGCCGCTGCTATCCTTCATATCGTCAAATGGTAGAATAGAGAAGTACTCAGAGGGAATAACATGGTCTGGCATTCTCTGAAAAGAAGATAAAATACTTATTTAGTAAAACAAGAAACAATGAGATATAGAAAATTGTACCAGCTGCTGTCCTCCTGGGTCAAGCCGGCTGTACAGGCGATAGCGGAGTGCCATATTGTGATCTCGATAGTCGTCCTCGGAATGCAGCGATACCATGCTACCCTCCCGTGAAAGGCCCAAACCACCTAAAATGTTAATTTTCGCTTTCAGTGATATAATCCATGTTCCATAACCTTTACGATTGTCCGCGTGGATAAATAGTAGGTATCAGTACATCAATAAATCAAAAAATAAATGCGTGACAACCGCTTCACAGTAACACATAGCTTAATGAAGTTGGTTTGGCTTCACTAGAGGTTACTAAAAGGGAAATAGAAATACTGACCAGTGAAAAGATAAGGCTGTCTCTGACGCTGCTGGCTGCGTGTAGTTGACGAGCCTGGCACAGATGGTGGACTCGAAACCAGAGGCTCAAAGCTGCAACAATGAACACATCACATTCCGTTGTCTACCAATAGATTTACAAGCGCTTTTTACTTTATCAGTATTTTCACTCCATCAGTTTCGTTAATGAGAGAATCACAAATATAAAGAATGGTAACAAAAAATATTAGGTTGGTGCATAATTAATGCGGCTTTTTCGCGACTCCTTTTCCTTGCGAAGGTTAAAGCTTCTTCAACGGCTTTTTTTTCGTGTGAATAAACCTCTTCTTCCAATGAGTCACCGTGCTATCGAAAACCGCATCCACATTCACCATCTCATGCTCTATCACCTCGAGAAAGGCTGGAATGCATGCAGCACGGTCATTCCGCGATCTCAACAAAATTTTAGCTGAAGAAAAACTACAATGCCACCTCGAAAGGTAATTGAGTACTTCAAGTGGTAAGGTACAATCCTATAGATGAAGAAGGGAGAGCTCTATGATCAAATTTGGAAGACCAGGAAATTGTGGTAGCCGTGGAAGGGAGGGGGGTTCAATTGACGAGATTCCTCAGGAATGGTGCCTGCCCGCTCTGCTACAGAAAATTCGAACATTGTTTCTGTATGAGAGTTCGTGCAGACCCACGTAGCCAATCTCCATGCTTTTTTGTGGCTCTTGAAAGAAAGAGCCATTGTCGAATGGTCCATATTGAAGAGTTCGGACAGCATTCCCTTGTTAGACTTTCGTCCTCTTCCACGACTGCCCAAAATTCTTGGTGCTTGGGATTTAATGGCCAACTATTTCGTTCTTCATCTGTGAAGCTCATAGCTTACGAAAATGAACAATCTTTCAACTTAGCGTTGCTCACTGGTCCATCTTTGTAGGCTCGCTGAGATCGCGAAATGACTGTGCTGTATCGGAACCTTTCCCGAAGTGATAGAGCATATTATGGCGGATGTGGATGCGGGTTCCGATAGCACCTTTGATAAGGGGAAAGAGAGGATTGTTATCATGAAAAAACCACTTGAAAAGATTCAGTTTTCATCGAGAAAAGAAGTCGTGAAAAAAAGCCGCATTAATTATGCACCATCCTAATAATAAAACAGGTCAAAACAAAAATTTACTTCTGAGTTTCATAAAAACACCTCATGCGCTTCCGCTGTCAGCTGCAATGTGCAGAAATCAAATGGGCGTAAAAGATTCCTGCTTACGAAGAATCCATAGAATCCAGCTGGTCCTTTATCAACGAGACAGGAGAGAAACTATCTGTCACCCATCTTTCACCCCACATCTAGCATCCACTAGCTATGGAATGGCTATCAAATTTATTTATTTTATTTAACGCACGTGCACTGCACATGATAGGGTTTGGTGAAAAAAACAAATCAGCTTCAAAAAACAAACACAGGAACGAAATAAAACAACGCTGTAAAAAGCTAAGAAAAAAATGAAAATCCGGAAACAAGCAAGACCAACATCATCTACAGGTGACGGTTGAGGGCTACTTTGAATTTTTTGTGTTTGCTCGAAAAAGTAATCGTTTTAGATAATTTAGTATACGCATTCCCAGCTCTGTACGTGAAAAAGCTCCTTCTGATAGAAGATTTCGGTTGACGTAACAAAAGCTTAGTTTTACTACCTCTGGTATTAGAGGATGAAAAACTGTAAAAGTCTTCCATCTTGAGTCCGATGTTACTAGTGATGATTTTATGTACCATTATCAAATCATTTCTCTCCCTTCTTTTCTGGAGAGTCTCCAGATTGATCATTTTGTTCCTAATTATACCCCGAGGGATGGAGCTAAATTGGAAACCAAGTGCTCTTACAAACAACTTTCTTGTGAAACTATTTTGAACCCTTTCAAGCCTTGCTATGTCTTTCTTCTTGGCCGGGGGAAAACAACTGTACCGTACTCTAACACCGGTCTTACATAGGTTTTATAAGCTTTGATTAGAACTAAAGGGTCCTTGTTAAGAGGGCTCTATAAAGTTGGCAGATTCTGTGTTCCGCCTTGTTAGTGATTTCGCAGCAAAATGAGCTGAAGCATAGATTCCTGTCATAAAGGAATCCGAGATCCCTAACCTCATCCAGGTTTTTAAGCGGATAATTTCCAAGCGTGTAAGTGTTACTCTGATTTGATCGCCCCAAGTGAAGGACAGAGGACTTCTCTAATGACAGTGGTAACCTCCACGATTTGGACCACTCGAACACCACATCAATTGCTTGCTGCAATGCTTCTTTACCACCGCCAGAGCTCAGCGTTCGGTAGATCTTAAGATCATCAGCAAAGACTTGACATTTCACTCCATTTGTCTCAATTAGACTTGGTAGATCAAAAGAATAGATGTTGAATAAAACTGGAGATAACACTCCACCCTGCGGTACCCCACTAGGTGCAGTTCTAACGCTAGATAAAACGTTATTGACCCGGACTTGAAAAGTACGTTGGCATAAGAACTCACTTATCCAATTCCTGATTCGGAAATGAATTCCTATATGCTTAAGCTTTAGTAGTAATAAATCATGTGGTACTCTATCGAAGGCCTTTGAAAAATCAAAATAAACTACATCTATATCATTCTTGTCATCAAGAGCAGCTGTCCAGTCATTCAACGTCTCTAACATCCCTGTTACTGTAGAACGTCCTTTCCTGAACCCATGCTGACCAGCGGGTAAGATTAGTTTACTCTCTAAGTGTAGGCGTTTCTGAAAAACTATTCGGGTGTTTTTGTATCAACTCAAGGATTTCATAGTATTTAAACCAGACTGAGTCAGCCATTTCTTCACATGAGCCGGCTAAGGAAGGAATTCCCATACTGGGACTCTCAACATAGACCTTTGCGAAAGTATTGGCAAGTAATTCGGCTTTATCTCCGTCTGAAACAGCAACTGTGCCTCCATTTTTAAGCGCAGCAACAGTATTCCAACCTCTTAATTTTTATCAAATTTCCTTGGTTTTCACTGCATTTGGCTTCCATGTATATCTTATTGTTAGTTTACGCAACTAATATCCTAGTCCCAACTCGCCAATGTGAATGGATGAATAGTACTCCGGTAAATTTCTGATTACCTCCAAAAAAATCCGTCCGTCATTTATATTTGAGCGTGATGTTTCCGTTAGAAGGAATTGGAAAAGAACTTCGCTTCAATACTTTAGAAACACTCATCAAAAAAAAAAAACTCACTCATCGTCGCCGATAGCCCCATACGATGACATCACGCCTAAGACGCCGAAGCGGACGGTAAATCTGAAAACGTCAAAGGGTACATTGTAAATGGAAATTACAAACAAATGAAGAAGATCGCAAGAATTCGCAACACTCATTCACAGCAATCGAGAAGAGCTAGTCAAAAGAATTGCTCACATAGCGGTCTCTCGAACTAACTGATAGTGAGCTGATAACATCACAAACGCGCGAATGAAGTCGCCATTGTCCGAGCGGTAAATGCTTTTCCAAGTATGACGTGTACAGATTAATGCATCACCCACATTGATGGGCATGTGGAAATTATTGTTTTATAGTGTGTTCCAAGAGAGATGATAGTTGGAGAGATATTAGAGAAAGAGAGGAAGTGTACGGTATCCAGAGCGACAGGCAAACACACCATACAGTAACACAAAAACTAAGCTGCAATCGCTTTCGAGACACTGTGCTTGAAGTGGAAATATGCAGCCTGTTACCGTCATTCAGAAACATCTTATCTTTATGCTTAGCAGATATTTCACGTTGATTTCGACAGTGTACATAAAATTATGTATTCCAATGGTCTACAGAAGTTTTACAAGAATAATAATAAGAATAAGGAAAAATAAAGAATAAGAATAAGGAAAAATAAAAACGCTATCTATGCAAACTTTTACTACAAGCAATGGAGCGAATCCGCACATATTTTTATAGCATCTACTCCACACATTGCACATATTTATTAAAAAACCGTTAAAACATACTATATACCCGACATTTAAAAATCTGAGAAAAGGGTGAGGAAAAAGGCATATCACATAATAAACCCCTTTTTAATGATAAGGTGAACATCCGAAGCAATAATTGTACATACACATGAAGGGTATGCGATGCAGCGGAACTAATGAATGCTACTACGGTGGGCTGCATTTGATAAAACTCGAATACTGGTAGGAAGGTATGGCATCTGAACATCCCAACGTAGGTGAGATTGATGTCGAACCAGGTCTGCTTGAAATGACTAGACATCCATATTATCACTCATTATCATTAAGATCAGTGAACTCCATCCATTGAAAGGATGCGACCCTCTTCCTTGGCCTGACTTGTCATCGTAATTCTCCCAAATGTATCCAGTACGGTTGAACTCCTGAAAATTGGTCGATGTTGCACATGGTTCACAACAGTATATAACTGAAAAGCTGTATCGCTCAGCGCGATGGCAATAAAACCGTTTATAATAGAAACGTTCGTTCAACGTGCGTGAGCCAACGTGATGAAATATAGGTACAAAGAATTTTCGTTTAGGGTGTACATGCCGCGATGACTCGCATCCATGAAAAATCCTCCGCACCTGACGCACGATTGATGCGCATGCTAGCAACGGGGAAATATTGGGAGGTCGGTCGAGTGTTATGTGAGCGCGTAAATGGACAAGCGAATAGTATATTCATATCAAAGTAAAGCTGATTAGTGTTGTTGATTCTATTGAAAGGAACCGATACATATATTCGACTAATCGAAAAATAATTAGCCTTACAACACTTCCTCTTCCCTGAAAATATTGCTACCCCCCCCCCCCCATTGCCAAAAAAACCCCCAGAGTTCAACTGAGTTGGACGGACCTAGTAGAAAGTATGAATCTAATCTAAAGTAGCGAAGGTGGAGAAAGAAACTAAGACGCTGGAGCATGCCTCACACCTTCGTAAAGCATACCGAGTCAATTACGTCCTCATGACATGCTTGAGAATCATTACTTGTGACCCCTATGATGAGTGTGGCCAAGCCCAGACCTGTCTACTTTGCTTCATGTCGTCTTCTAATACAAATAAAGAACCACTGCACTGTTGAGTGCATGCTGAAAATTAGCTAACATTTGCAAGCGCTTCTGTGTTGTAACCTAAATAGGTAGCGAGATGGCTGATAATAAAATATGTAAACGGTTTCTATTTCATAGGTTCCGAACCAAACAGATTTCATTCGGAAGGTGAATGTACCCGCAAGCAGTGTGATCAACTTTTCCGTAAGCAGCAAAACTTCCAAGAAGCCAGAAAAAAAAAGAGGAAACAAACCTTAGCCATGTTTGTCACCAAGTTTTTCTTCAGCGCTGCAAACGCATCCTGAGCCTTACTCTGATAGGGTCCTGTGAGAGAACCATAGTGCTTCAATGCGGAAAGTACCATGTAATTGGCGTTTATCCATATATAGCTGAAAACGCACACAGTAGAACAACAATAAGATAAACATGAGAATTCTTCAAAAAAAAATGAAAGAACATCACACAACGCACCCTCTCCAGTAAGGAGGATCATGCTCTGTATTCCTAGAGGAGTAGTAGGGAGATTTTCGTGATAAAGAACGAAGCCCATAGTTTGTCCATAACAGCTGAAATGATCTAGGTAAACCCTCACACGTTCGTCACAAATGTGTAGTAGGATTATGATCTCCCCTACCGCACACAAAATCGTCAATTTCGCAAACCTCGGGGTCGACTAGTTTGTCAAGCGTGTGGCCCAGCTGCTCAGCCTCGTGAGGTATAAGCCGGAGCATTAGTGGGAAAAGACTGTTGTAGCCAAACACATCCTCTACGAAACTCAAACGGGGTTTGTTGACCACGGATCTTAACATTCACAGCTGTAGAATACTTTGCTGCGCGAACGATTTAACAGTGATTTCAGAATCAAATTTTAAAATAATCCAGTACGCAAGTTAACTGTTGGAAGGTGTGTATGATGTTTAATAAAAGTTAACCAGTTAACAAAGTAATACTTGCCTCTCAACGACATATTGCCCTGGTGCTCCTTTTACTGGCTTTTTAATAAGTCTGACCTTGTCGCTGTGCAAACCATAATCAAAGAAAGCCTGAAATTAGTCTTTTTTTCGTATCATGGTAAATGCGATGTCTATTAATCATTTTCCTGGGTAGGATTTCTCATAAATGACAACGACTACGAAATTATAGAATACTGCTAATGCTCACTTTGCTGCTTGCACTCCAGTGAAGGTTCACAAGGTCTCCAAAATCTGCCAGTGCAGATGCTTCCTGTGTGTATTTGTTCTTGTTCTTGTCCTCCTCATACAGATGCGCCAGTCGATTCATCACACGACTACCAAGGGCCATCCAACATCGAAGATCGAGATGATACTCCTGAAAAAAGAAACCTGAACGATAGAGGGAAAAGAAACTCAGAAAAAAATTCTATATAGTTCTTCAAAAAAAAAGTTCTGCATAGTTCTACGAAATAGTACTTGATTTACACAATAGTTTACTCAATAGTCAATAATCTTTGGCTTAGTATTCTACTGAGACAGTTGCAGAGATGTTGATGTTATATAACTTAAAAACTGACTCAAATAAATTCCTGTGTGGAACAGAATTTCCACATCTTTGGTGTGGAAATTCTGTAGCACACAGGCTGTTAGACTCCATGGTTGAAAAGTAACTCTAGCTGTACACTGTCCGACGCATCAGCGGAAAACCACGAGTGACACACGCACCAATAATTTTTATCGTAATTTTGATGCCCAACCTCACCTCCTTCGAGGGATGACTAGCTCTAGGATAGTCATCGAGTCCTGATGCTAGAGTCTTTGGATTCAGTTCCTGCACCGTAGTGGCATTTCTTCCACGCCATCTGAAAATTGTATAAAATGAGGAAACTTCTACAGACCCGTGATATGGCTGCTTGTGCGTCACTTAATTGGGTCATGAAACCATTGTTTTGATGCGCCAAATCCGCGAAAACTTTCTGCTCTAGTGCTACTGTAGCAACATTCTTAATGCTCTAGCGTGTTTAAGTTTTTTTTTATGTGAAGAAACATACCGGAACGTCCTCTTCTTTTTGCCGGCCTGACTTCTTTGTAGCCATTTGTACCACTTCTCGAGTCTTGGATACATACTAGCCAAAATCGGGCCATGCTTTGCTAGTAACTGGAAAACAAGGAAATATATCCGAATGACCTTTTGCTAGATATTCAAGCTGATTTCGTTAACTTATATGGACTTTCAGGCAAACGTCACAAAGCAAAGACATCAAATTTCTAGTAACGCCGTACAGCACTGACAGCGGGTGAAGTTATTGTCCTGATAGCTAACTCTCAAAGGCTGTAACTGTTTATGAACAAATTGTTATACGACCGAAACAAAACTCGTATTTATTTTATTGGTTTGTTTTCATTTCTTCTTTTTAGAGCACCATCGAGTACCGCCAAAATAAGAATTTATGTTTGCTTAATAGTTTTCTTTACCTGGAATATATTCGTTCCCATTGAACAAGGCCTTTTCAGAAGTTGCAGTTCAGCGACGCAAGGTACATATAGCAAATAAATGGTAAGAACGCAGTGGATACAGATCAACACTCACCTTTTCATCGTCAAGCATTTGGTCAACAACGTAGAAGATACTGGGTGGGTTAGCAACATTTGTTCGCTGGACGATGAATTCCGAAGGGACCTGCATTAGACACCGTAACGCATTCAGCATCAAATTTTAATGAAAAGTATACAAATACCCTTGCTTCTGCCTCCACTCCCAGGATCATCTCACGTGGAATCCAGCCATTTTCGCTCATCGTATTCAACCAGGAGACGATAATCTAAGAGAACATGGATTACAAACAGTCAATTCATTGCAATGAATAGTGATGAGTATGACCTCCAAACTTAATTCTGGATCAAACGTTCGAATCAAAATATTGTGAAATCCTTCATCCCACAAAAATCCTCTTGGAAAGAAGGAGCGCGATGGCACGGCAGACAACAACTCATGCGGACCGTATGGTACCGTCATGGGAGCTCCAGGCATCTGGACCTAAACATGCCAGGGTAGCCTTCAAACAGGATTTCTAATAATAAGAAAAAGCCAACTTGGTTGAAGCCATGCCAATATCCGATGCCGCCCAGCATGTTCGACAGAGCCACTTTTGCCATTCGCCGTTCGATGACAGAAAAGTTCTGGAAACAGGTACTTGCTAGTAAGAGTGTGACTCGCATGTACTAACCATATGCAATAAAATACTGCACTGTATTTTAACCTAGCAATGCTCAAAGTGGAAAAGAAGGATAGAAGGATTATCTTCCAAGGTCCTCCCACATTTGCTCGTTTTAGAGCCCTTCATTAGTCCGTAAGACTAACCAGCTCGACTTGAGAATGGGTATGGGTAACTATGGAGAGGAGCGCGATCCCAACGGGTTTTCACAACCACGACCAATTTTAATTGAACTGTTGCTTTCTGCCAGAAAAAAAAGCTAGAGCACCTCAGGTGTGCAAAGTCAAGAACACATAGCTGATAATAGGTTATTTACAGGAATACCACGTTTCTACACGATTTTACATCTCAAAAATGTCACTAAGCGGAATTGTCGCGAAACATCACGCATACATGATGCTTTGATCATGTACTCTATACATGATAAAGGGTAAGAAGGAGGTGGAGAAAAGGAACATATTAAATTAACATCGAATATTTAAGGTGAGCAGCTGATGCTGAGTGCTTGCTGCTCATTGGCTACTATGTGATGGTACACTCAATTCGCATTTCACACTCAGATGCTTAACTTTTGCTCCTTCCGAATCATGCTATAATGGGAGAATGTACCTGAGATAAGAGGGCCCAAAGTATGAGTAAGGCTTCCTGAACACAGCTGAAATCGGATAACAAAAAGTGGAAGTACCTTGTCTTTCAGATTGAAGCTGTCTTCGAAATGAGTGTTGAAGTCTTGCTCTCTTCTCATGAGTTCCTTCTCGAATTCCGCACCTACTTTAGCACCATGGTGATTCGTGCTGAAATTCTGAAGAGTGAACAATTCTAAAGGTTGAACATTTAATCGGAACGAGAAACAAAATGACTATACTATAATGGCATGAAAGATCCGAACTCCTTGAACGCATACTTCTTTCTCGCTTTAGAAATTGGATTGAAGTCCGTGAGCGTACAGCTGCTTCATCACGTTGACAATAATTTGATTATCAAAAACTGCGGAAGGCCCTCGGCCCCTTCATACAGGTAGTGTCAATCACGATTGCACCTCTCCGCGACCTGAAGCGCCGCAGCATCTACGCGGCGCGGGCGAAGGAACACCAGATAGCCGCAGCGCTCAGCCTCACCAGTGGAAGTCCCAGTTACAGCAAAAAAAAATCATGGAACACCGGAATACCACTATGTAAGTTATTCACCTCATACGGAATTTACAACCCAGATGTTTTCTTTCGGTGATTTATGATCATGATCACAGGAGGATGGATTACACTGTGACATTACCACTTTTAAATGTAGCATACATACCTGAAAGCTATTTGCACTTCGGCAGCCGCCCAGAAATTGAGCTGTACAGCAACAAATCGACCCTCGTTGAAAGGTTTTTCTTGTTCTAACTGGTAGACGAGACCGCGATCTGATTCCAATGCACGCTGAATGAGTGTACAACGGAAATTGAGAAAATACAGAAGAAGACGAAGAATCAACTTGATTTTGGAACTTCCAAACAAAACACTCACATACCGTGTTCATCAAGATGAGGTCATTCAAGCGATCGAGTGGTTGCTGATCGTCCCATACAAGAGTAGTATGTAGCACTTGTTTCTCATTTTTGACACTAACTCCCAGCCGGATATCGCCCAAAAGCTCCGTTCTTCCAGAAAAGATATCACGTAGATGGCGTCCTATGCGAAATTTGGACTGTCGGTCCTGGAATAATGAGAAAACACTGGGGTAGGGAACTTTCTGACCAAGGCAACATCAAGCAAGGACGACGTTGACGATGAGTCACAATGCAGGATAGTCTGAAGAGCCAAGTAGCTGTACGCATGAGCAAAACATAAAAGGAGGTGAAAACAAAGGAGGTGAAAGAAGAAGTTTTGGGTGGATCAAATTAACATACAAGAATGACATTGACGAGATAAATGGCAGAAAACAAGTGAATTGTATTTTCCCCTAACAGGACAAAGAAAAGCCTTTCGCATTTCCAATATGGAATGCCTATTAAAGATAGCAAACTCTGTCTTCAGCGGAAATCGTTCTGATTTTCTTAAATTTTTCACCCATTCAAATCGCTGTGAGTAGATGATGATAATGCTATCTAAACATTCTTGTGATGAAGTGCACAATACACTGTAGATAAGTCTTTTTTCTCCATGCTTTTTGCTACATAATATATGTTCGCAATCGATTTTACGGACGAAAATGCTCAAAGAGAACGCAGTACAAGTGATTGTTGAAATGCAGCACCCAGCCACTAAGACATTCGCTTCTCAATTGAAATGCTCCTAAAAATCTGTGTTGAGGGGTCGCACTGTTGCCATTCTTTTATAACATAACAAATAACTACGAAGATATGAGGCTACGTAAAATCTGACTTTATAAAGCGGAACTCAGAAGCGAAATTGAAGCGAAATCTATAAGAACAATAACTAGCTCACCTGAGCGGCTAAATATAGAATAATTGTATATCTCGTCTTCAGATCCGCATTTATCTTTGCTGTCCATGATTCGCCATGATTTATCCAATCAAAGCTCAATGTTCCGTAATTTTCGGTGATGTTTTGACGGCCGAAAGTGCGACCGTCAGCAGAATACCATCCGTAACCTCGGAGACCATCTCCTAAACTCTTCAAATATGTCCTTCCCATGGCATCTCGTTCATAGTGAAAATAAAGATCTCACCTTGATCACACCAGTGCCTCATATGAGGCTTCTGTAGAATATCTGGTTGTTCGTACCACATTACTCCAAAGAGCGGTGATCGAGGATCCCTTGTGCGTAGACCGAAATATGTATGAGCGCGATATGATCCCCATTTCTTCTATAAATGGTTCGAAAAAGTTTTCTCCATATGAAAAGGATACTCCGGTGATCCAGAACAAAATGTATGACGAAATATGAAGTTTATATAGCTAGTCTCGAATCCGCATTCAATATGTACCACAGCACTCTCTGTGAGGTGTTATATGTATACTCAGACAATTGCAGGGAGCGGCCCGCGCGCCTCATGGGCCGTGCGGCCGGGAAGCGGCCCTAATTTTATGTGCCGCCGCCCGGCCGCGAGCTACCCACGCCGTTAGCGGCCGAGCGGCGGCCCTTAGCTTCCCGCCAAGCCAGCCGCGCGACTATAAAAATTGTGCATTATCACGTTAAACGCTTCCGTTACGGGAAATCGCGCTAGAAATGACAGTCTTATTCTTCGTCATCGAGTTTTTTCTATTTTTCTTTGTCATTGATGAATTGTATTGACCATTTTGTTTCTGTAAAGTTCGAACACTTCAGAATTCAATATGTTGGAATATTTTCGAAATGTTCTACATAAGTTACGATCCAGGGGATATTACAAGAATTTCAGATGTCGTCCGATTTTGTCGAGCTTTCTTCTCTTTCACCATTTAATTCTGCAGATGGATGATGTTGACTAGATGCAGACTGAGGAAATGAAAGGAAGATCCGATTCACATTCAGCGACTAAACTTATTGATGGAGTATTGAATGTGAGTAGTAATGAGAATTCAAAGGATAAAATCTGTCGCAAACTAAATGTGAGTGCTTCCAATGTGCCTTTACTTGCTTGTATTATTCTGTTGCTTAGATGGTGTTATTAATCACTGTTTCTTGTAAATCTTCAGGTGACACAGCCGTAAATATGATAACTAACTTCACTTTTACAACCATGGTGTGGCTCTAACGCTCAAACTCTGCTACAGGAAGAAGACAAGTGGAACAGAGCTCGGCCATGGACGCATCTACTTCCTTAATTGGTTTTTTATATGCTGGATCCATTTATGCCATTGTCTTGTTTTTTTTTGTGTGTTTTAAGATTGCTCTTGAACAAACGATGCTTACTTTCTTGAAGTCGAAAATGTAAACCAGTGTACTGAAAGTTTGCTAGTTGTCAGCCTTACTGTTTGTTTTCCTATTGTAAGAGCACGGATTCGTTATTTCTTTCGATTCATGAATTCCTTTAAAAAATATAGTTATATATGTGTGTTCGATTTTTGCTATAATAAACTATTGCACATTATAGAATTCGCTCGCAATAAATCAAGAAAGACAGAAAACTCGAAGGACGGATGCATTTACGAGCGCGAATCGATCGATTTGATCACCATACAGGCCGGGCGGCGGCCTAGTAACGGCCGGCCCGCGCTCGTTTAGCGGCCGGGCGGCGGTGGCGGCGATAGCCCGGCCGCTAGTGGGTGCGCGGGCCGGCCGCTGCAATTGTCTGAGTACGATAAGCATCGATGGAAAAGCATTTCTGGCAGATTCGTGAAGTACGAGATGCGCCGCTCGCGCTAAAATCGCCACCGTAATAGTATATCACAGAGTCTTCTGAATAATTTTTCTTCCTATTTGACGTCAGCGTTGAGCGTTGACGTCAAATAAGAAGAAAAATTATTTAGAAGACTCTGTGATATGAAGGGCGCGTGTGGCGCAGTGGTAAGAGGGTCGCTGCGCACGCACGTGATCGATGGTTCGATCCCGCCCGAGGCCAACCAAGCCTTCCATCCCTCCGGGGTCGGTAAATTGGTACCAGAGGAGTCTGGGAGGATGAAGCACTGACTTGGTACATCGGGTGCCCCCCGCAAGTCATTGTACAGGGCACATACGCATTCAACGCCTCTACGATGCTCAGATGAAGTCGAATGCGTGGCGCATCCCTCGTGACGGGATTGATTAACGCCGACCACTTTATCCTTTTATTATCCTTTATTTGACGTCAGCTATCAAGAAAATTAACTAACTATCAAGAAAACCCTATGACGTTCTATCAAGAAAATTAACTAACTATTCAGAAAACCCTATGACTTGAGACGACGGCAGCGCAAGCGGCGCGGGCGCGTTGCGTGCTTTTCGAGTCCGCGAAAAACGCGCTTTCATCGACGATCATCATCACGATCGTGCACGACATGATGGCGCCTTGATCAAAGTGACCGAGTTAGACTTCCGAGATATACTAGACCAAAATAATCACCGAAACTGTTCCAAACTAGTCACCTGACAGGGAATCATAAACACAGAAAATTAGCATAAGTTTGGATGGTCGAACAAGATATTTCAGCAGAATATTCATCGAAGAGGAGTTTCATAGCTCCAGCAAGCCAGAATCGTGCCAAGTAACCCTTCCAGAGGGCATCCCACATGGGGAGAACGGATTCGAGATCGCCGTCACGAGGCACAAATGGTTGCCCCCACTTGCCCAAATATCCTAGTCTTATTGTATGTGGGAGCAACACTGGGAGAGGAAAGAACTACCAAGATACCCACCCTATTAAAACCATGAGAGAATGGTTAAACTGACCTAGTTTAACTCCTAATAACAGTCAAACTAGCTTACATTGTCGACTCCAATTCCCGTAATGCGCGGAAGAAGTCTGGGTAGTGGACGAGTGCTGAAGAATTCCGCGTAGGTAAGATATGAAATAACCGCAATAACTGCACTGATGAAGACAAGCGTAGTCCAGCTCAAACCTCCCTGAAAATACAATGGATTACAAAAGTCGCCCTGATGAATCACATGTGTAATACTACACTGATGAATAACAATGTAAAAAAGAACCACACCCTTTTGTTGGTTGCCTTTTGATGTGACGAGGACGAATCCTTTGGTTTTTTTCCAGATGCCATTTCATATGATAAATAAAAGAGATGTACTCAGTCACTGCCTTCTGGAGAGTCGCTTCTGCAGTGCCTGAAAGTTTATTCGACATCAATGGAGATGCAGACAAGGGAAATGAGTGCTTACGCTGTGCACTTTTGAATTTAACGCCTGAAAGGACACAACGCGAAAGTGCAGCCAAATAGAGTTGAAATTCAAATTGTTCGAGAGGTTTCTGCGGAAGCAAAATACGCCCGCAACGGTTACCGTTCGTTGCAGCAGGTACTAGATAAAGTTCAGCCTTTGGGTAAACAGTAATTTGTGAACAACCCCAATTTGTCTTTAGAGCGCGTTTCTGATTGTTTTTTATTTGTGCTTTGTCAAGGTTTCCCTTCAATGTTGATGGTGGTTCTTCACTTTTACTCCTACCTACTTTTAGTGCTGAGAGAGTCACAAGCTCGTTCAGTGATGCCTTCGCATTTCCGCGTTTTTTCTTTTTTGCTCCGCCATATCTCCTCACCATAAAAGCTGTTATTTTGTTTTTATTCCCAGATGGAAACTTCCAATACTCATAAATTTGGTAGAATTTACTTCTGTGGTTACGAAATAATTCGAAACGGTGGATAATGCTCCCCCACAGTTGCTGGAAAACATTAGAAATGACCAACGTCGGACAGCATTTCGTTTAAAGGCAGCATCTTTCAAAATCCGCGACTCTGAGTTCAACCGCCAACAGTGACACACACTGTCAGCTCATCACAGATGTTCAATCAACACAAAGAATCACGACTTACATGCGAAAAAATCTAAATCGAAGTCGCATCGAACACAACTGCCTTGTGCGAACACAGCTACCATGCTACAAGCGCGTGTGACTTGTTCGTTGCAGGACGTACGAATGTCAAACAGAGCGCGCTTAGTCGCACGGGAAAACACCCTGAAATCGTGAATTTCTCGTGAGCTTCGCGCTGTTTCACTGTTGGATATAAGTTCTAGGTTCCTCAAAACCCCAAGATTCAAAAAAATTTCAAACACAAAGATTTGTGTGGGCGCTGCCTTTGGAATAGCAATACTGAAGTATGTATGTACCCTCCCTGCTCGTCATAAGTGTGAGACGAGCACAAAGAATTATTATTCACCAACGGTGATACTCGAGGAATTATCGTGAACCAGACAACCTAATCTGAACCGGCCTATACGCCCAATCCATTTGCTCAGGGTCGGTATTCCCTAGCTAAGCGACGGGTGGAACCCATGAGCGCCCACCTAGACAAACGTCCGGAATTTCCGTGGAGCCTGACCTACTAGTGGAGCCCAATTTTCGGAACTTCCGCGGACATGCTACGTCACACATCTACGTTTGCGAAGTTCTGTGGAAGTTCCGAATGGAGACGCAGAGAAAAAGTAGCTTCGGGACCTCCACTTTTCGGCAGCTCCGAGGAGCTTGTTCAACCTCCCGCGGAGCTACCTCGGGACCTACCACAGAAGGGTGTATACCTTTACTTGTGACTGTCAATTACGGGCGTTCTCAGACCCTAATTAGTGTGGTCGAGAAACTCGGCCAACGTAGAGGCGGTCTTGCCGTGCAGTGCAAATGGATCCATCTCAAAAGCGGTTGAATCACCATTGAAATCATCAAAGCACTACTTTTGTCTCTCATACAGTTCTCGATTACTTTGAATAACTTGTGGGAGGAGCTCAATTCCCAGGATATACCCTTTAGACAAGTACTGAACCACTACTAGTACTACCTGCACTATGCGCAGCTTACATTATACGACACGAAAAAACCTGATGCCGTAACTTCCATGACTACTAGCCCCTGCATACAGGTAGTGAGAAACAGAAAATGCGAAAAACCCAACCCTCAGGGTGATATGATGATGGTCAAGAGCATCGTTCTACCTCATCTTGCTCAGAAGCACCAAATAGAGACTAAGCTAAGGTTGTGACCCGCATAAGTAATATCTTTATTCGAGTTCTAGTGGACTAGTTCTCCGCCAATGATGAGGCACTCGCAGACTCCTTGCTTACAGCTAGTGGTCAACTAGAGCCTCTTAGCAATTGACAGTCACAAGTAACGGCAGCCTTCGTCCACAGGGCCATTTTGGGAGCTACATATGGCCGCGTCACCTGCGGTAGGTGTCGAGATGGCTCGCGGGAGCTCCGAAAGTTTGTCTACTGAGATAACTGGATAAAGCTAAACCTGGCAAGCCACACCCCCAAGAAATGGAGGGCAGACATTGCTGCAAGAGGAAGATTTGCTGCATTCCGTCTGTTAGGAGCAGCAAACCCCGTGTTTCGGCTGCGTTTTTTGCCCGATGAACTGTGGTGCAGTTCAACCTGCGTCCTGCCTGCTCCTTGCCACGTGGCGACACGCCCCCTAAGAGGTGTATATCAGGGATGTGCGTAATTACGATTTACGATTTACGAATTACGATTTACGGCCATTTTTGGCGATTTTTTTACGATTTACGATTTACGAAAAATGGCCCAAATTTCGTAACAAATTCGTAAATAACTACAAGAAACGAATCTCGTCATAGCGTTTGTGCTTGGAGGTATAGTCCGTTCCAAAAGCGACGATAGTTGAGTATTTGTGCCTATGATCTGCATTTCTCGCATATCTCTCCGAAAGCAGCACTATTTCTCGCGTTCTCTCTTCTCTAATATTTCCACAACTATTTTCCCCTGTGAAACACACTATAAATGTGCATGATTTCTCTGTGTTTGCATTTTGCAGCAAAGCTAAGAATGAAATGTTTGTTTTGCTTGTAGTTTCGTTAATTCGGAGAAGGCGGCATGTAGCAATTTCATTGTACGATCTGTTGGAACAGTGGAGCTCAAGGGTCTGAATGAAGAGCGACAGGAACACCGCATTCCCAGCTCTGTTCTCCTGTTTCCGTAGGTGGAACAAGCTGTCCGCTCAGCCTATTTCCTTCGGCAAAACGTTTTGCCTTGTTTTTGTGACTTCAGCAGCGGTGTGATGTCGTATGCGAAAAGGTTTTCTTCGTGGTCGAGCTCTCATGAACCAATTAGCAGTGACTATAAACAATTTGATAAAATACAAGGAATAGTTTTTTTAGAGATGCAGCACGCATGTTACTTTATTGATAATCGCAAAGGTATTGAATGCGCATGCGCCCTAGGCAGTGACTTGCTGGAAGCACTGAATACCGAGTCAGCGCTTTAATCTTTCAAACTCATTCGGTACCAATTCACCTACCCCACGGTGTGAATGGCTTGGTTCGCAGAACCATCGATCCACGTTTACGTTTGCTTCAGAAATACCGACCAGGATGAAGAGAATTTTCTCCAATGCAGCGATAAATAATACTTTAGAACTGGACAGCTCACTTAAAATATCGAGAAAAAAGTTGTCCATTCATTACAATGTGATAAGATGGCGAAGTTCAGTGTTCAGTTGTGCAGTAGATACATACCTCATTTCATCATTTTGAGAATGACTTTTTTTGTGAAACGAGTTGAAATCATCTGGCTCTTTTAATGGTAGTCGGACCCTCAGTTACGATTTACGATTTACGATTTACGGTGGTTTTGGAAAATTTACGATTTACGATTTACGAAAATTGAAATTTTTGTTACGCACATCCCTGGTGTATATAAACCGCTGGTTGAGCATCAAAGTTTAGTCGTGTCTCCGCTCCGGCGGAGTCAAGGCGAGTCCAGCGAGACTCGTCGGGCTGGCTGAGGCCTGGGTAAAACCGATGCCCAGTGCAATAATTATTATTTTTGGATGAGCTTGGGTAAGCATCCACTTACCCAAGTCTGCAGTACGAACACAGCACTGTGCCCAGATTGAGCTGCGATCCAAGGTTTGAGATATACAAACCAGTTTATCGCCCCCGAACAAAATAAGCTTTCACCTCGCGGTGTAACTGCTGTTGAAACGTGTTCGGCCTGCGTTCGCCGTCCCGAAATCTCTGAGTAGGTAATGGGCGCACATTCAAAAGCATGGAAATATCACTCCGATCCCGTTGATTTCTCGCGTATTTCGCACTGTTTCCTCATTAGAGGTGAATTCTCCGTTCCTGAAAACTCCAGGTCCGGCAAAATCGCAAGCACGGAAGTTTGGGGGAAGTAACTCTTCAAGGGCAGGATTCGCATATTTTCCGCGTTTCAGATTCTGCTGTGTTCTGTAGCTTCAGGGTCTATTAGATTATCAGCCCAGAATCAGGTATAATTCTGCCACTATCAGAAATCTACCTAATTCTGGCTGACAAGCTTCCCCTGCAATGAAAATTGGCAGCAACCGCGAAAAAGTCGCGGTTCATCTAAACGCCTGTTTCGACTCACTGCGCAGTGATTTCTTCTAGAAATAATATCGTCTCTTGGGGTCCCGTACATAATTGAGATTAACTAGGGTAAAGATGGTAACATTTCTAAGTTACCCATCGTTAACACGGGTGTTGACATTACCCTAGGTAATATCAATGCACCAGGGCCCTATTTGCCATGCTTGTCGGTATAAACTTTGTTTTACACCAAATAATATTTTCCTATGCATTCGGAAGGTGTTGGATGAAGTCGGAAGTCTCAAAGAGGGCGTGGCAGACTAGATATTCGCTTGTTGATGATTGTGTATCAATGACGATCAGCTGCTAAGTGCTGACGTTCAGTTCCTCATCACATATTTTCAACGATTTTTTTTCGTTTTTTTTTGCGAGGTTTATCGCTTTCTGAGAGTGAGGATTCATGTACCTATGAGTCGATTCTTTATATATCTTGGATGAGAGTTTCTTGTGAAGAGATACCTGTGAAGAAGAACATACAATCTTTGACCATAATATCATCGCTTTTTTCGATATGAATCGTATGCGTGACATTCGTTCACGCCTCAAAATAAACAGGTAAATAAATATGTCACTATTTTCCATAGTAAATCCTACGTCGCCTTCTGCATAGCTCTCTACCCTGTGATGCACATTTCTTTCATTTTATCTGGTCATTTTATGCTCAAATTACTGGATACTGTTCCTACTCCAACTCGCATATAGCCTTCGGAAAGTGCTGAAAGTTTTCAGCTTGTGCTGGAGAACTGACCTCATTCAGCCCTAACCACCTAGTTGCTCTCGCGATGAGGCTTACCTTGCAGAAAAACCTAAATCCCTTCCAACCCTTCCAGTCGTGAAAGATTAAGCGATGTGTTTTTTTTTTTCACAATTGTAACGGCTCACGAGCTCCCAGTAATATGTAGTGGAAAATCTCAAAGAGTGCTTTAAGCCTCTTTCTTGGTAGTGACGCTCATTTCGTTAGAGCTTCGGGACTCCTATATGCGTTCAGATACCATGTGGGATCGTGATCCCACATTATAATGGATCACTAGAATCTCACATTTCATGCTGCTCATGAAATGTGGGATCCTAGTAGCTAGTCGTCGTCTTCTTTGTTCTTCAGAACTGCTCCAATCAAACAGAGGTGTAGACTATTCAATTCCTCTTAAGCGGATCTTTGTTATGACTCACGCAGTGTTGCGGTAGAAGTTTTGCTTATCTGTTTGAATCAGTCGAAAATTCAAGCAGTCGATATATCGATCGGTGGGGTATCATGCGACGAAATCATGGTTCATGTTGTCAGTTGAGTTTTTTTCATCCAATAGATTATCTTCCAAAAAGACTGCCCTGATCAAGAATTGAACTTACGTAGAAGCCACCTTAAAGCTGCTTAGTGTCACCCCTTGCAACCAACAGGACGACGTGCCACTGAAAGTATATACTACGGAAGGATTTGATCTCTCAATTACTCCTTACTTTGGCACACGACATGGATCTTCACGAAATCTTAAGAAAACATGAGCTGTCACAATACGAACTTTCTCGCAAAACTTCTACAGGTGGTTATGGGAGTCCGGCAGGAATTTTTAGTATGTAATATGTGCTAGGTCGTCAAGTATGAAATGTCGGATTTTGTATGTGATCATTTTCGGAATCTGTATCCTCGCAGTTTCACTTGACCTTTTTTCTTCTGATTTGATTTTGGAGATCCATCCCCCTCACTCTATCAAAACCATTCCCTCGATTCCTGGTCAACCTCCACATTTTTTCTTGAGAATAGCCTTCGTAAAATGACATGAATGCCAAGAATTCGTGTCCTTTTCGAATACGAGTTCCATCTCGGAGTTGTTAGAGCAGAGCAGCTGGAGATATCGGTAGTGCTCAGAGGACATGTAGCCACTAAAGTTACGGAAAAGAGTTCGTTTAGGAAGTTCCATTTGGGTGTTATTAAGCTGCAAAGTGGACGTGGTTGTGGTGGACGTAAATAACGACGGTGTGAAAACTGTGGAGAACGAAGACAGCTGTGAGACTAGATCTGTATAGGCAGCAGGTTTTGAGGTTAACAACTCAAAAAAAGGTAATCGAGGCAGCGCGAAAGGTCTGAGTGACTCGATAAACGACTTTTCCACAGTAGAGTCCTCAAAAATGAATAACAATTTCGACCACTTTTCGCAAAATCACTGTGCTTATACCAGAGGGCACGGATGGGAATCCACCTGCCATTCATTGTATTAGTCAAACCTTGATGGACCACAACTCCTTTTAAGGTTTGGACTACTTCTTATCAATGAATTTTTCAAACTTTCAACGCGATGTTGAACACGCTCCCTGTCACTCTACAACCACTTGCTTTTGGGCTTCTAACTTTTGGCGCAGTCAAGCTACTATTGAGATAAAAGAGCTGTCCCGATAATAAAGGAGCATATTTGGTTAGCTTATATCGTATCTCGTTTAAAAGACAACACTCGAAACTTCTTATTCGAAATCAGACATTTCGTACTGGACAACCTAATATTATAGTCCACATTAGAAACTGTTGAAGGATAGACCTGAGCGCATTTTCTGGGATTGCATATTGTGTTATTATTCCCCTTTCCCTCGATATGCAGCTCTCTCCTCATCGTTTTCACTTGGCGGAGGAAAAAAAACGAAATCCTGGATTTTGAAGGTAGAACTACTACAACTATAGTTCCATTTGAAATCAGTATCACGTTGGACGGGGAACTTTTCATTATAACTTGACTTGGGATTGAGCTATTTGGCCGAAATTTCAGGACATAATGGGAATCGAAGTACTTATTCTTCTCGCTTCATAACATTGACATAAACTGCTTTCGAATAGAACTATCGTGTTTCAAGTCCAAATCCAGCACTACCATAAATATGATAATTCCTCGTTTGTATCGCGTCATTTCGATTCGCAGAAAAGTTATTCTAAATCTTATTTCGAGTGAGTAATTTGCTGTAATAATCATATTCTAAAGTTCATCTCTTTATATAAAAAGTGGGGTTGCCAAAAAATAAAACCAAAAAAGTGAGAAAAGGAGTTTTCAATAATCTCGAACAAAAGGCAGCCGTTTCGATGGAAAATATTTCTATGATATCCACGGAGAATATTTCTATGATATTCACTACTAACAACTATTCTAACATTGAAATAGGAACTGTAACGCTTCCAATATGCTTAAGAAACAATAAAAAAAGATTTTTTGGTGAATGCTACCATCTTTTGTCTTCCTTCGCTTTTGAACAGCAAAGAAAAGTGCAGCAGAGACATTTATCGTAAAAAAGGCCAATTATGTGCCTAATCTGTGTCAACTCTTCATTCTTCTCAGAAGGTGGTAGTGAAGGTGTTAGGCAAAATCCACGGAAAGCGAGGAAATTGATACTTAGGCTCAACAAAGCCATAGAATTGAATTCCTGTCCAGATAAGCTGCAGTTAGGAAGCACCCATAGAACTTCAATAATTTTCATCTGGATAGCTCGATCCAGGGATAAGTTATAGCAAAAAAAACTTCTTGTCCAAATGGCGCTGATCATATCTTTTTGACCGCGACGTATGTGGAGTAGCATTCGCAGTAGAAGCCTTGCAGCAACAGAGCTCATGGAACGTAACGTGCTAAAGTCTGTCTCACTTCTACAACTTTCTCAGCAGTCACATTTACTGGATCTATGGCAAAAACGCACTCTTTGTGAATCATCTTCGAAAGTTCCGAATGGGATGATCTGGATTTGCCCATATCACCATCTAGGCCCTGGACAATCAGGGTTTTTGCCTTGCTATGGCCATTGAGACAAAATTCCAGCTTGAGACCCAGCTCATCCCACGTACATTTTTTCCACCTGCACCGCTCCGTTGTACCACTGAACATCGATCGATATATCGATTAGTTGAGAGGAAATGGTAAACTAGATCCCTCTCCAAACAATGCATGTCCTTTTATAAAGAACTGTTTGAGATAAACCGAATATTCTGGACCTTTGCTCAAAGGAGGTAGTTCTAAAGAAATTATGGCGAAACGGTGGTGATTCCGCACAGCGATCGTCGATTTCCGATATCCCGTGAACGCTATGGAGACAACTTTTCCATTGCAGGAGTGATGATTCAGCGCATGTTACCAGCTTGGAGATCACTGCGCACAACTGTGCGATCAGTGCAAACTGATGCGTTCCCATTGACAGAACTACTATCAGGCCTCAACCTTAGAAAAACTTCATATCAGTTTCTGGTGGGCTCTAGGTTTTTTCTTCGCTTTCTGTTTTGCTTATAGCAGCAACTTTTTGAAAGAATAAAAAATGCTCGATACGTCATGCCTTGCGTTTACCTTTGCCTATCCAAATACCATCTTGCGGTGGTGCCGCAGTAAATGTTAAATGAGTGTTGCGGTTGTATGTACTGTAACAATGCGCTCGGGCTAGTGGCCAGTGTGGTTTTTATCACTTGAAAGAAAAAGCCTTATTTTAGAGGCGCTCAGATGAATTCAAAAATGTCGATATGATAGCTGCCTTTCCTTCTCGTTAACCCCAACAAATCCCCACCATGATTGCTGCAGTGTATTGCTTTGTAAATTTTAACGATAACAAATTTTCATTATCCTCACCACTCTTCTTTCTATTAACCGTACTTCCTGGGTGGCGCGACTTAAGCTGGGGATAGGTACAATCTTTTGATTTTCTTAGACAAGCTCCAGCAGTGTAGACGCTACTCTAGAACTACTATATGTAGATAACTTGACGTGGATGAACATCTGGACTGTTTGACCCCCTCCTCGCCTCTTACCCAGCTCGATAAAGCAGTTTTCCCCTCCTAAATGTAAGCTCACTAGGTTGTATTCGGGTGGTCTGAAAGTCTTGCACCTAATCCCATACTTTCTCTAAAGAATGTTAAGCTCATTGCGAATAGATATAAATGAACAAAATAATTGCCTTTATGGTCGACGAGTTATGACCAACGCTTCATTAAAGCATCAGCTCCAGAAGTCTCTGGCAGCTGCAAGTCTAAGAAGCTTGAAATCTCACTTTTCGATTTGGTCCGATCATCGAATTTCTTTTCTCGTAGATCCAGCTTCAGGGCTCCGAACAAGTGGTGTTCAGCCAGGGATAAGTCAGAAGAATAAGCAGGGTATTGTAGGATATCCCAACCTAATTCGGCGATTTTTTCGCTGGTAAGCTTTGCGACGTGAAGTCGGGTGTTGTCATGAAGCAGAGCAACATGGTCAATTTTTCCCCACTCCACGCGAGTTTTGTCTGCCAATTTCCGTTGTTAAAAAGAGTGGACTTATGCAGCCACGATTGCCCAGGTGTCAGCAGTTCTCGATGCAGTATTCCCTCGGAATTCCTCCAACAACACAGAAGAACCTTCTTTCGTGCACTTCTCCTTTCGACTGTTTTGAAGATGGTTCGCCACGCGGAAATCAACTTTTCTGTTGTGTATGGTTAGCATACTGCACCCAACTCTCATCTCCGATAATGAGCTGGCAAAGAAACTTCCTCCTGTGTGGACGCAGCAGCAAAAACTGGCACACACTCAGTCTTGCAAAGCACTCAGTTAGTGGGGAACCCAACCCGCTATCAGTTTTCTGTAACCCAGTGCTTCGAGATGTCTGGCGATTATTGTACGGCCGCAGCTAGCTATATCCTACACTTAACATGTAGTGGCATTTTGATTCAAAGTCAATAGCATTCTGGATCCCAAAAGATATCTTGGTGCAAAACTTTCGGAGCAACCTAATATTTGTGGTTTTGCTCTCCAAATGTGCTTTATGAGAAGGTATAGAGCGAAGTTTTTCCGATATTTCATTCTTCACTCTTCTCCTCTCTTCGGCGGACATAACACAGAAGTGGCGATTGGCTTTGTACGTGGAAAATAGCAAAATTGTTTGTGTTTTCAATCGCCATGTGAAAAATTGCTTAAAACATCCGTTTCGTTACCGCATAGAGATTGCTGGTAATCACCACAGAATTAATTTATTAAAATTGTAGACTTCCTTCTGCGTAGAAAATCATGCTTTAGGCAGCAGGAAAACGAGTTGTTGAGGCCTACGACTCCAAAGCAGAAGATGTGAAGAAGAACGTATTATTGGACGTGGCCAACAGCTGTGGTCCAGAACTGTTGGCACTCGAAAACGCCATCCATGTATACAAAAAGGCACGTGTTTTATCTTAGGTCATGTATGGAAAGCCCTTCTTGAAAGTCGAGGTTTTCAGAATCCTAGCTTGGTACACGAAGTTCGCGAAGCTGCCACTCCAGTGCATTTCCGACTTCTGCAATCGATTGGAAACCTTCCTGGTGGAGTAAAAGTTGTATGCGACATGAGGGCTCACCTGCTGGTTTGTGCTATGATTTTTTTTTCTGAATGAGGGTTTCGTGCAGTTCACAAGGAACGTTTTTTTTGAAACAAGATAAAACTTGAGGTGAGAAGGAATTTAGCAGAGTATTGAAGAGTGGTCACAACTAAGTGCTCTGAAGGGTTATAGATTTCCAGAACCATCCTATAGAGTTCATTTGAATGCCAGCGGAACCAAGAACGTAGTTTTGAGGACCAAACAATGGCAACTTGGACCCGAATCCACCATTGGAAGGATGCATAATCTCCTACTCACCGTGTGTTCACCACTAGATGTAGATGGATATAGGCATCAAAACCTCGAGTCGAATCAAGACTTCAACTGCTTTTCTTAAGTAGGATATCACAACTCTCTGTCTAAATGTATGGGTAAACGTGTTGATGGGTGCCACATGAAGGACCAATTTGGGTCGCTAACACACCATGGATGATCTGAATGATACATCCGAGTCTTGCAGTTTTGCATTAACACATCATTGTTCAGGAGGTCTTTACTCTTTACCTATCAACGCTGCCTTTGGGTAATCATTATGAGGATCGGTAATCTCATTCTTATGGGTACAATCACCTTTAGGTAGCGGTTGGGTAACGTTACCTATGAGTGAACATGTTAATGGGTGCTAGGTAAAGGTAAAATTTGGGCACTCTTTTGCCATAGGTGATCTCAAGGATGCGTTTCGGCCGTGAGTAAGTAGCATGGAGTTCAGAAAGGCGTAGGATATCACTTTATCAGCCATGTAAGCCCTCGCTTCCACATTGTGGTAATCTTGAAAGCACAGAATTTTTCTGTTAAACTAATTCTTGTTAGAGTTGTAGCTGTTCTTTTGGGCAACATTATTTTCTGGCTGTTATTGTACATTTTTTCGAAAAAGCTGACCCACACTTTGTTGGTAAAACGCCCTCAAATCCTCATAATAGCGTTGTCGTGGGGTTGTTAGTCGAAATGTTGCAAGTTCTTTGCAATTCTATGGTAAGGAATAGTATAATATTTTCAGTACTTGATGAAGACCGAGAGCGACAAATCGATCGTAGCTGCTCTTCACCGCTTGGAGAGATCTGCGCACGAGCTCCTTGTGCTGTGGTTTTGTCAGAGTAACATGAAGCTTGAAAGGTTAACATGGCAATCACCAGGAGACATTCTTCAGAAGGTAATTTCTAGCAGACGAGATACAGCTGTTCCTATTCGAGTTGGATGCGGATTTTTAAATTTATGGGAAAATACATTTTAAAAAATTCTTCGATGGAGGAATGCTTGGAACTGTGCCTTCATTTGCTGAAGTGCAACAAGTACTAAGCAGATTTGCACCTAATGTTGCTTCTAAGTTCAAATCCACTCAAATTGAGCACGCATCTACACCGTGGTGGACGCAAAGTGTCGTAGGGGAGGGGGGAGGGCGGGGAGGTGGGGGAAGAGGGAGCTCGGGAATGAGTTGGCAAAAATTTCAAAGTTCGTTCCATAAATTACATGATATCCCTTCATTAGCTCATTTTTAATTCATTATTTTATTGATCCGATCTTTTAGCTGACCCCCTCCTTTTCTACCCCCCCCCCCTCTCCGGAAACAATTTCTGCGTTCGCCACCGATCACATAATTACAAACGTAAGACGACATTTAGAGTTCCGCTTGCGATAAGGATAACAGACATGCCGTTTAGGCTCTTAAATATTTAGTTCTGATATTTTGGATGAATAACTATATCAAAAATCTTATAGGTAGCTGATTACGAAGCAGTACACCCCGTACAAGGCATGATGGATTTCAAGAAACGTGTTGGATCATACCGAAGGTGTAATTCATTTTCATTTTTTTTCTACACAATCGAGCCTCCAAGGTTGCTGGCAAGGACCGGGAGAGGATTGTGGTCAAATAATCCTAAAGGCACCACCGTCCCACCTCAAAATCATTCTTAAGTTTTCCACTTGAAAAAAAATCTCCGAGGATTCCTGATTACAGAGGTATACGTGATTGCCTGCGAAACTGCCGAAAAAAAAACCGTTTTCAAGGCGCATCTTTTGGGGAGCTTGTGGGCGGAGACAGAGGTGGAACTACGAGGTTTTCGCATATGCACATCCTTGGTCTGATCACAAATAGAACGTTCTTGCTAATCTACTAGGAAGTCAACGATGAGATGTAGTACCGGGCGCGTGTTATTCAGGAATCCCTTCCTCCCACCTCGGCCCCGGCCCTTGACTATTTCCACATGCTCACCAAGAATTGGGGTTCTAAAACGAGTATTTCAAGAGGTTTTGCAAATAATCTCGTATATCATTATGATCAGCAATCCCTGGAGATTCGCTCTATGTGGAAACCCGAAAAACGATTCTGAGGTAAGGTGGTGTCCTTAAGGGTCCACAAAAGTTGAGGATTAGACTCATAAAGTCGATCCTTCCAAACACTATGATGGTTGCAGATGCTTCTACTTTTCTCACGAAGCGATGCCTAGGGAACCTTTGGTGATCGTGCACGTAGCTCTCCTGAACGAGATTGCCAACAATGTTCAGGTTCGCTCAACTCTTCGACGTCACCAGTTATTGTCCACTTTCCTTTCCTCAGTTTCTGTTGTAGAGTATTGTGGAGTGTGACCATCTCGACTGTGCAGAGGACGAGTGCAGTACTGCCATTTACTACTCTATAACTTCTGCTGAGCCAGGTAGGGTAGATTGAGCTGATATTGATTAGGTTTGGCCGTTCCTATTTCTTACAGATTCGGTTTTTTCCTGCCAGTACCTAAATTCCTTGCACTCCCATTATACATAGACGTTGTTTTCTGTGCGCAAAATCCACAATCTCGAGGAAATCTCAGAGAGCCTCATTTCCCAACATTATTAGATTGCAGAAGATTACGCATTGGCGTCAAGGCCTCTAAAAATATCGCAATAGCACAAACTTTGTTTCGCGAGTAGGAGTTATCACCTTCTTCCAGATTCTCGGAGGGGTCTAATGAAGTAGCCTTGATCCTGAAGCTCATAGACCTTCCTTTTCACTAATAACTAAAATAATTCCTGCCACAAAGTGTGATTTTTCTTGCTCTGTCTACGCTAAGCTTTTCAGGATTGAGCGGTATAGATCTGGGCAACATGCTAATCAAGAGGGTGGCTACAAGACTACAAAACGAGTTGCCATCAGTTAAAACACACTCCACGTTATCGCCCATCCCGGGTTTTCGTACCTGGATGCTTCGGAGTTTACATGGAAACTCACTCTTTGGTACATCTTCCTTTTTTGATTCCTTTTTTTTTCGAAAACTATTCTAAATTATTCTGAAAACTAAACTCGATTAAAAAGTAAGTGTTAGAAAAAACTGTGTCCCACTGTAATGATGACTTCACATGCGATGCATTCAGACATTAGCTATTATACATTGAAAGTTCCAAAGAAATTTTCAGATAGCATTAACTTGTTGTATGGTTGTAAAATGAAGTAGTGTTTACGTTGACATCACTCAATCAGATCTGAATTTTTTACACAAAAAAGCTGATCTTGCCGAAAAATTGATGATTACTAAGGCAAGTAAATTTTTATGGTTGAAAATCCACAACTCCTCCCTAAATATCAATGAAATCCTATATCGACGGTTTTTTCAGGATCAGTCATAGATGACGATGTATTGGCGAAAATCTCGCAATTCTCTGGCAAACAAGCCACAAGCGAAGAGGCGACTCGATTCCTTCTTGAAGTGAGTGATTCTCTTTCAATCGAGAGTCAATGGGTTATCGTAACGATTGCGGTAAGCCGAGGTATAACGTGAAGGTAATTTTTTTGGTCGTCAGAGGAAAAAAAGCCTAAGACATAGTTCAAATATGCGATAGGTAAGTCTGAAAAATGCCACTACACCATAATACTCCCCAGCTCCCTACGTTTCATGAGAAATATACATGTTTTTTGCTATTTTCATGTGCCCAGACAAACTTTCGGAACTTCCGCCGGTGACCCGACGGAAGTTCCGAAGTGGCTCCGCGGAAGTTCCGAAATCGAACAAGAGTGACGTAATTCGCGCATTATGGAGTCAACCATAACTCGACTGATAACGTAAAATCGACCAACATGAAGAGATGAACACCTCCACGCATGACGATCCCAAAAATCGTAGGACCATGAGTCCCACCTTAGCTCGTTTCAGCACGTACACCCAGTTACTGCACTAGCAGCCTCTCTGAAGATGATCTTCAAGCAGGTCTGTCCTCTGACTGTGCGACATATCTGCGTCAGGTTTCAAAATCAATGATAACATGGAAAAATTCCTCTTTGGTGAAAATCTGCCAAATTTTTGTATTTATGGGAATAATCCCGGGGGTACATTTTTCCGACACGAGCTTTACCCGAAATTCGACATTCCAGAAGTCATTATTGGTGCACGCCGAAGTGAATTTCGAGGAAAAAATAGCGTGAAAATTTTCGTATTCTACCACGGCTTCTTATTCGTCTAGCCGAAGTCAGTCAAGAACATTCCACTTAAAAAATAGGGCGAAAACATGCCATTTGATATTTTAGTTTCTTGGATCATTCTATCTCTTTCGAAGCTCCGCGGAAGTTCCGAGAAGTGTCAAGCTCCGCGGAAGTTCCGAAACTACTTTTTTCTCTGCGTCCCCATTCGGAACTTCCGAAAAAATAGACGAGTGACGTCATATTTCCGCGGAAGTTCCGAAAATCGGGCTCCAATAGTAAACCAGACTCCGCGGAAGTTCCGAAAGTTTGTCTGGGTGACATCTCGCCAATAGAGTTTATCACTGCGCGTAAAATGAAATATTCTTTTCCTCCTTTCATTTTTTTTTTGAAATAATAGAAGTGGCAAGCAGTTCACTCATCCAAGTTGGGTGGTGGACGATGAAGCCATGTACGAAATCAGAAGCGCAAAACGAAAACTGCAAGCGTAGCGAATTAAGCCCTGAACGCTTCGCTTTTATACAACCAATTCTATAACCTACATAAAGCTTTGCTATCTTATCATGTAATGTATGAGATAGCGGACAGACAAGTAGTCCTGTTCGTCACTTTCTACAGCGAAAAGTTAAACTGGTTGTTGTGCTGGGTTAAACTATTTTTTGCCAGGGTGTGACTCATGTTCCACGACAAGAACTTAGCCCTATATTTTATGCGGAAGGGATGTATAGAATATAGAGCGGCGCATAGATACTGTTCCACAATGAAAAAAAAAACAGACAGAAATCGTATGAGAGCACATTCTCTAACGACCTTTTCGAGGATAAATCGCTACCACCAAATGAAAAAAGCACTAGTTTCGTATCATGATCCTTACTAAGGCGTTAATCACAGCCTTGCGGATTACGTAGCGTAGATTTAGCTCTAACAATGCTCCTGTTATCAGACCACTAGGCTGTCTACTGAGCGAGAACTGATTTGCCGAAGTCAATGACCTATAACACTGCCCGACTCAGTTTTTTGCCTCGCAGTCCACGAATTTATGAAGCAAGGGAGTCGAGATCCTGCTGCAAAAACAGCAAAAGACCGGCGACTGCTGTGGTCCATATTTCGATTAGTACCTATTGTTATCTAATTTTTTATGGAATGTTTCCTTTGAAAATTTCAAAACAGCGGAAACTTATGTTACAACCTAATAGTTGCTTCCACGGCCTACCAGCTACTATGAGATTAACCATTGTATTCTCTGGCTGGAATGAGTCTATGCCCATTAAAACGAAAAATCCCTAGTGATTGGAGCCTTGTCCAAGTGCATGTCCTATCCTTCCATCCGAGCAGTCGGCTATTTCTCTTGGGTGAAAAGTAGTTGTGTGCTCGTTTTATGCTATGCTGGGAGAGAAGGCCTGCTTGGAAAAGTAGACCAACATTCAATCTGTTATGATGTCACCTTAGAAAGCTTAGGGAGAAATCCTGAAAAGTCACGACTGGCCCACAGTAATGAAATATCCCAAGCGTCTGAGGGCTGTGATCCGCGCCCAAGGAAAGGACATCGAGTAACGTTTTTTGTTTCGTTATAAGATAGGTAAGAATTCTTGGAGAGATCGTTCGCAAATGTGCTTCTACACTTTTTCTGTTTACTTTTTTGTAGTAAGACAGTAATTGAGTGCCACCCTGTTGGTTGATAATACTACGGGAGGATTTCCAAAGTCGGCCATTTTTTCGCCCTCACAGCTGGTCAAATGCTGGTTCCTCGATTCTTCTATTTTCTTATGCCGGGTTCCTTGTAATTTCTAAAGATGGCTTTTCAGCTGTTATCTAATGTGGAAAGGTCAAAGCTGGAACCTTTGAAAGACGTCCTGCTGCACTGCTGCGCGCACTACCTCACCTCCAGACGTCAGAACGGATTTGCACTGAACCCTGTCGGTCTGTTACTGCACATAAACCCATTATATCCATGAAATAAAAGTATCATATGCACGTTTTTTTTTAGCGAATTTCCACCTTAGGAATGGGGCGGAGCTGTATCGGTTGAACTGGATGGGCGACACAAGCGCTCGAGGCTTACAAAACAGTCTAGGTATAATGGTCAACTATAGGTGAGTAGGACTTTTTTCTCCAAATTTGTAAATGCTTTACTGCTGCAATCCATATATGCAAATATGTTTTCTGAGCGCAAATCACTTTCAGGTATCGTCTTGAGAAGGTCCTGGAGAACAGTGTTCATTACACTCTGGATAAGCGCTTGGCTGTTCATGAGAATGTTCGTTCACTACTGTAGTCTCTTCACTGCCATCGCCTCAGCTTCAAAAAGTGCCTGAATCCTAGCCTTGCCAGACTACTGGGAGATAAATGTCGTTCGCTCATCACAGGGGTGCTTGTCATCGGAAGATCTTAGTTTTTCTACCTGTACAGAACAATAGTAAATAAATTCTTTTAAAATTCGCTGCATATACCCTCCACTCGCACGGGATGGTCATCATATGGTAAAAAAATGTCGAACACACAGAGAACATAATCCAAGAAATCGCTTTTCATTTGGTAGTATTACACCTGCACATACGTCGTTAGCATAGTCTTTAATTGTTTATTGTCATCTTACAAATGTCTTCCATCTGGAGGCTCTGCTTCTCATCGCGGTCTGAGAAAATGGGATGGGGGGCGACGAATAACAAAATACGTTTTGCAGTGTAGTGTGATGTAGTCGTTCATCGGTTCTAGAATGTAAAATTGTGGACAATGCCTCTCTGAGAAGAAGGTGCAATATTAAAGTACCTGGGAGCACCCCCTCCCGTCCCTTTATGGCTTTCTCATAACGAAGAATTTCTTGTAATACGTTTGGCCACATGGCACACTGCCTGCCGCGCACATGATCGGTGGTTGGAACGCACCCTGTGTCAGCAAACCATCTATTCCCTTGGGGTCGGTCAATGACTACAAAAGGAGTCTCGAAGGATGAACTGCTGATCTGGTACGTCGGATGTTCCTCACAAGTCACTGTATCGGGCGCATAGAGAGCATTCAATGTCTCTACTATGCTTAGATAAAATTGAATGCGTGACGCTTCACACAAACGGGATTAGTTAATACCGACCACTTTATCTTCCACCAGTCTGGCCATCCGGCTGGCGCCGGACTTCCAGGCTTCCGCTGGTGCTCGCTTCGCCCGCAAACTTCACACTGAATACAAACGAAAATGACGTAAATTTGCTTAGTGAACATGTTTGGGTTCATGCAAACCTACTATTTCATATTTGGCGACAACATTTTCCTGAGCCCCTGGAACCTGTCAGCAGTAGCTTACTCCAATTCAGCTGAATAATACCTATGAGTTACGAATCATCGGTTACATCCAATCCAGTGGAACTGATGTTTTGAAATGATTTATCTTTAGACTGTTGTTTTGGTACTTTTACAACCTCTTTCAGATAGGAATTTAGATTATCGGACAATTATCACCCAGTCCGGGTAAATCAAAAAAGGAACGTAAAACACTGGAGTGAGTTAAGGCACCATTTGAACCACGTTTGGCTGTCTCTTCCCAAGTTCAGAAAGGCAAAATGTCCAAAGAAGAGGATTTTGGAGCACATCCAATAGGCAACATTCTCGAAATTGACAGCATTTCTGTTCCACCACGTTGCTACATCTCATACCGTGAAAAAATTGTCAAACACTTTTATCATCCATTGGCTAGGGGAGCTTCCCCCACTTGCTGCGTTCAGCAGGCTTTGCTCCTACAAACTACCGCTTCGGTGGTTCAACAACGTTCTCTTGCTGAGCACCACTTCAATTACTCATCGAACAATGGAAAAAAATGCTTTATGACTGAACCGTCGGGAGAGGAATATCTCTAAAATTGAATAATCCACGGGAGATGGGGAAAAGCCGTAGTTAGCGGTAGAACGTATTTCTCGTGATGCAGTTTTTTTCATTTCTCCTCAGAATGAGTATTTTCTTCGGTCAAAAAACCCGCGTTTCATACCTACACATCATTGGCAGACGTAGAAAGTGGGCGGAAATGAGGGAGCATTTAGAAAAAAATCGGGGTCTCTGCTGACCCTCGTGAAAATCTGGAGACCCTCGTGGAGAAACAAAATTACAGAAATTATTCAATTCTATGTTTAATAGTGAATGATAAATATTCCAAAAAGTCACCAAAAATGAGGAGACGCCTGGAGACGGATCTAGCGCTGTGATGAGGACGCGTCTGCTCCTAAAGGTCGGGACGGTGAACTGAAGAGTAGCTCAGCTACGATAAGCGCTGAAGGTGTCCATGACACATCCCTACCGTGGTGGTACATATTAGGATTGCGGTAGCAGTAATTATTGATTAGGATTACCCCGCAAAGTTTTTTTAGTGCTGGCAATTTTGATACTGATTACGATTATAAACTTCACTTTTTATGGCAATGCCATTTTCCAACTCGGCTGAATAGCCATTGCCTCCATGCGCAATTTCTAGAAAGAATAAATGGCAGTCCAACTCAAGCAAACTACAGGGTGGCCCATAATTACGGTGACGCCATGCAAGCTTCCACTCAAGGAAATTATTCTGGGTAGCTGCCTCTCACTCGGAACTATATTTACTTATTGGTTGACCCTTGTTCATCGCTTCCTATATCCACATAAAACATGGGGAATTCCAGACTGCTTCTTACCTATTGTCATCGCGAAGCCAGAGTCCACTTTTGGGACGATGGTGTTTCGGGACGCTGCGTTTTCAAATTGCTGACAGCGTCTAAGAAGTCGACCACCACAATGATTCAAAGCGGTGAAGAGTTGAGAACAGAGCTTGATAGAAGTGGAAATGGAAGGCTTGATACTACTTGCAGGAAACAAAAAATGCATGAAATTTTCAATGACTTTGGCGATTACCACTAAGAAACCCTCAATCCCCCCCCCTCCCCCGCCTTTCACTGTTCAGCTAGTTCGCTTTTCAGGACAATGGCTCTGTCAAGACCTTACAGGGATAGGAATCTTTTGATGTTTCCATTGATATTGAAAGGAAGTTGATTTGGTGAGGAGCGAGGTTGACGATATTAATGGCTTGCCATCGTCAACGAATTTCTCAAATGTCTCAGCGTAGGTGCAGCTGCAGATGGATGATATTTCCGACTTCAATGGATGTTTTTGTTTACTGCCCAATTGCAGACAAAAATGCCGTGTGGCAGTTTCATACGAGGTTGCAGTGAGTTCTAAATGAGTGGTTGTTTTTGTCACCGTAATTATGAGCCACCCTGTATCTATACTGGTTTCGTGTCTGCAGAGATGTGACCAGGGATCTGCGTAACAAAAAATTTGATTTTCGTAAATCGTAAATCGTAATTACGCACACCCTGGATGTGACCAAAGTTTGTATAGTGGAGTCGTTTTGACAGTGCGTTGTCCGCGGCAGCGGCCTTGCTGGCATTGGGGCACGCAGTGCGGTCGGTCAAACAGTTGATCCACGATGGATCCGGCTTCTTTGACGAGTTTTATCGTCTGTTCCCTTCTTCATTTGTTCTTAGAGCTGAGGAAGAACAATATAAGAGGAAACAAGCGATAAAACTGTTCAAAGATACCAGATCAATCATAGGTCAACTTTTTGACCGACCGCGCAGCGTGCTCCAGTGCCAGCGAGCCGCTGTCGCGGAAAACGCACTGTCAAAACGACTCCACTATATGTGATCGAAGTGAGCATCAGCAGAAGTTTGGAAATCCATCGTCAGCCGGACTTCTATACTAGTTCGAGAAAATCCCACGTATAACGCCGTTCAGGTTTGATGCAAGCCTGAACTTCCCAAATTACTCTACTGACCTTCGAAATAAAGCCTAACTTTGATGTTCGAAATCTCACAATACATACGCATATTAGACATCTGACTCGATCGAGTCAAATCGAATCGGGTTTCGAATAACTTGACTTTCGAGCGACCAAAAATCGAGTTATTCGAAATGTCGACTATTCGAAAAAAAAATCCCATCCAGTCAAACGTTATTGCATATCAATGCACCTTTCTGTTGAAAGAGGGCTGGCGCGCTCTAATCCGCGTCGCGACGCATCCGCAAGAAGAATATCTGCAATCTTATCACGTCCCATCAATTATTTCTTGGTTTGTTGATTTTGCATTTCTTCTGTTCTGCTCACTCATTTACATACAACGATGTCTACCTCGCCGTTCCAGATGCAGTGGGAGGAAAAGAACGCAATGAAACGTCCTCTCTCCTTCTCGGATGATAGCTACGAATGGGACAGTATACGAGATGACGTTCCTGTTGACAGTTAGTTTTGTTCAATATGTTGTTCAATATGTTGCACTTCTAGGCTTTTTTCTATGAAGAGTACATTTGCTAGCATGAAGTTAACTAGCTCCTTGAAGATCCGTTTGTCAACTCATAGGGGAAGTTGTTCCAAGTGGTCTTATTGAAGCAAAAAAGAATTTGCTAGCTGTCCAGCATGGTGTTATTTTAATAAGAAACTATTACATACTGGTGTAGGTTAAAGCTCATCTCATGGCACTATTCCACATTAGGGGCCCCAAAATCTTCAAAAACAATTTTTCGCCGAAATTTTCCGTAAGGAGGTTATTTGAGGTGCTGAACACGAATATCGTATTCATTTTGTAACGTAATCACATTTTTGTGGGGTTATGGCAGGTGTACGGTACCTATCACATCCCACAGAATCCTCTCAATTTTGCAGAAGGTAATCTTAGGCGCTGATCACGAATATCAACATCAATCTGCATGAAACTGCCATTTTCGTGCCGAAATCGGCAACTTCTATCAAATTTCTACAGTATCCCTACCGTAACCCAACAAAAATGGCATTACGGTACGAAATGAATACGATATTCGTGTTCAGCACCTCAAATAACCCCTCCGTGCAAAGTTTGAGGGAATTCTGTGAGGTCTCGTATCTACAGTAACCCCGCCGTAACCCTACAAAAATGGGTTTGCGACACAAAATCGATGCGATATTCGTGCTGAGCACCTCAAACAACCCCCCTATACAAAGTTGTGGTGGAAAATGTTTCTTCAGAATATTGGGGCCCCTAACGTGGAATAGTGCCCAAGAGTTGCTACAGCGAATACCTGGCTTTGATCCCTCTCCATTTCTGGCTGGTTTATGTGTGAAGTGTTTCCATTGTAGTGGGATGGAATTCCATGAAAGTCGAGGCGGATAAATGTGAGGTTGACGATGGTATGTTCCTGCCTCCCAACGACTTCTCTATTGAATGGGTGCCGAGCGGCTACAAAGTTGGTGGTCGTCGTGGTGCAAAGAGGAGAAGGTTGGAAGCAAATGTTGCGCCTCCTATTCAGAAGCCGAGAAGCGAATTTACTTGCGAGTCCTGTGAGTTCAATGTTTATTTATTCTTGATCCTTTGTCTTCATGTTCTTACAACACTTTAATACTAGAGGACCAAGAATTAAACGTGAATTAGTCTCGGATAGATTGAGTACCTCCCCCTCCCACCTCCCAATCACTTACGCCCGGGTAGGATCGATGAGGTTGCCGAACTCTTCCATGTTTTTCTCTCCATTTTTTTTTTAAATTTCTCACTAAGGCTATTCTTTATTTTTAGATAATAGTCGTTATATCCTCTTTGATTCCGTAGGGCTTCGATAGTATACGTGAAAACCGTGGATTCCGCTTTTTTGCAAGCGTTGACACCTTCTCTAGGCGAGGTGTTTATCCGTTGAGCGCCTGATCTTCTTCGAATAAGTGGCTACATTATCGAATATGAAGCTACGTCAAGGGATAAACAACTGCACAACCCTTTATACATTTTCGAAAAGCTGAATTTCCTTTCAAACTGCGAAGTTACATCTTGGAACGTTTCACGCTTTATGAATCATGTTAATTTCAGTGGATGATGGAGATAAACAGGTTGCTGCAAGTATAATCGAACTAATCTCTAGTTCTCCTGGAACATTTGAGTTTGAACGGTATTTTCTGAATCTCTTTCGCTGACTGTGAGATTTGTTGCAATGGGTTAACTGTTTTAGTACAAGCGATGATAAATATGCGCGGCTTCTACCTTTCCCTGGTGGCATAGCAGATGACCGAATCGCTCGCGGTGATTGGCGGCTGGATCCTAACGAGGGAAAATTGGTATGATTTTTGCCTTTTTAGCATCACTGCTTTTGAGGTTTTCGTCGAGAATGCCGATGATTTTAAGCTTCAAGAAAAGCTCAGCTAGGTAGCAGTATGTTCTCGTTTTTTGGCACACTGGTCTTTAGCTTTATTCGTGAATTTGAAGAAATTCCTTGGATGAGAACTGACTGCATAAATTTTGCATGAGAAATTATGTCGTGAAAATGGCTTTAAATGCCCTTTCGATTCTTCGTATTGGTGTTGCTTTTCTTTCATATCAGGTCATCAAGAAGATGTTTTACCATTGGTTTTAGTCTAGTACTGTTTTAAGTTGCTCTCTACTTAGCCTTTCGCATTTTTCATTAGCTAAAAACTTGTCTTATAGAGTACAAGAGTTATAGTAGACTTTAGTTTGTTTCTGAATAACTTGGTGGTGACTTGACTAAAGGTGGAATTTTTAATGTTGTCAGTGCTCTACTCACCATTCACATCCCTTATATTTGAATCTAATTGAGCGTTGGTAAGTGTGTTCTCCTAGAAACGTAGGTTACGAGCAGCGAGCTCATAGAAGCAGAATGCGGCATCTTCATTGAATTCAGTATGAATAATGGGCTTTAATAAGGAAGGGTAGATGGACGGAAATTTCCTGCCCATTGAAGAAGACAATGAGGTCACTACTTCCAGGAATCGTTGCTGTCTGAGACCACATCGAAGAAGTGTCGTGATATCTCGTTTCCACCATGGGGACCTGCTCAACAAAAGAAACCGAAGTTTGAGGTAAGGATTCCAAACTAAGGCTCTGTATTGATAGTTTTATTTCTTATTCTTAGCCGTATAAAATCAAGAATAGTGAACTGAAAATGAGGCTCAGAGACAGTCACTTGCTTTCCCATCCCATTGAAGTACTTCTGAAGATTGCACATTTATCCGTTTTTAGACAATGCATGTTGATCGTGGAGGGAGGATGGAAGATTTATTAGTCAAGGAAGGTGAATTTTCATGGTCAACGATGGAGAGTCTGGTTAAGCCCCAGTTCACTGCTATGGAACCCGATGCAAGGTAGCGTTTTTGGGTGAAGATAGCTCAATATTGTTTTAACTGTAAGTTTTCTAGGCATTCGTTCGCAAAGCGTGTTGCTGAAATGCTGAATGAGAAGTCTCCTGCAAACACTTGTGGCTGATACATTTGCTTGTTTGCCTCATTCCCTCTCTTAGGAATATGTGTTACGTTTCCAAACTACCGCTCGTTGCGTCGATCTCGTCATTCTGACCAGGTCTGAATGTGTATATAGTTGGAAAGACTTCCATTACATTGCAACGCTTTTCAACTGATTATAATAGATGCGCCATGCGTTGTCTCGTTGTTGCCTCAATTGTAGTGTTTCAAAACTAAGTCTATCGCTCAAATGAGTTTTGCGCGGACATTGCATTTTAGTTTTGAGATAAGCACACTGTGGTAAATTATACTTAAAATCATAAATTGCAATTGAATGACCTGATTTTTAGAATGGGTTGGGACTGTTCAATATTCTTTTATTCGTCTAAAAATAATCGTGAACTGGAATGTTTTGTCCTAGCGTTGTTGTTTCCTTTCAGTGTGGTGCACGTTCGAGTGTATTCAATTAAATAAATAAGTATCATTTCGAGGCACTATCCAAGCTCAAATTACTGGATAATTGTAGGTGAACATACTGTTTCAGCTTTTCAGTAGCTTTTTACAAAGGGGAACAAAAACAACACAGAAACAAAGGGGAACGCAGCAGACTCTGACAAGTGCCGTTGCAGAGGAAGAAGGCGTGTAAAGCTGTGATGGTGATGTACTGCTGCAATCGAATAGGAGCAGCACACTCCGTACTTCTGATGCGAAGAGGATGCATTTTGTTGAACCGATCGAATTTGCAGTTGAACTTCCGTTCTACCTCGTCGTTGTCAGGTGACGACTAAGGCCCGAACTGAGAAGTCGTGGCCCAGTGCAACAATCGGTTGGACGAGATGCGCTGGATGTGGATGCAAACGTACACTGCAGAAGCGCTGGGTATATGCAGCGCTGTCATGAAAATTGTTCGAGAATTGCGCGCTAATTTCTTTGTTATTTTCTCTGGGTAAGCATAGACTTACCAAATTTACAGTAAGAATATATCCATATTTCGATCCTTGGGCCCCATGCTTGGTTTTTGGGCAGCAATGACATTTTTGAGGGTTGTGCTAGGTGAGATGGGGAACTGTGCTACATGTACACCACATTCATGAACCTTCATGACATAAATTCTTTCGCGTTGCGTTATCACAGGATCGACTTCATGTTAAGAGATGCAACTCATTTCGAAATGCCACGGCATGGTACATAGTATCCTTAATTATTCAAGGTACCATTGACTATGAGATGAGATGTTTTCTCTGGCAAAACCATAGATGTTTTGACATATTCTGTAATTACTTCATGACCAATCAAGTGATGAGTCCTTCATTTCGAATTCAAATCCGTTCATGTCTATCTCGCAATTCGATACAGTCCAAATGGGATGACAGAGAGAGCGTTTTCTGAGCTCAACGGATGGATCATGCTATGCATCTGCTATTGTTAGTAGCCGTAGTAGCTGGTTATTTCTATAGGTTCACGGAATAGAGTGGAACCATACTTCTGTAGTTCTTTCATTAAAAAAGCCTTTAACACATGGGATAGTACAGAGTACACTTTAGACAGCTGCAGTCTTTTTTCGAGTCCGTGAGGTCATCCGTAGTTATCGTTCACTTGCTGTTTTCGTAGTAGAAACTGATACTTCTCTCGTTCCCAACCGGCAGCCCAGCTTCCCCCGTCACATTTCCAGCCGCTGAGTACCACGATCCGAATGGATTCAGGTCTCCATGTGGATCCGTGTGCTCAGCGTTATGAGGAGGATCATCTGAAGCTCTTGGCGGTTTATTAGTGCAAGAAGATTGTGGGCGAGCACTCGTACCTGCGCTTTGCCATTTCCTATCGGTGTTGTGTCCATATTGATTAAACAGAAGGCTCATACTGTTGGTGAATTCCGGCATGGCCAAAACGTACCACAGTGGTTGCAGAACGCCAACAATAGTGTAGTACGGTATTCTGAAAGGAATTCACATGTTTAGTATCCAAGGATAGATTTTAGGAAGAAATAGATTTTTAGCCCATCTTTGCTTCATGCTTACTTCCACCCTCCTACTTTACCATATCCGTTTAACTCTGCTATCCCTGTCCAAAGGATCAAATTGGTGCTTTCAGAATGAGGGTTTCCGTTTGCTTGAAATTTATCAATGTATTCGTGCTCATCATGGTCGGGAAGCTCTACATCGAAATTTATAGTATATGCCTGCCCTCAAATAAATGAATGCATCGGACGAGCGATTGACGCACTCATCTTGTATAAGCTGCTCTTACTATGCTAGGTCTTAGAAGCCAAATTCCTCGTTAGTATTTAATTCGAGATAAAGCTGCGACGGAGGCATTTTCATGAAAACAAAAATGATAAATCCTTATGAAACATGAAGTAGTCGCCTATGATATCCAGGAGTAGCGCTTTCTTCAATTCAGTGTGGTTTCATCATTCTAAGCAAAAGAGATTTCAAACGGGTACTCCTTCCGCTTCAACTTTTAAGCTGAAAGAGCAAAATTACTGGGAAATGCAATAGGAAACAAAATGCGCAAGGATGAAGCCGTACGAGTAAGGACCGTAGTAAGTAGGAATACGACAAACGCTATCTTATCTGACCAATCTGACCAAAGTGTCACTATTACATAGAATAAACGAGATCCACAACAAGCGCTACACCAGAGCTGCTCTGGTTTTCTGACCACGTCTTTCATTGATAGCGCCGTTCTTATTTTTGTTTGGTCCCCCTGCTTCCTGATCTAACCCATGAAAATGGGTGGTGAGAGGCTTCGGCTACTACGCGAGTCCCTTGTAGGTGTAAATGAATTGGGCACAGATTGCATATTTCGTCTGCAAGTGCGAAAATCAGCAGGGCCTGCTTTGAAATCTTATCAGGACATCTATTAATGTGCTATTTTTTATGTTGTTACTTCTGTACGCATAAATTTTCCTGTAGTGGATGCAGAGAAGCTCGTGTGCTCGTTATTATTAATACAGAAAAATTCCATTTGCCAAAAAAAAAAGAACTGACCTTACGATGAAGTCTCTAACATCGTCCAGCTGCCCATTTCCTGGAGTTCCATAGATGACAAGAAGAGGAATGTGAACAGATATTCCCATGAGAAAGCATCGTAAGAAAGATGCGGCATACAGCTGAATATGAGCACCTCTACTGATTTGATCTGATAAAAATAACTGACCAAATAGAGAAGGGTACCCCCTCCTCATGACCCAGTTGATCGCTCAGGCCTCATTATTTTTTGTACAAACGGCTGACCAACCCTTCCGCTACATAAGAAGAGGTTTTGAAAGACATGTATTATTTAATTATTTATTCATTACACACATACATCGCGATAACTCACAATGTATCCCCTCACAAAGAAGATAAACTGAAAAAAGAGCCTATTTTCCTTATTAGGTGCGAGCAAAAGTTCCGAGGCGGTTGCTGTTAATTTGCTGTTTAACATAGTTTTACTGACTATGGTTGCGAAATCCTGGAAGGGTTTTCATAAATATTGGTAACCTGAAACATTTGCTACCTGTACTACTTCTGACTCGGATCTAAATCGCAGCATTATTGTGTTTTGGATATAAAATTAATGCTTTGTGTATTCACCTGATTCGTGTAATTTTCCTTCATGATTTCAAATTCGATTAGGACGTGCAATTTCCAAATAAAACAAGATATTCTGGATCTTAGAGGTAGAACTTGGTAATTATTGATGAGATTTCGCAATCGGTTCCATAAATTACCCAAAAACAAAAGAGTTGAAGAGGAATTTCTATTGCACTCCTCCCGAAGTGATGTAATGAAAATATTTAGGGTTTCCTTTATCTTCAGGGTTTACCTAGCCCAGAAGTAACGCGGCACACAGGTCCAAGACAGAGCGCCGCTTCGGCCTCGGTAAGCAATAATCGTCGGGTACTACGCTCTCTTGTATAAATTAGTTAAAGGCAGCACTCACGGAAATTTTCACTTCTGAAATGAATCGCTTACTAGCTAGCCGGCTGCTGGACAATCGCAACAGTAAGTTGAACAACTTGAATGGCCGCCTACCTGCGAAGATACTGCCGTGGACACATCTGCCGCTCTGGACATTAGGGTTCCGTCGCGCCAACTAACACCGTTGACAAGGTGCATGTGGTTCAGCGGGTGCTTCTTTATGAAATTCGTACAATTTGCAGGGCTCCGTGGCGTGACCCATCACGGAACACTCGTCCACGCTATGGACGCACATGAAATGCCGCTATCATTTTAGGTGTTTCCCATGTGTTTCATGCTATTTCATCGTTGTCAACGAGTTCATCGCCCCTAAAAACCCCGATATACTGGGAAATCTTCGACCCAAAAATTTCCGTGAGTGCTGCCTTTATGGGAAAGTGCATAAATAAAAGGCTAAAATGGGAGTATTTGCGTGTTCCGCTACTGCTGTGGAATAACGTACCAGCATGTTGCAGTGTCAACCATGCAAAAAAATTGACCTTTTGGGCTCCAAAAATCTTATTTGCCCTTTTTACTCTGCGGACCTGTCTCCAACAGAATGCTCCTTTTTCAAGCTTCTACGGCTTTACATCCGCTTTGAAACGTTCGATGAACAGACCCTATCCGAAAACAATTTGTGCCACGCTTATGAGTATAAAACTGTCGAGCTTAGGGATTCTGAAAAGATCTTTCTGTGCCTTGTTGGCAACATTATGCTGATGTCATTTCTTTTCGATTTGAGTGAAAGTTAATTTTGAGCGGAGTTACGCTATTTCAAAAAAATTAGATGTAACTGCCCAGGAACCTTTGCACGCATCTATCATGGTGTTAGAGAGCACTTCTGTTCTTCTTTAATGTGAGAACGATTCCCTTAGTCCGTATACACATCTGTCTCGCAATATATTTTCAATTTGTTCAGCCCTATTTTGCTCCAATTTCATCTCATTAGTTTAACTCATCCACTTCGGAATAAACAAAGATCAATCACTCAATTTTCGAGGAGGGAAGAACGGTTTGGTCCACATGATGGTACTTAAGAAAAAAAAGGTTTAGTGTCCCTCTCCTTAAAGTTAGCTGTCGTACTTAGTCGTCCAATTTTGGGAACCCAAAAGTGCAACACTGAAGTGTCATCACTTCCCAAGTCTTACTTTGCGCAGTGACAACATCCTCCACTATTTCGCTTTCCAAGAACAGTGGGACCAATGGCTTCTAGATCATATCAACTCAGCTGGACCAAGATCTTTAGAAGAGGTATTGTCCAATACATATAAGTGTAATAGTTGTAATAATTATTGGGACCTAATTTCATAAAATGTAAGGTAATCGCGGTAGGAGGAGGAGTAAAAGAGAGCTAAAGTATGAGAAAGCTGCCCATCAACTGGCTGGGCCGCATGGCCCGGGTCATCTGATCGTTTGTACTCTGATCATGCCATATTCTAGAGGGTGATACCACCCAGTGATAAACTGAGGAAGAGGTTGTGAGAAAGTGATCATATGGTGCCGTTTTTTGATTATTAGCCGATGAATGGGAGTATGACATTAGAAAACGCGAAGTATGAATTGTGTAGCATTTAGGTGCACTCGTCAATAATTTGTTTATCCTCAGCTAGACAATCGAAAGAAATTGCAAGTCGCTCACCTGCTTCGAATGTTCCGACTCTTCTGACCAATTGTATGACCATTTTTGCTTCAGACGTCGAATACCAAAAATCAGCAAAGACAATGAGATGCATCCCATACCTGGAGGTTCACTTGCTTTTAATCTCGTTCCTGCACTTATCCAGTTCCAACTTCCTAAACTTTAGGCTTTTATTTCCTAACCCGATGACCGCTGGGTGAAGCGTCCGGTGAACTATAGTTGCCTATGAGTGGTTGGTAATCTGATAATCTCCACCCTCCCATGTCACTCAACACAATTGCGTAACCCGCACTGAATTTGATGCACCACCACCCACAGGCAAATTAGAGCAGATATTCTACGCAGGCGTCTACATGGCTTCTAAGATTGCATGAGATGCGTTCCCCACCTGCGTTGCGCCGGCAGCGAGGGCCAGAGCATTGACAGGGGGAGGGTGGCTGGAGGAAGTAGAGGGACCCATAAGAGATCGGAGACGCAGGCAACGAGAGGGCTCACGGCGCGCGGAAAGCTCTGGTTGTTTACTTCTTGTAAGCGGCTTCCGAGTGGGAGAAGGCGAGCTCAACAATTGAACACTTTCAGGCAATCATGGCTGACACTGCCGGCATTGAACCACAGAGGAGGTGAGCTACTCCATAAGTGGATTTTGATCCACGGTTTGTGTGGAAACGTGCTACGTGAGTAGTTCGATTCTAGTTGTCAGAGCAGTAGCTTAGCTAAAGATTAGTTCTTTCTTTATTTCGTACGTGACTAAGTCGTAAGTTGTGTGAGAAACCGCTTTCGAACATAGTTTTTTTTTTCTGGGAACGACATAATAATCGAGACGATTTGGCCTAGAAAATATGTGAATGAATGTCCTTCTAAGGTCAAATTCTGAAGAAAAAGGCTTCTTGAACAGAAATGTTCGCGCAAAAATTACGACATGCACCTTATCCCTCCCACTGTCATTCGCAGAAAATCACTGTCATCTACGAAGCGCAGCTTCGCCGCGCTTCGTAGATGACAGTGATTTTCTGCGAATCTGCCTCATAAATTTTTTCGTCAAAATTCCTGTGCGACCTCAAAACGCTTTTCGAACCGTTCTCTTCTAGTCTTTACTTGTATCCAGAGAAGAGAATCTGCCAAAGAGTGAGGGGAGGCGTCAAAAACTGTGAAAGAAAAACCTATCTTGGTCATCGACGAATCGATGATCCCCATTGTATCCATGCTCACCGTTCATATTGTACCTCATGTGGAGGGGGCGAGACTGACCCGTCTTGTGCCCAAGATGATACTCGCTAGTCAGAATGATGCTGTAAGCCCTACGAGGCGCTCCTGACTCACTTCTCACTTTGCTCTCTATCTCCTGTACACTCAATGATAAATATGTCATCCACTGAACCACCGCATTTACTGCGCATTCGGACACTATTAGTCCAAGAGTCTAAGGCGCCACCATCCACCAAGTCAGTCGCCACAAACGCTCTCGACTTCTCATTCTCGATAAATTGCGAAATAGTCTTTCCAGTGGGTGTGGGAATCCCTCTTTAATCTTCCCCTAACTTTTTTCTGCTAATCTCTTCCTTAATCACCAAGAATTCTATTCGAAAATGGAAAAAATTGGTGCCCCTCGACTCCCTGAGGCGATGAGTCACGCGACAGACAGACTAGCGCTTCATTATGAGTAGGATCGCCCTATTCCGGAGTGATCCCTTGTGGAAAAGGGCGCAACACCTATTTTGCGCGTGGCGGGTGGCTTTCGATTCTTGCTCGATAGGGTAAATTCTGGGTTGATACAATGCCCCAAACTGCGCAATTTTTTCTCTTTGCTCTTCTATTTGTTGTCGTGTTTTTGGCCCATTCAGTGCTGTGCTCAATTGGTTAATACTGAGGTTGAATCTGAGTTTAGGTCGAAAATCAACAATAATAGCGTTTTCTCCTGCTTGTACATGACCTACGATGGAAACATCGATGGATTGGAGTCATGTTTCATTCCTGAAGCAAGTGTTGCAACCAAAATAGAGTAAGTTGGTCAAGTAACGAACCACTGATCGGCATCCATTGCATGGCCATCACATGGTTGACGTAGTAGTCCTCGCCGGTCACACTGTCTACCCTACACAACTTGTGGATCGCTATCGACTCGTTGCGAAGTGACTAAGACAAGTGCATTGAAGATCCCACCGAAGGACGGAAGAAAAACACCTATGGAGTGCTCGAAAGGGTAGACCAGCTGATTCTTTACCCAAACCAACCTCTATCGGCAACGTCAGCGCAGGAGTGAGAAGAGCACAACTAGCCACACCGAGAAGGATCACAACGGTCCAGTTCAGATAGGCGCGAGATACCTGGAAGTGTTTCAATCTCGTCGAGATACTTATGCACGCAGTCGTATGAAGAAAGTTTATCCGTTGACCTTCTCGGAAGATTAGTGGGCAGCTCGGATTTTTTTCTTCCCAAATCCAGGAATCAATCTTGTAAAAATTCTTCTTTAGAATTACTACACTCTAGAATGTTTTCGTGCCTACCTTAGCATAATTCACGGGCACCAGCATGAACAGCAGTCGATCGAAGCAGAACATAGAGAGGAGCAGCATGTGGTAGATGTCAAAATATAACCATACTGTCACGTGGAAGGCTCGTAAAAGGCAACCGCTTGGCGTAAGCGTCTAAAACTGCGTTTACTCCTGTCAAAAGAGAAAAATCTGTTATACGAGTATCTTTCCACTCTCATGTGCGAATATTTGAAAACTTCGATATTTTGGCCTCGACTTCATAATATAAATGCAAACCTACATCTGCACTGTTTCCGTAGACGGTAGACACCACTCCATAAAATCCAGCGTACACGGTAGCCAAACCCGTCATAAGGTCTGAAATAAGTTTTCTAACCTGGATGAAGAACATTTCATCTGATCAGGGGTAACGTTGTCTACCATAATGAAGCACAGATCCCCCATATCATGTGGGTGGGCACGCCGTTATTTATGTTATAGTATAAATAGCTACTCCTCAGTGGCGCTTTGCATGGAAACAAAGAGAATTCTGCAAGGCCGCTGTTATAGTTGCACGATTCGTGCTCGAGAACGAGTTGCTAGGATTAGCCCGTGCTTAGCTGTCGAGTGATGTACTTCACCTATGCGCGTGAAGTACAACTAGCGGCATGAATACTTTGTCAAAATTATTTGCTAATAACTGTCGTTACAGAATTCAGGACCCTAATTACTCTTTGATATTATTTTCTTGAACTCTTGCAAATCACAAAAATTGAATAATGTTGATCTCCTTCTGCCTTCGTAGCGGTGGTTAGCCCTGGGGGATGCGCAACTTTTTCAGCTCATAGACAACCTCGAGAAAAAGAATCCATTGAGCAAAATTTGGCATACTTTGCTCAAGCTCTCCCATAGCCTACGGCTGGATTGCGAAAGCAGATCAGAATTTCAAGTGATTTAGGTATGCAGAGTACTTTCGTTCTTGCTCGATAACATTTTTCTACTATTAGGTTGAGGAAATAAATGTCCGTTTGACCTTCAGATTAAATACACTACCACGACAATATTACAAGAGCTCCATCCAAGGGGTATTCCCAAAATTGTTAATTGTTACATGACTCTTCTACTTCCTCCACGAAATGAACGAGTGCCTTCCGTGACAAAATCGCAGCGGTTTGAGACGCCGTAGCGACTCTCGCAAACTTTAGCTCCACCGCAGTTTTTAAGGTTCTTTTCCTTCAATGAACGTTGCATCGGCAGCAACATGTGCTAATCTGATTGCACCAATCCTGCACTAGGAGGCGGGTGGGCTAGGGTATCCCATCCTTGTTTTTTGGTTCTCTTCCAGGTCATTTTCACGATGTGTCGTTCTGACCATTTTGTAGCCGCTGTTCTGATGCCATGACGACGAGGTTCTTGGCCAAAGCGGTCCTAAAATTGCGCAAAGGGATCAGCACTAAACTTGCGACTACTAATCATCATCCTTGAATGGGGCGTTCCTTCAATATCTCACCTCAAACGAAGGGTCACCTTCCATCGTGACTGTCGGGTTTACGTGTCGGAATAGGCCGCTGTGCGTCGCTGAGCAGGAATGGTTTTTTGTCTTCATGCTAAGGCACGCTCTTCTATTATCTGACACTATAACGGTTTCAAAGAGTGGCGACTGCTCACATGGCAAAGAAGGATTCGGCCGATGGCGGCACGCACACTTTCTATGTTCGCCTTGAGTAGGTGCGCTACCAATTAAAAATAATTTTCAAAAGTAAAAAGTCGGAGGATACCAAACAAATCATCTTTTTTGAAGCGCCATGAAGCACTTTTTCACACGAATACACATACCCTGCGAAAAATAGTGACACTGTGGAAAATAGACGGGGAAAGGAAAACGAATGCAGCGGACATTTGTAATTCCTCAACCTAATATTACTCATCCGTCCAAATAACGTATAACAACAACTGTCTGCTTAAATTGATTAAGAACCTCAACAATAAAGGCACCTCTGAGGATCATCGATCCGGTTTGCACATAGGCTGGATTGGTTTATTTTGGTTGGTATTACTGATTTAATGTGGAATATGAGAAAGTCTCACGTCATCGCTACTCAATGACTGAGACGTCTGTGCTAAATCTCGAAATACTGGCCAACAAACCTGGACTTATAAAATTTCACCTCTGTACACTGCTTTAGTTTGATGCGTACGTTCGAGCAGCCGAATCTCATCAGCACATGAGTTTTTTGAATGAGCACACTACTTGATTCGCTCAGTAAGTGTTCATGACCTTGAATTCTAAGGTTAACCAGGTTCAGAACTCATATTAAGCTCGAATTTGAGTGTTGTGATAGCACAACTGACAGGTACCATTCAGCAACTCATATGCGAATTGGTATAGGCTTTGTCATATTTTCAACCTACGTAGAATGCAAAGAAATCACTTCAGGTACAAAATTTGTGAATCAAGCTAATAGTTTAGTAGTGGCCATCACCACAGCTTTGCAGGTCGGCGTATTCATTTCTCTTTTTTTCATTCATTCATTCATCTCACTCCATGCATTCATCTCTATAGAGGTGAATAGTTAGAGTAAGGGTGGTTCTTCTGTTCCGAATACCTTACGGAAACTCGTTCGAGCGCACACGGTTTTCTGGGAAAATCTTCAATTTTCCAAGATTGCCATGTTTCGTCTGCTAAGGCTGTCGTTATACTCCATGTTAAGCAATAGTAGCGTACGTCGCCGTTGCTGGGGCGATATCGATTTATTTACATATTGATTGGAAGAGGCTGCTGCGGTAGCGGTGCCAGTGATGCCCGCCCGAAATTAATATTAGGTCGGTGCAAAAATAATGCGCGTTTTTCGCTGCTTCATCTTTGGTGCAGAAAACTTCCAGTGTTTCTTATCATCGGTATGAGAAGTTGCATATGGTTTTGTAGCAAATTTCATGGACTTTTCAAATGTCTCATGCATTTTGAGAGATGTTCATGTTTTTGGTGATTTTTTAGTTGTGAAACGAAAGACGCCAAAAAAAGTTTTTTGCCAAACTCACTTCAGTGAGCTGATACTCGGCGGCATCGCAGCAGGAATCGCTCGGAACACCACCATAGTTTTGGCGAAGGGAGTGTGAGCGAATGCATCCCGCCGAGCTGGTCCCGGATTTTTCGGCTTGGTGTGCCTTGCTTCGAAAGCAAGGAATGTCGCACAAGTCTTCCTGGGGTTTGCGACCCCCAACTGATGACAATTATTAATAGGCACCCCTCCAAAACAACATATTTGATTTCGAAGAACATTGTCGGTAACTGTTGTCAGACCATCTCTCCCTTTAGTAAAAATGGGAGAGTGAGAAAGCTCGACGAGTTGATGTCGCGCATACTGAACGAGTACCACATTGATCCTCGTTGAGGGGTCTGCTTCACGCCTTTGTAGCAAAAGAATTGCGGCCAAACAGTCGGTCGCTTAGTAATTAAGTATGAAGTATAGACCCTCTCCGACAAAATGGGGTGCCTTGCTCAACAGTTGGACGAGGAGCATGCACCGAAACACTCCCGGAAACCGAAACAACACCAAAATAAGGTAACTGCGACTTTGTGGTGACCTGCTGCAAAAATTGCTCACTGCAGCCCATTCATTCTCCCTAATTTGGTAAGTGGTTTTAAGACGTAAACGAAATAAATTAAAAACTTTACGGTGTGACCCCAGCGTTGCTCAATAAAATGGATTCTTCACACCTACAGGGTACGGTCCAGGCACACCCTGCACGACAGATTCTTCACAGGTTCGAGCAACTGAGCTAGGAAGCTCGGACTCCTACATCATAATCAGCAAGCTTCTCGCTCACCGACTACCACTTCCCGAGAACCTGGACGACTTCTTCCGGGAGAATTTTCTCGAAGACTAAAGTGATACCAAAACTGTCCTCCAGAAGTTCGTCGATTCTAGAAGGTCCTGTCAGAATCGCACGGTAGACATAGAACGTCTATATTATTGCTAAAGATTTGCGGATTAGAATACTTCTTTTGAAAAAGATCGAGATTTAAAGGAGTTATGAGGCTCGGAATCAAAGGCATGAAAACGCGCATGATTTCTGCACCAACCTAATAGATGTCGGAGCAGATGTCACGTTGACGACATGGATTGCTATACTTCACATGAACTTCAGCAGTATCCTTTCAAGGACATTATCAAGAAGGAAAATCACTACAGATTACTGCATTGAGACTCAGATTTTCCTTTGTAAAGCAGCAGATCTCTTATCTTCTATCAGTCTTTCTGAATCGCAGGAAAATTAGAGAAGATCATTAAATCACAGATCTGAGAAGATGGTGATTAGCGCTCCTCCATCGAATTCGGAAGATTTAAAGACTTTTGATAATTTTTGCACTATTTTGTAGGCTAAAAATGTAGAAAAGGCGGAAATGAGAATTAGTGAAGTGAAACAAACCATTGATAGCAAACCATACGGTGAATCGAAATGCGCCACACGATTTTCTCATGACCACGATAATCAGAAGACTGGAAGCACTCATTGCGAAGCCGAGCACTGGCAGCAGCTCGTAGAGCAGGTCCTCGAGCATCGGCTGCAATCGGCGATCCGTTCACAAGTACAAAATCGCGTGACATCGGATCATTTCAGGTATGTTTCTCGGTTTTCGGGAATCGCGTAAGCTTTACCTGCGACTCTATGTTCATGATGCGAGGATACTTGAATGCTGGAAGGAAGCACAAAGAGCTATCCTGAACATGAATCGTCTATCACGCTAGATCTTGGAGTAAATCTTGGCTGTTAAACGGAGAATTGACATTGAGGACGCGTCTCTAATCAACGCGAGAAACGCTGTGTGGGAGGAGACGCGGCAAAATAACGGGAAACTTGCGGGATGTTGTGCGGATTTCCCTCGCTCAAGCGGATAAGTGAACAATCTCGGGATTGAAGTCTCCTAATCAAGCTGAGTGGCTCACCTGATGAGCAGCGACAAAACAGATCGCTGAGAGGCGATTAAGTACTGATTCAACTGATTCCATGAGGAGGAATATGCGAATGTCTGTACTATCATATGGGTTACTTAGAAGCATTAGTGGAGTGAGTGGAGCGGAAAGATTCTTATGATGTCCGCGATGCAGAAAACACCGGTTATCAGCTTAAGAACGCTGCAAATTGTCAGGTGCTCATTATGCAGCAGGGAATAAGTTACTGTACAACTTTTGCTGGCAAATTTCTTCGCAGCTGTCGAATGTTTTTGCCGACGTTTCGCGCTTAGGTCCAATTACGTATACTTTTCAGAAGATGTGCATCAAGTTATTGTACTTCACGCTTAGGACCTCAACGTACGCATACACTCATTTTTGCTCACTTATGTTCAATTTGCTTGATACTATGTCTCTGACTATTTCACGCTTGACCTTTTCATACCCCATGTTGATCATCTTATTACGCATGAGTTTGATTCCTTTTGTATGCACGTCCAAATCTTGACAGTACTGATTTTGCTTTATGTGCATCGTTGTTTCCTTGCTTGCTTTGAACTATGTATTAATATAATAATATGATGGTATACTTGCACAATTCCGAAGAAAAGGCTATATACGCTACCGCGTTCCGTGGTGCGATCAAATTTTACATGAGCACCATGAACCACAAAGCTTATCAAGGTTGCTTAGAACGTTCCTGAGTGTCCTTATGCAATGTGTATTTAAATTAGAATATCATGTTATTATGTGTCAGCACTTACACTTCTATTAGCTGTACCATTTGTTTTGATTCTTCCTTTTCGCAAAAAAAAGTTATTGTACATGATGGCATGGTTATTGTGATGGACCAAATACGTTGAGGACTAATGAACCTTTGTTTACACACCATCATACTCTCGCGAAAACGCGCGTGGTGTTCGAACTACTGCAATGTGGAAGCCAATAGTCATGTGGCCCATGATAATGGACATCACAGCGCTCTTTGCAAATATACATGTTCGTTTGCATGTAGGTGTAGTCTTTCTCGAAAAACCTTGCCTCACACCGCACCGCCCATCAGGCTCATCCACGCCACACCACGTATGATAATGCATGGGTGATGTGGCGTGGATGAGCTGACGGGCGATACTATGTGAGGCAAGGATTCTTGAGAAAGACTGTACATATGCATGTTTGGAATAGAAACCTCGGTGGTTAAGCAAATCCGAAACAAATTTTGCATACAAGCACATTAGGGGCCTGTGGAGGTTATACGCTACATTTCACCAGGTTTTATTTGTTAGCTTATTGCTTGTATCGACTTACTGATTTTCGCTATTTTTGCCGATTATCGAACACCTCCCACCCGCGCGCATCAGGCCCCGGTAAGACAATGAATAGAATACCGCTGTTCCTTGTCTTTTCCAAGGTACTCTGAACTTTCGTACCACGGTGGGCCCACCGTTATCCCATGGTTGGTACACGGCATGTCAATCATGGGATAACGGTGGAGCCACCGTGGGGTATTAGTGAGCCCACCGTGGGCTAACCGGGGACTTTCCGTGGGCAAATGAGGGGGGGGGTTTCCGTGGCGAAGCCGGGGGATTTTCATGAGGAAACTGGGGGATTTCCGTGGAGAAATTGGGGATTTTCCGTGGGGAAAGTGGGGGATTCCAGGGGGGGGGGTTCCGAGGGCGAATCGGGGTGCATCATGGGGTTAATTGGGGTACTTTTGTAATTTAATTGGGGTACTTCCGTGGGTTAACTGGGGTACTTACATGGGTTAATTGGGGTACTTCTGTGGGTTAATTGGGGTACTTCTGTGGGTTAATTGGAGGCCCATGAGCGTCTTCTGCTCCACTTTCTGATCGTCTCCTGATTGCCCTATTCTACAGAAACTCCACCACAACAGCAGATAGATTTATTAACAACCGAATGAACCGGAATAATGGTATTCCTAGTTAACGAAACATAAGAAAAACTCCATCCAATTAGAACAACCTATACATGACGGACACAAACGCATACCACGAACTAAAATCACGCAAAGAAATAGGTCTAAAGACCGGTAACGATTGAGATTAATTTCTCATGATATTCAATAATAAACGCCTAAAATTCAAAAAAAGGCCTAGCGGAGCTAGCAAGCTATAGAATGCACTCAAGAATAAAATAGACATAGTAAAAGATATAAACACATCACTTGAAAAACAACAATATTAACGAAACAACATTGCAACGCAAGAAGATAAACTAACAACATGAGTTGATAAACACTAGTAATTGTTGACGAAAAAACTACGGTTCAACGGCTTCCTGACCATTCGCGACCTCTGTTGGTACATCATCCCTCTAGCAGTGACATGCTAAATAGACATACATAATAATGGAGAACGAAAAATGTACATACCCGATAATAAAAAGCATAGCAACAAGCAAAATTCAAAATTACCAAGAAATTAACAATGAGGACTACCGAACTCACTTCATCCGGATCTGAACCAGTCGCCATCAGCAACAGCTTAGCAGGTTCCGATTTCTGCCCTGTCACTTTCAAGATCACTTGCGCAAGCTGTACCAATGCAATATCGGTGGGGCAGTACTGAAACAAGACAGTATGGAGGAGAATAATAAGAGCCTTGTGATTTCATTCACCCTACCGGTTCTAAAATGGCTTCTATTAAGCAGTACGCAGCCTGCTTTGGGTTCCCCTTCACGCGCCAGTACAACGCTGCCAGATTTGTCGACAGCCATCTGGGATCCACATCCTGCAATCCATTGTGAATTTCAAAAACAGTTCACAGTAGAAGTTATTCAACAGACAGGGTCATATATTAGTAGAGTTAACGTCAGTTAGTGATGGATGAAGCACTTGCACATATGCATCGGACGATTATTACGATCAGATTCTTTTCTACGAGAAGAAATAGTCAATACCTAGTCACAAACAATATTTCGAAAACTTGATATGAAGTCAGACTACCCACATTCTCCATCATTGATCGGATTCTTTGCGCTATCTCTATATCCTCCATGATGCGATCAGCGAGACAAACAAGAACGGATTTCAATCGCGTCTCAGCGTATTCAGGTGATGGCCGTGTATAGATCGCGATAACGAGTCCAGTTAACTGGAATATTAAGAATCTTCGAAGGTATACATTACGTATTCGGCATTACGAAGAGTACATACAACTAACACGTTTTGAAATGCCCATCCAATTCCATCATCCACTTGAGATGTCACGATCTCGTGCAAGTAACAGAGACCGTGGGTCATTCCCTCAACGACATTCATGGGAATGTTGGAGTCGTCATAGACAAGCGCATACTTGGGAGTTTTTTCAGTGCCCTAAAAATCTCACTTCGTATGTAGAGAACAGAAACATCCCTTTCCATAGTAAAATAACAACAGAACGGGTGCATATTAGTCTCTGTGAGAAAAAAAACACTAGATGAAGCTGGACTTCAAGAATCAAGCGGCCGCGTGACATGACGTGAGACAGGTATCCTCAGACAATGCAACGGGCTGACCGCGGTACCAAAGTGTGCTCCGCGGGCTGACCGCGGTCCCATGATATGCGGAACGGGCTGACCGCGCACAGAAAGCTGGCTGACCGCGCACAGAAGGCTGGCTGACTGCGGTCGTAACTCGTAAGTTTGGCTGACAGCGGTCCTTCGTCGAAAATTTGGCTGACCGCGGTACTGTCCGCGGTCAGCCAAATTCGGCCCGTAGAAGCCGCACAATGTACGATGCAACCTTTGTGAACATAGTGACGGTGATAAGTGGGATGTATATGAAACGGCAATCCTTCTCTGAAAATGCCGAAGAAGTTAAGAAGTAACCTATTTTTTGCTGAAGAGTGGAACCCACCCCCAATTCGGTGGGGGAGTGGGTGCCACTCTCTAGATATTTTTGGAGTGAAGCTTTCACCAAGAGAGCTTAGTAATTAATATTATGCACTTTATAAACTGCTACAGTTATGCACTTTGTACACGGCTACAAAAGGAGAAAGTTCTAAGCACATAATCTGAAGAATACGAATAAATCCTGGTGATGTTGGCCTTTCTATTTCTCGAAATTGTTTGTACTGCGCAATTTGCAATGATAAATGGGGAGATTTTTTGGCGAATGTTGAATTTGATCGCAAAAATATCGTCCACACATCATCAGTAACTATTACTGCCGTTATGAGCACGCCACGACATCACTTCGACGGGCTGACCGCGGATCATATCTGGCCGACCGCGCTTAATTATTTGGCTGACCGCAGAGTTGGCTACGGTCCGCCAAATATTGGTACCGCGGTCAGCCCGATCCATTGTCTGAGTCGATTGAATAAGGTTGCTGAAAATGGCGGGAAAACAGTGGTATAATCGGGGCGATGGGGTCAGGGTGGGCCAAACGTGGGCAAAAGGTCTTTCATTAGTGGACAAATGGAGGTAAAAGTCGGGGATCAGGATAGGTGGGGCAATGGTGGGCAAACGGTGGTTCCACCGTGGGACGGACGAGTTTTGAGGGCGCACCGTGGGGAAAAGGTGGGCCCACCGAGGGATTGATAACAATGGTGGGTTAACGGTGGGATAAGTGGGGATAGATATTTTAATAGTGGGATAACTAGGGGACAAACGGGGGATAACAGTGGACTAACCGTCGGTTGGGGGTCCACCATGGGATAACGGTGGGCCCACCGTGGTACGAAAATTCAGAGTAGAACAGGTAATCCTTGACCTAATATGAGTAGTAAAGTGTTAAAGTGAGCCACCTTTTGAACTACGTTCGGCTGTTTCTTCTCAGGTTCAAAAAGGTAAAACTGCCTGACACTACGCATGCAAGTGGTAAATGTCTATAGACGGCTTTTGCACAAGGATCGGTGAGTACATCTCTGCAAAGGATTTCCAATACGTTGAACACGAGTACAAAAATCATTTCGCATTTCAGTCGCTAAAACAACGTGTTGTTTAGCGTTTTTTTCTAAAAAAGTTTTTTTCTAAAAAAGAATTTGTATGCGATCCAAAACATAGTTGCAGGATTTACGTTTATTAAATCATATTTAACATAATGCAACCCTTCAGCTAGGGATATCCCCTGTCACTTCCAAGACAGGGCCAGAAATTCTGAGTGAAGTCAGTGACCGCGGCGCACAAGTGGTTGCTGTTTAGGACATCCAACAATTTTTGAGGCGCTTGCCCAACTAATCCAAATTCTGTAGAGGTTGTGAACAAGCACTGGTCTCGGGTATCACCAAAGCCTACTAACCCTACCGACTGAGACTCAGGGAAATGGATGGTCACTATATGAATCCAATAGGGCCTAAAATATATTTTCGACTGAGTCCTGAATCAAACATGACTTGTGGGCCGCAGCGCTCTTGCGGTAAAACGTTACGAAAGGACTTCTCAACTGAGTCTAACTTCAAGGCAAAACAATTTTATTTGGAAGAGAAGTGAGCGTTGTTACCGTATTTTTGGCCCACCCTGTACACTAGAGAAAACATGACAATAATAATGACAACCGATATAGTAAGCGAACAAAACGACTACAAAAGTAATAGCGCTTCCTACTTCGTCTACACGTACGAAAAGCCTCATGCTCATTACCAGGCATCACAAGCGTGGCCGTGTGTCAAAGTTGCGGCGAGCTCCTATGACGCAGAGAGCATCACAGTTGGCTGATGTGGGTACTCCTGCTCAATCTCCATGTGAAGATGATTGAGCTCCTTCTGAGTATTAGGTTGGTGCATGATTTTTTCGTAGTCGTCTTTTTCATGTAGTGAAGGTGTCTTGACTGGTCAGAACTTGTAATATCTTGTATTGAGTGTGAAATATGTTACGAGCAAAAGCCCACTTTAGTCCACAACAAAATGTCATCAACTTGATCCTCCTTTAAAGCCTTGAGGCCCACCTCTGCATTGCAGAAGGAGCAAAGATGCTTATACGTCATGAAAAAAAAACACCTCTAAGGTGTACAGGGGCAATGTGCTAACAAGAATCTCCTTATAGTTTCTCTCCTTATGTGGCAAAAAGAGCGGTTCTGTTCTCACCTCCGCTTTTCTATTGTGGCTTCTGTATGACAGTTTTAGCGCAGCATATAAGATAAATACCGTATAAGGCTGTTGATGGACGCGCTCCGCAAATGTGTGAACGCACGAAGGCGAATGGCTCGATGAGGTTTCTATTGAAGAGAGCTGCTTCGTATTCACGAACGAGCACCGTGGGCGCGCAACTTCTGCATATTCATAAGATCAACGCCTGCGCTACACTTGTCACCACAGTACCCCAAAACTGAGCAAATTCGCTGTTCGACAAGCTAGTGGCCGATGGACTCTACTGCTTGGGTGAGTTCTTTCTCGACAGCTCATAAACATTTTCAAGGGATGAAACACCAAGGATCTACATATTTCACTAGAGCTAGACGTCTTTCAGAATAAAGTTTCCCCACGCAGACGTTTCCATTTTGATCCAGTGGCCGGAATTGAAGTGACAGTTCAGCTTGATCGCACTCAGCTGGTCAATATGCCCTGTCACTACCATTTCGTTCATCTGATCTATGGGAATTCTATTGCAGTAAAATTATTACTCTGTAGAATTATTTACAGTTTTTGTTAACTGAATTGATCATTCTCCAAAGAATCGATCTTAACAATAACTTTCTGTTCACTAATACAGAAATCTATGAAATTCTGCTGCGTACCTAATAATTGAGCGATCACCGCACGCCGTGGATTTGCTACAAGTGTAAAAAATTTAAATAAATTCCTTTTCTTTTTATGGGTTAGCTCAAATGAACCTTCAGGCGCAGTGAATGGGCCAAAAGTATTAAAGTTAATGCTCCAGAACCTGCTATCTTGACCCTTCAAATAACTAAAAAAAAGAAAGACATGAATACATTCATGAGCTTTCGGCAGCCCAGATTAACCGGAACTTCCCCATGGCTACAGCCAATCTAGCGATTTGGCACTGTTTCTTTCCGTGTACCTGGTATCTTTTCCACATCACCACCTTCGTGATTTCGTCATGGGTTATTTCTGAATATTCACATGCTAATTTTATCAACTGTGCACTGCGATCAGTAGAAAACAGGATCAGAATACTCACTCTTTGCTCGCTGGGATTGCGTGTTGGTTCTTGAGAAAATCACATTGAACGGAGCAGCTCTAGTGTAGGTGGCTTTGAAATACGAGCTAAGAGGTTCGTTAGTAAACGTGTTCTTTTGAGTCCTGAAAGCCAGTTAACAAAAAAGGTGGAGATCATACCTTGGTATTGGACAGTGGCTTGAGGCAATCAATTACTAACATGGGCTATGAATTTGCATTGTAGAAACATTATTGTAGAAACAGACTTATTCGAGTAATTTCACAACAAAATCTATCTAGTCTAGAAGAGCTACAAAGAATGTGAACAATTTCTGAACCAACTCCGAATCGTAAGCGTCTGCTACGATTTTTCAGACTTCCTTCTTTTCGGGAATCAACTGCTTTCCTCACGACTATGCACTCATATGAGTCGTCACGGTAGTTGATAGAGCTCTGAGTTTCACTAACCACAGATTATGAATCTTAAAGACATCTTCAGGGTCAGAGTCTCACCTCAGAAATAGCTAATGAGATCTTTACGTAGATACTTAGGAAGCTTTCAAAATTTGAAGCCCTTGTCCTTTCTCTAGAAATTGTGTAATAGCTCTGAAGTTGGGCAGGGAACTTCCCCAAATTGGAAGGGCCACGTTTAGTGGTCTAATGAACAAACAATTGCTGGAACTGGGACACAAAGCCCCGGGATGCCAAGCAGCAAGTATCGTAGCTAGCAGCGTTCACTGCGCTGCTAGCTACGACACTTTCTTCCATTTTTTACGTGCATTCCATAGCGAGGTTGTGCGAAAGTTACTGCTAGAATACAGAAGCTGCATTGGAAGCACAGTGGCTGCACATAACAAGATCAAGAGGGATAATGAACGAAATTAAAAGCAAAAGCAATGCTCTCCTTCTTTGTGGTAGGTCCCTGGGAATTCCAATCCGTAGAAACTGTTTGAAAAGTTCTTCAAAATGTCGCTGAACCTCGTATTTTGTTATATTTTGACCTCGGCAATGTTTTCTGTTCAAGAGCTCGTTTAGCTAACACGGAAATTGTAGTAGGGAGATCCGACAACTGGTAACAAAATGTATAGTGGCATAAGCAGTTTGTGATGCTGTCCTCGAATCCGTTTTCTTTTTTTTGCTGCATAGCCATCTGGGAAGAGTACGTGGCATGATCCCATCTCGCCCAACTAAAAGATAGCGGGAATTTATCTGGATCCAGGAAAGTTTCAGAAGAACTAATCAATTTCAACTCCGCAAAGATTAGAAAACCGGATTTGAGATCAGGATCACAAGTTACATGTGACAGTATACATTTCTTTTCTTTTTTGGTACGTAAGCTGATGAGACTCGATTTCACGTTTTATCGGCTACGTTTCGAGCTTAAGCTCGTCTTCAGGCCAACTGACAGTGAACAAAAGAAGCCTAGGCTACAGTCGCTCCAACCTGATCCAACGCTCCTACTGACGACGAAGTTGACTGCAAATCAAGTCTTCATTTGAAGAATACAAAGAAGACGAGCTTAAGCCCGAAACGTAGCCGAGAAAACGTGAAATCGAGTCTTCATCAGCTTACCTACCAAAGAAGAATACAAAATGAAGCTCAGACAGAGATCAATTTTGAAAAAGTGTACATTTCGTTGCGAATTGTCGGAACCCCTACTCCCTCCCTCACTGATATCAACTCTGGTAAGCAGTTATGTAGAATGGCATTCAGCTTTATTGTGGGTGTGTAAAGGATAATTTACGACTGAAATGTTGTGAATCGAGTTCTCGAAAAGTTGTCTGAAGCCTCTACAAAGTCTTCATGAGTCATCAAATTACACAATAATATTAGTATACCGCAAAGCTAAATCAATATAGAAGAAAACGTTTACTTCGACCAGAAATTTTTAAGAAATTTCAAGTTTTTTCCAGAGTTTTAAGTTGAAATTCAAAAAATTTTTACCGTCTTCTGCGTCAAATTTGTATAAAATGTGTGCCTCTTACGGCTAAGGAATGCAAACGGAGCAGCTCTACCGGAGAAATGCGGGTTTATTCAATTGCGTGGATGACAGCAATGATCTTGCTTCTTTTTTGGAATCAGCTCCGCTCCTCATTCTGGAACCAGCATTTTTCATTCCCTGTCTCAGTCATTTCTTTCAGCTAATCTCTAAGAATTTCACTCTACCAAAAATGTTACTCTGCACAATTTTTGGCATTGCCTTAGCTATATGTGTAATCTTTACTAATTTAATGACAGCATCAGTCAGTGACGCAGCTCAATGTCGCATTTCACTGCGCTCCGTGCTCTTCTCATGCCAGTGGGGTGCGGTTGTTTGGGCTGGGTTGCACCTGACTAAACACTTGAACTCGTCCAGCCGCCAATCACCCTCCCTCCATCGACTCGCCGCCGCCTACCGTATCCCCGCATCAGAGGCAATTCGCCATTACGACGCCGGAGATCCAACGTCTTGCTTTGCTTCCGCTGAATGATACCAGCTTGTGATGACTGTAATACTCCAACACACAAGCGATTCTACAGTATCCCGACAGTACCAGGTACAGTACGACAGCTCACTCCATGGATTTTCCTCAGTTGAGAATTCGGTGCTCGGCTTCGAGTATTGGGTATATTTTATCTTTTTCTGGTAGATCAATATGCCCAAGGCTCGAAAACGATGCCGGAACGAGGACGCGTCGGTCCTCCTCTACCTCAGTTCGTCTTCTTTTCTCGCCTATTTGCACCTTTGAAGATCATGGCAACAGCTTTCAACGTAACTCGTTTTCTTTTTACTTGTAGTTCGTTTATGTCTACTGCTATGTATCATAAACACCAGTGAAAAATGGAAATTACCGAGTGCGGGCATAATTTACTGTAAAACCTTTACTCATTCGTTTCTCCGCCAAAAACCTACACATACTTTATTCTGCCCTTCTCCTCATCGAATACAAAATTGTTCAAAGTATCTTGCAGATAAAACAGGATTCGACAGGATGCTTCAACTTTGGAGCATTTGGCTCCAAATTTGGCCCCCTTTTTCGAAAAAACGGGTTATTGCAACAATTTTTGTTGCAAAACACCAAATCTTCGAGGGTTTTACTTATTAGACAATCCTGGAGCTTCCCATGGAAATGGTTTACAAGAAATGTGGAAGGGAAAAACGACGAGAATTCCATGCCCACAGCAATGGCCAAATTCTACTAAATTTGCTGTCGAAACATCTCTCCACGGAAATACAGGACAATGGGCGGTGAGTGAATATGACCTGATAATTAGATTTAAAATGATATAAAATGGCAGTACACTCCCATCAATAGGCCTAGGACTAGGCGGACTCTGCCCCTCGAAACAGGAGGCTCTATTTTCTCATCCAAATAAGTTCTGGAACAACCGTTCTGTGCCCGTATGAATGGAAATTTTGTGTGGACTTCGAACCAACATCGCATCATCGCCCTCGCGAATGCGAAGCGATTTTCCAGTCCACCTAAAACCGTTGTAAAAAAAGTCTTTCTAGTTATTTTGCCCCGAAATTATGATCTGAATAAGTGCATTTGGCACACCGAAAATCTGTACTGAAAATTCCCGATAGAACTTTTTCGTAGTCTCACAAGTCTCCAGCTCGTGTTTGTGATCAGAAAATAGATCAAATCCAGCTCTATCAAGTGAGATCCGACATGGGGGAAGGCATGCCACTATGTTTTGCAGGGAAATAGTCCAGCAAACGTTCTACAATTATGCATTCTCCCCCGCATACATATTGGTAATTTTGTAAAGATTTCTCAAAGAAATGCAGCTTATTCGCCGTTTCCCTTCCCTCATCCATGTAAGGAGAAATCGGCTTAAAAACTTAGATCCTCCTGGGAACTCGTCAATAGGGGGAGGGGAGTTCTTTGTGTGATGAAAGGGAAGAAAACTTACGTACCTCGGGTTATTCTCCTGGTCGTAGTCAAGAATCATCCTACAATGAAGACAGTGTAAGAGAATCGTCCTTATAAATTGTCCACCCTCGAGAAATAGGACAGAATTATAAAAGGTGAAATGTCATACGACCGCCTCTCTTCAGGAGTTTTCGCCTCGATTATAGTTAAGAAGTTATTTGATGCCCTGATCACAAAAATCCTACTAGTTTTCTACCTTAGCCTCTTTTTTGTAGGAGCTTAGTAAGTCTGCGTTCATACTAGGCGGTGAGAAATCGGTCGCTGCCGACGGTGTTTTTTCGGCGAGCAAAAATACGCTCATCCCGTCGGAAATTCTAAAGTTGTAATGATTAGTGGAGCGGCCTGCTATCCTCTTAACCAGTGAAAACAAGCCAACATTCATGAAAGACCGATCAATAAGCACTCGGATCATCACAACCACTTCCCTGTTCACATTAATGAAATGTTTGGTTAGCGTATTTTTTCGGCTGTGAAAGCGACCGAAGTCTGAACACCCAAGCGGAGAATATTCCGACCGCTCCGTCTGTCCCGCCTGTCAATATGCATCTTTTATACACCAACCGCCCTCACCGTCGGTCGAGTATGAAGGCAGTCTAACATCACAATAAGAAAAAAAAAGAGAAAATGTCAGTTAGGCAAGGAGATGCTAATTCGATAAAGGAGTATCCCGCTTTTTCCGCCAAAAATCCCGGAAATTTCTTTGCTGATTGATCAAGGGGTTCCTGAAGATGATTAAAAAGGATATCGTGCCACGCAGAACTACTTACCTTAGCTGTGCTGCGGCTAATGCCCCTGTCACTATTCTGATTTCTCCGCCGATAAAGACGTTTTATTTCATTTTCCCATGGTACTCCCACCGTACCGTAACCTTACAAAAACGAGGCTGTGATGGGATGCTAGTGCGATTTCCGTGATCAGAGCATCAAATAACCTCCTCTAGTGAAGTATGTGCGAAAAATAGAGAGAAAGCCCCATCAATGACTAGTCACCTTTTATCATTCTGCAGAAATAAGCTGTAAATTTCGATGGTCTTCAAACTGACACCTCGACTTGAACCACATAGTAGGTATGATAAACCGTTGTGTTTACGTATACAAAGCATTTGCTGGTCGATGGGGTTCTTATGTCTGTTCCAGGATGTCTCACAGGAGTTTAAGGAAATGTTTCTGACTTTTTTTTACTTTGAATTTTTGACTTATCCTCTTCATTGTTCGGAACACTTGGGTGAACTGCAGCTATTATTTCAAAATCGAACTCTAGCCGCTGTGTGTACAAAAAGCAAACTTTCTCACCGCTCTGAAACAGCTTGAACAGCCAGAAAGAGGGTTGGAGAGATTGCATAGGCAGTAATGAAAGAGTTTTGTTAATTTTCCACTCCGATTCTACTGTAGTAGTAATAACGCGAGGAAAACCGTCGAGTATCACGTTTGTTATAATTGATTAATGATACTCTTCACTAGCGTATTCCACAAAATGCTCCCATATTGAATTCAAGAAATCCATAGCTGATTTAATGGAACAAAATCTGCTCAAAATTTAGCCTCTTTTGCGTAATATATGTATAAGCAGAAAATATATGAGTAGCGATAGGAAATGGGAAACATCTATATCGCGTTCAGTTAATGAAATAAGTTCACGGTGTTTTTTCTACTAGGATTTCTATGCCGATTTGTTGCTTTTCGGAAATGTCCTCTTTCTACAAAAAAAAGCTCTCTCCCTGTTCTCTCAGGCTTCTATCATCCGCACATTGCAACTTATTAATCTCCTTGAGTTCCAGGTCTATAAGATGCAGTGCCAAGCCGACTGAAAAAAAAAACATCTACGTCCACTCTTCTCGACATTCAGTCGACACATTTACGTAAAAGCAGTCGAAACTGTTCGACAGTTCTCTTCCCTTTATGTATTTAGAAGAGGCAATGCGTGGAAGGACTGGTCAGCTTGAAAAAAAAAAACCAGACGATCACTGTGAACATTTTAGGGACCATAAGCATAAGCTCAGCTGCACACGATCGAGCTGATCACACATTGCCACCAACATCAAAATGGCCCTTCAAGAACTCGATTTGGCTGTTCTCCTGCGATTACATCATCGCTACTTCAAACAGATTCGGGGCGCTTCAGTATCAATTGAATGCTACCATGCATAGAATGGTGCTCTTCTGTGAATTGACTGGTGATTTCGTAGGCGCGTGTCTTGGTGAAATAGACGGTTAGGAAGATAACAACAGCGTTATGAATGATCTGAAACGGTACGCACTAGCAAAGAAGGACAAATAGGTGAATAACTGCAATTCTACCAGTAGATAGTTACATGTGCGAACATCCAGTATTGATTTTTTAGGTAGTTTTTTTTCTCTGTTTCCACCGAAATTTTCAATTTTTTAGTATATTCGAACAGATGACTAGCTGAGAATTTCGGGTTGGACAATAAGTTCTTGCGGTTTATTTCTCTCATCTTGAGTTTTTACCTGGGATCAAATTCTGTTCGATTGCGTATTAGTAACCATTTTGTAGCTTTTGGCTTACTCTCTACAAACATTCTAACCGATTCCCTCAATTTTCCCCACATTTCATTTTCTAAAGTTTGAAGTTTCATTTTCTGAGGTGTGAAGCTCCAGTTCGACTAAGCTTCGACAACACCTACTGTTCCACTTCCATCGTGAAGCGGATGCAGCTCTACAGGCAACATACAGCAACGACATCTAGAGAGAAGCAGATACTTCTGAAAAGGGGGTGAAGAAAATGATTCCCGCCTCAGAGAGGTTAATTTCAGTCTGGAGGATGTCCCTTCCCTGAATACAGAGTTTCAGGAGCAACGAGACGTCTATCCGCTAGGTTTGGCTCCAGATGAAAGTAAGAACCCCTAAGAATGTTTAATCTCAGCAACATCTAAATTCAACTAATTCAGTTCGCAAAAAAACATCAAGTGCCCCTGAAGAACCGCACGAACTTATTGCGCAACCCATTATAATTGTGATCACAATCGACTCTAAGTCATGTGGATATTGGCGTTCGCTTGGAAAAATGCGTTTGGAGATCGAACTGGTTATCATGGTCGTCTCAGAGATGGTTCTAGTCTTCTTCCTCTCACCACTGGAAATGATGTAGTCTACTTCACTAAGCGACAGAATTATAAGGATATTAGAGAAAGAGAGAAAACGAGAACTAGTGCCGCATTCGGAAAGACAGGCGAGAAGTGCACATCATATGCACAAATTCTCAACTATTGTCGTTTTTGAAACGGACTGTTGCAGTCATGCGACACCAGCTCGAGATAAAAGAGTAGATGGAGTGTTCTCGTCCGCCGAGTTTCTCCGTAAACTTCGTTTGCCATACGCGCACTGAAAGGGTGTATGCCAGGAAGAACGATAGCTGGCAATAGTTGGCTGTGAACCCGTGTGTCAATATCTCATGCAATTGTAGCCCCGCCTCTATACAGGGATTCGCGAACGCTGGCAGTTGCGTGTGTGTTAATTATTTTCCACTGCTGAAGATGGTATGACCTATTTGAACAGATTTTAGTAAGGCGAAAGCATAATTTCCGATTTTCAAAGCTTAATTTTCATTGAGATGTGACAATGAATCACTACAAGTTTCTATGTCTTCGCCCCAAACCCCACAAAAACCTCATCTAGTTTAGTTCTGAATCAGACAAAGGTTTCGGTACTTGGTACAGGGTAAGCTAGCATGCGCATCGTGCGAGATGGGCGTGGCAATTTTTACATGGGATGCGTGGTGCAGCTGGGAGCTGTCACGATCTATCGTTCTTCATGACCGCCACCCGCACTGAAACTGCCTTATGTTGACGTTGACCTTGTGTTGGCGAAGATGTGTGATCCCTAACATCTTCTGGTATTTGGCTCGAGCAGCAGAAAATTCCAAAAAGAAAATTCACTCCATACTGCTGCACTCATTCGATCGTTGATCATTTTATCCCTCTGTTCTCGAATAAACTGTTATTTTTCCATCTTTCAAATGCATTTAGGCCACTCTCAGGGTTTACCTCAAAGGAATCAGCAGTAATTTTCTCATTTCACGTCTCAAACATGAAGTGATATTAAAACTAATTGTACACATATGCAATCCAGAAGAAGCTATTGGGGTCCGGACGAGAGGCGTTGGAATTTTACCTCCTTTGTTGTTTCTCATTTATAACAGTGGAAATTCTTCTTTGTTAACTGTCTCAACTGATGGTGAACGCAGTGTTGCAGATTGTGCGTTCTAACTGTTGAGAGATTCCGAACCTTCTCGGTCCGTTAATTCCAGCATTGTACACACATGAACTGTTTCAAAATTTCTTGTAAAGCGGTCCTTTGGGTAGGGACTGTACCATTTTGCTAGAGCAAATTGGCGTGCAAAGTCTTTCATCACTCTTGATTTAACCAATCAGAGGGTCCAAGACTTTTCCCGTCGCTGCATGTGTGGCGGACAGCTTGCACGTACAGAAGCTATTCGCCTACTGGCTTTTAGAAGTAGTCAGCCGCTTTAGCCGTTCAGAAGTGGGGATTCCGTCCGTCACCTCTGACTTTTCACGTACTTCGTCGGAATCAACGTGGTGGATCTATCAGGTATTCTTTAATACCTTTACTCTTCACTACATACATTGCAAGAGAGCTCTTCATGTTTATTTATTTATTCATACATCGTGGTAATTCACAATGTGACCCTTCATACAGAAGGTAAAGAAAGAAAAGAACCCCAGAGAAATTTTGACAGGCTCGATTAGGTAAAAAGATAGTAGATCAGAAGAGCAGAAAGCGTGAGCCATCAGCTATCAAACCACAGCTGCTCCCACAAACAGAGCGGTTGGTACTGTGCCCGAATTGTCTCTTAAACCTGAACATTATGTGGGTGGGTCCAAGTGAGACACGATCGTAGGCACCGCATCTGTTGGTTCCTCACAGCACCATCACCTCCTTGTCTCACCATCTGCCATATAGTAAATGAGTAAAATAGTCAGAGAGCCGAACCTGCGAAGACCTCTCTGTGGCCGAAGAACACTTTAACATAGGTATGAACTGCAGATCAAAGAACATAAGCATTTCATGAAATGATGTGTGCATCTCCTTCGTAGAATGTGGTATGTATCTGTTGCTAAATTCCAAGATTAGAAGCGTCATCATTCTTCTGCAATAATAATCTTAGTTCCTTATTCGTCAAAATTTTTTAACAGAACATTTCCCCTTAAAAAAATCAAGCGGAAGCAGTTTTGCAATATTACTTGCTCTTATGAAATATGAGCGTAATTGTCTTTCAGTTTTTATGATTACTGGCACGTGTAAACTGAAGTTACCAAGTCTTCCTCGACATGGTTTCACAACGAAGTAATTAGAAAAGCGAAGACGAGTTAGTCCATTCCATATCTTCCACAAGTAGAAAAGATCCAGTGCCTTTCTTCTTAAGCAAAGGTTTTCTAGGCCTAATTTGCGCAAGCGGTCTCCGTAATTCATTGAAATTGTAGTGGTTCTTTCTGAGAAAAATCTGCGGCAAATGATTCGAGTGAAGGTTTTTTGAACACTTTCAACGAGGCTGATTTTGTTCGCTTGGTAAGGACTCCAAATTACTGAATTGTATTCTAGTATTGGTAGAACATACAGCTTGAAAAGTTTGCAGTGTAGCATGGGAAAATTGTTCTTGAAAATTTTTAGTAGACGAAACATGACAACCCTAGCTTTTACAACAATTTCTTTCATGTGCTTATCAAAAGAAAGTTTGTTGTCGTAGATTATTCCCAAGTCTTTAATGTTACTGCATTCAGTAATTTGGATGTCTGAATTCAACCAGTACGGCACCTTTGGGTTACTACGACCAAGGTGCATTACATGTGTTTTCGACAAAGATATAGTCAGCTGCCATACATGCATATAAGTCGTGAGACTATGAATGCTTTCTTGTAGATTTTTCGTTCTTTTTTCCCCATCGTTTGGTCCATAACCAGCATATAATTTTATATCATCAGCGAACATCAATAATTTCACACTGCTGTCATGATTCAATGCAGCAGGAAGGTCAGAGAGGTAGAGATTAAACAAGAGTGGCCCTAATACACTACCCTGCGGAACACCACTTAATACTTCTCTCTCTTGTGAAAAGGAATTATTGACTCTGACGGAAAAGTTCCTTCCCATCAAGAACGATGCAAACCATTTTAAGACATTGCCACGAATTCCTAGATATTCGAGTTTCCAAAGGAGTTTGTAATGTGATACGGTGTCGAATGCTTTAGAGATGTCAAAATAGATGATATCAACATAGTTACGTGCTGATAATTGAGCATTCCAATCATATATACTCTGTACAAGCAGGTCAGTTGTAGAAGTATTTTTGCAGAAACCGAATTGCTGCATGGGTATGACGTTGTGGACGTCTAGGAACTCGTCAATTTTTTCTTTCATACATCTCTCCATAATTTTACATGCGGTACTAGTGATGGATATAGGGTGGAAATCTGCTGGAATTACTGGGGAGGCATGTTTGTTGATTGGCGTAATCAGTGATTTTTTCCACAGGGTAGGTACAGAACCAAGCTTAAGCGAACAATTAAAAATATGGGCAAGTGGTAAACAGAGTTCATGACAGCATTTAAGAAAGACAGCCTGTGGGATATCATCGAAGGTTAGTGAGTATGACAATTTCAACTTTTTCATAAACTTTAACACCATTCCCGGCATTATGACGAAATCGCTAATAGGTGGAAAACGTTTCCCATGTTTTGAAAAATCTGGAAGATTCCCATTGTCTTTGGTGAAAACAGATGAAAAGTAGTCTGCCAATACTTCACTTTTCTGCAAGTCAGTCAAAGCACGTTCGCCAAGATCGTTGATAAATGATGGGATTTTCGGCGGTTTATCTTTCAAGCGAGTGTTCACGTAAGTGTAAAACTTTTTTCCTTTCGTCTTCAGAAGCAACCTTTTCTCTTTATTCCTCAAAAACTTATCAATGAGTCGAGTTAATTTTCTGGATACTTTAATGTATTTGTCCTCAACGCCTTGCTGATGTAGACGATGGAAAAGAAAGTTTCTGTGCGTGAATAGTTTCTTAATGTACATTGGAAAGTAAGAAGGAGGTGCGTGTTGCATTCGGAGAGGGACACATTTTTCGAAGGTGGTATGTAGGACATTACAAAACCTTGAGTACATGTCATTTATATCGAGGCAGTTGTGAAAAAGGGCTTCCCAATTAACAAATGAAAGTTCTCGTTTCATTATGGAAAAGTCGGCGCTTGGGAAATCTCGATACTGATTACAGGATTTCTTGGCATTGTCAGAGACCTGGATTGAGAAGGCAACGACAGAATGATCAGAACTTGCCAAAGGATTTTTGATATGCAGATTAGATATCAACTGGTGGTTGTCTGATAGCACTAAGTCAAGCGTGCGTGATCCACATGTTGGTGAAGTAACAAATTGTTTGAGTTTGTGACTTTCAAATAAGGAAATGTACTCACTAGACCTTGAATCACGTGGTTTTCCTGCACAATTAGACCAGTCAATGTCTAGATTGAAATCACCCAGAAGGATGATATCAAAGTGACATTCTGATATTAGCAGATCAAGGTGGTCCATCAGATCTGAGCAATCACGAATCCTAACTTTTGGAGGGCGGTAAAGATTGATAATGCGAAGTTTATGACTTCCACACGCAATGTCAACGGAAAGACATGATATCCCTCCTCTATTGAATTGCAAATCGAGACGTTCAAAGCTAATGTGATCTTTCAGTAGAAGTGCTACACCACCACCTTTGCCGTGCCTATCAAGTCTAATAATATTATAGGGCAGCATGCTAAGGATCATTCCGTCGGTCACAGTTTCATCTGCCCATGTCTCTTGCAATGCCATTATGCTTGGTTTAAAACATTTCACGAATGCTATCAGCTCATTCATTTTGTTTTTTATACTTCTGCAGTTGGATGAAAAACAATTTAGTTTGTAAACACGCATGCACATTCTCTTACTCATTCGGCTACCTTGCGGTCCTCTCAGTTTAAAGTGGTTTGTGTGGAAGCTGTGGATGTGGAAGGGAACCCACCAGGACTACCTCGGTCACTGAAACCCATTGCATTGGCAGAATTGGAAGAATCGCCTCTGGGTCCGTGAGTGGCAGACGGAGCTGCTCTTTGGGATGGAGCACTAGTTCCATCGCGCAGTCTATGGTGAGTTGAAGGGTAGAAAGTATTATCAAGAGGGATTCGAGTTTTTGTGTTCAAGTCAAATAAGCTGTTTCTGTCTACGCGATACCTTCCACCTTGCGTCCCTATAAGATGTCTCCTTTGCTGACAAAGTGCATAAGCAATTTTACGCTCTTCTTGAGATAACGAGGGCCGAATGAACACATTGGCAAACTTCAATGAATTCCGCAGTTTACGGGCGCAGCGAAGAAATGCCTGTTGATAGCCAGATGTTGGAAAGACTACCTTTAGCAGGCGCGGCTTGCCACTGCTGGGAATCCCAAGCCGGAACAGACTGACAGGGGAGGAGTTTACATCCAATTCCTCAAATAATTCCCAAATATTCTTCCATTCGAATTTAGTCCTATCGTGCCCCCGCAGATCTGCTGACGGCTCAGGTAGGCCAGCTATCACAACTGAGCGTTGCCTTTCAATTTCGTCAAAGGAGCGCTCATTACGACGCTGACTGTCACGACAACTCCCCTCTCGAGTGACATTTCTACCCTTCACTTCAGTTTTCTCAGTCTGAGCGACATTTCTACGCGGCAACACCTGACTGAGAACTGAGATGAGCACTAGGAACCTTTCAATTTCGCTAAGAGTCAGCAACTCATCTCTTTTTTCTTCTAAATCCTCCGCCGTGCGAATGGTATGAGCACCGAGATCTTGACGTCCACCACTCATGACGAAGGGAGATGCAACAATGATGTTGATCTGTATTTGCGAAGTTTTCAGTGTTTTGGCTAATATCTTCACTTGTCAATGTTAAATCTGATATTATTACACATGCTTGGCCTTTTTATGGAACTCTTATATTTCAAGCCATCTTGTACGAAGTTTTTGTTCCGCCGTGTTATTTAAACTTTTCATCACAGGAGATTTGAAGACAGTCAGCCGATTTGAGGTGTAGACCGGACGAAAAGTAAATGTATGGAGATGTACGCAATTTGCCGAAGAACTTTTCTGGCTTTTGTTGGACATTGTTGAAGTCAGCATGGCGAGTAGATCAAAGATCTTTTGATATCTATACATCTCAAAAAAAGCACTTATCCCAAAATGATGTCTCAAACACGAAAAACTAGGGCGATACTGCCTTCATGGTGCAGATTCATGCTAATGACATCAACTACTACGCAAGTTACATAGTAGAGAACTACTCTTCAGTACTTCCGTCGTTACAGTCAGCTATTCAGAGGCTGCTACATTGGTCTTCTCAATGGATAATATCAATACATACAACGGAATGTTTCATTGTTCATCTCCATAGAAGTGATCTCGTCAATGACAAAGTAAAAAGGTAAAAAAGCCATGAATAAAGTGCAAATACCGTCCTAAAATAGAAAAGCCGTGTATAAACTTCAAAAGTACATACTTCAACAAGCTTTCTTAAAACAATTTACTGCCATCTAAATAAGCAAGAAATGTCAGCTCGATATTGCTTGCTTGGCGCGAATTGCAATGGGCAAATGCTAAAGGTATAACTCCACTGCTGAGCTAACAAAGATGGTTTTTATTGACGAGAAGCTACTCATGATTGAGCAGGTCTACACTCCTCAGGTCTCCAGAATACATGAAGGAAATGGTGAGGAATATGTTACAGCAAGATGGATCGTCTCTTACTCGGGATTTATCGTGATTTTCTCTGGAGTTTCGGCGACATGAGTTTTTGTCTCTTATCCGTTGAAATGATTATGGTTATTGATATTATCATACTCATGCGCCGTCCTGTAAAGCTACCTGTCAACAGGTACTGATACTAAAAGTCATAAGTAAAAGTACTAGATACTTACAGACATAAGCAAAAGGACAGGCGGATTTATCCGCATTAGCCTTATGGTAAATACACACACACTTCACAGCGACGTTGTCATCGTGACCGTTGAGTCCCAATAGTTTTCAATGGTTTTTATTAATTATTTGATATTGTAACCAATAGAATTCGTTCCATAATTATAGGGACACCCCAATTTTTGACCGTACATCGAGCTTCATTGCAAAGCAATCGATCTGATTTCTTCTCTATTCGTCTAATGTGAAATTACCTCTGAAATTACTTCCCATTACGCTCGTCGATTTATAAGATTTTTATAAAATTTTTATAGAAGATCGAAAAACTAGTGTTTCATAATTATAGGGACACTCGGTCTTAATTGAGCAGTTTACATAGAAAGCGGCAACAAATATTCCAGTTGTTACTAGTTTGTTCTTATCTATTTGATCTTAATACAACCATGCTATTTGCAAGGCTGGTGAAGAGGATCCAGTTGAGATCTGGCCCAAGATTGATCAAATTGTCTTGAATTGTCTTTTTGGATTTTTCAGATTACTGCTTCTTCAGAGCTGAGCGTAGTGACATTCAGGAGACCTTGTCTGATCATTTAAAGTTACATCTGAGAAATTATCTTTGACAAAGCCTTGTTTAATTAAAGAGAGTGAAGTCATCCCTGTAAGTCAGGCAACCAGAGCTCGGAAAAGCTGCCGCAAACACGATGTCTTGTACCTGCAAAGTACTCCTGAACACTTTTCTAATAGAAAAATTTTCGTACGAGACTTGTGTTTAGAAATATGCTCGCAGCGGATGGAATTATTATGCTGAAGCATCCAAAAAGACAATTCAAGACACTTCTATCAATCTTGGGCCAAATTTCAACTGGATCCTCTTCACCAGCCTTGCAAATAGCATGATTGTATTAACATTAGAAAACAGGGAAGAACAAACTAGTAACAACTGGAATATTCGTTGCCGCTTTCTATGTAATTTTTTTCATTTAAGGCCGGTGTTCCTATAAGCATGAAACACTGGTTCTTTGACCTTCTTCTATAACGATAGTAATGGAAAGTAAACGTCTAGAGGTAATTTCACACTCTGAGTCGAATGGAGAAGAAATCAGATCGATTGGTTTGCGATGAAGCTCGCTACGGTTAAAAATTGGGGTGTCCCTATAATAATGAAAAGCACTTTTCTAGTGTTCTTATTTCCCATCCGAGGTCCCAAAGTAGTGAAGACCCAGATTTTTCTACCAGGCCCTCATCACGCCCATTTTCTAGGTCCGCCATTGCTGCCACGATACTGCATCAGCCACTGCGTGTCTGATACTTGCTAGATTTCCACTGTTCCCAATTATTACAGGAAAGAAGCGAGAATTAGGGAATTCGTCAAAACTGGCTGTCCAAGCAGTTGGTTTTCAAGAAAAAAAACCAAACTAGTCATCTGCACAGACTGTCTCAGCATATCTACAGGGTGCATCAAAATTATGAGTACCGGACAAATTTAACGTCCACATCGAATAAGCTACAACTTCGAGGAGACTTCCAAGATGGAATTTTAACAGCTCTTAAAACAACAACAATCTACACTGGATTCTGAATGTCGCTCCATGAGTATTGATACAGGTCATTCAGAAAGAAGATGGTGATTACGGAAGCCAAGTAGTCGTCACCATCTTTCTCGAGGTTTTATGAAGAACTGCCTTAGCTGCATCAGTGCTAATTAATGGATTTCGAATCAACTAGGTAGAGTCATCCGATAGGAGTTCGGAGGAGTTCCCAGGCCATCAACTAAAATTAATGATTTGAAAACGCTTCGTTCGCACCACTTCCGGATCTTCTTGCAGGCCCCATGACAGGATGAGGCGGCGTAGCCTTTGGGTCCCGTCGGAAAAGGGGCGTGGCATATGATGCACCTAGGATACGCAAGTGATGCGGTGCTTCTGCTGACAGCCACACACTCCTGACGAAAGGGGAGGGGGTGGGGTGACTACTGAGTATTTGGACCACTCTTCCTTACAAGTAACGAAAAGAAAGAGCTAAGCAGCACTTTGAATGAAATTTTTGTTTACGTTTGAAAAATGGAGATTCTGAGATCAAACTTTGAGTTGAGATGTATACTCCCGGGAGATTTTGTGAGATATTTTTCTTTTGATGCAGAAGGTTAGCTGTTGTGCTAGTAACAGAATCCCTGTCCACTTCATCACATGGTGTAATTTTTGAGCAGCACTTCTGCATACACCATCCATGATTTCGAAGCCGTAATTTTAACAGTTTCAAAGCATCAAAGACGTCCTGCTTTTATTTATTAAAATCTTCGATGTTATTCACTTGTTACTGGTTACAGAACTGCTGCAAACGCACAACAGTCACTCCCTTCCTTGTGACTGTGCCTTGCTGTCAGCAGAAGCTGCGTAGCATCTGCACATTCATGGGGCATCGTTGGCCACGCCCATTTTTCGACAGGACCCAAAGGCCCTCCCTCCGACAGGATGACTCTTGCACCCACCTCAGGACCTTCTTTTCAATTGTTTCCTCACAGCTGTTCTCATTGACAGCTCCATAACAGAGATGAGCGGAATTCCGGTTTCGGAAGTCGGAAGTTCCTGAATTTTTACCTCATGCGAGCTTCCGACTTCCAGATTTCTGGACGATTGGCAGTCGTTGGGTCACGCCAACTCGGGCATGCTGTATTCATGGCTCCAAATTCCGCCAGATTTCGAACTTCCCCCAACTTCCGACTTCCGGTCTCATGCAGTACTTCCGCTCATCCCTGCTCCACAATATTCGTTTTACGTGAGATTTGACAGAAAGGTGTCATCGGAATACTCATCTACACCAATTTTCATCTCGGTTTTGGCCGAAGTTTTTAAGGAATGATACCTTTCACAGACAGAACCCTGGTCTTCTGTTGCCAGCGCATTGACACGTTAGATGGCTGTGTGGAAAACGTTCTGCACACTTGCACCTCCGAACATTACTGCGGTGCTAGGTGCTAACCGTAAAACGATGGATCCAGAGTCGAACCATGGTTAGAACCGAGGGATGCAATAAAATGTACAGAAAGAAGAAGATTTGGACTATAGGAAAATTTTAAGATACTCTTGATATGGCACTTCCTAAAGGAGCGTGTAGAGCAGTGGCAAATCGCCCGCTGTTTGCTCGCACGATCAATGATGGTTCGATCCCGCCCAAAGCCAACCAAGCCTTCCATCTCTCCGAGGTCGGTACTTTTGTACCATAGGAGTCTGGGAGTGTGAAGCGCTGACTTGGTACATCCTGCACCCCAAGCAAGTCACTGTATGGGGAACATACGCATTCAGTGACTCTAGTATGCTCAGATGAAGTCGAAGGCTTGGCGCATCCCACAAACGGGATTGATTAATGGCGAGCACTTCATCCTTTATTCCAGGAAGATTTCGAAGCTAGCGCATAGTCGAGCTAATTCGCACCGTGCAGGCGGGAACCATAATTTTGGCGCACCCTATATGAATTTGCAAAGTCGCGAGATACCACGTGGCGAGATGAGAACTTTATTTCTAAAGCACTATAACTATATTTACCTGTTCGAAAACTGATTCTGTTAAAGCATATATGAACAGATATTAGCGTATGAGAAGGTGCAAATAGATTAGAGATGTTCACAACTATCAACAATTGTTCGTTTCGAAACAATTAATGGGCAACATTGGAAAGTGTTCATCAGATTCAAGGAAGTACATGTAAGTGAAACGAAATATGCTGGGACTGAATAGCGACTAGGCACGAAAAATCCAACACCGGTTGTGACTCGGACGCAACACCTTTCACATTTCTCGACAATTCGCATCAGTGACCATAGCCGTGATAGAATCACGTTAAGATATGCGCTTACGGATAGTTTTAGGCATATCTGGAAAATTAGAGAAGAGAAATGTGGTAAATAGAAAGCGAACCAACTTTAAAAAAGGTGACTGATTACCTGCAGAAAAAGCGAAGTATCGGAGAACATGAAATCGAGTCATTATTATGGTTGGGGATGTGTACATGATGGACAAAGTTAACAGACGCACAAAAGATCACATGTGAAGAAGATATATGCACAATACACATACCGGAATACAAAAAAACCATGCTACCCTCATGCAAAGCATTATGCTCAAAAGTCGCCTATTTTAATTGCACATTCCAGAAATTAATTCCGTTATTATGGGTGAATCAGCGCAGCCTTAAAGATATATTGTAGAAGAGCAACTCCAAACGCTCAAGTGTGTTTGACTGAGACAAGCAAACATTCTTCTGACGAATACAAGTATGAAGCGCCTGTTGAGAACCGTCTAGGAAACCGGGCGGAAGAAGCAGAATACGCAATGCAGAAAACAAAGAAACCACGCTAGGATTTGTAATCTGTCAGTAGATGTACGAGATGCCGTTTAAACAAACAAGAGTAACCAAAACTGCGCAGTTGTTGTCGTATGACCAGCTCCCACGAGTATCAACAAAATGCTACATAATACTTATGAATGAGAAGGTGGTCATCACTTAGGTTATTCTCCTTGATAGCTATCATCCCCGTACTGTCCAACACCATATCCCGGATACGTTATAACCACGCAAGTAACCAAAAAAGTGGTGATGTCGCTATCGCAAGAAACGAATTGGGCATAGTCAACAAGAAGGTGAAAAACTTCTGAGGCAGGATAAATGAACAATGAAACTGCCTTTGCACCTACAAATCCAATACATTCGGCAGTAAACAAAACGCAAACTTAGTCCTTCGTATATCACATCTTCACAGACGAAGCGAGTGTTGCTTGGGAGGCGATTCAAGGTCCTCAGCAAGGAATGAACTATTGATGAAACTCGCATTCAACGCCCCACTACTGCCTTTGCGAGACGATGAGGCCGCAGAAGATGACGACTTCTTCCCTAAAGAAGGAAATAAGAAAAGTTAGATGGTTTTGGGGTGTAGTGAAGTGCAGAGAATTCTAGAATGGTTCCTTCACACCTATAAAATCTAATGAAATCGCTCACCTGACGACTTTTTTAACAAAGCAGCACCGGTAGCACTCGACATCTTCAAATCCAGTGGAGCTACTGAAGGATTCGAACCAAGAAGTCCAAAAGATTTCCTCTTCTTTTTTGAAGTCGTTTTATCACTTGATGTGCTGCAACGGTACGAGCTGGTGAGATGGGATTAAATTTATAAAAGGATAGATGGACATTTCTGAACACTCATTTTTACAGAACGACTCAAAATATCCATTAACCTTATTTTTATATACACCTCACCTCGTACACATCTCGGCTTCGCTCCCATCGGTTTCCACTTCGCTTCCGCTGAACAGAACATCGACCCTGAAGGCAAGACAATGCAATTAACACATGACCAGGCCAGAAAGTGACTAAGACAATAATATGATAGCAGGAAGTGAAACTAACCGTTTCTTTTCCTTTTCCTTACTTTTCTTCGGTTTAGGTGTTTTCGGACCCTCAATGAAACTAGGTCCAGCGCTTTTCATCGGACAAACAGGGCTAGGTTCCTGGAACGAAAAAAAAAGAGTAATAAGGGTAACAAAACTGTCTAAAACACATTACTATCACAAACATACACAAGGTTTCTCCATAAACGGTTGTGGGAAGGACTGCTTCGGTAGCGAGGACGGCGGATTCTTCTCAGCAATAGGCGGGACTCTTTGGTCATTGATTTGCATCTGTTGCATCTGTTGCGTCACCTGCGAAACACAACGAGTAAGAAAATGCATGATCTCTGAAGAATAAAACAAATGAGTCATGGGTACTCACATTAACAGGTATTGGTACAGGGTTTTGACAGATGGTGGAGACGGAGATCGCTGTTTGACTCGTGACTCTAGGGTTAACCGCCGGCATTGACAGCGGGGCGGCAATAATCGAAGAAGCTTCCAATGGCACAGCCGGCCTTGAAGTAATTCGTGGAGCAGCAGTTAGTGGAGTTGATTGCCGAGGAAGTGTAGCAGGTGCATAAACACAGCTCACTTGACTCTGTTGCTGAGGCACAGGCCTAAAGTGGGGGTTAGAAACTAAAGCGTAGTCGCAGGAAAACTATCGAATGCGGCATGCTTTAATAACCTTACCCCTGAGGAAAAAATGATTGCTGCACTTCATCGTAGCAACTAGGGCCCACAGTTTCTCTCTCGATCCAGCTTGATGCGCCAATAACGGGAGGCTAAACAGTTATTATTTCAATGAGATTCCTATAATAGACACACAGAGAAGAGCAAACAGCAATTACATTAAACACTCACCAATACCGGGGAGATTTTGGGCGTTTCGTCAGATGCAGACACAAGGAAAGGATTTGTATTTCGTCTGGATATGTCGATAGATGCATCAACAAAAAGCGACGTCGTGGCGTCCTGGAGTTGCTGCTGATCCTGGGATGGCGAAATTCCATTGAAAACTTCCTAAAACGAGTTTTGAAGTGATAACAACAACTGCGAGGTGAGCGGTCACCTAGTACACCATGATCGCTGTCAATTTCGTTAGAAAAGATAGCTGAAGAGAAGTCAGCGAAAAAGAAGAGCGTGTGGCAAATGGCAAGTGTGACAAAAAAGACAGGCGATAATATTGTTGGAAAGCAGAAAACGTTGGGGTTGCTTCTCGAATATGCTTACAAACTACTACTCACCTCCTCATCGTCATCAAGAGCATCGTCCTCAAGGAGCGGTCGACTGCCCGCACCATCATCATCGCTTGCAACGCCAGCTACATCAGTGTGCTGTGAAGATTCACAGTCACCATTGAATTCGTCATAGGACGACTCTTCATTCTAAAAACACTGCCCTATAATTGAAACTTGGACAAAACTAAAAATAAGGGAAATGTATATAAATGCAACACGTTAATGAAGCTTTAGTTGAACCGTTAAGTCTTTTTGCGAGTCGGCCAAGGGAAACGTCATTAGTTGCAGTTCGAGCACGGATTTTTCCAAAAAATTTACCATCTCAAAGCTTGTAGACGTTTTAGAGTTTCTGCTGCATCAAAACATGTCTGACCTTACTAATTTCATCAGTGCTATCGTGATCTGTCCTGCCACGACTATCACTACTTGCATCGTCGCCTACACCATCTATGTTCTCGTAGCTGAATCGCCTCCGTGCGACCATTCGTTGCTCATCTTGTTCACTGTCGTCGTCCTCAAAAAGGAAGCAACTTGGCTTAATTACAGCTTAGTACCAAGGAAACGAGGGCATTTGAAGCCACCAACCATAGTACGACCATGTAGATCAGATGCTGAACCGACGGAATCTGCATCAGCCCGCTCGCGGCACTTCGAGTCCGGTTCATCTCCTGAACTTGAGCATTGCGAAGAGCGACAAGTGCAAAATCATTTACATCGCTGCTACTCAACGGCCTTTTGAATTAATTTTAAGCACCTGCATTCACGTGGCCAATAATACTTGGGTCGAACGGCGCAGCACCAAATGGATCCATCGAGTCGATGGAGCAGCGATCGATGTCACATGATGAGCTCATAAGTTCTGAGCCTGTAATTCACCTTGAATTATGTCACGTATGGTACACCACGTGGTACATTCCTCTGAAATGTAAATTGAAGAAGCTAAGCGTAGTGGCTAAGTTGTAGTAATTTTTATCTCACACGAACATGTCAGTGTGTTAAGGATATCTTCCTCACTTCGTTGTACAAAGGATAGGTGAATACGCTCTTTTACGAAACAAAAACACTAGAAAAACATGCAGTGACCTCTGCTGCATCATTATCTGGATGAGAAACTCCGTCCCCAAGAACAATAACATACAACTTTGGGCACTGGTGCTTCTCAATGTCCAGAGAATGTGTGCTAATGTTCTATTTTGTGATCGCACTCATGGATAACCCCAGAGTCAAGCGTGGTGATGATGAAGAGCCAACCCCCTCCCCCCACCCGTCTTCCCAAACGACCACTGTTACCCTGCAAAAAATTGCAGTCTCTCATGCCATTGCCAGATATGTCGCGAGCACCTTTTTCTTACCAAAAAGATAGAAACAACCAACCTTTTTCCTTTTCAGGCTTCCGTGGCAGCTCATCAAAGCACTTCCCAAAATGACTATCGTCCATCGTTTGAGTGCTTCCGAATGGAGCAGCGAGGAATGGATTCCAACAATCCTTAAAAGCAAAACTGAAAGATACAAAAACATAGTTGGGATATCAATTGTTTTGCACCTCCGGCTTATCCGAAGCAACATTGTCTAACCCTGAGCTGGACAATGAAGTGTGGTTGTAGGAAAGCGGTCCAACGCTTTTCCATTGACTATATGGCCTGAAAGATGAACAACATAACCTGAAATTTTTCGAACATGAAGGAAGAAAATTACCCAATCATATGCGGCAGAATGAAAAAAGAAAAGGGAAGGAAACTTGCTTGAAGGCGCTGCGGATTATGTGTGACGTGTCGCTGGTATTTCGTCGATGAGATTGGAATGCAGCAGTTTTTCCGGATGCAGGCAGTGACGCTGTTGACGATGTTGATGCTTCTAGTGACGAAGAATTCCAATTCACTGGAATGCACCACCATTCCGCCAGCTTATTCGAAAGGTGAAGAGTGACTGGAGAAGTTAGTGGCCGTCTTCTTTAGTGGAAAAGGTCGTTCCATTAGAATGAAAACACGGTTGGTGTTTCTGGTTGAGCCTACCTACATTCAGAGCAGCAGCAAACTTCCTTAACCAAATAAGTTGAAGAGAACACGATACAGAAATTGAGTGAATGGTAGTATCAAAATGGTAAGAAGTAACAGCTCGTTTCCTCGTACTACAAGAGTTATGAAGAAAACAGAAAAATGGAGACCCAATCAATACAAGCATGAAACAATGCCTCGCCTCTTTGTAGTGAATATGGCTGGTGGAACTAATGGGAAATAAGAGGGATAAATCAAAGAAAACAGAAATAGAGGGATTTTTCAAGTGTTGTACTGGAGAACAGCGTGCAGTTGATAATGGACCATTACACATGTTAGTGCAAAATTCCCTCCACCAAACATTTTCGTTTTGTAAAACGATTTTATGGGACTTTTCACCACGAAGGGGAATGCGATGGGAGATGGGTTGAGGTTAAGAAAAAATTATGGCAATCAAAGTAACCGATGAATTAAGTGCTCTTTATCAGATCTACTGCTGGATGCGACGATAGAATTTAGCATCTCACCTAGTGCTTCAAAGCGACTAGCAGACATATACAAAGTGCAGGGTAAATTACTCGTAAGAAATCTATCAGATGTTTATTTGAAAGTATGAACACTCCTACCATTCTGGAGTTGGACGAATGGATTGGGATTGGGGGCGAATTTGGATGCAGTCACCCCGTCTTGCTCTTCCGGAGATGGTATCTTCACTTCTACAAAAAAAAGGCGGTAGAATTGGTGGAATGACGTCCACAGGTTCAAACCGAAAAATATGAACAACTACAAACAAAGAATTTGCAATTACCTAAGTCAGTGAAGCCTAAATCACTAGGAATAACGGAACCTTCCACAACGCTGGCTTTCTTGCTTTGAGTGTCACCTGAAAGCGGAGAAAATATGATCAATGAGAACGGTGCTGAAAATTTTAATCAAAACTAACCGCCTTTCATGTCTCGACACATCACAGTCTCTTCATTCGGCGCCTTATACGAAGGTGCAACCTGAAACTAAATCATTCCCAACATGTTCGAAAATAAATAGTCACGTTGATAAGGAGAGAAAAGCGACCAACCTTGGAATCCTGCAGCACGAAAGGGACTGTACTGGCGCTTGCAGTGGGCTTCGGACGTAGCCGTGGTTGAACAGAGGTGGTCAGTGCACTAGGATCACCGATAGAGCTATCAGGTGCAAGAGAAACGATAGTAGCAGCTGAAAAAAATTGGCTAAGAATGAAAGTTGGCAAGTTCAGCCAATAATGAATATATGTTTTAAGGCCCTGCATGTTGCCTAGTTAAATAATAATTAGGTGGAAGAGAGCTGGAGATTACATTACAATTATTAAATTAGCCGCTACATAGAGATAGGGAGGTGCTCGTGCACGGCAAATGACGATTACGAAGAGGCGGAGGAGCCGAAGATGACGAAGCCCGTTGAATCAAATGGGAAACTTTTGTGTATTACTGTTCTTCCTCAGAAAAAAAATATTGAGGCAGTGTAGCAGCAATACTTCACCATAATATGTTCTGTTTCACAGAGGAAGATATAACTATGGTTGGCAAAAATGCCACAAAAAATGAGCACAGGAAAATGCGCAGAAACCAGAGAGGGTGAAGACAAAACAATCAATATGCACGAATACTAGACTATCTTCGCGTTTGAAATGGACTATAGCTTGCAGCTTGTTCAACCAAGGTTGTGACCCTTGCAACTAGACCATGCCTTGGTTTTAAAACAGCTAACCTCCTATATTTGCCGTTTACTCGAAAGAATTCAAACACTCGAATGAACCATTTGAATGATTTAACTCATTCGAAAGCTCTCAAACTCAGGAATCTCATTTTCTGAACCAAGTCGGATACTTGGGCTAGTTTTTTTTCTCATCTTCGAATTTATTTCATCAATGGAATATTCGAAATATTATTCGACATTCGAAAGCTCGAATAAGAGTGCAAGTATGTAGTCAACCCAAACTCTTAGAAACAGCCTGCGCAACGTTGTAAAAGCGAGTGCGAGGAGTCGAGCACATAGTGGGGAGTACATTTGCAGCACGAATTCCCGGCGCTGATTTCGGAGGTTTTTATTCTCTCCTCTTTTTCTCGCGTAATCATCATATGTGCTAAATAAAGTCCAAGAACATATCACAATCCATTGGACTTCAGGGTATATACCGACAAAAATGTAAAAAGAATTTTAAACAAAAATCAGCACGTACTTTTGCCGCTATATAATACTAGTCAATACGCTGTTTTTCAGGTGTTAACTAAGATGAAAAAACAGAATTGCTAGCACAGCTTGATAACCGAAACCAAACAATTTTTTGCGTGGAATTGCATTGTAAGTTCTAAGCGAACAACTCACTCTCGTCTTGTTGACTTGAGGGGTTTACGTGACCAACTTGCTCCTGTGGTTCATCCTCGAACATCGACACTGTCCCAGAGCGAAAACATCGTACAGCAGCCGAAAGGGAAGGCTTTCGACAGCCCTTGAGAAGAGAGCTCAGGGAAATTATAACCCGAAACGACATAAAAATACTTACCCTCACATTACGAATTGGACAAACTCGTTCAGCAGCAGCAAAAGCCAACACTGCACATTGATATATGGTGGGTCGTCTCTCGATATCAGCATCAAGTAGACATTCTGAAACAATTACAGGGTTAGCTGTTAGAAAGACATACTTTCTTCGATGAGAATGATGTGGCCGATTATTTGATAGATAAAATGCTAGTTACACATGCGTATTTTTCTTACTCTATGTTAGAAAATGGAAAATAGGCTTTGCGCTTTGCTGCTGATGAATACGATTGCTGGTATGCGTGGCGAATATGATGGAAACAAGCGTTCAATACTTTGAGGACCGGACACATGGTTAAGATTACCCGGGGTAAACGTGTTGACACCCCACAAGTTTACACAATACGGGCGCCACATCTTTACCTTGTGTAATCTCAATGATGCATTCAAACTCAAGTTACTGTATGCCAAAGTGTTATAATCCTACTTATAAAAGAGCATTGTATAAAAAAGCGTAGAAGCTTTAAGAAGTTCCAGTGGCATCAAAAACTTACTTATAACGGTTTTCAAAGAATCCGGATGATGAGGCTCATTTGGAAATGAAAAAGCCCCATTTTGAATCGCCATAGCAGATTCACCGAAAGGAAGACAAAAATAACACAGTTTGTACAGCATCACTCCCATCGCCCACGTGTCCGATTTTGTACCTGAAGTCCGATGAGGTTAATCCTTTCTGCACGAACAAAAGAGAAACGTAAAGATCCACAGTGATAACAGTATATTTTGCAATGATGATATCATAACTCATCTTGAACTGATGTGTCTTCACAATGAATTCGAAACTTTGGAAAATTATTCTGGATAGAGTACCGAACTTATAACAAGCACTAAGCGCTTACTGAGGTTGAATAGGAAATTGAAACGATTCGTCATGGAGTCTCTGACAAACCGATCCATGAATTGAGAATAGAAGAAAGAAAGTGGGAAAAAAATAACAAGCACCGCTCTTTATGTCTGCTAAATGTACAGAAACCCGAAAGAAATGGAATAGCGAGTGAAGACGTCAATGATGGGGCAAAATGTAGCAGATAGTAATTCGTAAACCTCGTCAGAAGCCAAATTCGGAAGGTAAGTCTGCATGAAGAAGAGGAAGAGCAAAGCAAGAAAAGTAGAAAAAAACGCAAAGATTAGAAAGAGGAGACCACAATGAGCAACTAAAGGAAGAAATACCACAACCAAAAAGAAAAACCAGAAATGTGCGGAACACAGAAACAACAAGGACAGCTGAGAGCAGTTACGTTCCACGCTACAATTGGTTTGTAAAAGCAAAAGTTATGCACAGGTACCAGTCTTTCCCTGCGCTAAAAAAAAACTAAAACTTTCGAGGGTGTGACTGCAGGATAATCGATGCAGAAATGCTAACAGTTCCGAAATGCTCAAACATTTAGAAAGCAGAATTTGTCGTAGTCATCAACCACCCAAGCTAGCAGAAAAATACCGTCATTTAGTTGAAAATACTCACCTATCGGTTTTCCGCAGTACAAATCTACCATCTCTGGAGATCTATAGCTAAGCGTTGTGTACTTCTCGATTTCATCTTGAATAAAGCTTACGGAATAGTTATTACTCGATAACACCTGAAAATGGAGCACTAACCGAGACTGAAGAGGAAAAAAATAAAAAGAGGAGGAGATGAAAAACTAAAAGGTGTAACAAGTCAACATACTTTGGTAGTGGCACTCCCAAAATCACATAACACGTATATGGGCGGACCTGCTCTATTTCGTTCATCCACTAGAATATTTTCAACCTGAAAAAGTTCACTCAAAAACGACAACAATATCATCAATATAGTTTCCGCACTATATAGCCGTTTTTGAACACGAGGAGACTTCCAAAATTAACCCGTTGACGACCGCGCCCATTTTTGCGTGTCTGGCGCGTCGGACCAACGCCCCTTTCAATAGTGCGGCGCCTACTGAGTTCGACATCGTTACGATAAGATAATTAGGACTAAACATACCTTTTTGTAGAAATAATTTGAAATCTAGTTCCAGAAAATTACTAATATCATCGGACCAAAAAAAGGAGAGAATCTAAACGCTCCTGGATTCCGTTGAGGCTAAAGGAAGTTTGTGGAAGGTGTTTTCAGTGTTATACGGTAGTGTTCAGAAAGTATACACGTTCGCACGGCTCTAACCTGACGAATAAGAAAGTGCAGGATGTACTGAACGTTTTTTTATGTAGGGAACGTGGCTTTTCTTCAGAATACTTCCATCCACTACACAAAAAATGTGAAGCAACCTCCCTCGATTTCAAATTCTCATCCTTTTCATGGTATTTTTCGCAATGAAAGAGAACTCTTTCTTGAACCACATTTGTTTTAGACCTTTTTAGGAAGTATTGTACACATTTTATATGGAACTACCACAAAATGGTTCGAAAATAGAGTCCAGTACTTGATAATGGGGGCGCGGCTCAACGGTGAGCCGCGCGGTCCCACGCGACCAAAAAAGCGCGGCTCACCGGTGAGCCACGCGGTCGTCATTGGGTTAACATAATGCGGATCGAGCCCGTTTCTGCATGATGCGAGTGGCCGGAGGACACTTCCTTGGGATTGCACCATGTGCACCACCTGACCGCAAGGGAACAGTTTTTGAACATGGAGAGTATATTCCGCGGGAAGCAATATGTGCATCACATTGTTCGCAATGTGTTATTGAAAATAATGGGAACAGACAAGAAATCCAGAAAATTAGAAGCGATTGACTTCACTAAACGCTAAACTAATGCGTAATTCACCTTGAGATCACGATGAATTATAGGCGTTACTGAGTGATGAAGCCTTGCAACTGCCTCACACATGTCGCAGAAGATTGATAATACTTCACTAGAGCGCAAGCTCTGTCCTACCGAAAGACGATCGTTCATTAGCTGCAGAACACTTGCTGAAAATGCAAACAATCTAGACATGCACTGAGGCTAAACGAAAACAATAAAGACGAAGCAGTACTTACTTCGATAATATGCTGTTAAGAGCATGTAGTCATAGATCCCAGATTTATTTTTTGCGAGCAAGTGATCCACATAACTCACAATGTTCTTGTGTCCTTTGAGACTACTCTATAAACCAGATATAACAATGACAGACGGGAAAGCAGTGAACAAAAGGTTGTACTCACAACAATCTGAGATTCTCGCCGACATGCTTCAACCTGTTTGTTGTCGTCATTGATGAATTGACGTTTCAAGGCGTAATGACGATTTTGTTTATCACTAACTAGATAAACAATTGCGAATCCACCTGAAAAGACGGAGACATCTGCATGTCTACACTTACCAAATGAAAAATGTATAATGGGGCATCAACTACAGTCCATAAATTGTATCGGTGAAGGCAAGGAGTTATCAGCGCGTGCGCAGCTGAACACGGACACAACCCAGTTGTTTGAGTTCAATAGAGCAGTGAGATCAATAACGGCAAAACAAAGTACGAGAAAGCATTGTTTAGTCACCAAATTGTACTGAAAAAAAAATGTACTGTTCAATGCGCCTTCAAACAACAGAGGCGTTATTCACTCTTGTCGCGCAGAAAAGATGATGCGTCTCCCCCAAACTTCACAAGCTTTTCAAGTTGTCTCTAAACGCCGAAAATAGAAGCGTCTTTGTTTGTGCGGCAGTAGTGACGGCAAAACTAAGAGCACTCCCCAGCTAACAGAAATTCTCTTCTTCTTCCCTGTCTTGGACTGCGAATGGACGCATCAACTTTTTTTTTCGCATAGTAAGCATGAATAACGCCTAAGCGGTAGATGAGTTCTTCAATTATAATTCAACAGTGATGCGCACGCATCTTCATGACTACACCTACACCGATAGAATTCATAGAATATGGAACTCAATTATGAATGTACGCATTCATAATTAAGATACTGGCATTACTTCGCAATGGCGTGTTTCACAGAGGAATATAGTTGTGATAATATTAGAGAAAGAGAGAACGCGAGAAATAGCACCGTATTCGAAAAGGCGGACGAGTAATACAGATCACAAGCGCAAATATAGTCTGTCCGAAACGACGAGTCCGCCCACGCACGCGGGGATCGAGAAGCTGCCACGTTTGCCAGCGCTCCACATCATCATCCCTGATCTGCGTATCACGTTTCATCGTTATCTTCATGATATTGACCAATGATCTGGCTGTGATATGGACGACGTGGCAGCCAACAGTATCCGTCCCAGCCGCGCCGCATCTCGATCCCCGCGTGCGTGGGAGGACTCGTTTCGGACAGACTATACTCAATTGTCGCACAAATACTCAACTATCGTCGTTTTCCAGACGGACACTATCCATAATTTCGCCCAATCCCTGTCTAAGGGATATCTGATTGCCTGGTCATTTACCGCAAACTGATTTTGTACCAAAGTTTTGTCCTTGTAAGCTGATTTGGTACCACAATTTTGTCCCTGTAAGTTATTATGGGTGTGTTGCTGCGAGTTCTCGCAGAATCCTCTGAAACTTTACTACAAGAGATAACTCGAAGGACTGATCAGCATCGCTGAGTAGCACTGTTTCGCATCTCATCGCCATAATCTTGTTCATATAGCCACATCCTTCTAGCTTCTTGGAAAATTCCACCGTAAGCCATCCCAACATACCACAGCATTACAAAATGACGTTACACCACAAAATGGGTACAGTGAACACTACTACCTTGGCGTGGGCAGCGCCGCATCAGTCGGCAATCCACGTTGCTACGCATTAACCGTTACAGCATCAACTTTTCGGTTAAAACTCATCAACACGGGTGAATGAGTGATGCTGCGCCTTGCCATTTCCGAGCAGAGCGAAAATGATTGAAGTTTAAAGTATAATTTTCCTGAACAACGTATCAAACCCTAGACGAAGCCTAATCGAAGAAGCTTTAGAGGTTTATGAGGGAAAAAAACAGGCGAAGAGTGCCAAAAGAAAAACAAAAAAAAAACTAAAGAGTGAACATGTAAACTTACCCTCAGCCAGCTTCTTCTCAATGGTGACAGTGGTGTTCTCCAGGCGCAGCACGGTACCACGTCCATCCTTCTCAAGAGCCTCTTTCCGTTCCTTATACCCGCCACTATCGATGCTGGTCAATGGCTGCGGCTTCGAAGTGGACCCAAAGAGGCCCAAAGGCATTCCCCTAGAAGAAAATACGACATTGAAACACTATTCCTCTTAACAGTGGTACGAACAACAAGCCAACGAACTTCTGCTTTCATATGATCAGCTGATTTCTGCCATATATGATAGGCAAATAATCAGCTGTTCATATCTAACCCCGTTCCAAGTTGATGTAGGAACGACAGTGTTCCTTCCCACACCCCCTAGCTTCAGGGCAACCTACTCTGCATATCATAAACAAGCGAAAACGTAGAAGAAAGCCAATACGATACCACAGGTGACGACCACGAAGCCGACAAGATACGAACGGCAAACTGTCGAGATCAACATCGCAAAAAGCTTCAAGTTATGCTCAAATGGAGGAAAAATATGCATGACTCAGAGGATTGCTCTCTGCCTCAAAACAACTCCAATGATCGATGTGAAACGGGACTGCGCCGGCGCACCTTGTGAAACACGGAAGTGGTCACTCAGCCGGCCGCAATTACACGGAACACCAAGAATTTGACGTCTTCCCTCTTGAGTGTGAAGCAGGGATGAGCGGATTATCCGTATCCGGTTAGCCGTTTTGCCGTTATCCGTAGGTTTCGGCCCGTCATTTATCCGGGCTTTTGGAGCCGGATAACGGTGCGGACAAGGCTGAAAATATTGGCTTCATTCAGAGGAGAGCCTCCATTCGAAGAAGGATAACTGGATCTAGCGGGTTTTACGTCATCAGTGATTTAGAATCTTCTAGAAAGTTAGGAGAAGATAATACAGACATGTAGCTCTTCAAAAAGAAATGCTCTTGTTCACGTTTTCTGGGTCGCCCCACAAAGTGAGGCAGTCACCTCGAGACCATCATTTATGTACTTGTGAAATCATCGACAACGTTGGCTAATGTTCGGCTTTTAACAGTAGTCTCCTCGCAAGGTTCATTTCGAATATTCATTGAACCCAGTGGCGAACGCAGAAAGTGGGTGGGAGGGGGGGGGGAGCACGTGGGAAAAAAGTGGGGTTCCCCCCACGTTAAGGGCAATTTATACTGGATGCGTGCGACTGACGCACGTGCGTCTATATGATGAAGAATAGTACCCAGTCGCATCGCAGTCGCAGCTCAGACGCATGGGTTCACGGCCTCACGGCGGCCGCGCGTTCTTTTCATTGAGGATATACAGGGAACTCCAAAGGTACGCGGACAGGGGCGGGACCGCGGTGCGCCTCTGCTGGGCAGAGACACGAGCGCTCTGCATGTGGCTCTGGTTTCTCTGCTTCTGCGGCAGAGAGCAGAGAAACCAGAGCCACATGCAGAGCACTCGTGTCTCTGCCCAGCAGAGGCGCACCGCGGTCCCGCCCTTGTCCGCGTACGTTTGGAGTTCCCTGTACATGCAGTGTTGACCGGTCTTCATGGAAAATCCCTTGCAAATGGATGCTTGCGACTGATGCGCGACTGGCGCACGCAGCTAGTATAAATTACCCTTTAAAGGCCCGGGCGGAAAATAAATTCGACTAAATATCAACTACATAACTAATAAAAGCTGTTTTGAAAATAATAAAAATGAGCATTCATTACTTATGTATCGGTACTATTGTACCGCTATTGAGCCCAAACTCAAAACCATGGATTCCTCTGAAAACTTGCATACAGAGATAATCCGATGTGCTGATCACGAATATCACATTCATTCCGCATGATAGTATCGATTTTATTGATTTTATCGATTTTTTCCCATGTACGGACCTCCTCTCGGATCGCTCTGGAAATTTACCTGCTGGGGTTTCCGAAGGTGCTGGTTACAAAAATGATGAAGATTTCGCAAGGAAAGGTCGACTTGATGGGGAAAACTCTAGTGAAGTCGGCGATTACATCGCCCTACAGATAAAAACATGGAGAGAACCAACGAAATCGAGGCTATGATGCAAAACGGTTGTAATATTCGTGATCAGCAATTTCAAAAACCTCTAAATGCATATTCTCAGAAAGATTTGAGATACGAGTCGAACATGAAAAAAAAATCGATAAAATCGATAAAATCGATAATATCATGCGAAGTGAATGTGATGTTCGTGACCAGCACATCAAATTACCCCTGTATGCAAGTTTTCAGAGGAATCCATGGTCTTGAGTATGGGCTCGGTAGTGGGGCCGCTCAAGTACAATAGTACCCGTTATCCGGTCATTTCTGGCCTATCCGTTATTCGCACCGTTATCCGGGTCGCGAGAAGTCTCGAATCCGTTCATCCCTGGTGTGAAGCCGGACGTGAAGTGATCCTTTCACTTGACTTATGCGAATCATGTATAGTCTTTTTCAAAAATTTTTGCCTTACGCTGAACCGCCCGTCAGGTTAGCCATGTCAGACCGCGTATGATAATGCATAGGTAATGCGGCGCGGCTTAGCAGATGGGCGGTGAAGCGTGAGGCATGAATTTTTGAGGAAGACTGTAATTCCTAACATGAGGGGCTCCACTCTGGTTACTATTCGCACAAATACTTCAAAAGCAAAACTGAAAGCAGGACCACGCATAGTACTTTTTGAAGCTGCATCCATACTGAGACTATGGATGGAGGTGCGGCTCATGTTTCTACAAATGATGAGTTGATTTGGCATTTCTGCATCGTTGAATGATCTGTCCAGTGGTCGTCGCATAGATGCAGAGAGTGTCGAAGGAAGAGCATTTCTCGCGGAGTTGAGAGACACGCGACGCGACCGTACCGGTCGCGTTGTTATCCTCGTTGCTATAGAAACCGTATTTTGTTCTTGAGGATTGGTTAGTATTTTTTTTATTTTTGACATCATATAGAAGGAAAGCTATCAAAAAAAAACCCCTGATTTGGTATTACGGCGGACGTATTGACCACGCACGCATGAAGGACGCGAGTCTGTGACTCCTATTTATTCCTAGCTAGCTGCCGTACCCGGCTTCGCTCGGGTGTTTTACAACCTTGGCTACATCACACTGCTGAGGCCAATTACCATCACCAACAAGTTCATTAAAATCTCCATAATTTTGGTGACCAGCATGTTAGCGAAGCCCAGGTGACCCTCTCCCATCGTCTTGTGGGCGAAAAGTTAGCAAAGCTATTTCGGTGGCATTGAATCGACGTATTCGTACAAAGTGGTTGTCATATTCATACTCGGCATATCGAGGAACCCCAGGAGAGATGTCTTCACCGCTCCATTGGGCGGAAGAGCTAAAAATCAATAAAATCGAAAAATCGACATTCCATGCAAAATGTTTGTCATATTCGTATTCAGCCTATTGAGAAACCCAAGAAGACATGTCTTTGTCCGTCCCCGGGCGAAAATGGGGAAAAATCGATAAAATCAATAAATCAATATTTCGTGCAAAATGGTTGCCGTATTCGTGTTCAGCGCATTGAGATACCCCAGTAGACATGTCTTTACCACCCTACGATCAAGAATAGCGAAAAATCGATGAAATCAATAAATCGATAAATTGGTGCAAAATGGTTGTCATATTCGTGTTCAGCGCATTGAGGTACCCCAGTAGGCATGTTCTCGCTAGTCCCTGGTCAAGAAGGGCGAAAAATCAATAAAATCAATAAATCGATAAACTGGCGCAAAATGATTGTCATATTCGTGTTCAGCGCATTGGGGTACCCCAGTAGGCATATTCTCGCTAGTCCCTGGTCAAAAAGAGCGAAAAATCAATAAAATCGATATAATCGATAATCCCAGGTGCAAAGTAGCCTATAACCTCCGCCGGCCAGTGGAGAGTCTACCTGCAAAATTTGGTCCCGATCGGTTCATCCTCCGCGATTTCTATTCGGAACACACACACACACACACACACACACACACACACACACACACACACACACACACACACACACACACACACACACACACACACACACACACACACACACACACACACACACACACACACACACACACACACACACACACACACACACACACACACACACACACACACACACACACACACACACACACACACACACACACACACACACACACACACACACACACACACACACACACACACACACACACACACACACACACACACACACACACACACACACACACACACACACACACACACACACACACACACACACACACACACACACACACACACACACACACACACACACACACACACACACACACACACACACACACACACACACACACACACACACACACACACACACACACACACACACACACACACACACACACACACACACACACACACACACACACACACACACACACACACACACACACACACACACACACACACACACACACACACACACACACACACACACACACACACACACACACACACACACACACACACACACTTTCACTTTTATATATACAGATCTGATTGTGAGTAAATTATTTCCTAAGCAAGGGCTGCCCAAGTAAGCATGTTAAGCGATAATCAAAGCTTTCAATTTCGGGAGAATAGCGCGGATGAGGTGCCTTAACCCAACCTCGTCATTCTAGCCTGCGGGCACTTACCACCCATGGGCGAAGCGTCAGGGCGTTTTGCCACTTTGAACTTGGGAAAAATAACCGAGCGTAGCCCGGAAGATGCCTTCGGTGACTTTAGCACCTTATTGACCGCTTCAGATCAAAGCTGAACAATCCGCGTCGGGAAAAGACTGGGAAAAGCGGTTTTCTACACGATACCCAACAGGACCTTATACGCGCTGCTCTCCCAAGTGCTCTTGCGAAGCAGGGCAGCCATTATGGATCAGCGAACGCTGTGGACATGGTCATACGAAGATCGAAAATCTCACGGATAGCATCCGTTAGCAGAGCACTTAGAAGAGCAGCGTTTCTTTCGTCTTCTGATGAAGAGCCATCTAAAAAGTGATCACTTCAAAAGGTGCTCCTTTCAGCGTCAAGGTGAGCTGATCAGCGGGACGACGTCGAATAAGTAAAGTTCTTGGACCGAATTAATTGTGAAATTATGACCTCGACATTGCCGGACGCAGGAGTTCTCAGTCAGTGGGTCGTGGAAAAAAAGTGGCAAGTGGACGCCGCTCCATGGAACCTAGATGTAAATAAAATTGCAAAATATTTAATTTTATGCGGATGATTTGAATCATATTTTAAACAATAGCACAAAACTCGCTAAAAATAAGCTTATACATATCTTGATATTTAAAAGTATGTAATTTCAAAAACACAGATCAAGCCGAAAAAGGCTGCAAGATTTGCGATATTTAGCTATGTCATGGCTCAGAAGGCACGACTAGCGTTTAAATTCTTTATTTTGTTATGTAATTCGCTATTCACATTGACTGAAGTAATGCTGTTTGAATCTGAGAGCAGTATAACATCTCATTTTTTGTTGTGACGGTGCAGCTGATTGTCTATGTCTATTACCACGTACGTTGGATCGCCCCAGTTCGCGTCTTTCACAGTCTTCTTTCCTAACTCTTTTGTGACGAGCCTTTCATACTTGTAAAGCCCTGAAGTATTACAATTATTAGTGGAGACTTTTGCAACGAAAAATCTGTTACACCTCAATGTACAGTGCCGGTCAATCATTTCTGCACCGGAGAAAATTGTCAATCTTCTCTGCCGCACCGCACCACCTACGCAGCGCGGCAGACCACCTACTCAGTAGTTGTCAGGCGTTGCGGGTATTGATTTTTTGCTTATGTTTCCCACCTTTTTCTTTATTACTTTTTCTTCATTTCAAAATGCTTGGGTGGAAACATAAGCAGAACATCAATATCGGCAACCCCCGACAAGTACAGAACCCAGCTTATCTGCCGCGTAGGTGGTGCGGCGCGGCAGATCAGATTGGCGGTTTTCCATGATACGGAAATGACTGACCAGCATTGACCCGTTCTAGTGAAATTTATCTTCCCATATTTTCTGAAAACCAATACACAGCAGAGACGTCTACAGCGAAATGTACAATTACCTGCACTAATCTTTCCCAAACAAGGTGTCGAAATTCCGAGTGCTTTTGCTCGGAGTTATTGCTTACCTCTTTCCATCTCATGACGCACAAATATGCTAATGCTAGATGTGCTTCTGTTCCTGGCTAGTCGTTGCATTTGTAACACTGCGTTTATGAGATCAGCTTAACGAGAATATTCAATTTTTTGAGGTACGAAACGAAAATTTTATGGCAGGATTTGAATGAGGGACTTTCTTCGCTCTCCTTTCTCCTCTTTCTCATGAACACAGCTTGACCCATGCTTATCTTTCAAGGTGCAGGTGCATTATTGCGATCATCCATGGTAAAAGTGCTAAGGTTCCCAAATTTATCATGTACCTGGCACACATCAACGTGTTTACTCATTCGTAATGTTCTCCATACAAAGCTGTTACCCATGGGTAATCATGCATTCGGGCCCTAGTTTTTGAGTATGATTACCCAACCTCTGTGGTTCTCTGAAAATGTTTGACCCCTTCCCCCCTCTCCTCTGTTTTCTCCCATTAGCGCTGCGGCAATGCTCAGACTCAGGTTTCTCAGGTCCAGAAGGTATAGATACTCACCTAATCCCGTCCACTGATCTCGTCACACTGTAGGATGGATCGAGATTCAGAACAGTTCCAATGAAATGCGCGAATGTGCAAACAATCCGGGCATCAAACGAAGATCGTGCGAAGCGTGCAAGCGGATCAGAAGTACTGGGCTCGGATGCAGACTTGAGATTACCCATGGTAAACGTGTTAACTTACACGAATTCCCTTCACCTTGCACACACCAATATGTTCACCCATACCTGAGCAATGCCCCTTCTCTTCCCCATTATAATTTTGTAAAATCTATCACATCAAGATAAGGACAGTTATGCTTACCAATTACACAAAGCTTAGGGATGATTATTCGTTTATTGGTGGTTTCTCTTCCGTAGATATAACTTTCCACAATAATTTCTTCTTTGGTCTGAATCAAAGAGCAACCGTCCAAACATATTGTTACGAACCTGGAGGGATTACTATCAGCCCTGTAGGTCAACGGGATTTCCGCAGCAGAACGGCGGCAAGATTGATAAATGCAGAGAGGCTCTTTTTCTACTTCGGATAAGAAACACGGGAAATCTGCATCTCGACAAGTTCACAACTTTTCTCGTTAGCTACACCTTCATCTTGATCGAACGAAAAATCCCTGAGAGTGATCGAAACACTCGTCTTACAAGATTTACACCCACTGTACTCATGAGTAAAAAAAGAATTTGACTTATTTGGTACTGAAAAGAAGCCCTTTGTAACAATTTCTGAGTGCTTTCAGTGAACATATAGACTTTTGATATTAATTTTAATTATTTTAGCAACTAGGACAAGCTACATACATTTCTGTAGATGTTGTAGGTATGGTACGAAGAAAGAAGCATATGAACTACTAGTCCGGATTCAAACTCATATAGGTTCAAAACTTCTAGCTGCTTAAATTTGTCTCGTAACAGTATTCAATTCAGAAAGGGAGAACTTTTATTTTCGCAGTTCTAGAAAGATAGAAGCTGTTGTTGTTGTTGTTGAAATAAACACCACACAAAGTACTGGTAGGTAGCACTTTTGGCTGCGGACCTTTGGGCATATCATCGAAGCTGAGGAAAAACTCTACCCTCTCAAAAAATCTCCCACAGCCCACGAATAGTCTTTGGAAGGGTGTTGCTCCGCTATTGGTTAGTCTTTTAATTCATTACGCAACTACTGCTTCACAAGCAAATTTCTAGAACCTTACTACTTTCTGTACATGCGTCACAATAGACATCTGGGATGCAGTGGAGTTTGTTGGGAATCAAGCTGTGAGAAAAAAGCTTTCCACAAACCGGCATCGTTTCACTACGCTTGTCATCTATAAGTTTCTCAGCTGCTGCACAGAGACCTCTTAAATTTGGTGAACGATTTGCCAACGTACGCACTTCATACCGTGAAATTCGATTGCTGCAGTAAGCCAGAGGGCAGTTTGGTATATCACCTGAAAGACCGAGGATATGGATCATGCCATCGAACACTAAGACAACAATGGTGCTGAAAGCCTTGGAATGTTTGGGGATTACTGCACTGGGACCTTTCAGATGGGAAAAATGTGCGAGCAAACAAGGTTAGAAATTCCAATCCCATGAACAAAACATAGGCCATTTGACTCACGATTGACCACGTCATGGTTGATTTTCTCTGATAAACAGTCGTAGCAAATCCGATGTCGACAATTGATGAGGTGCATTCTAGCTGCGTTCACGCACGGGAATGCTCCCCGACGAGCTTCACACCTAGATAGAAATTTCGAATGTCACTTAGGATACAGGGTGAAATTCAGAAGAAATCTGTATATATAAAAGTGAAAGTTTGTATGTGTGTGTATGTATGTAATGAATAGAAATCGCGGAGCGTGAACCGATCCGCACCAAATTTTGCATGCACATTCATTGCAGGCCGGCGGAGGTTATAGGCTACTTTGCACCTGGGATTATCGATTGATTTATCGATTATATTGATTTTTCGCTATTTTTGTCCGGATGTCGGTGGGGACATGTCTACTGGGGTATCTCAATACGCTGAACACGAATATGACAACCGTGTTGCGCCAAATTATCGATTTATTGATTTTATTGATTTTTCTCTATTCTTGATCATGGGGTGGTAAAGACATGTCTACTGGGGTATCTCAATACGCCGAACACGAGTATGACAACCATTTTGCACGAAATATCGATTCATTGACATTATTGATTTTTCGCTCTTCTGGTCAATGGAGCTGTGAAGACATGGGGTTTCGCAATACGCTGCATACGAATACGACAACCATTTTGCACGAATGCATCGATTCAATGTCACCAAAATACCTTTGTTAACTTTCCGCCCCATAAGTCGATCGGGAAGGGTCACTTGAGCTTCATCGATTATTGTATTGGTCTCAGCAGTGTGATGTGACCGAGGTAGTAAAACACCTGAGCAAAGCCGGGTACGGCAGCTAGTTTCAAATATAATTCCTGGGGAATTCTATTCTCGGAGCCCTTATGGAAAAGTTTCTTCCACCTATATGCCAGATGATACTATTAAATTCAGAAATACTCAGGACCCCTAGGACAACTTGCTGGCAAGCATTTGGCAAACAGGTTTATGATCGCATCTGAAACTTGCTCGCATCAAAGCCTGTTGACAACTTGTTTTCGTACTTGCTTTCACCCGTTCTTGCCAACAAACTGTCTGCAAGTTGTTTTGGTTTAAAAGTGGTCTGACAAATTGTTGTTGGGATTCGACGTAGACGAGAAATTTCAGGTGTTCGTATTCTTATATTGATTTTTCTGAGTTTCTGATAATCTTGCAGGTTTGTATAGCAGGTGCAGGCAATACAACATCAGATGAATGTTGTGGCCTGCACGACGCAGTACACCCCGTCGCGGAGCGGCACATTGGCCTCCCGCCGCACCGAGACTACAATACAATCTATTGTCGTCCTCCTGTTCCTGCCTAAAGCTTCGGTGCCGCGGTGAGGTGTCGTTAGGGCCAAGACCAGCACAAAACAGAAATCTCTGTCACCTTTGTCTTTCCTCTAAATCAAGCACGGATAAGGTATGAGATCCAAAAGCGATTTTTGTTGCAGCGCTTCCTTCTACTCCTGCAAACTCTTTTTTTCAAATTTATTTGATCATGTTCTCACCTGCTCTGCACCATGTGGTTTAAACTGTGTGCATACCTGCCATCTCATCAACGATTACATCTGAGGACCTTGTGCCGGCACATAAAGGGGCTGGGCAAAGTGTTCCTAGAAGTGAACGAAGTGAGTTGTTGTGGATAATTATAATATCATAGGATGGAGCATATTGTAATAATATTAATATAATAATTAGTATAATAATATTAATTATTTTCACAGTCACAATATTATTCTTCTCTTTCTCAATCATTTGACGATGCGAAGGATACTGGTGTTTTTTTTTATGTGAAGATATGGATTTACCTGTATATTGTGCGAGGCACTGCACACAGAAGTTGTGCTTGCAGCTCAGCTCCTCAAAAGGATTTTCATATTTTTGATTAATTGGCACTCAGAAACAAATAAGAATTCTGTTGTCCGGAATTCTGATACAGTGCCGAGGAGTCTAGTAAACGCTCACAATTTATTAGACTCCTCGGCACTGTATCGGAAGTTCAGCCCGGCAGCAGACAGAATTACCGTAATTTGTGAGTATAATGGGTCCGAATCATCCCTTCGAACTCAAAATCGGTGTTGCTAGCTGGATCGACGTTCGATAGATGCTGGTCACTTATTTGGTCCTCTTGAATATGGTTACTGCGAAACTCATTTTACCCCAGGAATTGTAGGAATCTACTGACCGGACTGAACTTCTCATCTTGTTAAACAGTTGAATTCAATGGATTTCTGTACTATCTCAAAGCCAGACTTGTTTTTTTTTTCGGAGATTCCCATATTTGGGTACAAAATTGGTCACCATTCCGTATACAACACCATGCCTATAGCTGAAGTTTTACTTCAACTAGAGCCCCTTCGGGACGCTGGAAAGGGGGGTGGGACAGCCATCTGAGGTATGTGAAGAAGCTTCACACATGCGAAATGCTTCGAAAATGAGCAAATAAGCAAAACTAATCATTAGCTGAGTTCAAATGCAAAATCCTCCCTATAAATTCAAATGCAAAATCCTCCCTATATATTACGCATATTCTACGGGTCTGGCTGCCTCTTCAACGTCAAGCTTGGATTCTTCTCGCAATCCTAGCCTTGCTTGCAAATTCTTAATCACCCACCTACATGTTAAGCTAATTTCTGATGCAATGGCACTACCTACTCCTTTTTTTCACATTTCTTACATGCCGATGGACCAGTTACGAACAACCACTCCCAACTCTGCACAGGAGTATTTTTCGCATGGCTTTAGTACCTGTGAACAATACAGCGTAACCAATGCCGTGCGAATAATCACCTGAAATGATTCAAGCTTCACGTTACTGAGGGAGCCCAACTGATGAGCTTCTGCTTCAATGTACAGGGAGGGAGAAGAGGTGGTCGACTGAGACACGAATGAGTGCATAGCATGTCCCTATTCCACCGGCAGACGTGCATCTTGGCGTTCTTCCCAGTATAGGGCCAGGGCAGACCCGATCCATTGGTGGACCCGAATCCCGGCGCTTTCCCCACTAATGGGCCAGGGCAGATCCAATCACCATTCGCGGAGTCGTTTCCTGGCATTTGCCCACTAAAGGGCCCCTGCGCACCCAATTTCCATCGACGGACCCGCATTCTGACGTTTTTCCCCTCTACTGGGCCACGGGGGACCCTTTCTCCATCGATGGACCCGTAACCTGCGTTTTCCGACAACGGGCCACAGCTGCCCCTTTCTTTATCGATGGACCCGTATCCTGTATTTTCCCACTACTGGCCACGGCGGTCCTATTCTCCATCGATGGACCTATACATGTCCCGCCGTTTTTCCACTATTGGGCCATGGCGGCGCCTTTCTCCACCGGTGAACACCTATCCTGGTGTTTTTCTGAACTACGAGGCCCCGGCACATCTGTCTGTCGTCAGAACACCCGCACTCTTCGTAAATATCGAGAGTAATGGAAGAAAGTTGGGAAATATTTATTTATATTTAGAAAGTTTGATCAGTTGCACAACTGGTTTCAGAAAATGTCACAACAGCTTATGATGACGCGTTATTCTTTCATTTATCCAGTGTATTTGATTGTGCTGCCCTTCTTAAGAACAAAAGCGGATCTTGAGGCTGCATAATTTCCATGGGAGGGGCTACTCTGCTCCGTACATTGCTGCTATGCAACGTCAAATCGTTGTAAATACTCCCTCGCCAGGAGGGCTCGAGACCGCTAGCCGCTGGTCCCTCCAGGAAATCCTGAGCGCACTCGACTTCCACTACGTCTATGCGCCTATGACGTAACATCGGCCGGATGTCCCGCCAACTGCGCATCTTCACGAGGCACTGTCTATAATCGAGCCTCATTACGAGCGCATGCGGTCACGTGCTGGTCCCCTGCCGCCTGCGCTCTAGAAAATTTTGTTGCACTACCACTTGCGCTTCTCTTCTATTTTCAAAAAGTGATAAGATCCTTTGGAGGAAGGAGGTGCACATCCATTACGCTGAGTAGGGGCTCGAGAAGGATCGCGCTACGTACCTACCCAGTTAGCACCCAGATAATAGTGAAGTGAAGTGCTTGTCAGCATTTTCGATCCCCTCGCACCCCCAGTGTGGACGGCCGGGAATAGTGGCTTCGATCTATTGTGACAGGGTCTGCTAGCATAAGTTGTACGCAAAAGAGATAAAAACGATTAACAGCGCAGAAAAGTTAGCTTTCTGCGAAATGCTGTCCTTTTTCTTCGAGTTCAGGAGAAGAAAGGCTCGAAACGGAAACTGCAAGCTCGCTTTTCCACGGGTGGACAGCACGATGTTTACGTGCTTCTCACAAGTGGACTTCTGTCCATGTATGCACCAGTGGGAGAAATCACGGCCCTTAATTGAAAACAAATAATCAACGCAGATGCTATACATGAAACATGTAAATTGCTCCCTTTTAGGAACCAAACCTCATGTATTTTTTACTTTTTCCGCTTCTGACCCTTTATGCCGAGGAATGGAAAGGAAATCATTTTACAGTATACAATTCGATTATTCACCGGGAAACAAAAATGTAGAGGACTCTAGCGGTAAAGACCCACATCAGACACTACAAGAACGCGCCTTTATATCCAAATCGTCTGCACATCCACATAGTTAACTGCTCGCCGCAATCGCTCTCGGTTTATGCTTTTGTTAACTGTTCTAGTCTGTCGAAGCATGTGGTGAAGATACTGAGCGGGGGCCTCAACTAGCAGTACTTCCTTGAAACTCATCCACAATGACCAAGCCTTCTTATCCGAGCACAAACAATCGTGATAGAGATGATTGGATTTGTCCTCTATCCAATGTCCTTTACCCAAGGGCAAAGGAGCAAGAAGGGCAAAGGGACCCATTCGGATATCTGGATATCTGTCACGACTTCATGCAACTCTTTCTACAACATTCTCAAAGGTTCGCCACATCGCAGTGTTCCTAACACGCGGCTTAAGGGCACGTGTCACGTTGATACCGCCCTATATGTAGATACCCTCTGCGCCGGTTACAGTATGTCACTAATCAGATGTCAACCGGGAGCGATGGCGTCGGAAGGCAAAAGGAACGACGACCGAACCGCACCAGTTCACGTGGTGCGAGGAGGAGAGGAATTGCGCTGCGGAGAGGTAACCCTGCCTAGCTCAGCCCACACATCCGGGGAGTGTTGCTTCCCCTAGTGAGGAGCCGCTTGTGTTGTTCCCTCTTTTGTTTTGTACTAATATGAATTTTTTTGCGGGCTATGAATATAGGCAGTATGAATGTTCGCATTGTGTAGCAAGAAATACAGACGGATGCCGAGAAGGTTGTGACCACAACAGTCGCAGCTACCAGAGCTCGTTGCGTTTCTCATCCTGAAAGCCGGCATTGATTGATGTCAAGGCAATCTCCATCACTTACCTCTTGCGATCACTGCAGCGCCACAAACAACACCATGTGGCGATATTCAAAAACAGCGGAAGCTTAATATTCAAATATGGCTCCAACTTCCAACGTTGGGTTTTCAAACCCAGGATAATTAGCAGAGTTGGGACCATATTATCGATTTTTGGTATTGGAGGATATTCTCATTATCTCATCAGACATTAATTTTGCTTCAAACAAATCTATGTTGACTCGAACAAGAAATTATTCCCATTTTCTGTCAAAATTTTTGAACATTTCAACTGTGTACATCTACATGTGTATATTAGGTGGCAAGTGATGTGCCATCTCACTTGAATATGAGATATTCAATGTGCTGCTAGTTGTGCAGTGTCTAGTCATATATGTCAGTGTTAGTACCTACAACAATGTACAAGGACAGGTTATGTCGCACGTGTTATAGAGGTAAGATGGGTAGCTAAAGAGCCTCCACCGCCCTTGTGCTTATCCGTTATATGGTGGCTGGATTCATGCATTCTGACCAAGCTAGTTGTGCTACCAGCCTAGGTGGGACACTTGTTTCATGTGTCAGCCGTACCTTCCCTGGCGGTTGCTTCTTCGAGGCGCTGGTTCTGAGATCTGCTAACCGCTGACAATAAACGAGACGAGCAAATTACGACAGTATGGTTTGGATGCTCTCCTATCCAGCAAGCATTTATCTGAGGATATGTGTGAGTCCAGTGACTAGACACTGTGCCGACTACTCTCACTAGACTCATCGAAGTATTGTGAGAGTATAAGACGCACAATTTCTCACGTTCATCTATTTGAAGAAAGCCTTTGATTCTTTTGAGACAGGAGTGGTCCTGGAAACACTCGGCAACCAGGGCCTACTTACTCAATACATCGAGATATTCCGCGAGCTCTACAGCAACTTCACTACCAGGATTTCTCCATTCTATGACGGCATCACCATCAACGTCAAGAAGGGAATGGGGGTAACAAGGTGATACCGTGTCGCCAAAACTATTCAGCGCCGCTCTCGAGAATGTCATGCGAAAACTAGAACAGGATAACATGGGAGTACAAGTTGATGGCAGGCGACTTGACCGTCTTAGCTTTGCTGACGACATCCTCCTTATAACACCAGCCACCAGCGAAGTGGAACGGATGCTGGCCGACTTCGACGATGTAGATTGGTCTTCAACTGAGTCTGACAAAGACGGTATTCATGAGAAACGGTAGGTCTCCGCATGTCTCATCATTCTTGCTCAATGGAACGACCACATCCGGATGCACCACCTACCAGTGGCGGACGCAGAATGCGTCTACCCTTTATGAAGTAGAGTCATGCTTGTCGAACACGCCCGTCTTGTAGGAACGCTGTAAGTCACTGTAAATACGGACTGTAAACCACTAAATCCTTTCTTTGTACGCTGGCGTGCTCCAGTAGTAATCAGGTGTTGCTCCACCTATTTGTGGCGTATCATGCTGGAATTTTAGCTGCGGATGCGCCGCAACGAGATATCAGCGATATCCATTACGATCACCTTCAGAGAAACATCTGAACAAACCTGCATGTCCGTAGCTGCTCTCTCCTCCCTACAGATGCCACACTTCATTCTGCATATGGACAGTGCATTACAAATGAAAAAAAGTAGACCGCATGAGGTCGTATTTGTACTCTTGCTGGATCCTTATCACTGTTATTTTCATTATACGGATTGTAAACAGATATCTATTGCAGAGAACGTTTGCTTCATTTCCTGAAATTTGCCGTGGATGAGTTAAAGGGTTTTTACAGTTTTCAGCATTGTGCGGCGCGGCACGGCGCGAGGAGCGAACCGCTGCGAGCTCACTTCTCGCCTCGCAATGAAATTCCAAAGTGCTGCGTTGCTAGCGGTAAAGAATGCCACGAAGCATTCCTTGCCGTAGCCCGCAGGGCGAGCTCGCAAATTGACGCGCAGCGGCAAAAGCTGTGTGAGGACCCCATTTGCGGGAGATGACGCTGCGAGCTCGCGCGAGCTCTCACTGCGTTGACGCTGCCTCTGTTTAAGCCGAAAGCTAACCAATAAAGCTGACATACAGGAGTTCTCAACAACTATCAAGACTGTACAACCTAGTTCATGGCGCCCAGTCTTCATCGCTGGTGGTATACCTTTGGTACTACCTTATGTAAATGAGCAGAGTGCACGGGACGTGAACCGAGTCGTAAAGTCATCAGGATTGCCAATAAAGCTGATATTCGGACCACCACCGAACTTGGAAAGCTTGCTGACAGCGTCGAGGATATACGAAGATAAGTGTGCTCAGAAGAAATGCACTTATTGCACAGAAAAGAAGATCTGTCAACTGCGAGGAACTGTGTATTTGGTGATATGTGAGGGATGCGGGCAGAAGTATGCTGGAGAAACATCGATACCTCTCTACGTACGACTTGACGAACACCTGAGAGCGTTGCGCAACCCTTCGTCCTACCCGAAGAGAGGTTTCTCACGACATAAAGACCCGCCTGCGATCAAAGCTACTGTGATACACCGCTCACTAGAGGCCCCTCTAGAAAGGAAACTACTAGAAGCCTTGGCGATAAAGGGACTATCCCCCGAGATAAACAATAGGGACGAGCTAATGGAAGCATTGAGGCTTATCACGTAGGGGCGATTGTGACATCGTAACATATCACGTCGCATTCGTAGTAGCTCTCATTCGCCTAAGAACGGCATTGTTGTTCTGTTGTACTATTTTGCCACTTGTTTGGTTAGTTGTTAATGTTGACTGTTGAAGACTTGTTGCAATACGTATACACATTGTAGGTCCGAAGAAGGTATTAGCATACCGAAAGCTAACCAATAAAGCTGACAGTACGTATATAGTAATGGTCATCCTGATTCGCTGTTGTTCCTTTGCGGCCATATCACTTTATCATCACGCATCATTAGCGCGAGCTGATGCAAAGACGGGAGCGTAGCGGTGTAAGCCTAGGACGGTTTCATTCATCAGTGTATGAAACTGTTACCGGCCTCCAAATGTTTCATTCAGAGCGTGAATGAAGCTGTCATCGGGCAACAGTGCTTACGCAACCGCTCTTGCATTTTACATTGCCGCTATAGTCCGCGAGGACTGTAGCACCTCGCGTCGCCGTCGCCGGCGACTGTGAGGCCGATACGCATCGACTGTGGGCGGAGCGGCGGCGGCGACGCGATCGCCAATGTTGGCGACTGTGACGTCGGTGCGTATCGATTGTGAGGGGTGCCAACACTGGCGGCCGCCGTCGCCGGCGGCGGCGACGCAAGGTGCTATACTCCTCGAGGAGTATAGCGGCTACCTTAGCTCGCGTTAGGGATGCGTGAAGACATAGTGATATGGCCGGAAAGAACACAGCATTGAATCAGGATGACCGCGACTATACATATTGTAGGTCCGAAGAAGGTATTAGCATGCCGAAAGCTAACCAATAAAGTTCTCAACAACTATGAAGAGCAACTTTGATCTTTTTAGTGTAAACTTGGGAGTGGATCATGAGAACAATCAATTTTTTCTCGGTGTTTCACTTTTTGTTCCTACTATGGGCAATAACTTTGTGTTATTAGAAAATCCTGGGGGATCTTCGTTACTTTTTTTTTGCAGTTTGTTGTTCTTTAATGTGCACACCGTTGCAGTATATCATGTAAGTAAGTAAACAGATCGCTTTATTTTCGACAATTTTTACCACATGTATCTTGAAGTGAAGTGGAAATCGTCCTTTGGGCACGAAAATGCCAGGCAAATCGAGAACGATATGCGGCCACAATCAACATGAGCGTACTTGAGGTGGTATTTTTGAGGTCTAAGCTCGAGCAAAAATTTTTGGAACTGAAAATAGATACAGTGGTCGCGAAAGAGTCGTTGTTTGGAAAAAAGTGTGTTACCTCCAGGCAGTCAGCTCCTCGCACTCCATATTTTGCCATAGACAGTCCCTTATGACGGAATCTTTCATCTCGTTCTAGATTCCGCTTATGGAAGAAAATTTTGTGGAGTTTGCCGAACTCGTTAAACTGAAACTGGGCAGGAACTGAGAGGAGTGTCGTGATAGAGAAGAAGAGTACATACCACTTCGTCGAACTCATCATACATGTCCTCGAGCTCGCCTTGGTGATAAGGGCGATCGGATTCCAGTACTACATCTATGCTGTTCGTAGTAAATCGATGCGGGATGGCGTACACCTATACAAAAATGGTTACTACTGTGATGAACCACTATTTCTGCGGCAAAATGTTTACTAGACAAGATGGGCACACCAGGTACGTCTTGTGACACACCTTCCATCCCAAGAATCGTTTAAAAGGAAAGGAGATATAACCGAGATCAAGCCTTCACATTACACAGTACTGAATGGGATATTCCCAAAAATTCCATCACATTGATTGTCAAATTAGACATATTGCAAGGAGTAATAACACTGCGAACCAATGCAATTTTCAGGTATCTGCAAAAAGTATCGTCCATCACCACCTAAATGCTCATTGGTGCCGTAGAAAGTGGGGTTCACCCGATTTTGTCGTGTTGGATATCGGATAACACAAATTTTCTTCCTTTATCACGTCTTGGAAGAACGAAGATAGGGGACTCGAAATACACACGACACGAGTCAATCCGCCTCATTGGTTGAGGCAACCTTTCTTATTTAATTCACTATAATCTTATGGATGCTAATTTTATGCAATATAAAACGGGACGCGCTGCAGTGAACTTCGACCTTTCGAATTCGAACTACCCTCTATAATTTTTCTCATTGTTTCAGTCAGGTGCGAGGCAACTGCGAATTCACGAGAAGAATTTTCTCTTATTCTCCAGCATCACTCAAGGTCCTCTTAGTACTGTAGTGAAATTAACAGCTAACCTCTCTTTGAACATAGGATCTTTTTGTTGTACTCCTCACTGCGGTAGTTACATTGTAATCACTGGTGTTGGCGACGTAGCCCTGACTTGTCTGGAAAGTGTTCACGACTCCTTCAAGCGCGATATCTTAAAGGACTTGAAGAGGGGGACTTTCTCGGAAAATCGCCATTCCCCAGCACCTTACATGCCACATTTCCCTTCTTATACTATTTTTGCGATCACTGAATGTTTGAGAAGACCACTTCAAGCGCAAAATTCAGCGTACCTGGCAGAGGATGATAAGAAATAGAAAGTAGAGCATGGTGCGACTGCTGCTCCTCAACATGTGACCACTTTTATAGGAAATTTTTAGGCATTCACCTTTATTTGAGCATGACTAAGGCAATCGAAAGATGACAAATCATTGGAGAACTTTTCTCTTGTGCTGTCGTGAAACTTTATGCACTGTCAAAAGCAAAGCCCATATTACTGCAAAACCAAGCGAAAAGTCGCTATCGCCACAAAGTCTAGATTAATTGTGCCTTTCAGAAGTCTTTTATGAGTCGCTAGTGTTTTGATTTGGTTGCTGCACTGATACTTCCACTCTAAAGCTTATGCTTATACATAATTTATACAATACCCTTGGCGTTCCCTCACTTTTGAGCGCTGGTGCACCCTTAATTTTGCATACACACAACCACACTCACAAACCACACACACATACACACACAAACAAACATAAACAAACAAACACGAACAGCCAATTAAGAAGAAGTAAGAAGCAGCAGAATGTCATCTGTATTGACAGAGGGCAGCAATTATTGAGGTATTGCCTCGAGGTAGCACCACCTCAATTCTCTTTTGCCCTCTCTCCAGTCTATCCTCTACTCCTCTGATGCCGCTACCTTTGTTTAGTCTTATTCTTGTTTGTCCTGCCTGTACTGATTCCGGCGTTGTTAATGCTTGCCGGGTAGAAAAGGTGGCGAGGGGGACCTTCCTCCCTATTTCGCATTGTGCAAAGTTACCACGCGGCAAGTATAGGTAGCGTCTGAGGCTGCTGGCGGAGTTGCAAACGTATGTGCAATGCTTCAGTCTTTTCCAGTGATTCAATGAAGACTTATTTATGTTCGCCAAAATTCTAACTATGTAATGTGTCATTGACCACAGCATCGCCCAACATTATTTTGTTGTAATGGAGTGAATGAGTTTCAGTATTTGCAGACGATTTCGCGGCGCCCGCAAATACTGAGCCGCGCTGAAGCAGATCGCACGCGCGTACAGAAATCTGTCGGCAGTGTTGCAGAAAAGGCCGGTTCCGGACGAGGAATCGATTTCAAATTAATCGACTTCAGTCGCAAAAATGCTTCATTAATGTGACATTCCTTTCAGAATCCTATATGGAACCATACTCGCTAAAGAATGACGATCGATATATAGCATCGAACTTTAAGATTTCTCTCGCTACCTCTTTCGCAAGGTGCTTTGCACGGCCCCTGTTTTTCGAATTTTTTAAATTGTTCACTGAACGTAATACGTTCTTACTACTGCAATTTTATCTATCTTTATTAACTTTACATACAATTATGTCTTTCAGGCTCTTTAAGGGAGTGTCCCATTCATCCCATCTCTACAAAGTAGCAATCGGCACTGAAAGGTGGCTCGACTATCGATAGGCCCTGATAAAATGGTTAATCGCTTTCGATATACTTATCCTCTTATATAAATCATGGTGGTGCAACAAAATTTTCTAGAGCGCAGACGTAGGGGACTAGCACGTGATCGCATGCGCTCGCCGTGAGACTCTATTATGGACTTTGCTCGCCAGGATGCGAAGCTGACGGGGTATTTGGCCGATGTTTCGTCATAGGTGCATAGACGTAGTGGAAAACGGGTACATTCGGATTTCGCGGTGGGACCAGCGGCTAGCGGTCTCGAGCCCTCGAGAGAGAGAGTATTTACAACGATTTGACGTTGCATAGCAGCAATGTACGGAGCAGAGTAGGCCCTCTGCTGGTGCTGTTGTTGATTCCACTCGATGCAGGAGCATTGGACGATAACCACTCTGAAAGGATGTGGGAATGCTGTGGAGACCGCAGCGATAGAATATGCACGGTTTCATTGCTTAAGATATGGTCTTTGCGCACCTCTCATAAGGCTCCATGGGAGTTATGCATCTTGATAATCCGTCTATTTTTAAGAAGGTCAGTACAATCAAATACACAGGATGAACAAACCAAGAACTCTTCATTATAGCCCAGACATTTGGGCGTTTGGAGTGCCAGCCCACACCGTTTCTGAAGGCATGACACCTGCGGGACAAACGCAGAAGTGGACGGAGTTGGCGCGTCTATTCCGGTGTTAGTTGCGCCTTATCCAGCATTTGACCTGCTGTGATCCTGCTACGGGGATAGCAGGATTAAGGCAGGTCATGTTCTATTGCAACCGGCAACTATAAAAATAGTTCAAAATGAGTTTGCTGGGCATGTATGTGCTCCCTGCGCCAGCGCTCGACGAGCCGGACATCTGCGGCAAGGTGGCGGATTTTCCCGTCCGCGCCACGTCGGCACACAACCGCATCCAACGCATAAATAAATAAATAAATCTTGTCTGGCCAAATGGTACATTGGGCCACAGTTCCAACCGGGCCTCAGTTGGCCAGACAAGTCCCGTAATACTCGTCTAGTCTCAGCCGCAGCGGAGACTAGACTAAGCTTCCACAGCCGTTTGCCGGCTTATATACACTTCGGTTGACAAGTGGCAATGGAGAAAAAAAACAGTGTGCAGGAAGACCTGCACATGCCCTGCCTCATGCGCGCTCACATCAGGTTTTCCTACTTCGTCCGCACCTTCAGCAAGTATTCCTGCTCGATTACCTGCCGTAAGCCTCCATTGACCAAAAGGGGGCGGGTTCACCAGCACTCCAAATGCCCAAATGTCTGAGTAGGATTTCTACTCGAACCACTACGCCGTTCGGGTAGTGTTCGTGATGCACAGTTATCACACTTGGAGCGGCTCCACGCGTTATTTCATGGTTCTCTACTTTATTTGTTCCCATCGCAATGCACACATCAAATCAGATAGCCCAGATGTTTCCTCGCGCTGTTGTCCAGAACAGTTGTTTTCTGGCTGCTTCCATATATTTTGAGCAGTTATGCTGTTTGGCACGCGTTATGACTAAGCGCCGATTATGATGAAAAAATCTGAAAATGAGAGTTTAATCATCGATATATGTATTACTCATGCATGAGATAGCGAATCCCGCCCTCAATGCCAAACAAGACCTAGGAATGTAGCTTTAATCATGCTTTAGAAATTTTTTGTTTAGCAGAGACAAAAGTGCGAAGAGGTGTGTCAGGCCCTGTTCGATTCGGAAATAGAAAAATCCTTCTGATGACTTTGTAAAAATTCTATTTCGAATTGGGGACCTGGAACATCGAGATAACATATTTGACTACCTCCTTCGATTAAACATTGAATGAACACCTATGTTTATAATACTTCTTCAAGTCCACAGGCACGACCCATCTGTAAGCCCGAGGGTAGACCAAGAGGTGGAACATTTGCGTAAGTTTCTGGTCAGACCATATCAACAGGAAACGGAACTGGACATGTTATGATGTTTACTTCAACTGACTTGCTTCTTTCTCTGTCGATTTTGGTTAGCCATGGCCATTTCAATGAAGCTTATTTCTTAAATTGTGCAGTAGAGCGGATCATCAACTGGACTAGGGTTACGCTGTGGTTTCGCTGTGACTTTGTTTTGTCCATCGAGGTGCTAGTGATTTCCACTACCGGATCTGCTGTTATTTTGCTTCTTACTAATCTTGAAACTTGATGTCCATGGATTTGAAAATATGTCCTACTTTTAAAATTCGCACTGCCAAATTAGACCAAATTTTTTCATTTGCTTTGATTATTCGCACACAATATTCCAAAATTCCACAAAATGCCATTATCATCCCATATGAATAGGGTTTTCCTTTATAATCTTGGCCGAGTTTGGTGTCATCAATACGGTCCGCCCAAAATTATATGAAATTTGTCGTTGTATTGCATTTCCGCGAAATTTTCGGAATTCTTACGATTACTGAAGACCGGATTGACTGAATTTTCTTTTACTAGAGGATAAAAACGCCAGTGCTTCCCACCAAAGCTTCACGATTCCTAATTCCTGGGATACGTTCACTTGACATGTGCGTGTACAAAAATTTGTTATCTTTTCGATATCTCTTCCGAACACCTCCGTACTCTTATGTCGTTCATTTGAAGCGTTACTGGTGTCTTCTTTCATGTTATCCTGTTCCTATTTATAACTTTTAAGTTAACTGTTCCTGTCACCGATGCATTTGAAGTCCACTGGTGTTTTGTAGTAGTACTAGCTAGAAAGTGGGGGGGACAGCCACTTATGGTAGGTAGAAAAGCTTCACACATGCGAAATGCTTAGAAAATTAACAAAGAAATAAGACTAATCATATACAGAGCTCAAATACAGAACCGCCCTTATGAATTGCGTATATTCTGCCGGTCTGGCCACCCCGCCAACGTCGGGCTTCCACACTTCTCGTGATCCTTGCCTTATTGAAAATTGTTGATCACACATCGAAATGTAAAACTATTTCCCAATACAATGATACTACCCACCGTTTTTTTATCACTGCATCCATTCAACGCCTGTGAACCCGTTATGACCAGCCACCCCCAACTCTGCCCAGAAGTATCTTCCAGATCAGGGCGCAGCACCAGGTGGTCATTGACCACCAGGACTTAGTAGCGTCCTGCAGATTCAGGGGGCTTAGCACCAATGTCCGGGGCGTAGCCAACCGCTAACCGTCTACTGATGTTAGACACAAGCAGATTTCGGAGAGGTACGTCTGGAGGATCATCAAAAAGATCACTGTCGTTCATCCATTTACTCCATCCCTACCAGGGGTGTGCGGAATTTTCCGTTTTCCGTTTTACGCTTCCCGTTTTCCGCCCATTTTTGGCCTTCCGTTTTACGTTTTGCGGGTTTTTGGCCCGGAAAACGGAAAATCCCGGAAAATCATGGAGAGGTAAGGATCGTTGTTTTCGGCGCACTTCCCTATCCTGAAGAGGGTTCTCGTGTTTCGATGCGCAGTGTACATGGGTTCACAGCAATGGCACAAAAATTGACGTCTAAACGCCACGAAGTTCGAACAATTTTGTTTCTTTTCTGGTCTCATTGTCAGCTGCAGGGTAAATGTCTCGTGGCGGTTTTGCTGGTCTTCATCGTAGTTCCAAATATGCCATACATATGCCCTGCTCTCCTCAAAGTTCTCGAAAAAGAAAAAAAGATCCCACAGAAGTGAGGAGTGGACTCATACAAAATTTCCATGAAACTGTGACCTGCCATGGTGAGAGCATCAAGCATTCTTGCGAATCAACGCATGATGTAGGCTTTCTTTCAACTTGACAAAAGTATTAGGCTACACCGTAATTGTCACTGTTTTAATCTGACGATGATCTTCAGCTCTACACTAGCGCCGCGGGCGCCTGATGTTTTGTGCAATGTTTGGCCTGCTTGTGTTTCACGTTCCCCACACGCTGTTCTTCTCCTCCTTCCTCTATCGCTGACTCACCCCTATAGGACCCGTTGTGAATAAAGCGATCCTTCTCGGATCCCAAGCGTATTAATTGCCATAGTCACCTTTTCGTCTGAATTTTTGCAGAATAGGTCTGCTACAAAGTAAAGCAAAGAAGTCGCACTTTTGACACTTTACAGCTTCTTTTGTACTTAAACATTCAGTGATAAAGATGCTTATCGATTATATAGACCTGATAACCTCTCGCAACTAGGTGAAGGATAAATACTCCTCAATCTACTAATATTCTAGGCGCCTGAAGTACGTACCATCAGTGGGCTTGAGGTTACTTAATTACTTGAAAGAGTCACCACTTATGCTCATCAAGAAGATGCCTAGAAAATCAATGTTGAAGATGACTTTCGGTCACAAACCTAACCTTGGGCAAAATTTTCCGTTTTCCGTTTTACGCTTTCCGTTTTCCGCCTATTTTTAACCTTCCGCTTTCCGTTTTACGTTTTACGGGATTTGAAATTTTACTTCCGCACATCCCTGATCCCTACCCTCTCTGGTGCGCTTCAGTGATAATAAGGTGTTGCTCAACCTGTAGGAGACGTATCATGTTGGAATTTTGACTGTAGATGCACACTATACGAACGAGTATCCCCCCCAAAGTGGCACTGTTCGTCTTCGAGAAACCATGTTCGTTTTTGAGAAAAACCGTCATTAATGGTCAAAAAGTAGTTTTCGACCATTTTTTGACCATTAATGACGGTTTTTTTTTCAAAAACGAAGACGGTTTCTCAAAAACGAAAGATGCCACTTTGGAGGAGAGTTGATACCACTTAGGCGCATTTTTTGGAGTTGACAGCGTATCGGAACACTTCCTGAAACGAGAGAAATTTCCTGGGAAAGTTTCGGGTTTGAGAGGAAAAACCACGCTCCAATGACTTTTTCCTGTATCTGGCAGGTCCTATAACAAGTTTCAACGAGTTCTAGGGGCATCAAACAGTTCCGTACTGAGATCGGTTTTTCGAGGATTTTAGCTTGAATTTGAGATGTTTTAGGCTGTCTTCGCTAAATGGGACGCATTTCTTGCTGAAACATCATTTGTCGTCTCACTAGCGCTTATTTAAGTTCCTTTTCAGTGCTATCTGCTTTTCCTGAAAGAACCCTAGTGTGTAGGTACTTAGTAGTCCATTTCGGAATCCGACTGGACTTAGTACTCCCCAACCGACACTGACCACCTAGTGCTGCGCCCTGCTCACGGTACGCCGCAGGTAGTACTCCAGAATCGAAAAAAGAGAGGCGCCTTCCCAGTTGACGTCACTACCGTCCACAACCACCTTGCTGAGTTCTTCCCGAAATCCAACCTGACGCGTTTGCGGAACTCACATTCTTAGCTGTACGCAATGATTCTGTTTGTTGTCCTTTTGTTCCGTCGAAGAAAACTTTTCATCAAACAACACCACCGGTGCCCACCGGCGAGGCGGCGCACCAATGCCTTTGAGCGTTCGTATCTATTTTTTCGCATTCGTGGACAACGGCTGGCACTTCTGACGCTTGTATGGATACAAGCCAAGCCGGTACACGAATGATCCCTTAAACGGTCTCACAAGGCATTTCCAAGTGAGTCAGTGTAAACTTCACCGTTGACTGAGGGGCTACAGAATATTGGCGATTCGTGAGGAGGAACATTTCTTGTTATGCAGCCGTACGATAGAAGCCGTTTCATTCAGTGTCGGACAACATGCCTATATGGCAACTCTTAAAGGAAAATTTCTTCATCTTATTCCAGAAATGGAATTGAATTGAACCATACTTCAATAAACATTCTCCAGTACCGATCAAAGACGTTTGTGTCACCCTGTAGACCGCACTACTACACTGTCGAGTAATTGAGCGAGTGAGTGTCGTCATGCATAGACTTGAACGATAATAGAAATATACTAGATCTACAAAGGCGATACGAGGCAGTTTATGGCTCACAGAATGGCACGATTGGCATAAAGTCGTTTGTAATCGACTATTCTCAGACGTTAAACTGCGTTGCGTGCGTTGCAGAAAGGTGAAAGAGAGCAAACTTATGCGCACTATTGCACCTAGATTACTTTTCGGAATGTAATCTGCTTCACTTTGTATGTGCTTTCGTACTGTATCAGTCCAAATCTACGCAAGCATTCAATAGTATTTGATGAAAGGCTACGACAGTGGCACAGATCGTGAATCTTTCACCTTGACTTGCTGACATTTTCCAGAAATAGGTGAAGTTTTTAGCATAAAACTCCGACGCCAATTTGTATCGGTGCCAGATTAGAAATGCAAAATCCGTTGCGGAATTGTTTGGTCAACCCTTTATCAATCCTTTTAATTTCTTTACGCGTTACGGCATTCAGATGGTTTTACTCCATAAATTTCCAATTATTACAGACAACTTCTGGAACGTAATTTTTCCCAACAACTCACTGTTGCACTTTAGTACTACTAGTACCGCTACAACTTTATAAAATTACTTTGAGTTGCCCGTGATTTAGTGAATAGCACCAGCGTCGCCGTCGCTGGCTAACATCGGCGACCGATGCGACTGTTTGCCACCGAAGCACACAATTAACAGGTGCTTTGTCGCGCTCGGCAGTGACAGCGACGCAGGATGTTGTAGCCCACGTAGAGTTTGCCTCATTTATTGTGCTGCTGTCGGGGCGGAGGCCATCGGTTCTGCTGCTGTCAGGGCGGTGCTTATCCGTTCGGCTAGTGTCGGAGCGGTACTCCCTTATTCTGCAACGCAAGGGCGGTAGTGGGTGTGTTGTGACTTTTCAAGAATTCCATTCTGCAGCTGTCGAGGCGGTGAGGGTCTATTCTGCTGCTGTCGGGGCGGTGGCCGTTATAGTGCATCGTAAGAGGCCGTGTGTCTGAGTTTTTGTTGTTCATTGAAAACTCCGGACCGAGATCCAGAAGGCTTCAAAAGCCCTCTTGGCTGATGCTTCCGTTTCGTGGACCAGAACCGTGCATATCACATCGGAGTCTTCTCCACGATGTGATTGCTTTTTGTACCTCACCAGTGGTGCTACTAAGCTTCCACGCTGTTTACCCACAAGTTCCTTAGTCCTCACTCCCAGAGTGCTCTAATCTCTCCAATGTAAGTCTCACTGCATGTCAGGCAATCAAGCTGATGAATCACTCCCGTTTGCGCGAAGTCACCAGTTCTACTATAGAGACATTCCATGCAACTTTCAGCGATGCAATTCTGCCATAGAGTCTGTTCTTAAAGGCAGAGGGCCACCTCGTTCTGCCTGTTGGATTTACCAACATATCCTAGACCTTCTCATCATGTTGATCCCCGGGATGTACATAAACAGGCACAGAAGCGACGAAATCCCCATTTTTGGAAGGCTCGAACTGAATAAAAATTTGGAGCCCGGAGGCGGATCGCTCCAAGCTATGCTGGCTGCCTGCCACGGCTGCCGCGTCGGTCAACGAGTCTTGGCGTGTCCAATCGATAAGATCAATGGCTTCACATGTCAACTCGGGTTGGCAAACTGTTACAGACCCCGTCCTGGAAGACGGGTTTATAGACCATTCTGAGACAATTTATGTATACCATTGGAACCATCGCGCCGAGTAGATGCAGAATCTGTTGTTAGCTGAACTACGAAAATGAGGTGGACCCCTGCCTTTAACAAGCTAACTCCTAGTATTATTGTTGAGAATGTCTGGATTTCTTGGCTGGCCACACATGAAGTTGATAATTGATCTGCTGGCTAACCTCTTGGCGAATCGCCTTCTCCAGAGCGTGAAATGGTCGATACGAAATGCAACCATCCGACCAAAGGTTTCCTCAACAAAGCAGGAAAAAAATCAACAATCGATTTCCGATCACTGGTTAATCTACGTGACCAAAAACTCACCTTTTGAGTGAGCCGATGAGAAAAGAACAGAAGCAGAAGCGACCGCTAACTGATCACGAAGGCAGATGATCGAAGACACCTTCTCAGGTCAGAATAGCTGAATAAGGTGCAAGCTGCCCTTCTTCCTCGCGATTCTTTTCAAGATTTTTTGCATTGGTTATTTTTGTCCAAAACTAAAATAAGCAATGCAAATCTTCAAAAAGTCTTGAAAAGAATCGCAAGGAAGAAACTGGCTATCGTAACTGGTCTTTGTACTGATAGCATGAGATGTCTCATGTAAAAAAACAATAAAATGCATCCAAAGTCTTGCGGACGAATGTTTGAAACTCATGCGCCATGACCTTAATATTAACTTCGAAACTCATTCACACGCCTGCGCCCACAGCGTGCCGCTGGTCCGGTCAACTAGTACCTCCGCCGGTGATACTTATATTGGATTCTAACTACCTGCATCTACTACTTCGACACTTTACTCATCTGCCAGTCACTGTTGCACATATCTAGCGAGTATTTTAGTGGTACGAATCAGAACTCTCAGTATTGCCACATTCAGAGGTGATCGTTTCTTCCTTTTCCGTATTCTCTGGGAGTACTTTGGTCAAACCGATAAGAGTATCCCCAGACTTCGCCAGCAATCGTGGCGATCGCCATAACAGCCCGCGATCGCCATGTGAATAATGTGAATAATGAGATCCCCGACGTCGGAACGATGATAATGGATGGGGAGTGACGATCGATAGGCATCGATTCCACTATAGCTATCACCCACATCGCCAATTCATTTTAGCGATCATGGCGATGTAATGTGGCAATCAATACATATCACTTCCACGGTCCTTATCTCATATATGGCCGGTTCATTTTTATTCATTTTAGACTGGCGAAGTCTGAGGGTACTCTAAGTGGTGTCCAGTACCCCGCTGTTGTCTTTTCTCGTTCAGGAGCGTTCAAGAAGAAGACTCTGTTTCGACATTTCGCCAATGACAACCACGGAATTTGACAGGGATTTGGATCTCCTCCTGAAGGCCTGAAGGATGAAGGCATGTCCAGTAACCTCCGCACTGTTATCGCGATGCTACTGGAGGACCGTAAGCTAGGAGTAACTGTTTTGAATCGTAACCGAAAGCTGACGGAAGAGGTTAACCTTCTTCGGAAAGAGAACTCGGGTCTCAAAAACTTTGATATCTTCGCAATGTACTCTTCGAAATGTATCTGTTCCTCCTTGTACCGATCCTCGCTTTAATGCTGCTGATCCAACTCTTGTTTAAGAAGTGAGCGTAAGCGTTGTGTTGTTGTAGTGGGCATGCGTGAAAGCCCTACACTTTTCCTTCTCGTAGAGTTGTAGACGATATTAATGCCGCATGTCACTCCATGGATTTTCTTGGTTCTGCAATCTCTGTCTTCCGCATGGGGCGCTTCAACCCTTCTTATCCTAGGCTTGTTAAAGTTGTCTTGCCCCATTCCACGCTAACTCGACACATTCGCGACCTTACGCTTTTGGCATGGTGTGTCCCACGTGGTAGGAATTTTTCCTAATAATTCATAATTCGTTCATCATACCCCGAATTTGCACAAATCTAAACCCGATCTTTTTCCCTTTTGTGATCTTCAAGAGTGTTTCCAAATGTTTGTTGTCCATTCACTTGATAGTGATTGCAGTTTCTTTTTCATATGTATTGTTCTCTCTGGTGCATATAATAAAAAAAGTTTGAGTGAAGATCTGCTCAGTGCATGTATAGAAAGCTTGGATATTTGTTAGTATAACATTACATAGAAGTCTGCAAATTATGACTGCTTCACACAAACATAAGTCTGAAAAGAGCGTGCTTAGACGGTCGAGCACACGGTCCCACACGTTGCACTATACTTGCAACCGAATCGAATAATTATTCGGTTATTCGAATAAATTATTCGAATCAAATCATTCGAAAATTCGAATATTCGAAATTTTCGTTTCTCGAATATATTCGAAATTCGAATATTCGAAGAAGCCAACTTTCGAATATACTCGATCATTCGAATATTCATATTAATATGATAGGCCAATCAAAACCACAAACCTCCATCACCTGAAGGATCCCAGCCGATTTGCTGTGAGGCTACGTGGCGCGACCCTGGGTGGCGGATAGCGGGTTGATCGCGGATCAAAAGCAGCCATGTGTTTGCCCTGCGACGCAGGTCGATTTAGGGGATGGACTCCTTAGTTCTGCAGTGTTGGACTCTATTCGTATGGCCGGCATGTGGGTGTGAACATGCACTCAGGCGTGTGGGTGTGTGCAAGTGCTTATTTGTAGGACGTATCCTGCACATCGGGTGCTACCAAAAGCCCGCATTCTAACGACTGGAAAGCACATGAGAGGCGAATTGGGGCCGCCTCTAACAAATAAGTCACAGTACGAAAGCACATACAAAGTGAAGCAGATTACATTCCGAAAAGTAATCTAGGTGCAATAGTGCGCATAAGTTTGCTCTCTTTCACCTTTCTGCAACGCACGCAACGCAGTTTAACGTCTGAGAATAGTCGATTACAAACGACTTTATGCCAATCGTGCCATTCTGTGAGCCATAAACTGCCTCGTATCGCCTTTGTAGATCTAGTATATTTCTATTATCGTTCAAGTCTATGCATGACGACACTCACTCGCTCAATTACTCGACAGTGTAGTAGTGCGGTCTACAGGGTGACACAAACGTCTTTGATCGGTACTGGAGAATGTTTATTGAAGTATGGTTCAATTCAATTCCATTTCTGGAATAAGATGAAAAAATTTTCCTTTAAGAGTTGCCATATAGGCATGTTGTCCGACACTGAATGAAACGGCTTCTATCGTACGGCTGCATAACAAGAAATGTTCCTCCTCACGAATCGCCAATATTCTGTAGCCCCTCAGTCAACGGTGAAGTTTACACTGACTCACTTGGAAATGCCTTGTGAGACCATTTAAGGGATCATTCGTGTACCGGCTTGGCTTGTATCCATACAAGCGTCAGAAGTGCCAGCCGTTGTCCACGAATGCGAAAAAATAGATACGAACGCTCAAAGGCATTGGTGCGCCGCCTCGCCAGTGGGCACCAGTGATGTTGTCTGATGAAAAGTTTTCTTCGACGGAACAGAAGGACAACAAACAGAATCATTGCGTACAGCTAAGAATGTGAGTTCCGCAAACGCGTCAAGTCGAATTTCGGGAAGAATTTAGCAAGATGTGGACGGTAGTGACGTCAACTGGGAAGGCGCCAATCTTTTTTTTTCGATTCTGGAGTGAAGACAAATGCACACATCTACGTCGAGAAGTTTCCGGAGGGTGCACTACTCCCTTGGGCACGGGACCATTCTGGCTGGAGGTTTTAGATTTTCCGACAGCATAAGGCACCAGCCCACAATTCCATGTTAATCCAAGATTGGATGAGCGACAACCTCGACGACTTCATCGCCGAGTCGAAATAGCCCGCCGTCTTCTCCTGAGCTGAACTATGGAATATGGAAAATCTTGGAAGCTAAGGTCTCAACAAAATCCTACTACTCAATGGCTGCCCTCAAAGTCGCACTGAAGAAAGCCCGGATGGAAATTGGCGATGAAGTGCTAATGTCCACGTGCAATTCCGCCATAAAGTGTCTCCGTCTCTGCTGCTACCTTAGAATAGGTTCTCTCGAGATCTGAAATGGATATTTTTGTTGTCTGTTTTGTGAACTACTGTAAATACCCAGTTATTTTCTTTTTTGCGCTGCGTTTTTACATCACTTGAATTCCTGTCAGAAACTTTTGGGCCACCCTATATAAGGGTTCGCGGTTGGACACTCGATGAACTGATTTTTGGCTGCGTTTTGTGCATGGAACAACATCGAGATTCTAGCACACTCCGAGGTTCCTGAACAAGAAAACGTTCGAACAGTTGCGGGTTAATTTCTTCTGCATTGCCATTTCGGGAACTTCTCAATTTGCCGCGTATAGATATTTAGAAAGACTTCCTATCGCTCTTGCATCACCCGATTAGAAATGAACTTGCGCAGTCATGAAATTCCTCCAAGTGGATCGGAAAGCGGCAGCGGAAATCAAACCTCACCTGATACATTTCTTGGAGAAACATCTTAATTTTCTACTGTGAGTTTCTGGGTTTCGGAGTGTTCGGTTTCGGTGTGGCCGCCCACAGACTGAAGACGAATCACGTCCTGGACGTACAAGAACAATCACCATCCCAGAAATCCCACGAACCTCCCTCATACGAGGGATCCCAGACGGTTAGTCGCGAGGCTACGTGGCGCGTCCCCAGGTGGCGGATAGGGGACCAATCGTGGATCAAACGCGACCTTGAGCCTGCCCTGAGACGCGGGTGGATTTACGGGATGGACTCAGTGTCTCTGCAGTGTCGGAACGATCCATACCTTCTGTCAGCGCGCGGGTGTTTTCATGCATGCGTGCGTGGGCGTGCCTGCGTGTCTGCAGATTGTATCCTGCACCTCTATTCAACCAAAAGCCCTGCATTCAAGTGACTGGGAGGTACAAGGGATTTGGTTCGGAGTCGCCTCCAACAAATAAGCTCCATCGTCCACTCCCGGGGAGCCCGGCTAACTTCCCGGTGAAATCACACTCCAAGTTCCCACGGGGAAATAGAGCCAAGCAAGCTATCTCCTGCGGGCTTGGAATTTTTTCAAGCTCGACACAGCAATGATAGAGAGTGTTCCCCTGATCTTGGAAGAGTCACGGCAGCGCCAGTGAGGACGAGGTCCGAGGGATTATCTAGGCTGCCTAAAACCAGAAGGACTATGATGACGGTCTGCACCTTCAACGCACGTATGCTTGCATCGGAGGCGTCCATCGAGGATTTGATGATGCAGGCCAGGAAGATCAGGTACGACGTCGTAGGACTACCGAGACTGAGAGACACCGGCCGCTGAACGCCACCTTCGACACTGGAGAAGAACTGTTCCTTGGAACCTACGACAGAGGAGTTGGTGAAGTCGGTGTCCTCGTCAACACGAACTTGGTCATGGACATCGATTCATTCGAACAGCTAACAACACGAATCGGACGTTTGCGGTTGAGAAGATGTGGATCAATACCGGCCTTGACAATCTTCGACGCCTATGCTCCAACATCCAGCTACGACGAAGAAGAGATTGAGGTCTTCTAGATGGACTTGGAGAAGTTCTACAGGTAAAACCACACATTCTACAAGATCACCGTTGACGACTTCAACGCCAAAATTGGTCCTAGGGGAACGCCTGAGGAACTTCACATCGGTACCCACGGCCTGCAGTGGAACAAACAGGGAGAGAGCTGTCCAAGTTCATCATGACGACGAAGACCAACCATGGTAACTCACAATTTGAGAAGCCAACCTCCCTACGCTGGACGTGGGAGACAACCGGTGGAGAGTACCATAATGAAATTGACCACATCATCGTCAATCGAAGGTTCTGCCTGACCGACGTCGGTGTCGTACCGAAGTTCTACACCGGATCAGACCATCGCCTCCTTCATGCAAGATTCTTCTTCTCACGTAAAGGAGAGGAAGTCGCGAAGTTTAAGAGGAGGACTCTCAAACCCGTCATCAACTGGGATCTTTTCATTTGTTAGCCGGCTTTCGGGAAGATGCCGTTGTCGACAACATCGACGAAGAGTACGATCGGCTTGTTCAGCATCTCCGCGACCGCGCAAAGAGTGCCGAGGGTTCAAGAGTCACCAAGAGACGAATTTCTTACGAGACCCTCGAGCTTATACGCCAGCGTGGAGCCGCGAGAGCAGCGGGCAACTACCAGCTAATGTCCGACCTCGCAAAACGGTGCAGAGAAGCGATAAAAGAAGACCTCAGGGAGAGACGAGCAGCAGTGTTGGCCGCTGCCGCAGAGGCAGGGAAAAGCATTCGCAGCGCCCGCCGAGACTTCGCCAATCGCAAGACCAAGATGACAGCCCTCCGCCGCCTAGACGGAACAATTTCTTCATCAAGACGGGTAATCAAGAAAGTCATCTACGACTTCTACCCGGATCTCTTCGATAGCCACGTCCACCTCCCTCAATGTCTTCCTAAGGAGGATGGGTATGTTGTCTCATGGATTCTCCCTTCCGAAATCCGATATTCCATCAAGTCGGTGAAGAATCGGGCACCGGGCCCTGACAGGATTCGACCGGAACATCTGATGAACTTACCGCCAGTTCTCATCACCACCCCAGCTAGGCTTTTCATGCGGTACCTGTCGGCATGCAAGGTACCTACCGATGGAAGACCAGCAGGACCGTGTTGCTGTACAAGAAGGAGGACCCGCAGGATATTGGCAATTATTGCCCCATCTGCCTACTGTCCGTCGTCTACAAGCTTTTCACGCGAGTGATCCTCAATAGGATCGAAAGGACACTAGACGAGGGACAGCCGTGCGACCAACCAGGGTTTCGAAAAGGATTCAGTACGATCGACCACATACACACCGTCACTAGACTCATCGAAGTATCGCGAGAGTATACGATGCCCCTCTGTCTCACGTTCATCGATTTGAAGAAAGCCTTCGACTCTGTTGAGATTGTTGGATTAGCATTGCCCTGGGCAACCAGGGCATACCTACTCAATACATCAAAGTATTTCATGAGCTCTACAGCAACTTCACTACCAGGATTTCCTCATCCTACGACGACATCACCATCGATGTCAAGAGAGGGGTTCGGCTAGGCGATACCGTGTCGTCAAAACTATTCAGCGCCACTCTCGAAGACATCATGCGGAAACTGGAATGGAATAGCATGGGAGTGCAAGTTGATGGCCGGCGACTTAGCCATTTTCGCTTCGCTGACGACATCATTCTTATAACACCAACCATCAGCGAAGCGGAATAGATGCTGGCCAACTTCGAGGAAGGATTGGTCTCCAACTGAATCTGACGAAGTCAATGTTCATGAAGAACGGATGGGCCCCGGATGCCCTATTCTCGCTCAACGGAACGACCATATCGAGTGCTCCAGCTACGCACACCTAGGTCGGAAAGTCAACATGATGAAAGACCTCGCTCCAGAGCTGGGCAGGAGGAAACGAGCGGCTCGGGGAGCTTACAAGAGCATTGAGGACGTAGTGAAGAAGACGAAGAACACCAGGCTCAGTGCCCACCTCTTCAACACAACCGTATCCCCGCTTTGACCTACGTCTCAAAAAACTGGGCGTTGCGCAAGCAGGACGAGAAAGTGGTCAGCGTCGTCGAACGCTCCATCGAGAGGTGATGCTAGGAATAACCCGCCTCACACAAGTGAGGGCTGGAATACGGAGTTCTCCCCTTCATCAACGATCGAAGATTAGGGACGCTGCCGCTTACGCGAATTTGAATTAGGTGGGCCGGACACGCGATGCGTTTTAACGACAACCGTTGGACAACAGCTGTCAGCGACTGGACTCTACGGGGCGTTAAGCTCACGACAGGAAGACCACCGACCCGATGGTCAGACTTCTTCACGAAGTCCTTCAAGGATAGATACGATGCTCTCCGTGTCCCTCGAACGGACAGAATCCACTAGACAACTCTGGCTCGCGAGAGGGACGAATGGAAGGATTGCCGGCGCCCGCTCGGTATACCCGAAGATCAACGGGAGTCAAGGTGATCAAGGTGATCCCAGAAATCAAAGACAAAATCCATGGCTTGGGTTTGAATGACCGTCGAATAGAATTGCATGGGATTGGAGAAGCTTTAGACATCTTTCATAATTCTTCATTTTTTGCACAAGGAATGGAGCCTCAAAAAAAAACTTCATAAGTATCGCGTTTTCTCTGGAGCAGAAACGCATTCGAGTTCCAACCTCAGCCGACTGTTCGAAGATTTTGAAATGAATACAGCATGTTTCAGGAGGAGGTTAATCATTGTGAATGAAGCGTGGATCCACCAACATAAGCCAGAAAAAAAGCAGTCGAAACAGTAGGCTGGAGACAGAAAATCGGTTCCAAGAGCAGGAACACTACATAGCTCGGCTGGAGAGGCAAGGACGTCAGTTTTGTAGGATGAAAAAAAAGAATTCTGTTGAATACTTCATTTCTAGACAAATCGAAAGTAGCAACTGAAGAAAAGCGCACAGGGGTAATCGGAGCTATGGACGGTCATTTCGACGACCTCAGAGGATGTCACCTCCAGCGAGGAATTGAGAAAATAGGGAAAATTTGGGCCAAGTGCATTGAGCTTCGATGGGATTATACTAGAAATTATAATATTGGTTGAATCGGATTAGTTCGTTTTCTTTTCAACTCATCTTTCTGTACAGTTGCAGGTAATCACTCTTGTACTACAAGAAACCGCCCGTAAGGCCTGCAGCGCCCCACCACACACACGATATAGCACAACAACTGGGTGTCGTAGTCCGACTTCCTCAGTATTGATATTTTGTCCATGCTTTCTCTCAAACAAAATTGTCGGAATGGAGGAAGTGACATAAAGAAAACTGCGGAAATCATCACCCGACAACAATAACGTAGAGCTGATCTGCCGCGCCGCGTAGCTGTGAAGGAATTGCGTGATGCGAAATTGATATACTGGCATTGTGCGGGAATTTACTTGTCTTTCATAAAGTGAATAGAGAACAGCATTTACAGAAAAAAAATTGAGGAAAATCCAATGAGCTAAAAGTAAGCAGGAATAATCCACTAGCGACAAACGATTTGCCTCATTACCGATCCTTACTAGAACATTCTCATCGATACCGATCTAATGACTGGTCAAGAACGGTGCTTCCTACCCTTACCTACAATTAGTGGGGGAACGTTATGCTCCCGGTAGAAATTACGTACAAGTGAACCCTACAAAATGGGAGTTAATCAGCTGCGCTTTTTTTCACAACTTTCGCTCCCATTTTCCTTCTTCAGGGCTCAAAAGCTCTCTGATGACCATGCTGGGAAACTAATTATGCAGAACAGTATTTTGATGCATTTGCAACAGAATGCTTACTCCTTCCAGTTTAATGTAAAATAGTTGTCATTAGTTTTCAAAAAAGGAACGATTATTGTTCTTACTGTTCATACTGGTGAACATTTGAAAGATGGATAACTATTTATAAACACTATACATCTTGCTCTGATCAGTCAATCGATTGAGAAAATAATCACACTGTAAATTAACGTAAAAACAATGTAACTAGCACCAACAACAACAAGAGCTATCCTTTTTCTCTCTCCAAGCGTGGTAGTGGTAACTTGTCGCTGCACCACTGCCTACAATTCGTACGATCGCGTGAAGCAATACAGACGAAAAATTGGGGTGAAAGACATACGGCTTCTGGAGGTACTGCGATGACCTGTGTTGTTGATTCCTGATTTTCCTTGAGGCCTAGTTTCCTTTCTGCCCACTTCCTTATGAGATCGATTGAGCGCTGGGATGACTCTTGGCCTATGATTAGATATTTATTGCTAGTTAGGTTGTATTGACTGACACGTCTTGGTCACTCAGTGAATATGTGGAGTGTTCAAAACATGTGTAAAATTGTGCAGAGGGTGCGTTAAATTAATTAATTTAAATTAATAAATTAGTTATATTAATAGATTGGAAGCAAGGGCCTTTATGCACCACTGAAATTACCCAGGGTAAATGTGACGATGCTAGTGTTAACGATGTGTTAGTTTGCGTGGTATTAACACGTTCACCCTGGGTAATCTCAATGATGCACATGGCCCCAGGTGTCGCCGGTGACTTAGCAGTGCAGCCGCGGTGGAAGAGATGATAGGATGTTAGTACCAGATAACGCCAGGGTGAGGTTGCCGCCTATGCCTTCTGGAGCACTTGGTCTTAAAACGACAAAAGTCAGAAAGGCCCTATAGCATTTTTGTAGCGAGCTGTTACAGCTTTATGTCCGGTAGGTCCAGAATCATGAGTTATGATGAAGCGCTTGACTTCCTTGCAAATGTATGTGTAGGTCTGAAATTGGGTCAGGAACTTCCATGATTCGTCAATGATAATGCCGCGGCCAGTCAGCTACGCTCTCTCCATCACCGTAAAATAAAAGAATCGCACTTTGCTAAAGCATATCATTCCATTTTCTATTGTGGGGCCCGCTGGCTACAAAAATTTCCCGATGATGTACTCCTCTCCAGTAGTGTGTACAAGGAACGACAATCGTAATTTACAGGTCCACTCAATTGGTGTACAGGCACCCAGTGGTGGGGTAGACGCTTTGATGTGAATCCACTAGTATGCTAGGAGTGCGCCATATGGTATAGATGGCACGAGTCGGATGTATTTCAGTAGTGGCGCGCCAGACACTTGGAGAAAAGCAAATAGACGGGCTTTAGAGGGTTGTGCTACGCTAAAAAGTGGAAAAACTCCAGGAGGAGGGCATAATGTTGTGACAGCGGTGAGGCGATGCACGGAGGGATAATAGTGCAGGATGCTGGGCGCACTGATGTTGGAGAAGTGTGACGGTGCCTGTTTGGCTTAGTTGTCCATGTGAAGCCAAATTCAGAGATAAAAATGTGATGATATGGAAGAGTATCTGCACATCCGTACATGAAGATGCACTCGCTTTTGTGTAACATAAATATGCGAAGGTCAAGAGAACTCTTTGAGAATCAAGAGTATACTGGTTTGCTATCATATTATATTTGAGAAATGAAAATGAGGTGGGTCTTCGCCTCGAGATCCTTAGAAACGTAGGGTAATAAAGTTGAAATTCTCAAAATAAAAAACTCACATTTTAAGACAGTTTGTCTTGGCATGCTCTCGTGATCCTCGACATCTACTAGCAGTGCATATCTCACTCTTCTTGCTGGCAGTGTCAAATCAACAAGTAGTAGGAACACAGCGTGAATGAAGCATCCGCAAATCCATAAATCCAAGAGAGTGGCTGAGTGGTATGGCCGCGAGCTCACCAACTGCAATGCTAGAAAATTGATTTTAGTCCTTCAATCCTAATTTTCAGTCAGTCTTTCCTCCCTTTCCTGGTTTTGTAGTGAGGTAATGGTTATATTGTAGGGCATGGGAAGCAAAATCCAGTCAATTAATTGCCAGCTATAGGATAGGAGACGAAAACGCTCACCAAAACAAGTATAGACATAATAGCAGCCAAAGACACCAATATCTGAAAGGAATCATTGAGCAGGTCATTCTTCTTCTCCTTGGCTGCAACTAAACCAACCACCTGGACTTTCCTTCTCTTCCATTGCGCAAAAAAGACTAGAGTAACAATAAGTACGGACGGCAGAAATACGGAGAGCAACGCTGAGTTCCACTCAGCGGAGAATTCTAGCTTCAATGTTGATGACGGGAAGGGTGCTAGAAAAAGTGTTAAAACAAGGCCAGGAAGCAGCTGTTTTGATGAACACCCACAAAGTTCTGCTCCAACTCGTGCGGTCTGATGTTCTGATCGTAAGTCCCGAAGTTTAAGCATTGTTAGGACTTCGTCTGGAGAATGATAAGGTGAAGTGTTTGTTCTAGACAACGAAGTGATTCCTGACCTCCAGCGTTCTCCGCTTGTAATTCACAGTTGAACGTTTCAAATGGGTGTTTCCATTCGACTGCTGAACACGTTATGACATCTTTCACACTGCAAAATAATGTATGAAACAGTGAAGGTCCATAACGTGGCACACTCAACTTTAATAATTATCAAATCCAACTAAGTGTTTTCGGGCTTAAAGGACCGATTTCAGGCTAACCCGAACAAGATGAAGAGTAGCAGCTGTTGCTCTAACTAACTGTTCAGAGCTCCAAGTGAGATTAATGGGGATGTGAAGTTCTAAGTAAAAGTTACGGGACTTTTCACATCCGAAACCGGTCGAAATGTTTATGTGCTTGCTCGCCCTGATAGGGAGTTCTCCACCAAACTGAACGTTTTGCAAGAAGAATACAGAATGTACTGTGGGCAGTGTTGGTGACAGAAAACACAAAGTGGAGGTAAAGTAGCTTATGGATCGTTACCAACCGGAAATCTACCGGGGAAAATAATTCGGGTTCGCCCATACGCGGATACGCTAACATATCCTCTAGAGTTCGTTTATCCAACTGGATAAAACATAGGGCCTTGGTGTTCTGAAAATGGTCCTGTCCCAAAATAACCATTCAATCCATTCACTTGTGATGTCAAAAATGCGGTACATTCGACCCATTCACTCATTCGACTTCAAAACCCACTAGTTCTCAAATTACACTAGATTACGGCTCATTAAGGTAACCAAAAATCCAATATTTGCATAATTTGTTCGTTGGCATATGCGAAAAAGTGTTGTCCAATTAGTTTGAAAGTTTAAATAGTCGAAAAATGCTATTGTTCTGACTACTGGTACTTCGGATATCCAAAACCTCTCAGCTTCCGAATTTTTTGAAGATATCATGATTGAATATTCTCATCCTAAATGTTCGTGTGCTGGTTAAAATAACAAGTGACACCTCTCACCGGTGGTAAAGGGAAACTACCCCTGTGGCTGGTGAGAGCACTACGGTGACTGTGTGAGGTGCGGGGATCGTTCGCACTCGCGGCAGCCACGGCTCGAACTCCTTCGGCAGCTCGAAGTCGTCGAACAGCTCTCTGAGCACCAGTCTGTCGTCGATCCAGTGGAACACCACCACGGCATCGACTAGCAAGGATCGCTGAATCATGGATAACGCTACTGTAGACTCTTACAATAACATAAAAAAATCAAAATATCGATGGTTTCGTAGTGAAAACCTCGTCAAGGACTGGACTTCAATGTTTTGACATTTACCGTTACTGAAGCACTCACCGTTTTCACCTGCGTGCCAACGAGATGGAACTCAACAGCGATCTTGAAGAAACTCCCGTTAACATTGGAAACGAAGTTTTCAGGAGCGGTAGGCCGAACTGAGTTGAAGTAGTACTTGAACTTCCGCGACATCTCATTGCGCTCAGTAAGCGACAAGCTGGAAATGCTGTGCTACAACAGCGGCTACTGATAACCTGAGAAAATTATGCTGAAGGTGAGGAAAAGCTCAAGCCACCAACAATACAAAGATCACGAGCAATCTCACCCAGTCACAGCTGCAATAAGCATTGAAATCCACGTGATTCTCATACTTTTTCCGCATTTCTCTGTGTCATATCAAAGCGAAATCTGAGCAGAAACAGTGCGGTGGAGTATAAATCTGCAGCAAAATCAAATAATCACGAGAGGGAGAATAAAACGTCTTCCCGAGCGTCTAGATTCATATGCACAGCCGAAATGAAGATCGAGCAGAACGAAAGAATACTGAGTTGTGAACATTCAAGGTTTCAGATTTACCTCAGAAAGACAACTGAAATGCTGAATAACAATAATGTCAGTCTCAGTAAGCTTGACATCGGCCTTTCCCAGTCCCTTGTCTTATCACTTTTTTCAGCTTCTGTTAATAACTTCTTTTGATATGAAGCTTGAAATTTCCAGTTTCAGCAGATGTCGCTATTCATTGCTGATGCATAGAGCTACTAAGGTCTTCACTGCGCTCGCAAATTTTTGCAAGAAAAAAAATTTTACTTAAGAAAGTCAAAACCCCTGATTTCGCACGAATCATATTCAGCTATTATGCGATTTGTACTGCTGAAATTTTCACCAAATCGAACTTTGCCCTGGAAATAGATTCATATTCAGCCGAATTTCAATGAGTTGAGAACGAGTCGTGGCATATCCGGAGCTCAGCAGACATCACCTTGAAAATGGCCTCCTTCGGCAATTTCAGCCATTCTGGAGCGCACTTACAGCTCTGTTTCGAGCTTGGTCTTGTTCTGCATTATGTTTCAGCTCAAGCATAAAGAGATTACTCGCACTTCCTTCCGTTCAACCGTTCCAGATATCCTAGCCGGACACCTGGTCACTAGTAGTGCACATCACAGGTTTCAAGCTTTGGATTTTTATTTTAGGGGTGAATAAATTCTTGACGAGGGGTTCCTCAATAGTAATGATGCCTATGATTTTCTAGAATCCACTCATTAAAATTTGGATACAGTAGATTTTCTTTTGAGCTAGAAGATAGTTATTGGTCTTTATTAAGGCCAACGTTTCGGTGTTGCTGCCTTCGTCAGAGCCTGGAAAGTTAAAGACATCAGCGATTCACTCCCTCAAACGCCTTCTCCTCTTACATTCGCCCAGTTCGTAAATTCAAAAATAGCACTGGAATTACAGACAAGGTGAAACCTCACCTTAGTTGCCGTTGCGGTAGTAGAGCAGGGGACCACTAATACCTAATAATATAAATCTGTGCTCCTGAGGATTTAGAAGGTGTCCTAACAACCCGCCCACGTAGATTAAACCTGCAGAGGTTTTGCTACAAGACGAGCTCGTTCGTAGTACCGATGCACTCATCTTTCCTATTTATTTCTGAACTTTTGACTAAAATCCAAAACGCTTCTAAAGTCCTGCGCGCTACAATTTCGAGCTCTAGCGCCAAGATTGCGACTCCATCTTGGATCTCCGAGTTTTCATGGCATAACCTAGCTATTTCTCCTTCATTTTTCATTGTTTCACCAGGGATGTATGTTCATTCCGAAAGGCATACTATGGTGCAAAAAAAACTCGTTCCCGTCACCTGCTTTATTTTTCTTTTCGACATGGTCAAAAACCGGTTGGAGCGGCTCAGAAGTTTGTGTATTGTTCAAAGAGGACGTTACAACTAGCAAAACCGCTCAAAGTTGGCTCGGGTTGCCCCAACAGGAAAAAAAGAGGGTGGTTGGAGGCTCATCTTAATACTTTGCCATTCCTGACAAGCATAGAGAACCTGTATTTCAGCGGAGTTCAAAGCAAAGCTATCTGGCATCAAGAAAGCGAAAATGCCTGAAAATCCGTTTTGCCGGAAAATCGGAAACCTTACTACTGTTCAAGAATTCTATTTCGAGCTCACACACAGCAAGATGAAGCATACAAAATTACCCTCTCCGGAGCCACAAAGCGCAGCGATGCTCGATTTCGGATTTTTTTTAGGAGGTGCGAATCTGGCTCATCGAGCATATATGTGCACTATAGTCTCATTTTAGGCTCGGAAGAAGTAAGCACTAACAACGATAGTCAGCAAACAACCCCATATGTGGGCTATAAAGAAGTTAGTGCAATGTTTGAGATTCATAGAAATTGTAGATATATTCTATATTCAGAAAATAGACCATGACGCAGTTGTACAATTCGGAGAGCGATCTAGCAAAATACATCGCACGCAGATTGCAGGTGGAAAAGGAAGAATAAAAAAATAGGAAAAGGAGGGGAGTTGGGAAAAGTGAAGCCAGAAAAGGCGCCAAAACGTATTTTTCCAAATTGATCTTAAATTCCAACACGTCATCGCAAGCGCTGAAAAATAATGATGAACATGCGGATTACGAAGAATTCGCAACAGACTTTTTTTTTTCTCAACTTCACACCTATTTTGAGAGTTTTCGAAAGAATTAACAAAAATAACAAAAATTTATTTACTCTCGAGAGAAACAGGATGCGCTCACTGACTGTACTTTCTTTCACAATGAAAAACTCTAGCTCGGAAAGATCTCACAAGATTGAGGACACCGCTCAATTCCTTTGTGAGTAGCCAGTGTATTTGCCAAACCCAGTTGGAAAAACCGTATAAGAGCTTTTATTAGGTTGGTGCAAACGTTTTGTCGGTTTTTCATTATTTTCTCCACAACTTCTCCGAAATAATAAGAGGTGAAATATGTACGTGGGATCACTGCATGTTTTATGAGCATTTCAATGACCTTCGATGTATTCGGGAAACTACGAAGTGAAGAAATCGAAGGCTGCATTTTTAGGTCATCTTGTTAGGCCGCCAAAATCAAAATGAACCTTTGGCCACCTCAAGCATTTTTCTAGTGAAACGTCTTCTTCTTTTCGAACCGAGTAAGAGCCATATATAGAATATGCTTGGTGTACTGCTTAGCAAGACTGAACCATAGCAAGAATTCCAGAAAAAAGGCACTAATGCTTCAGAATGTGCTTGTCTGCGTTCCTCCAGGATGAAAGCCGTCAAGCCAGAGCTTGACAGTGGAATCGGGAGTGGCGCCTGTATTTATTTGGTCTTATAGGAAAATCACGCAAAAAAAAAACGGAAAAGTACGTCATATTACATATGAGGATAACCAGAGATTTTTGAAAAAAAAAAGTCCCTACGAAACTTTTGCACCAACCTAGTATTTCTGGGCGCGAAACACGATTGGCTCAGGGACGGACAACTTTTTGAGTTTAAGGTCATAAAAACCGAAACGTCTTTATCGCTATGCCCGCATCCCCATTTCCTCAGAATTAAATGAGACCCAACCCATCCGAAGATGAGAAATTCCCGTCCTATCTATCACTAGTAACGACTAGTTGACGGCTGGGTGCCATTCCTGGCTCCAAATGACGAAAAATGGATCCCGTAATGTGAAGGAGGAAGGCTTGGAATGGTGCAGAAAAAACAGTTGCACACCCGTATAGAAGACTATATTGGAACCCCCTCGAAGTGACCATGAAAAAAATGCTCGACCCGTAGAACCTGAGAAAATGAGGTGAAAATTATCTGCTCTCCGTTGGCTATCTTCACGTAGATGAAGCTTCACTAAATGAAGAAAGGAATTAGTTTCCACTTGGATATCGTATTTATCCATAATTGTGCGCATTCACTGTTGTCTGGAATGAAGGAGGCACCGAAAAGTCGCCCTCCGGGTCCATTAGAAAAAACTTTGTAAGGGGGTAGGGACACTTTGTTTCATGAAAAAAAATAGAATATAAAGGAGCTTGTCCAAAAATGTGGCATAAAAACACAAGAAGAGGAAACATAGGATAATTTAGGACATTTACTCACTTATTTTCCCGACTCGAACCAGCGCTTTCTTAGGCAATGCTTCCTTATTGGACCGGAGAAGAAATAAAGTGCCTTCGGAACAGATAAGGAATTTGAAGCAAGCCGTACTTTTCCTGGAGCATTTTGTTTCGGAATAACTGGCCTGATTCATAAAAAAGAGCTACATTCCTAGCTTGCAACACTCACAACTCTCGAGAAAAGCCATCCTTTTTTATCCATTTGGAAAGCGCAAGAAGAGCTCTTTCCAATGGTAGCTATGTACTTCCGAGAAATTGGCTTTGTTAAAGTAAGGATGAAGAAAATTACGGCTACTCCGCGCTCCAACGATTGCCAAAAAAAACGTTTTGGGAAAACTTTTCCACTAGAATACATAGAAGCAATCAGCATGCGTAAATGCTCTGACAATGCCGCACACCACATGATGAAAGCCAGCGATCGAACCCATCCATTACTCGATCACACATAACACGAGGCGATGTTCTATCACACAGAAAAACGTTGTCGGGAACTTCTTTCACCGGTTCACAACTGTGTAATTACTGGCTGAATGAGTGCATATGACGCCATAAAAAATTTCTGATCAATCTTAGCCCGGCAACTCGATCTTGATCAGAAGCAGTGACCTAGGCGCATCCAGAAAAAAATTTTCCCGCAAATTTCAACAAAACTGGACACCAAGCCTGTCCTCATCATAGGTGAGAACCTAAAAATCAGCCGTAATGTCCAACGCTGGGCTAATTTTTGGGAGAATGTTGGACTGCAGGAAATAAAGTCAATGAACTAAGTAAAGTTATGTCAAAACAAAGCTATGTACCTAGAAAAAGTAAGGCTAGAATTCGTGGATGTTGTCTTCAAAGTCCTTGGCATAAATTTTTTCTCTAGACTGCAAACATTTACGGCAATTTTGTGAACAAAAGCATGTATAATTTATTTGGGACTAGCAAATACAAATGTAGAACTTCAGATTAATTTAGAGGAGCAAGAAGTGAGTAGTCCTGTTGAGAACCATGCTCCTTCCATCTTTTGTACAAATCAAGAAGCAAAATTCCGCTCGTCAGTGCTTTCCAACTCATCCTCATTCATTGATATGCTATACAATGCTGTCCAAAAGTATCCATTCAACAATAATGTAATGCAGGAACTATAAAATGACCATTAGCGTGAGATTGAACATCAATTCTGAAGAAAATTTTGAATGCAAAGACGATTTTTAAAAAATTGAAGTTTGTCAACCAAGTACCGGATAAATAGGAACTTGCCGATCATTTCCAGGATATCTTTCATCTTCCCCTATTCTCAGCGCTTCTTACTGAAGTGTTTTGCACGTCGTTGACTGTTTAACGAGTCAAAGTGCAAAACCTCACTAACAGCAGAAATTCTACTCCTATATTCAAAGCTATAACATCTAATTCTCTGGTACGTTCCTGACCTCCTCCTACACAGGATTTCTTTTCAGTCCATGGAATATTATCAGCCAAAAATCCAGTGTTGTGTGTGCTGTCGTTTTTCATGGAAAATGCATTTGCATGAAATTTCTCTTGTTTTTCACTACGTCTCACAGGAAAAATCTCTCGTACGCGGTTTTATTAGGTGCAAAAAATGAACTAGTAGTTCTACCTTGCGCAAAATCACTTGCAAGTTGAGTTGATTCACTTTGCATTGTCATTTTTTCCAAAAAAAAATAGATCTCTTTATAGAAAGTTGAACTGACGGAAGCACTATTTATTTAGAAGTGAACTTTTGAAGGTGAGCTTACAAATAGATTATCCATATCATTCCAGAGTCTGGCGGACGAGCTTCTAGTAGCGGTGACAAAACGATGACATTCTTCCTATAACCTGTGCCAAACGAAATAGTTGAGTAACCGTGCAGGCAGCCTGCTTTTGTCTCATCCCTCTCCAACTGCTGCACACTTTCCCGCGTTCTTTTCCTCTCTGTTGTCTTTCCATATTGTTCATGGTGAAACGCTCTATAACATTCAGGCCGGATGCATCAATGAGGTTACCCATGGTAAACGTCATAACATACCTAAATTTACTCTTCAGCTGACCATTGACATGTTTACCCATACGTAATGTTACCCATACCTAGCTGCTACCTAATCACATCCATAGGTACAAAATTACCCATCCTTTCAATGATGCACCAGGGCCCAACACGTTTGAGGTGGAATCTAGTTTCCAGCGTCGTAGCGCGCTAGACGGGAGAAAACCAAGGAAAATTCTCAAACAGACCTATGCAACAGCCTCAGGAAACCTGAAACCCACGTTTTGTATCGGTATGCATCAGTGGCGGGCGCAGAAATTAGGCGGGAGGGGGAGGGGCGTGCGAAAAAAGTGGGATCTCAGCCGTTTCGGTGACCCAAATGTAAAGTAAAATTAATAAAAATATCTTTATACTAATAAATAATTGATAAAATTATTTTAAAAATATTAATAAAAATAAACAATTAAAAATAAACTATTACAAAATTTCCATTTGTATTGCCAAGTAATTTCAAAAATTTGGCGACCCATTCCCGGGGGGGGGTCCCCCTGCATCCGCTATTGGCATGCATGTGTTCTGCCTGGGATTGAAAAAAGCGTGGGTTTTTCGTGGCGTTTGAACCAGATTTGCATCAGATTTGGAGACGCACGTGTTCTGCACGGATATGCATGGGTTCTGCATGGATTTGATCATTGTTACCATATACTGATTTTAAAGAACGGAGTTTTGCACGATCACGCATATCTCATAGTGGAATTTGCATCTTTCAATCTTATGCAAAGCACAGTTCCTAGGTTTGTTGAGGAAATGCACAGGTTTCCTCAATAAGATGATAATGCTTGGATGGTGCTCAGTCCAGACTTATCTCGTTTTCCTTGCTTTAATGTTCGTTTGTTTTATCTGTTCATTTTCTCACGTTTTATGATGTTATTTGTCGTTATATTGGGGTCAGTGCCCCTGCACATGAGTGTTATACCTCATGTAATAAATAAATATATATGATATATGTATAAATATATATAAGAAGGTTAATGGCGCTATGGATAACGCCACTTCTCACGAAGAATAGGAGCAGATGCAGGGAATAGAACAGTGCATTTGTTTTTTTTTTCAATGTTTTGATTCGATTTTATGATATTTGTTCCCCACCGCTAACAACGGCTAACAGAAAATCCTGCTAAGGCCAGGAATAGGATAGAGAGGTTCCATAGAAATATCCATCTCTACAGAAATTGCGGCGAGAAAATATGAGGGAGGAGGGACAGGGTGAAAGCAGTCGACGGTGAGGAGGGTGCGCCGACGGAGGCGAGCTTCAGTGTTTCTGATTGGACGAGTTTGTGATAAACAACATTAGATGATGCGACGGGTACTTAAGTGTTGAAACGTCGATTACGAGTGTCACTAAGGCAGCAATTAAACACCTGCGATCGACCTCCGTCCAGGTGAACAGCGCAGCAACTACTAAACAGTTGCATGAGAAGACGACCAGCAACACAAGGGCGATAGAAACCGATTCCTCATCGAGGGGTAGCAAAACAAGGTTGTCCTACCCTTTTTTGTGGAAATTTTCCATGGAACACTTTTCAAGTAGAATAGTGACTAATCTCCTGTACAAAACGACGCATTAGTGCAAAATAGCAATGGTTTCCGAAAAAACTGAGGAGGACAACCTCAGAAACAGGAAAAAGCAGGCAACTTCGGCATTCGACACCGCACTCAATCGCTCTCAACTTGTCCTTCAGGTCCACTTGCAACTGAATCGCAGCACTCATTCTGAGGAATGAAGAAAGAAATTCAATGAGTGTCCCGTGCGGTGCTCAATCAATGGCAAGAGGGAAGGTTTACCTATTTGGTTCCAAAAAGGGTTACAAAACCAAACTCTGGCACCACTTGAATAGATTAGGAAATTCTGGAAGTAACAGACACCGAGGTAATATTAGACATCGTTAGTTCCACCCAGTGGTTTCCTGGTTTATTTCTGGACACGAATCCAATACATACGTATTTTACAGTGACCGTTTCCATCGATGTATAGTTTATCTGTCCACGTATTTACAATTTCCTGACATAATGAGGTGCGTTGACTTGAGAGGAGAGTTGATAAGGGAGCAAATGTGTGGATGTTACCAACCAACTAAGAACCAGCCGGATGAAGATATGTATGTAGCCAGCAGTGAGAAGAATGGATAAACATTTCCACGAGTAAGCTTTCATTGAGAAGCAGAATGTATCCAAACCACATCAACAGATTTGGCATAGCGCGTTTATCCTGCTGTATTCGAAAACAAAACAAAAAACATTGAGACGAAAATAATAAAATTCTAGATGCATATTCTGTAGAAAGTGCAAGAAATGTAGCGTGGAAAAGGGGGATAAGAAAAACCTTGAATAAATACCGGAACCCCCCGAAATTTTGCCGAAAATTACCCACCGTTGAAAATGTATGGTGCACGCGAGATTCGGCAGAGATCTATCTCTGTCCCTCGGAATCGTGAGGACTCCGCTTTGTGATCAAGGTACCAAGGTGATGTGAAATCTGCTAGTCACTCAAACAAGAAAACTAGCTGAGGTCTGCGTACAAGATAGCAACAGAGCAACAGCAGGCGATTATGACAAAAAAAGACCAAAGAAGGGCAGACAAGAAAGGCAAAAGCAGAACTTATTAGTAGAGCCTGGAAACTTGTGTAGGATATGAGCCGCAGGCAGCTATGACCGCCCTGGAGCGAAGGGCCAGTCTAATCAGAGGGAAAGTGTAGAGCGGAGAGGGAGAGTTCTTCACAAGTGGGAAAAACCAGTTCCAGTGAGTTGACCGTAGTCCACGCTATTTGCTTAAAAGGATTTGTGAAGGTCACGTATGCGAATGACTCAGTGACTTGCTCCTTCAACTTTTACATTTCAGCTGACTCCCTGCCAAAGCAAGAAGTGGAGGCTGCTTAATTCCAGAGAACGTAGGTCGAAATCCTGCAAGAAAGGTGGTGTATAAAAAGAAAACACATCCAAATGTTTACGTTAGCTGGTTGACGCGGCAGTTGTAGCGTTGTTGTCAGATAAGGAGGAGAAGTAATAGTTTCAGAAGATGTCACAGCTGTTCCCGCCGGGGAATTGAGTCGCCGCCGACCAAACCAAGGCTCACGAACATCATTCCGCCACGCGACAGGCGGAAAGGAGGAAATGGGTGGAGGAGCGATGGCGAAGACTCACAGAGACTACGTGTAAGAGCGTTTTTCCCAAATGATTATTGTTTACTTGTAAACATCTTCAAAAGTATTTGTATAAAGACCATCTTTGTTAGTGAATTTGGTCGTAGTTAATCGAAGGAAAGAAATAAAAACGAAATCAATTGATTGTTCTGTCGATCCCATAAATTTAGGAATGGCACGGGACTGAGCAGAGCTGAGCGCTGAAAGCTCAGTGGAATAAGAAAAACTAACTCGCTAAGCTCTCAAGGTATGCTTAGAGCGAGGGAATGAAATTTCTATGAGGGCTCTGACGAGAAAATTCGTAGCTACTACTCCTTATGCAGTACCCGCTTTTCGAATTCTATTATATGTATGTACACTAGATGATTATGCTGTACACATTTATTTGCTTGTTTATTTATTGCAGGTGAAGACTGTTCACTAGTAGTATTCATAGAATTTCGCGGCAAAGTAGTAATCTACACGCCGTTCCAAAGCGAATGATCTTCCTATTGAAGAAAAATGGACTTTTGTTCTCCGTACGACTAGCCTCAGTCATAGGTACCAAGTAATGTTAGAGAAAACAAAATATTTCAAACTGTTATGGGAACAGGGTCTTATCCTTGTTGAGTGGGAAGCTCAGAATCATCCCGGGAACGTTCATGAATCACGTCATAGGCTGCATACTCTCGAACACCTTCACAAGAATTTGTGCGGAGGCCCTCGTTTTTATTGAGCTTAGTCGTAGGGAATGGGAAAAATACTCTTATTCATTTTGTGCTGTCGCTCGTGTACCAAAGAAGAGAGATTGGGAGACTACAACAGAAAATAGGAAGGAGATGTGGAGACGTAGAAGAACTGGTTAATTAAATACGTACCAACTAACAAAGGCTGCACAAAGCATCTAAAGGCAGTCTGTCACCTCGTTTTCGTGTTTGAGGTAATGGCGGATCCTGAACCTCCTCGATGAGCTGAGTCCAGCGGCATGCACAAAATATTACAAAACGGCCTCTAAACGTGTTTTTTAATCATTTTTCGAGGCGGAGTTAGGAACAGTTTGTCGACCCGAGTGGGCGCATGAAGCCGTTGATCTTATCAATCGGACACGTCTAGACGTGTTGGCCAACGCTGCAGCCGTGGCGGGCAGCCAGCACAGTCACGGACCGCTCCGCCCGAGTGGTCCGTGAACTGCATACTCGGACCCTCTGAAAACGGGTTTCCGTCACTTTCATGCGTTATGACGTACATCATTGGAATCAGCGTGACCAGAACGTCTAGAGTTTGCTGATACCCACAGCCCATGGTACGAGGTGACACACTGCCTTTAAGGGCAGAGATATAACATAAGTTATTTTCAGAAGTTACCCTAATTTGGCCATACACAGTGCTTGAAAATGGTTTTGGAACTGCCCACGCGTTGGGCTGCCGCTACTTTTCAGACCTAGTGGATGTTGGCAAAGAGAACAAGTCGTAAGTCAATGTTCTCCTCGTAGCGTCCTTGAAGGATAGAGAAGACAGTTATGGTCTGCAGAGTAGTAGGAGGAGAACTTCGAAAGGTACCAACAAAAAAATCGAAGTCGTTCTGTGGGGTCCACTCAAAACGATTTGTGAAAATCTGGCAGATCGAGGAGAACAACGGTAGGCTGTGTAAGGGTTAGACCCTTCTCTATTACTCAGTTCAATCCCATCTTTCTCCCTCTCCTCTCTCCCTTTCTCCCTCTTTCTCTCTCTCTCCCTTTCGCTCTAACTATCACTCGTTTCACCACAGTGGAAGTAGCATGTAGCAAAAGACCAACCGGCAGTGCCATTACACACAAACGCAACGAACCGCATGTTTTCCATAGATATGGAGTGAGCGTGAAATGCCGACACCCTCGTAATTTGCGAGGACCAGTCGCTGTGTCCTCTGATGATCATGTGCTCGGATGCAGGATGAAATCACACGGATATTTGTCACACGAACTTGCGGGACATTTTGCCAGTCTTTTATAAAGCAACAGGAACACGGGTTATCGAAGTAGGGGCATTTAGCAGAGATTTCCCTACACGTACCACGAAAACAGAGTAACAGAAGAAAATTCAGGATGTTATTCTGCTTATTCTGAACCGTCTATGCCGTATGCGCGTAAAGCATCGGAAATCCCAAAGCACATACATGGTGGTTAGCTGGCTAATTATAGCTTCTAGACCAACGATTTACTGCATCGGTGCCGATAGTAAATCTGACGAGACTACAAATATTACTGACACCAAGAGCATGAAGGAGAATGTGTAGCCTTCAACAAGAGTTCTTGCATATATCCGTGAAGAACTGCATATAATAACTACACGCGAAATACGTTTGAGCAGTTTTTTTTCTTGACAAATCATTATTTCCACTGGAAAACATGGAATTTGTGGAGAATGGACCCAAACAATCCTCAAACGGGGGAATAACCTGCTTCATTAGCGCAGAGCAGTAGCCTTTTCAACAATTCCATTAGGACTTGCGAACTACTGTACATAAAGAAGTCCTCACTAAACGACGCCTATGTACATGTTGAAAGATGTGCCGAGATTACACTCGGGATCGAGTAAAGCATTAGATACTAGATTCGAATCTGAAAATTCGATTTTGAATAAGTTAGATTTTTGGATTTCCACAAAGGAGGAAGAGGTACAACCTTAGAGGGATGGTAACTATGGGTTTACGGCTTTCTATTTTCCACATTCGATTTTCTAATTGAATGCATCATCAGGGCTATCCACTACGATTGCGCGGTATTTTCTTCCATGGTGTATGTACATGCCGCATTGACCTATCCTTGTAGAAAATGTTAACGTCTCACACGCGACTGACGCTGGTACGTATAGTGGAGTCGTTTTGACAGTGCGTTCTCCGCGGTAGCGGCCCCGCTGGCATTGGAGCACGCAGTGCGGTAGGTCAAACAGTTGACCCACGATGGATCCGGCTTCTTCGACGAGTTTTATCATCTGTTCCCTTCTTCATCTGTTCTAAGAGCTGAGAAAGAACAATATAAGGAGAAACAAGCTACAAAACTCTTCAAAGATACTAGATGAATCATAGGTCAACTTTTTGACCGACCGCGTTGCGTGCTCCAATGCCAGGGAGCCGCTGTCGCGGAAAACGCACTGTCAAAACGACTCCACTATATACATATGTAGTATAAATAGTCCTCGAGCAAAAAAAAAACGATTTCATACGTGACACAGTATCCATCCCTTTCCTTCTGTTGTTGAAACTTTTTTGCTTCCGCAAGTGACGACACTGACGGCACTCTCATTCTCTAATTTCTCTTCGTTTATCGGTCCCGGTGAAATGCACTATAACTGGTGAGAACTGATATAACATTCCGCTAGCGACACATCAGTTCTTCTGTAACCTATTACCCCATGGGTAATATGCATCACTGGCTCGGTATGAACCATTCTGAACTGGAGGATTACCGATAATGATGGAAAGAAAAACGCCTCGATTCTTAAGGTCAGTAAAAAAAATCTTAGTGAACTCGTCATAACAGTAATTCACAACATTTTTTAAATACCTACGAGAATCAAATATCCACTAGTATAACAGCATGTACATTTTTTAAAGAAAGCTTATGATTTCAACGACCTCTACTCAGTAAACGACCTAAACGAGCTGAAATCACGTCAAAGTTGTTGTATTTTTTCAATCTCGAATACCAATGTAGAATATTACTTGGAATCCAGAGCACGAAATCGATATTATTTTCCACTAATTGCCCGTATTTTTGGTCGAGACTATAATAACCATTGCAATGTCAATAATTTCCCGAATTTTTCTAGGTTTTTAGTCTGACAACTGCTCTATCTCTACTGTCGCTGGTGGCCATAAAGCTAGCGATGCAGCTAGAGGCATTTGTACACAAAGACGCAATATCTGCTGCAGATTGGTTTTTTTTTCAAGCTGGAGTTGAGCTGAGGTCACACTGCGAAATGCTTGAGACGAACAAGATGTGAAAAACCTTCCTCGTAGCCCAGCTGCTCGAGGAAATGAAGCTATCCAGCAGAAAATGAAAGAATCCTCCTAATAAAAAAACGAAGTGACCGTTCTTCGCGACAAACAAGTCTCCACATTACAAATATAGAAAGTGACAAAAAATTATGGAAGGGTTTGCAATTATACTCAATTTTCTAGCGGAATAATGTCGTTGAACAAACGAAATTGAACATTTTCGTACAAAAGGGGACAGTCCTAAAAATGATGACCATATGCTTCAATGCGCTTCGTTACTCTATACGAAAAGTCGTGCACACTTTGGTGCCAAAGGTTTTTGGAACACCGTGGAAATTCATTCCAGGCTTCATCCGAAGTGCCGTTCACCGCTTCAAGGATCCTTATTCTAGGAACTACCTTCAATACGCTAAAGACAACATGACCTGTTAATTTAAATTATGTGGTTTTGAGGAGAACCACCTTACATTCCGATGTGGTCTTTTCGTAATGAAGACAGAAATGTTCTATGCGCTGTATTTCTATGTATTCCCGGACTTCATGGGTTCTAGCACAATGGGTTGGATCGTCTATAGTTTCTCGTCAAGAAAAGAGCATAGTGAAATATGTCGTTTGATCGGAACTACCTCTTCTGGAAAAGCTGACAGATGCAATTTCAGGAGATGTTGCAGCTACAGTATGTCTACCGTAATCGCGTGAAGTGGCGCGCTCGCTCGAAATTGTAGAGCCGTGCTCGGGTTACGCAATAAATATCTTCGGAATTAATTTAGTATTCACTTCTGTGGAAACTTTCCCTCGGACATAGCGACTATTTCCCTCCTCAGTTATGAGTTCTGGTGAACACATTTTCCGTATAAGTTCTGGAAAGGACATCCACAATTTCTTTGAATACTATTCTACCTTGAGAGCAACGACAACGGTATGCTGCTCTATAGTCCGTTTCAAGAACGACGATAGTTGAGTATTTGCGCCTAAGATCTGCATTTCTCGCTTGCCTTTCCGAACACGGCACTATTTCTCGTGCTTTTTCTCTCTCTCATATCTTTACAACTATGTTTCCAGTGAAACTCCTATTTTTCCTGTTCTTTGGTCATGTGCTTGTCTTCGCGCCTTTTCTTACATGTATACCGGGGGCTATATGCAATGCATGTCAACGGTATCCCCTGTAGGCATCAGCTGAGCCCCGCCATCATGAGCGCGAGCTGACCTCATCGCGCTAGGTTACCGCGAGAGGTACATAAGGCTGGCAATGACAGACAATGAGGATAATGTCGTTTCCTCACTGCTGTAGATGGCTGTGAATGTCATCAGCTCAGAGTCTTCATCTTTGCAAGTTCACTCATGGTAGTGATATTTGAATGCTACGCGCGTCAGTTTTCGCGGGATATCTTCCTGGTAACGTTGCTCTGTTAATTTTTCTATTTAGGTGCACGATGTTTTCTCGGAATAGTTTGCGGAGCACATTTCCATCACCTGGTGCTATTGGAGTTCGAGCTTATGGAGGTACCGTTTAGATTAAATAGCTCGAATTTCTAAATTTATTCTAATTTACTATTTCGGTTTAAGTTTATCACTATAATCACAAGAAAACCAGCTGGTGACTCAAGCGACGCAGTGCACTCGGCTGCGGCGCGGCAGTCCTGCTACCTGCCATCCTTTGATTTGATCTCTGAAATCCTCTGAAGGTTCTTTTAGGGTGTCCGGAAGCCATCTCAATTCCAGACCTGGAAATTTAACAATTAATTTGAATGCATTTCCACAAGAGCTAAGTATTAAGTCAAAACATGAAATTATTATCGTCTATAATTTTAGCAGCGATCGAGGAACGAATTCGCGAACGACGATTGAACAGGCTTCATTTGCAGGAGCTCAGGCGACAAGAGTTGCAGAAAGAAGAACAACGAAAAGCGAGAGGTTCATATTTTTTACCAAATAAATCACAAAGTGAGGAGTTGAAGAGGGCCAGCGAGCACATTTACGGCCAGACTGCTAAATTATCCGTTAACCTAATTGTGCCTCAGACACGATTGCTATGATTTTGAAGAACAGAACGTGACTATGAGCAGAGAAACTTGTAAATTTCTTGGCTCTATACAAATAAAATTCAAGTGCATAATTCAAGAGTTTCAGCTGTTTCGTGACCAAATTAGGGGTGCGGGTCCTTAGTTACCCATGGCATCTGGCACGAAGGGAAGCGAGCGTCCTCTGTAGTTGCGATCGGCACCAATACATGAATGCAGTGCTCTAATTTCGGTAGTGATGGTCATGATAGAGTGATAAAATTGTTCTTGGCTTGTTTCTTACCAGTTCATCTTTTCACAAGTTACAAAATCTTCCGGTTTTCTAGGCTTCTGTGCACATTTGCGAAAGTTGCAGTAATTGACGAATTTGTGCAACTATCCAATGGAATGAAATTACTAAACGATTTTAATAAAAAAAAACCTGACTGAAGCAACTAAAAGCAGCTCAAAGTTCCGACATTTTGAAGAATCTCTCCCTTACTTTTGACTTTTATCGATGATAAATCTTTTTAGACTTTTTCTTCCTGAATCCTTAATTTCATCAATGCTCATCTAATGGAAAATAAACTTAAAGTGCTTTGAGAGCCCAAGAATAGTTCTGAGCGAAAGGATATTTGCTATGGTCGCTCTATGCAGCAGGCCTCGCTCCGGCTGCACCTGCATCTCGGGTAACTAAGTGCCGCCCCCCCCCCCCCCCAAATTAGTCATGATAGTTTGAAAGGATCGGACCTAGAAAAGATCGGAGTAGAACCCGTCCCACCCATTTTTTGCTGCTAACTCGGCACCCCATTATTTGGTATTGAGGATACGGTTATGTATTTACACCCGGGTTCATAGGTCTCAGTGTACAGGGCATTCGGAAAGGAGTCGGTACTGGTGCATTCACGGACCTGAGGTGAGTAAAAGGTTATTCATGCTTGCGGCGCGTCAAAGTTTACGCGCCTAGACAAAACTCCACGAAGTTTTCGCGCCGACCCAAAGCGGCAAAAATGGAAACGCGGTTTGTTCGCGCGGCAGTCGCAACGGCGAAACTAGGAACAGTGCTGACCTGCCAGGGTTTGTCTTCTACCTCCTTCCTTTGCACTGTGTATCGGCGCGTAAACTTTGACGCGCCGCAAGCATGAATAACTTTTCATGTGTTCCACGTACTCCCATATCATTTCCGGGATCCTTTCTAACATGTTAAGCAGTTAAAAATCACTGCGACTAACAAGCTTGAACATGCGCGACTTGCCAAAGGCCCCTCTGACCTTTTCACGTAAAAATGCACTAATACCGACTCATTTCTGAACCGCCTGTAAAGGGTTTCTTCTACAATTCAGAGAAGTTTCATGAATAGTTGATATTGAAACTGTACATAATTAAAGTGCGTACCATATGCCATAGTAACTGAGTACTATTTGTGCATAAATCGGCGGTTCAGACATCTCTCGCGTCCAACGCAGGGTATCTGATAGGGTAACTCCCTCGTACTGCAACCACACAATTTGTTTTTCAATCATTTTTCTGTCGGACTACCGTCCCGGTGGAGTGCGCTATGACGTATATACATAGAAGTGATTAAAAGAGTGCAAAGTGTTTTTTTTTTGTTTCCTGGCCCCTTCAATTGAAAGGGGGGGAAGATGATTGGTTCGGACCACTCGCTTCCCCATCTCAGCTTTTCATGTGAATAAAAATCTTATTTATATGTAGTATTGTTGCTATTAACTAGGTTGGCAGGTGATTCAGGGGTTCATCAGTGGATTGAAGACCTTAGGCCTGTCACAGTAAAGACATCTACCAACCTGATAGTGCTGATCTATTACAGAAATGTCCACAAATATGACCGGGCTAGAGACGAAACCGAACTCCATGTTATTTTCGATGCACCTACACATTTTCAACCGCACTGACTGCAACGTATATATCTACCCTCGCGATAGTTCATGATAGCATTACAGAGTGTCTACCCAACAAGACTAGCCAATTCAATTCTGGAGAATACGGTGGGCAAAACCACACTGGAAAGCTAGAGGGGGACCAAAAGCCAGTAATGAATCTCAGAGACGCATTAGCACAGGATTCTCCAAGGTGAGAAGCATTAGTTTTTTTCTCTATTCAACATTTTATGGAGAATTTCAATTTTATTTACAGCAACCGATTGTTTTTTGCCGAGGAGCCACAATACACCCCCGTTCAGATGGAACATGGAGATCAGAGCGGTAGTTGGGATCCGCCAACTCTACGTTAGAAAGTCCAATGAACCAACCTTATTTAGGTGAATACCAGTACGAACCGCTTCGTGAATCGCTGTTCGACTGCATTTCAAATGGAGTTCTTGATATGGACAACGCGGGAAGAATTATTTACGAACAGAAGCGACGAGGAAATTTTGATCAAGCGGAATATGATGTAAATGCAGCTTTTCTTTTTGATTCATTGTTTCCCTCGGATTGTTTTGTTTCAGGAATTCGTCAACTCAGAGGATGCAATGATGGCAACACTGCGGTTTGACATGGATGACTTGAACGACATGGACGACGATCAGGTGTTATGGCATAACATGCTCGCAAATAGGCTGATGGTAAGTATTGGGAGAAATCGGGTCTGTCAGAAACCGTTGTCGCTTTGATTCAAAAACTTATTGTATTGTATAAGTATTTGTTACTGTGATCTGCATTTATCACCTGTCTTTCGGAATGCGGACCATTTCTCGCGTTCTCTCTTTGGCTCTTCGGCTAATACCTTCACAGTGTTCCCCCGTGAAACACTATATTTTCCGAATTGACGTTTTTTTTTGTCGTCTGCTTCGCGTCTTCAGTTACAGTTACGTCCAAAGTGGAAATACAGCGCCAGGTTTGAGCATGGTGATGACTATTTCTTCTTAACGACGACGAAATTCGTAATACGGATTAGTAGCAGGAATTCAAAGAAGGAACAATAATTTTCAATAAGTGGACAGTAAAGAATGAGCGCCAGTGCCGCTCGCTCACTTATAAGAAACTCCAAACGTACGTAGACAAGAGTCGCGGTCGCGGCGCGGCTCTCTTGGGCAGAGACGCAGGCACACACTATGCTGAGCTCCCGTGACTCTGCCCAAGAGAGCCGCGCCGCGTTCCTGACTCTTGACTGCGTCCGTTTGGAGTTCTCTGTACATTGTCCCCTTCAGACGATGGTATTCTGAGCGACGATAACTTCCGCTTCTTCTAGAATGCCCCCGCTATTCATATCTGTATTTCAGGGAGAGATCACCCGCGCTTATCTGCAGAAAATTTCTCAGAGTTCAAAGTCTATCGCCAGAGCTGTAATTACGAGTAGCATGCCTAAAGTGAGCCTTGGAAATCTCTCAAAGCCATGGCGGCTCCAAGCAATGCCTCCTTTCGTAAAGGTGAATAGTTTAATGCTTTTTTATAGATTATTTTGCTTATCACTCATGTCTTACTTTCAGTTGGACCTTGTGCGTTTAGCTGAGCGCTGGTTCCCGAGGAAAAACGACAACACTTTCCAGCAGTTGACCTCGTTGTATCGCTTTATCTTGCTGCACGTGAGTTTCAGATGAAAGCAGTACTTGTCGCTTAGCTTGGTGGACAGTATTACGCTTTTCAGGTCACTGATCCACCCTATAGAATAAAGGAGTTCGCCGTTAGAGTGATCAAGGGAGGTTCACGCAACGAAAACTTGAAAGACCTGCCGAATGCGGTTCAAGCCACCTTGATAGGTGTGAAGCGTCTTGCATGTTCCTGCTTATAATCTACGAATCACGGGTATATTTCAGGATTTGGCGAAGACATTACTGGTTACGGAAGTGGGGAACGTGGACCGAGGATTTTAAGCGTGAACGGGGACAGGTAACGAGCTTGTTGACATGAGATTTGTATACCAGTTCCAAGGAATGTTGTTTTAGATCTTGTACTACCTGGGAAACCAATGAGAGTATGGACAGTGATTCATCGGCTGCTTTGTCGCGAGAACGAATCGAATGGCAATCGCACATGCTGAAAAGCCTACAGAGAGCACTGTACGTTATCCCATACTGTCTACAGGCATCTCCTAACATCGTCTTCACTTACGCATATTACATTTAGGACTGACGTCCGATCCTACGGGTATGATGCCGCCAGGAATCAATGGTTCTCTAACAATGTAAGATTAAATAGTATGCTGTATTTTAGCTGATTTACTATGTATTTGTTTATTGCAGCGTCAGAAACAAGCTACAATGCAAGAGAAGGAAAGCGTTGCGGCGCACGAGACTGTCAACACGGAGAACCAGCCGCCTACGAATTCGTTCAAGTTTAATTAATTGCATAAATCAGCAGTATCCGCAAGTAGGCATTTATTTCCTGTCTTTGATTCTCTTGATTCCTTGATTCTGAAGTGACCACATGCTTATTTCTTGTAGATCTAGTTTTGTTCTTCAATCCTGCTTCTTCTTATATAGATATTATAGATACATATATCAAAGTTGTACATTTAAAAAGTGTTACCTGTTCACCCCATTAGCTGGTAGTTGTATAGTGACTATATGTGACAACTACCACAAGTTGTCTCTATTAATCGTGATACTACGTGCTGTTAACTTTTGAAGCTTCTGCATGTTTTAATAAACAGTGTTAAATATCATGTTGAAATACACGGATTTAAACAACACATCAGCCAAGGATGGGTGTATTGTACAGGCTACGCCGAAGTCTTCAGACAAGCGTAATTACTTGGTTAAAAAGTGAATAGGAAAACCAAAAGTTCAATAATTAGCAATTATTTTCGAAGTGGTTTTGAACACAATCCTGTTTTGGCATATCGAGACTGCTCCGGTGTTAGACAGCGATTGTATGTACTTGGCGAAGATTTTGTCCCACAAGTTTCGTCCTTTTGTGTAGGGATTTCAAATTCTCTAGCAGATGAGGAGAGAAGGCATTCTGCTATAGAATCCAGAGAAAAGGTCAGCAGTGTTGTAATATGGGTGGTCGCCGTGATTAGCATAGATCTTATCTTCGCAGTGTTCGGATTTTTTTTCTGCGCAAGCACGGGCACGGCACTACTATAATTTCTTCTCTTCTTTTTCTTCTAGATAGCTAAAATAAAATTATCACTGTTTTCTCGGAGATTGGAAAGGAAGACCGCGTTCCTTGTTTTTCCAGGCATCTCTGTCGCGATCACCACCACTGCCGGCTGTAGTAGCGCTTGCGACGACTATTGGCGAAATCTGGGGATTTTCTAGCACAAAATGGATCTGTAAAACCGAAAGCTAGATTCATGTTAGCAACTGACCTGAATTCATCTTAATTAGTTCTTAATTTCCCCATTTTCGCAGCTTCGCTAGACGCTGCCTCAAAAACAGGATGGTTAGGCCGAGCGGTTCTCGACTGGTAGTAGCGATGGACACAAATAGTTGCCGCTCAGGTATGCTCTCAACTCAACTCTCGGACGTACGCACCGTGAACTAAGCTCAGCCTGCGCTGCGGCATGGGTAATTATTACTTACAGGAGTCTCAATGGTCGAGACTGACGGCACGGCTTGCTCGGGGGTTTCGCCGGGTTCACCTCAAGAAGCCGGCTTTGAAGGCGAGCTGTGTCATACCTATTGAGAACGGTGGTATATGCCCTCAGAGTGCTCAGAGTCCCAACTACAAAGATCCTGAGCTGCTGGACAATGCATCAATATATCGCGAATTGCCTAGAAAACCAGAGTAGTCATATCGTGGACATATCTAACGTATTCCCACAGATAGTCTGCTCCATTGTGGGTAGTAGTTCGGACACAAGCGTTAATAAAGGAGTGGGGCGCTGCACAGGAGCTGGACAGTGTTCAGATTGATGCATGCGATGTGCATACACAGCCACCATCGCATTTGAAGCAGACCATGCTCTGAATACACTTTCGCCGCGTGCGATGCACGACGTCGATAGCGGCAACACTCGTATTGGGCATACCGCCCACAGGAGCTGGTAAAAGATGCTCAGACATTCGGGCGCGAGTCCCGCCTGAGAGTATCCCCAGACTTCGCCAGTTCAAAATGAATAGAAATGAACCGGCGATATAAGAGATAAGGATCGTGGAAATGATACGTATCGATTGCACGTTACATCGCCATGGATCGCTGCCAAACGGAGCTCATCGCCCGTACTCTCGAAGATATGCCCGAAATGAACTGGCCGGCTGTCGTGGCGATCGCCACGATCGCTGGCGAAGTCTGGGGATAAAGGATAAAGTGGTCGGCGTTAATCAATCCCGTCACGAGGGATGCGCCACGCATTCGACTTCATCTGAGCATCGTAGAGGCGTTGAATGCGCATGTGCCCTGTACAATGACTTGCGGGGGGCACCCGATGTACCAAGTCAGTGCTTCATCCTCCCAGACTCCTCTGGTACCAATTTACCGACCCCGGAGGGATGGAAGGCTTGGTTGGCCTCGGGCGGGATCGAACCATCGATCGTGTGCGTGCGCAGCGAGCCTCTTACCACTGCGCCACACGCGCCCCAAGTCTGGGGATACTCCGACAAAACACCCCTTTTTCATTTTCGCGACAAAATCCGGTGCACTGCCGGTGCTGGCCGGCTGTCGTGGCGATCGCCACGATTGCTGGCGAAGTCTGGGGATACTCCGACAAAACACCCCTTTTTCATTTTCGCGACAAAATCCGGTGCCCCGGCAGGGCACCGGCGGGAGACATAATTTTTGTTTTATTGCGGGATTGATCGGAAAATATTGCAGGATTGTGATAGTCACGTACGCCTCCAGCGAGGGGTATATAAGGGCATCAGTTTGCAGGTAGACCTCAGTCTACTTTCCGCCTCGGCGGAGAGTGGAGTCCTACGGGACTCGTCTGGTCCACTGAGGCCCGGTTGAAACCGTGGCCCAGTGCAGGGGCTAGGCGGGATGCGTGGGGAGCAGTCGCGCGCAGATGCGGCTCGGATGCAGAAGTGCGTCCTGATCCTCTAGTAGCGGCCGACGTCGCCGGATGGAGTGTGTGCGCTCCTGAACTCGACGCGCATTCCTGCTTCCTTGTGCTTTTCCGTTCCGGACAAAATTTGATCTCCCGGATCATGATGCCATGGGTATCATCGTCGGGACAAAATCCGGTCTCCCGCCGGAGCTCGCGGGACAAAATCAGGATGTTGCGGGACAAAAACGCGCAGTTATTGATGATTCCCGCTCACTCTCGAGCGGGAGTCATGATTTTGTCAGGCGGGACTCGCGCCCGAATGTCTGAGTGGTTGGGATCAACACAGCTCCTACAAGGCAACCGCAATTAAACGTGCGATTTAGGTGCGAGCGAGGTGCGAGAACTACATATCCGAGCGCACCTCTTGACCGCCACCCTCACAGAGGCTGTGAGGGTGGCGGTCAAGAGGTGCGCTCGGATATGTAGCCTCGGGTGACGGTCAAGAGGTGCGCTCGAGAAATTCTCGCACCTCTCTCGCACATCGCTCGCACCTATAATAGCGGGTGTCGTGTAAGAGCTGCCCATATCGGCATCAGCTGTTACCAGCTAATGTAGATGGTCCCCCGAACTGAGCTTTGCCGCCAGAAATGTCGCGCGCGGCAGAAGGCAGTTGAAGGTGGATAGTAGACGCAGACACCGCGGATTTAAAGCTGCTGAGAACTTTTGATGCTAGGATGTCAAAACCTTATTCACCCATGCAACCATAAAATCAACTGTTAGCAGTACATACGCTATATATATCATGACTTATAATAACAGGCTTAGTCTGTTTTCATGTCTGTCTGTACTTAAGTATGTATGTGTGTCAGACCGTTACGAAATTCTACAATTGGTCAGTGATCGTGATTGTGTGGTGATTGCAAGATCACATAAAAGGCTACGATCGGGTGTGGTATGGTTGAGTGGGGTAGGGATGAGATCGAGGCGAAGGTTGGACAGTGTGCAACGGGTCCGTCAATGGAGTCAATGCAGAAGGGCTGCGCCGGCGTCCAAAAGGTCCAACGCTGTGATAGGGCCTCACCGGCACTAAAAATCGGGGACGACGGGTCCAACGATGCGATAAGGGTGCGCCGGCGCCCAGAAGTGGGAAAGATGGGTCCACCACTGTGATAAGGGTGCGCCGGCGTCCAAAAGTGGGAGAGACAGGCCGACAGCTGTGATAAGGGTGATATTTTTTCAAAAAAATTGACTGGTTTGTGCCCGTTTTGAGGTGGAGTTTGCTATTACTATAGCACGAAGTTTGTAAGTAATAAGTTGTAAGTCTTGATCATAACGTCAAAAGAAACTCGGAGGGCACGTCTATGACTAATTGATTTGTCTTGAGGTGTTGTCAGATGATCCCCCCAAGCCCTAGTTCTCCATTTGCAGGGATTTTTCCTCCTAGGGATGTGCTACAGGCAAAGTTGATCCTTTCCTGTAGTGCTAGGTCACTATCGTAGACACGACTCAATGACTGATATTCTGAATACTCGCTTTATTTTCTGGGCAATGTTCTAGGTTACGTAGAATATTGGGTCTCCATAATCTTCCCAATGCTTGATAAGGGAATATCAATTGGACAGTCCAGATCCCAGCTGAACAGACGAACAGACTTCCAAGCTTTTTTAAGCGAAAGAGACATTCTCTACCGTTTTTTAACGGTAGGGAGGAGCAAATCCCGTGTCAAGACTTGAGGTTCTAAGCACTGAGTAGTGGGTGAAGTCAGGCAAGGCCAATGATCATCTTAAAAATAAAGTTCGAAGGGGCACTTCAACGAACCCGCAAAAAATCAAAAAACACCTATGTCAGGTATTTCTGCCCATGTGATAAAGGTCCTCACAAAACTCACTGAATTAGATAAATTGTAAAGATGAAAAGTGCTTCGAACTTCAAGGGATCTATTTCTATTTGCTTTAAAATTTCACTGCAATAGTTTATCTTTAAGTGATCTAGGCTGGAATCTTTCTGATACCACTGTGACTCAAAGGATCAAGTCAGTGATTGAGAGCTTAATTTTGGATTTCATACTCATTCACTTATGTTGAGATATCAGAAAACATTTGGCTCCAACAAATTTCTTTCGATATTGTCAAGCACTATAGTGCTGGATGGACCGTCGCTAGTGTACTTCTGCAACGGCGGTCCATCGCGCGCGACAATATGTACGAGTTGTCTCTCTGGCTGTCTTCTCTAGCTATGAAAGGTTTAGAGGCAGACGGATACTGTAGTCATGGCTGCCTCTGCCTGTGGGAAGCTGCGGTCGAGGTGCGACATGACCCAGCTAACGACCGAGCGCACCTCTTGACTCGGACCCACAGCCTCAGTGCAGCGTCCCGACAACTCGATTGTTTGCCCCGCAATCACGTCCACAACGGCGCGATTCCCGATCAAAGATTTTTGAGTCGTCTCAAACTCATTTACTACTCAATGGCTTGAGAATTTTCCAGTTTCGAAGGTTCATCATGGAAAATTCTGAGTTTAGGATCCTATGACATCCGCTGTGAGAGCCTCAGGCTCCAGCCGTCGCTCTCTATCGGCTCTTGCAACCTGCACTTCCTTATCTCAAGCCATCAACAGCATCGACAACAGCAAACCAGCAGTCATTCTCGATTTGGGAAGAAGACTTACGAAGTATGTGTATACATTTTTACGCGAACATTTACGAAGACAATCAGAACTGTTCCCCATGACTTACAATTTACCAACTCTTTCCCATTACATTTCAAGGTTATGGAATTTAAATCAATGAGGGCATGTTCGGTTCATCGATCCCTCGCACGATAGTTGCAAAACCGACACTCACATGATCCGAAGTTACTGCGGACATACATATGCTATGAAGTTGCCCAAGGTTTAAAGTGACAACTACGTAGGTAGAGGGTTTGCTGCAGAGTAAAATACCAACAAGACGAAGTTGCTGAGATAGTTGCGATTTCCTTGTTACATCATAGCAAGATCAAAGCTTGTAGACGATAACTTGCTGTGTGGAGGTTACACTAACTACTTTTTAGTTATTCTACCATTGAAAGCTTGTTGGCAAATAGCCTCGGCTACTCCCTTCTCAAAACTTGCTCCAGGGATCTCTAGTGTTTCTTTTTGATTTTTATGATCGTGGTTTGTAGTTTTGTTGTCAGCAAGGTTTTTTATACTTTAAATGGGCATTTTTGGATCTCACTCCACCTTGTGAGAGATCATACTTTCACGTTTACCTGCGGTAGCATATATTTCTTATTTTGTCTTAGTCTCCGATGTGACGTCTGGATAAGATTTTTAAAATCTGGTGTAGGCTGCGTGCATGTGGTTTCCAACTTCTGCCGCACTTGTTGTTTTTCTGGTTCGTGATTATTCTGCTATATTGCAGCTCCCATCATCTGTATTAGCACTATTATTTTGAATTTCTTTTGTCGATTACCATGAGACATTTTCAGAGTAGGATTCGCAGGAGAATACGTTCCACGTGCTATCATTCATTCGCAGTTCCTAGATGGATCAATCTACGGCCAAAATACAAATCCGAGCGGGGATCAGCAAAAACTCGGCCCGACTTTGTCAGTTCTGGTCAAATTCTTCCGCAATATCTTCAACAGGTGAATAAATTCATAATGGCACATGTGTATGAGTTGTTCCTACTTACTGACTCACTTGCTTACCTTACAGTTACCTTCTTACTATGCCTCGTGAACGTCGTGTTGTAATTGTGGAGAGTATGTTGACACCAACTCGGCTAAGAGACTTGATCTGCGAGGTATGTTCGGACTTTATGGATAATTGACTCCTTTCATAACTAAGATTCACTTGGCTCTTGTTACCTGTTTTTCTTTGCATCTGAAGTTTTAGCTGCAAGGTGTGAGCACATTAAGAATAATTGCGATATCGATACAATCTGAATTTTATAATTCGAATTTTGTGATTTGGATTTCGCTTGCATCACTTTTCTTTATTTCATCCGCTTTACCTGAAAGCATGTTCCTTCAGTGATCATATTCTGTCATTCACAAAAAAAAATATCTCACTACTCCCTTCCTGTAGGAGTGTTCCATTGTTTAGGCACTCTTAGAGGTTTTGAACGTACCAAGCGTTCTGTTTATTCCGTCACACCTTGCTGCAACATTCCCCTACAACACTGATTATGCTCTTGTCGTCGATGTTGGTTATGCAGAAACAGTAGCAGTTCCGGTAAGTTATAAGCTTTTATTTCTTAGAATTGTTGTATATGCGCAGTTTTTCATTTGTTTTCCATTCCATTCGAAAACCCATGCAGATTGCTGAGGGTGTCACTATGTTATCTTGCTGGGAAGTCTCGAATATTGGTGCGCGGAAACTGGAAGATAGAGTTCGAGAGTTGTTGAGGAAGCATGGGCGTATAGAGAAATGTAATGAGGTCTGCGAAATAAAAGATGAAGATTGGAACATGATAGAGGTATGCATCCTGTGGAATTTTTCGTGTGATTCTCGGTGTTTGCAAGTTTATCTTTTCCAGGAAGCTAATATCGTAGAGGATATCTGTGTACGATTCGTGTTCTGCAGCCCCTTTGACCGTGGTCAAGCTATTCAAGCCCAAGGCGCTGAGCATGGCTTACCGCCAATTAAGTCCGTGAAACTTCCTTTGGGTGCCGATTTCTTGATAGTTCCAGGATTCATCCGGTTAGTTTTGATTAATCTCATACTTATCGTCGTCTCTGAACAAATCCAACTCCAGGGAGGCTGCATGCGAGGTGTTCTTTGAAAAGGGTGGTGATGATATGTCTCTTCCAACACTGATCCATTCTATTGTTGAAAAGGTAGTTTTGTTGCATAATGGCTGCATGAGATCGCTCCTTTCAGTGATGTTTTCAGTGTCCACTGGACCTACGTAAGCGAATGTTTGAGAGTCTTTTGTTGACAGGAGGACCATCACTTATCCCTGGCTTTCTTAGTCGTTTAAAGGTGGGTTTAGCATTGATCAAGTTATCGACATAGAACTTTTCCCACGGAGTCCAATTCTTGATGATTATATCACAGAGAATATGAAGTAGTTGCGGGGTCCCCCTCCCATTTTCGTGACTTCGAAGGGATGTTCTTATTGCCCTATGATCTTATTTGGCCAGTTTCTACCAAGCCTTTCATCCTTCCTTGGTGTTTGCATTCCTGTACTTGTACATTCCTCGATTATTTCTCTACTGTTGGAAAAGGGAACGGTCCTCTAGAGACATGGCTCATTTTCTAACCCTTCACACTAGCACATTATTAGTGGTCCATAAATGTAGTTTATGTCTGCATAGGATTACTCTAGAAAGTTCGCGTTTATTTCATTTAAGATTTCGACACAAAGTTAGAGAAAGACAAGAGAAGACAAAGACAAACTTTCAAAGTCAATTATGAACTAGTTGGAGGGTGTTTTACGTGGATGTTTACGTAGCCGTAAGCCACATTTATAGTTCATCGGAGTCCGATCCGGTCGGATAACGAATGATACGTATCGATCGTCGGATAACGATGATCAATACGTATCTTTTGTTATCTGATCGCATCGGACTCCGATGCACTATAAATATAGCTGTACGGCGCGAGAAGCGCGACACTATTCAATAAAAAAAGCGGCAGTAGGTCACGTTTGTGGTTATGTCAATGATGTCTCGCAGCGCCGCATGCGCCTCGTCAAGTAGTTTGCAGGGTCAAGCGTGGTGTTGGTAAAAGGTCGACCCTGGGGCGACCCCCCCCCTCGTAGGCGGGAAAAATGCGTCCCCCTCCAGAACATTTATTTTTTTACGTTTTTAGTTATTGTAATCTAACAACTTTCAAAACATCGGGAAGATATTTTTTGAATTCAACTAATTTTTAAAGTTAATTTCTCATTTTTTTTGAATTCAATTAATTTTTTTGAATTCAGTTTTCAATTTTTAATTTTTATTTTTGAACCTAGTTTTATCATCGAAACAACCACTCAGTTGTCGCACATGTCTATGTCGCACATAAACACATTTATTATAAGCGACTGTAATGATGCAGAAGTCGTATTCATGCTCAAGCAGGTCCAGGGTTCGATCCCCGCCAGGGACCAATTTTTGCAAAATGGAAGAATGCATGTGGAGCAGTTGGACGTCAAGTATCTATGTGTATGAACGAAAACAAATTCTCAGGACCCTTTTCGTGCTGTGAAAGTAGCGCGCGAGTGGTGTTCTTTCACTCAGAATTAGAGTCGTACACGTGAAGATGTATGGTTGTTTGTCACGAACTTAAAAAGGGTTGACAGGTGACGTGGGAAAATCGCTTAAGACGTTCTGCTATGAGGGAGATTCGCGCTTTCTTGTGCACATTTTTTAGCTCAAGAGATTTGGATTAATAGGATTAAATTTGGGTAGAAATTCGTTGGTAAAAAGATGGGAAAATTGGCATTTTTACCAACGGTTTACCGTCGGTTTACCAACGGAATAAAACTCGTCCCAGGTATGATTGAGAGCTGAAATTTTACAGGAATATAGAGCTTGACTTCCTCTTTCGGAATCATATTTAAGGCTTTGTCAGCTTTTGAATATGCACTGAAAAAAAGCCATGGGAAAAATCTGATTTTTGGCAAATTCAAGGTTGTAGTGCTAATCTGAAGCGAATAACTTCAAAATTGTTTCGTATGAGGGAACAGCTTTAAGGCTTCACAATACAGTAAGATTTGCTCTTTCTTATGCATAGGGTCGTTTCTTACATGACCTTCTGGTTCTGGGAGGTATTGAGTGTCAACATTCTTCAAATTTAACTAATTTTGCGGTTATGTCTTATGTGGTCTTATCGCCATAAAAACATGTCCAATGAACGAGACGCCGTGGGATTTTGTGTCCTCATAAGGTTTGATTCTGGGAAACCGCCCCCATAGCTTCAGAGCATCATGTGGTGTCCAGAGCTTCTACGACACCATCCACGGAATTGCCTTTCGAGCTACATATTTATTGGACCGTAAGAGTCGATTTACAGCCAAATAAAACGTCCAAGCTTAAGAAGAAAGCGGTCACCGACGATTTTACACTTGTTATTCATGGTACTAAGAGAATAAGAGCATGTTGAAGTGTTTGCAAAAGTACTATCCTCGCGTAGAATCGAACTTGGAGCTCGCTGGTGAAAAATGAACTTGTATTCCTTGCTGTTATCATACTACCCTCTTCAGGCGACCCCCCTGTTCCCCTGAGGCGATCCCCCTCGGTAAATTACCATCGTACGCTTGACCCTGGTAGTTTGATGCAGACTATGTACTTCGCCCACCACGCCACTCTAGCATTAAAAACGCATTTACAGGCCGAGCTAGCCGAAGACGCAAAGGCGAGTCCTAGCAAGATGAAGCAATGTGAATCTATCCGCTTTTATAGGTTCAAAGACCAAAGCGCTGAAATCTATTTGCCATGGCTAGGAGGTGATTACTTTTTTCTCGGTTGTAGTTGCTTTTTCACCTGAAATATTCGACGTGCATCTCTTGTCATGCTTGCTATTCGTTAGATTTGTTTTTAGGTAGTCTGTTCGGTGCTTTACAAGATGCCGTTCAACTAAGATCCATAACTCGAGAAACTTGGATTGAAGAGCGGAATATTCCTGACTGGACCGACTACGTACGGCATGGCATTCCATGCGGAAGGCCTGAGTTGGAACGTTGAAAGATGTTTCATTGTATGAGTTTATCCCCTTCTCAAATTTTATTCCGTCCCTACATTCTTTCTTCTGAAGAAAATCTGTTATAATAATGTCTTGCATTCTCATGAGCAAAATAATGGCTATAATTTGGGATCCCCCAAATTGTGAGGTAGCAGATGGGATCCAGCACATCTGGGCTTTTCGCGCCGCCCTGTTTTGTTGTTTTGACTCTGAGAGAAGCTACACCTTAAGGAGGCTTGGTATTCATGGATGCATTTTGTCGTAACGTAGCAGGCGAGTGACGATATAGGGGTTTCAAGATTTTGGTTAGAGCACCCTCAGATACCTTGAGGTCTCGCAGTCGAAGGTTTTCATGGGCACTGTTAGCTGAACGACAGCGCGCTCGTTTCGTGAAACATACTAGGTTGGTGCAAAAATAATGCGCGTTTTCATGGTTTTGATTCCAATCTCCATAACTCTTTTCAAAAACAGTGTTTTCAAAAATCTTAGAAATGTTATACTCCGCAAATCTTTAGCATAAGATAAGGGCAATTTATACTGAATGCGTGCGACTGACGCGCATGCGTCTATATGATGAAGAATAGGGCACAGTCGCATTGCAGTCGCATCGCAGTCGCAGCTCAGACGCACGCGTTTACGGCCTCGCGACGGCCGCGCGTTCTTTTCATTGAGGATGTACATGCCGTGTTGACCGGTCTTCATCGAAAATCCCTTGCAAATGGATGCGTGCGACTGATGCGCGACTGACGCACGCACCTGGTATAAATTGCCCTATAGATGTTCTACGACTACCGCACTGTTCGAATGGGGCCTTTTCGGATCGACGAACTTCCCGAAAGCAATTTTGATATTCTTTTAGTTTTGGAAGAAATTCTCCCGGAAAAAGCCCAGATGCCTGACGAGGTGGTAGTCGATGAGGGAGAGGTTTGCTGGTCATGATATATGAGACCGAGTACCTCCGCATGTAGGTGTCATCCGCTGTGTCGTTGTCACAGTTGTGATCCATCTCCAATCGCACAAGTATAGCTTCATCTTGACGCGGCCGCTGCGCACATGCAGACTGTTCGGAAGCAGACAGTTCAGTGTGGGAGCACGTGCGTGGTGGTCGCATCGTGGGGTTGGCAGCAGTTCTCAGGGCGCGATGTCGTGTATCCCGTCGCGCTGTATTCATACTTTTCCCCTCAAAACACGCTATGGGCTAAATTCGTGAGCCACTCTGCTAGCACGATGCAGGGATTCCAATGGCGCTGTGGAGTAGTTGTCGCTGTTTTCTTTTTCTTCTTGCAACTGTTTCGGCCTGCAGTCTTCGCTGCCCGTCACCTCGCGATGAAATACACATAGGCTATTACCCAACTTATCTCAGAGGCAAAAATCTGCGTTTGTGCTGGCTGTAAAGTAGCATTGCATGTGATGTTAGAAGCGTAATCACTGTTGCAATCCCTGTGGTTTGATGTTATATACAATGATGAATATTTTATTATCACTTTATAATTTATTATTATTTGCTTTTCTTTATTCGATTGTCTATTGCTACTGTCTTAATTTGCAAGTCTAGTCTCGAATCTTGTTTCATAGATTTCCTGGGTTTGGCAACGAGCAAATATATATTGCGCGCTGCTTGTTGGAAATTTTCGTTTTGTTTTTGGATTTAAATGAAATGATTGAGATGCCATTGAGGTTTTCAATGCACAGCGTGAGTGACACGCGCTCGAACGCATTTATTGCTTTACAATGGAATTACATGAAGAGTTGAAGACTAGAAAACACTCGGCACACGTGGAACATGACATATACAAGCAGACTATTCATATCTGTCTGGGAGACGGGAGTGCCCTGCCTTCGATCGTGCGAGTGTAGGCAATAAATAATGGATGGTTGATGGTATACTTATTTGTTCTCCTCCATTTTTCCGTCTTGCGTAGTTGGAGCTGCTCCATCCGAGGGACCACTCACGATTTTAATAGGAATTGCGCGAGCTGGTGAGCCATCCTAAATTATTTTCATAAAATCAACGATCTTCATGTAAGGGTATACTGAACCCACATTTACCTTTGGTTTCAGTGGAAGTGCCTGAATTGTTAGAGTTCCATCGCTGGTGAGATTACTGGACACGCCTTCCGGTTGTACGCCTCGTGGTAGATTGAATTTTCTGGAGAATGATTATCCTGGCTTTTACATTTCAAGTTACTTATTTGCAAATTCACGGTTCAAGGGTAGTTTGATTATTCTTGATTTTTCTTTCAAACCAGCGATAGCCTAATTGGTCATGGTTGATTAATTCTGATGATATTCCTTTGTATTCATAGCACAGCTGATTATGAAGTGGATCGATTATCGATCAGTACTTGGATCCTATTAGCCTTTCGGCCTTGACTTTATTTTGGTCCGGTTCGAGGTAATTTCGTGTAGATGAGGATGGACGTGTGGATGGGAGATGCAGCGACTACTGAAGGTGGGGGGGGGGTGAGGAAGCGCATGCGATAAGGGTGGAGGTATGTAAGAGTCCTCCCTTTGCTGTGATGCCTTTTTCGAACTAATATGCATATGATATGGGTGTAGCCCACTAGGCGAAATATAATTGCGGTGAGCGACAACCATATGCTCCGCCTATCAGCTATGGGGATCTGAACTGTTGGACGTCTGGCGCGATTGCTCGGCTGCCATTACCAGCAGAGGGGGTCCGGATTAGTTCTGTCCACCTGGTATACTATAGCATGGGGTTTGAAATGCCTAAGCAGAGATGGACACGGACTTGGATGTAGTAAAGGTTTTAGGATGTGTAATTGAAAGAATTATTCGGAGAAGCTTCTTGTGAGAAACTGCATGGGTAGTTTGATCAAGTTTACTTTTGTCATCGCCAAATAAATGAAATCGTACCTATATTATACGTCCGAGTAAGTCTGAAACGAGCGTTCTGGGTATCTTTAGTTCCTTAAAATATCTAGACCAAATAATAGTTTGATTGTGTGAATACCACCATCTTGTTCTTCACATCTCAAATGCCTAATTCCACCGTACCGAATACGTCGAGGTATCACATGGATGTTGTAATGGGGTTCTGGTGCACATCTCTGCACTGGATTGATAGTTGGAGAGTGGAAGAGTTGCTGTTGGTCAATAAGATGCAAGCCCCGATGTGCCTCAGTACACCAGATGGAGAGGAGAGTACGCGTCCATATCTCTCTCAGCTCCTGACAGCCGAGCAGCAGCTCCACACCTTCTCGACCACAGAGCTCCTTAGCTGATGGGCGGGGCTTATGGAAGTCGGTCACCGCAATCATATTTCGCCTAGTGGTTGGCGCCCTACAGTGGCGGACGCAGGGGGGGCGCGCCCCCCCCCCCGAGAATGGGTCGCCAAATTTTCGAAATTACTTTACAATACAAATAAAAATCTTGTGTTAGTTTATTTTTAATTGTTTATTTTTATTATTATTTTTAATATATTTTTTATTTATTGTTTATTATTATAATTAATATTATTATTAATTTTATTTTCCGTCTGGGTCCCCAAAACGGCGGAGACCCCACTTTTCTTCCCACGCCCCCCTCCCGCCCACTTTCTGCGTCCGCCACTGGCGCCCTATGATATGATTACCACGCCTATGAGAGATCTAGCGGTAAAATGGCGACATTAGTTGGTAAACGTCATTCGGTCCCCTTCCCGCTGTCAACTTGTGATCCTGCGTAGATGTTTTCGGATCCCCAGGTTTTGTTTGTGTCACCACCACAACAACCTACTATCATCTAGCAGAATCTCAACAGGCGCTATTGGCGTGGGTGTTCTCTCTAGCGTGTGTTGCTACCAGATACATGCTTGTTTTCCGCAAAAACTCTGTTGTATTATAAAACACAATTCAAGAAGTAATGAACTGAGCAAATTAGTTTTGAACAAAAAATGGTGGCAGAAGTTTTTGTCGAGGATCAATTTCTAGAGATTAGACATATAATGGAGGGAAAGCTCAGTACTACAGATAATCCATGAATCCATCCATGTTTCCAAGAAGTATGGCACATTCTTGATAGCAAATAACCGTCCCAATTATTTTGAATTCGTGACTTCATGAGAAGTTGCAATTTTGCTCCTACCTTTATCCCGTACTTTTCAGGCACTCTTCTTGAACAAAAGAAAGAAGTTTTGCATTCTGATGACAACAACGAAAACAGAAAAAAAGCAGGACAATCTAAGATATCTAAAAGATATTTGTGTATCTAAGATGTGCATACAACCAGTTTGAATTCAGCCGAAGTGCAGGTGTTTTTTTGTGTTTCTAAATTTACGCAAAGAACGCATTGAACGGATGAAAGCAAGTCCTAGAATGAGAACTTTTTTAAAAAAAAAAAGTATATGTGCCAGCATGTAACCATTCCTTCGATAAATGACACACAAACCGGCAACCGGATATCTTCTAAAGGCACCCTTGTATTATCGGATGTTGCAGACAGGGAAATCTACTCTATTTCCATCCACTAATTCATGTACGAAACAAAATGTATGGGTATCACAACGGTTGATAAACTCTGAACAGTGTGATACCCTAGCAAAATCTCAGTTCAGCACCACGGGCTGCTATGGTGAAGAAACGTATTGGTAGCTACAACTCCACGTAGTAATAGACCCTATACAAGAAAATTAATTACCTGATGAAATGCCTTTCGATGGTCCCAAACTCGTCCTGCTTTTCTGGGTGTCTGCCTTCAACCACAATAAACTGTCCGATTACAGAGACCTGAAATACGCCTATAAGGAAGTGTTCATCATCACCATCTGATCGCCTCCATTATCAAGAGGATAACATTTTTATCAGCTACATTGCTCGACTAGTAGCTCAGTTTCACTCGCTTTAATGCACAATTCTCATGTAACAAAAAAAAACCGTCTCTCATGTTCAAGCTGCGCATAAAAATAGTAGCCAACGTACTTTCAGACTTTCAGAAACCTGTGATTATGTTAAATAAATGTATGATGTTGGAAGTATCTGTGACTACAACACAACCTAGACTTGTATGGGACAGTAAATGGAACAGATGGGGATCAGCGATGAAATCCTGATGATCTCTTGGTTTCGAAAGTGTGTTGTTCGCGAGCAACAACACAAGGAGATTCATTGGCAATCAAATAACATTTACTCAATTATTTCTCCGCCAGGAACTCATACGATACCGTCGTTAAAGGCAGCGCGTCACCTCGGTTTCGTCTCTGAGCTTTTACCAGATTCTGAATCTCCTCGACACGCTGAATCCAACAGTATACATAAAGTTTTACAAAAAGGTCTTTAAACCTTATTTTTAAACTTTTTTTTCGGGACCGGGTTTGTAACAGTTTGTCGAGCCGAGTGGACGCGTGAAGCCGTTGATCTCATCGATCGGACGCGTCTAGACGTGTTGGCGAACGCTGCAGACGTGGCGCGCAGCCAGCACATTCACGGACCGCTCCGCCCAAGTGGTCCGTGAACTGCATATTCGGACCCTCCGAAAACGGGGTTTTCGTCACTTAGCATCCACTAACATGTTAAACCATACGTGACTGTGTCTATGCCTAACTACCACCCATGGATAATAATGCTCATGGGTATGAGATTACTCACTCTCGCAACGATGCGGCTCTGGAAGATCCATAAAATCCTTTCGAAAATGCTCCAAACTCTGCTCACCACTGGATATTTTTTACCATGCAGCAAGATCCCAAGGCAGATTTGTAGTTTAAAAAATGATTACCAAGAAAAAACAGCAAAGCTCAGGCATGGAAGTACTGCAGAGAAATGAGCCAGCAAATGTTGTACAGTGATCTGTGACCCCTGTATACCATGTAAAGTACATAAAGACATAGCAGTTCATATGTCAGCAATTCGTCTCGACTGCTTCCGATAAAAAAGTACTAGAGAAGTCCGGAATAGTGAACCCTTGACTCACACATCAACTTTACACTTCATCTGTGGAATACAATCCATATATGAGTAAGCGTTGCTATGTATGGTCACCTAATGCGATTTGGAGCTCAGAGTTTAAGAAAACTGGGAAAGCGGCATTTCATAAACGAACACTTGTGATTCACGCCTTCTTTCCTAAAATCCATAGATTGAGAATGTTTTCGCAGATTATTTCTTTTTCGGAACGTGGACTTGCGATCATTACCCAACCATTTGATCCTCATTGGGATTTCCAACCCTGTTTCTTGAATTTAGTCTGTTGATTTAAAACTCAACTTCAGATCATCAGCCTTGTACTGTGAAACGTCCATTGTGGCGGTGAGTGAGTCGTCGGTGACGTGGATCGAAGAAACATTTCCTCCAAATGACGAAGACACATTCCCTCCGAATGACGTTGGAAACGAGGGGAACGACGTCTGAAATGCAGCTGTTGTTGATTCTCGTTCACTTGCGTGGTAGTCTACGCACCCACGCAGCCCTGTGATTCATGAACCCCATCTCGGACACGTGCGCTCTGTGGGAATGTTCCAGGAAACAGCTGTTCCTGGCTGAGTCACCTACATAAAACGCCGACGGCTATACATATTTGATTGATAGTGTTTGCTTCAGATGAATTGTTTCTGACATAAATGATTGATTTCTGAGGGTAGCGTGGGTGTAATTATTAGGTGTGGTGCTAAAGTTCACCTGGATTCTTTCGTCAGTTTTATTTTTTGCGAAGCTTTACTGAATTACAATCTTAGCAGATGGCATTCATATTCTTAGTAGTGGTTACCAATATCGTGTGAACATGTTCCTGTGCCACTATACTAGGGTAAAACTTGGAAAGTTGGGAAGCGAAGAACAATGCAACTGTCATTTCCATGTCATCAAATTTGATGAATATTCTCTTGCTAAGCGAGTGCATGTGGAGCGGTAGCAGGTAGTGGTTACTCGAAAAAATACCAACAGAATGTGATGTGAGATGATCCGCTTGTCGTCTAAGTTACTGGAATTCAAGCCTGTTCTCAGAAGTGGAGTACGGCAAGCAGTTGTCGCCCAGAAAATAAACGGAGAATCTCAAGTGGTTTTCTAGCACAGCTTAGAGAAAGTTTTGGAGCGAACAATTGCAAGAGGTAATAATTAGTGTTTTGCTCCGGAACGTTCGAAACAGCGGCTTGGAATAGATCAACTGGTAATGATCCTAGAACTAGCTAAAATTATTCCGGAAGTACTTGTCTACGTTCTTCCATAATCGAAATCGCTGTACAAGGCCAAGCCAGTGCGATAAGTGGAGATGCCTAGACAAAATGCATGGAAGGTTTTTCGGACGTTATTGTTTGCAATGATAGTGAAAAATCACTCGAATTTCCGAAAGGTAAAGAAGCAGTGTCCGTGAATTTTCAAGTTATTCATTGCTCCAAACTACGCGGGTCACCTTCTACGTGCTATACCTACGGCATAGAAGAGCACACTCTGCTTCAGACAAGCCCGTTCCCATACCAATTTAGATGTCACATCTCATCAGAGGAAAATCAAGGAGCTATGAAAAAAATCCACCAGAGTTATAGCAGAAATGCTATATTTACAAGTAGATCTCATTCCAGACGGCTATTATACGGAAAAGACTTGAAACTCGCTTTTTCTGCGAAATTCCACCACTACGGCAGCGTCCAAGAGCCCTAAATTTCGATTTTTATCAAAGTTCCAAATCTCCCCGAATTCTGCATCTTAGCAATATCCGGTGTTTTCGGCTTTGCAACATTCGACAGTGACAAACCATAAGCACTCGACTTGCTTCTAGTGGGACTATCAGACAAGTGGTCTGTTATTCCTCTCGAATCATCTGGTTCTTTTTTTTTTGTTTTTTTCTCTAATTGCTGTTCAATCAAAATTATTGATGAATGATGGAAATATCCATCTCAAAACCTGGTTGGCAGAGTAAAAATGCTGTAAAATTGCGGATGTGCGCTAATCAAGTTGGAAGAGAGAAATGGTCTTCAAGGAATCTGTTCATAAATTATATTTCATGGGACATTACGATGTGATTAATGAGAGGTGATAACTGGAGAGGTATTTTAAAAAAAGAAGCGAAGGAACTGTGTAGTATTGAGAGGGGCAGTCGAGAGAGACACAAATAGTTGACTATCGTCGTTTTGGAACACTATACAAAGCGGAATTCGGGCCTGGCATACGAGAAAAATGTCGTTCTAATTTTTCGTTATTATTGTTACCATTTATGCTGTTATTGTCCATACTTCTGTAATGTTGATTTTTAAGCCCCAGACCAAGATGTTTAGGTCACGAAACGGTTATTATCCCTCTCTTCAAACAAAGAATAAGAATCTCTCGTAATAAGCCTCATGCACTACAATATTATTGTGCTGAAAGATTTAATTCATGTCTTAATGGTATTTTTGAGATGTGCAGCGTTTGACCTGGAAAGGGCGGCACGGGCAAGCTTCATGATTGGACAGCTCGGTGAACTGACCAATCATAGAGGTCGGCTGCACAATACGTCCCGGATGGAACCATCCGCATCCGTATTTCCGCATTCAAAAAATTTCAAAAGTTTTTTTTTACTTCCCTACTCCTAGTGTTCCCACTACTTCCTTAGAGGCAGTGAAACTCACCGGAATAATGTGTGTGGTGGTGAACGGGGATGCTTGTGGAATGGAGCCAATTCGAATCCTCGGCGTTTCCTCGATCACCTTCTTCTCGTACGTCCTATTGTAGGAGGACGTCTGGTTGTAGGTGGTCATACTGAGCTGCTGGTTGCCTGCAATGGAAAGAAAACTCGTCACATTTGAGTGGAAAGAGAGCATGGGAACACATAAAATTGTACGCTACGGCTACTATAGACGAGTGCGGGCACGTAGTGACATAATCCACTTAAACAGGCAAAAAACGCCAGCAGAACAGCTGCATGAGCGTTCGAACTACTGTGTGATGAAATGCTAATACGCCTGCGAGAGCATTGAGTCATGCAACTTTGAATAGAGGAGGCATTTCCGCTGAACTGCATTGAAAACAACTCTGGCAAGCAACAGACTCATGACAGATAACTAGGTGAATCAGGAGGAAAACATACCGAGAAAAAAGAAAACAAAAGAAGTAATAAAGTCTGGAGTCAAGGCAACTTAGAGGAAGGGTTGGCAATGCGTTTCGCTTCTTTCTAGGAACTGGCCTCACTATCTGTTGGCTGAGAATGGAAAGAAAGAAAAATAGAGGTTTCAAATAAAGTGGAAAAGGGCTGCAAAATAATCGGGAACAAACAGCTGTGAAAACGATCAAATATAATAGGACCAATTATCTCGTTTCACCAATTTGGATTTCTCCAGGAAAAGAATTGTTCTCAAAAATTTAGATGGTCATGTGAGTGCTATCAAAATCGCATCAACAAGCATCAAAATTGGTTAGATGAACTTTCCAGTCAACTGCAGCCGAAGAAATTCATCGCTTTAGGACATCTTTTAGGGTACAACTGTCGGAAATCCTCTCCTTATGGACTATTTTCTGTTTAGCCTTCAATAAGGGATGAGGTTCTACGTCGGACCTCCTCTAGAATTCTCTGGAAGCGAGAATTCTTCGTAAATATGAACTGATTTTAAAATACGTCCTAGAACTCCTAGTATGATATACAATAGAAGGTTTCTAAGGACCTCTGGACGTTAGCCTCGAAATCCCAGCAGTTCTTGAGAATAATGAAACATTCCTTGATATTATTTTGAATTTACGAAGGATTCTCGTTACTGTACAGGACTAGAGTTCTAGAGTTTAATTTTTGGATTTTCAACAAAATGACGACATTGTCAATAGCTAAGAATAGGATCGAGCAAAGAAAAAAAAAGAAGGAAAAGAAAAAGTGATAGAAACTCTGTCTCGTTTTTCTATCAATTTATCCATAATCATTGATTAGCTTTTGCTCCAAATTACTCGGAAAAATTAAATAGGAGCATCTCAATTAAGTTGGTAAATTCTGCTTTGGTTGGAATTGTAAATGAGAACATTTTAAGTGACGCTTTTTACATCAGCATCTGCTTACATCTTCCTTAATAAATATGTAAAAAGATTAATAAATAAACAGATGAACAAGAAATTCATTAAGAGGACAAATAATTAATTTAACTGTGGACGTGCAGCCAAAGCTACCCGTTCTTGCTTTTACACCGCCAGAGCAACGTCTGCGAATCCTATGCACTTCATCCAGTACTTCTTAGAGCACTATGTAGCCAACAATACTCAATTAGCCGACGGAGACGCTGTTTGTGGAAAAGAGGGCAGCCCTAGAAATTGCGAGTTAGTCGGGCGTGATTCTAAAGCAACTGCCAGTCTAGGCTCAAGGCTCTAGCCATTTCACACCTGCGTTTTTGGCCCCTTTCCAGAGGTGGATGGGAATTTGTGGAATTCCACGGGAAAATAAGCAATATTCAGCCCTAGCCTTTGCAATGATCACAGAATTTACCCAAAATTTATCAAGAAAGGTGAGGTTTTTCACACTGGTCTGTATACCTCTTTTTTGTTTGTTTTTTGGTTAAATTTCTCCATATTGGGTTGGTGATGATTTATTTCGTTTTATTTACAGTGACATAAACACACAGTTAAGAGGCATCGTAAGTTTTGGCAGAGTCAACATTTAGGTGAAAATGGTATAGTACTAACTATGCTGTTCTATGCTATACTATCTTGGACATAACAGCTCCTTTGGAAGAAGAACTGGACCACAGCAGGTGGAGATTCTTCTCCTTATTTTAATGTACCACTAGGTGATCCCTGATGTAATTAATTAACGTAATTAACGCATTACTAGTGCCTTACTGATGAGTATTATAAAATCCTACATTTTATGATGAACTTGTGCGTGACAGAAATAGACGAAGTGGAAATCACGCCCTTTTTCCTCTTTGGTTTCTTCTAAATAGGCCTCAACAACCTATGACACATCGATTGCTCATAATTCAGGACCACTACTTGAGCAGATTGGGAAGTCCGACTATCGATAAACCTCGGCATACTTGCACAATAATTTGCTTGTTTTTTTTTGAGCTTCAAGCGAGGTTAGCAACTAGTTTATTCTGGCTTACGTTTCGGCAAATCGCCGTCTTCAGAGCCTGAAATGGGCGACTCGATAAGCTAACTATCCGGTCAAATCTCTACAGAACCACACAAACGAAACGCTAAGCCTGTTTTTCAATCATGAAGCTAGCTGCTACTAGCTCAAAATATTTGAGCAGAGTTCAGACGAAATTTACTCGGATCTGCCAGTGTAAAATCGATCCAGTCAAATACCTACTATGCAGTGACAAACTGATAAAGGAAGTCACAAAGAAGGAAAATGTCACGTGGAAGCTCTTCAAGTTCTGTAAACTATTATGAGCTACGAAATTATTGCCCACATACTCTTTTTTTAAATATATTTTTACTTTGCAGTAAATATAACTGTGTCAAATTTCTCGAGAATTAGTCGTGAAGGAAAATCACACCCCCTACTACTTTTTAGATTCAAGTCTTTAAGCCCTGATTATGGCAAGAATCTGGGGCCGGGCCTAAGACTAAGCAGGCATTACGAGGGCAGTTTATCCGTTGAACAATCGACTCATTCGTCTTTACACTTTGGAGAGCTGGTGAGATCAATTAATTAAATCAGTACCTCGGAACTCGATTGGAAAATTTAAACACATAAAAAAGAGAGCCCTGTAGCAGTTTTTTCTTTTCTCCAAGATTGAACTGCTCTCTCTTAATCAAGCCGTCAAATTTTTGGCTTCTTCAGGACCAAATATTTAAATTCGAGTGTAATCTACACGTTATTACGTTGCATCAATCAATAAGTTTGATTACCAGTCACGATATTTTACTAGCGGTTTTTAATTCATTGACAAGGCCACAATTATCAATGTGAGGAGGAGCTTAAGTGAAAGAATATTGTAAAGCCGAGCAAGAAATAAAAATATGCTTTCATGGTGAAGCTGTTTGAACAATCGCTGCTAATCTCATAAAAGTAAATGTGAGAGACGTTAAACAGAAGTCAAATCACAGCAGATTGAGATCGTTAAAAGAATTGGTCGACCGTAATACTGGAGGAAGCACCTCGTCGCCGAGCGCGTAACGAGCGACGGAACGACTGCTGGCGGTGATTTGAGGTGGACTATAGTGGCGTGGCGAGACGATGACTCGAATGGGGCCAGGATGCAGATTTCGAAAATGGCCGTTTTTTGCCGCTGAACGGGCAGTCTCCAGAGCAACTGGCCGCTTGGCTAAGCGATGCGAGGGCGAGGCCGGGAGTGAGTGGTCGCCAGAGACAAACAGTCGCCACCTGACGTGCCATGTAATGCGATTTGAATACATCGAGAGGCGTGAGCCGGCGCCCGGTGGCGAAGTTTCGCGAAGGTCCGCCGACGGCTCGCGCCCGACCGCCTCGAGCGCGCCATGGCCGAGCAGCCGGCTCTCAAGTGCTCGAACGACCAAGTTCACTGCGGGCATGCGTTCTGGAGTGTCTTGTTCTGCGCTCGCCTGAGGCGGCGCCGCTGCTCCGTACTATAAACAACACTTAGCATACAAGTAGCTCCTCATTATGGCTATGTACTCTCTAACATATACGGACAACCAGTCACCCGATGAGCCGTTTTCAGTTTAACCTCTCTAGATAGTATTTTCCCAAATTTCCCAAAGGAAGGGGCGGAGGTGCGGGGTTGGGGGGAGAGGGAAAGGAGGAATAGACGGCATTACTTAACAGGATGGTGGCGAACCTGAGACATCAGTTTTGCACCAAAGCCCGGATGAGATGCACCATTGAGATTACCCAGGGTAAACGTCTCGAAGCCAGCGTTAAAGATGGATAGGTTCGTACGATGTGATCTCAGTGTTACATCCGGCGTCCGAATACATCGCGGAGACTACCCAAAGTAAACTCGTCAACGTACCTAAAAATGTGCACCTCGCCTGGCCCTCATCGACATGTTCACCTATGTGACGTTGTCTAAACTCAACTGCTACCTGTTGTAATCATATGTATAGGTGTTAGATCACCATCCTTCCAGAAAGCGAACAAGGCCCGCGGAACATTTCCATAGGGTCACTGTGGATATTGCAGATGTACTTCTTTGACAGCTCCGCGAAATTTTTCACTGATGAATTATTCAGCACCACTTCACCACTAATGCCGTTCACCAATTTTTGAAAATCTGCTCTTACGCAGTGACGAGCACAGAGGGGAGGAGGGGAGCTGGATTCACGATTTTCCAAAGTTTTCAGCATTACTGCAGTGCTGAGCATTCTCGAGAAACTCGGATTTCGCGAGGTTTTTGGAATGAAAAAATCTGGTGTTTGGAAAAAAGTGCGCTTATTTTACTTTATACTATTTACTAGTTGCGTGGTGTGAACACTGTCTGATGATCTGATGGAACCGGTTAAAGAGTAAGCTTGAAAATCAAAATCTTGGACATGAAAATTATTATGGTTCACGTCAAGGAGCTAGCAGCTGCCTTTAAAGCTCTTGTGATTGCCGTAACTAAGGAACATTTCGCGCGCAGGTATTGACTAACTGATTTTGTCAAAGCATTTTCAAGATATTGCTGTGCTCAGACCTTTACTGATGTCCAGAATGCTCAACCATTGCGAGCATGTGGTCACCAAGCCCACAGCAGGACTTGTGAAAAATCAATAAATCAATAACATCATGCAAAACGTTTGTAAGATTCGTGATCAATTTGGTGGATTGCCCCAATAGGCAGATTTCAATTTGGATTGGATCTAAACTGAGGAAAATCGATAAACTCGATCAATAATTTGGTATCTGAGTCGATCCTATCCTAAGAGAAGTACCTTAAGTCCTGCGCTGGATCTGGTTAGCGTCTCATATTTCCGAGCTCCTTTTTTCGTCACCTCGTCTACAGATGCTCTTTCACCGTTTGAATTTGGCGCCACGCACGTCGCCTATATTTTTGAAAAAAAAAGTGTCGTAAGGACTGCTATGTTTCAACATAAATACGCGTCATTACTATGCTACATCAGAACACTGACCATAAAAAACACCTACTATGTATTGGAAATCTATAACATAATGGACTTAAAATACCACTCATAACATCCAATTTTACAGATATAGAAGCTAAAACCCAGGAGTGAATATCATCGGTTGAAGTAATACAAAAACGAATATTTATTTCCGTAATTTAAATAATTCATTTTTTGAAGTATGTAAATGCATAATACTCAACAATAAAATGTAATAAAAACACAGTTTTCAACGCTGAAAAGATCTACTGGGTTTATGAGTCTGAATCGAGGCGTACTGAGCGAGTGGGCCATTAGCGTAGTGTACAACTTTTCTATTATATTTCGAAGCAGCCAATGATGTTATGAGACTTTCTTGAGTTTGTGTACAGCACGTCAAGTGCGAACAGACACTATACTGGCAATTCATGGCTCGTGCACCCTTCTTCTCATGGTACACCTTTCTTTTTAAAATAAATAAGATATTTGATAAATAAATAAATAAATAAATAAATAAATGAATAAATAAATAAATAAATAAATAAATAGGTTTTGCGACCATACTGAATAAAAAACCTCCAAGACATGAATGCGTGAACAAACATACAACTAACAGAATTATTTAATCAGCTAGAAAGGAGAAATTGGGTTTGATCAGAGAAACAACTCGGAAACAGAGAATACTTCTCTACTACTATACTACTAGAGATACTAGAGCGAAGTTGCAAATTTGACGTAGGAAACCGTGAAGAGCTTTGAAACAATGGGACAATAGATTCGTAATAATGAAACAATCCATTCACCATTCTCACAAAAACTGAACTTTTTTCTACATTTTTCCGTTGCAAAGGTTCACTTCGCCTCTTTTAAAATCACTTCTTCGACTTTGACCAACTTTTAAATTTTGCTGGTTGGCAACTATTATGTAGACATCCGAACGCAAAAAAACAATGTCATTCTCAAATTTGAGTCCGATTGCGTGACCAGTAAAGCAGACATAATTCTGAGGCAGTGCTTAGAAAAGCTGTGGATAATCATTGGCCGAAACGTGGATGGTTTGGGAATTTTCCTCCTAGGGATACCAACATACAAACCTAGATAACGATGAGCTGAAGACTGCAGGGAAGCGATGGATTTGAAACTGTGTTTTCGAATTTGTTTTGAAATTGAGATTTGAAACTGCACGAGCAGCAAGGATTGATGTTCCTGAACTAATGTTTATGGAGAATTCGAGACCGCTCAACAAGGTAAATGGCTCTATATGTAAATTTTTCCAAATGGATCGTCAGAAAATGGCACGACTTTTGACCATTATTCGTGGAATAATACTCCTGAAAGCATGGAAAGCAGGGATGAGCGGAATTTCGGTCTCCGGAAGTCGGAAGTTCCTGGATTCTTGCCTCATGCGAGCTTCTGGTTCCTAGATTTCTGGACGAACTCAGACGTGCTGTACTCGTCGCTCCAAATTTCGCCATATTTTGAACTTCCCCCAACTTCCGACTCCCGACATCCGGTCTCATGAAGTACTTCCGCTCATCTCTGATGGCTAGTGCTCCATCTGCATACTCGCCGAATCTTCCTCTTCCTGACCACCACTCTTAGCAGGGGAAAATTCCCAATTTTTGGTATGAGTTTGAAGCTCCACTTTGTGCTCTACTGCACTTTAAAATCACATGCACTACTATCGCATGCCAGACTTCTAAGATGTTGGAGCTGGCCAACAAGCGCTGCGATTGCAAAGCTGTGCCGATACTATGTACGGAAGCGCATTCGGGTCGAATACATCTGGGATACAAGGCACGGAGTTTCTCCGTTCAAAATAAACATTTCGTAATGAAACCACTAATGACTTCCAGTCATTAGCAAATGAAATGAAAAACGCAGAGATTGTGCATACCTGTTCTAAAGAGTAACCACCAATTAATTTTTATGTGTCAGCTGTGAGTCTAAGCTATGAAATATGAAATGAGTAAAAGAGCCCTCTTGTGGAAGCGCTAGCTATCTATTACCTGAGATACCGACAGTTGCACAAAAACTGACAGATGTGTTGCAGACCACTGCAAATATATTACACCTGCACCAAGAAACTTCTAATGCATCATCATTTAGCCTCCATAGGAAGTGTGAATTCGACATTTTCAATGAAAATTCACAAGACCTCTCGTCATGTCGCACTATTTTGTTACCTCCACTTTTAAGGGAAGTATCGTGCCTTTACAACATAGATTATTCAAATACAAAAAAAATCTATGAAAATGTTGACGCTGCCTGTCTCCTCGGACTCGACAATGATTAGTTATAAGTGAAACGATTTTTGTTGAGTTTCACTTATAACTGATCATACAATCAGTTGAAAAGGTTTACGTTGTTGAATATGAATGTGGCTAATCAACATGATGAAATATGCAATATGTTGTCCTCTCAAACACGAAAACGTTATAATACCAGAGAGAAAAATGTTTCAATCTTTTTTTGATATGCTCATAACTTAGTCTTAGTGATCTTCAATCAAATTTGACTTATGAAATTTAAAAAAAAACTGAAAAAAAAACTAATCATTGGGAAAGTTACCTTAAAAAAGGGACCTATGTAATGACAAATGAATAAGAATTAAATAGGTAAGTAGCAGTGGCGGAGGGGCGGACGCCGGGGAAGGGCAGCCACCCCCCCCCCCCCCGAGAATGGGTCGCCAAATTTTTGAAATTATTTTACAATGCAAACAAAAATCTTGTATTAGTTTTTTAATTGTTTATTTTTATTACTACTATTTCTAATATAATTTTTATTAATTATTAATTATTATAATTAATATTTTTAATAATAACGGCGGAGACCCCATTTTTTTCCACGCCCCCCCCCCCCCCCTGCCGCCTATTTTCAGCGTCCGGTAAGTAGGTAAGTATACCTATTTGCTATATTTTGTTTATTTCGTATGGCATCAGAAGAATTAGGTCCAGAACTGGGATCGGCAAAACGGCTCTGGCTTATTAATGTAACAAACATCCACGCGTTATGACCATTTTTGCAGTAATTTAACCGATTAACGATTTAACGAAAACCTCTAGAAATCGGTTTAAATTTACTCCGTTGATAAATTGAAAATTTACTGAGGGTAGCTTCGACTTGTATTCCTAGACACTCCATCTAGTAGCATACATATTTGCTAAGTACAATATGTATTACGTTTAATAATGTTCTCATAGCAGATAATAGAAAGGGGAAGGAATAGGAGCATCTAACAAAATGAATTGGTTAAATATTGAATATAGGAGAGAAGAAAACACAAGCGTAAACATTTTTGAAAAATGTTCAGGATCGTCCTTTGTAAGGTAAAAAAAGACTGATTTACTGCCGTGGAAGTGATTACGATTGAACTCAGCTCATTACGAGACTTTTGAAATTGATCTGATGGATTCGAACCAAATGAACAGTGGGGACCAGCGCTCATTAGAAACCTATGTATAAAAGTATTTTTGTCCAGTTCCTATTTCCGACTAAATGATCTTGCCTCTAGCTATTTATACGCACTGTTAAAGTGCGTTTTTTTCTGTCAGAACCCTGTAATGCCACTGAAAATTCTGAATTTTTCAACGCTCCTCCACTGTACTAGGTCGGCAAGTGTGTTCGTAGCGTTTCTGTTTCGGATTTTATCTTAAAATTATTCGTGCTTTCTTTTGAAAATGTATATTATTCGAAAGAGCTCTTTTTGCTCTACAAAACTATTACAATCGCTTTTTCTTATAATCTAATTATTCCCAATTTTCGAAGGACGTCCAAGTTATTTTTCTACACGACAATGCTGGCCCCCACGTTGCAAAGTCGTCAAGGCGGCTTTACAGGAGCTCGATTGGGAAGTTCTAATGCACCCGCCTTACTCTCCGGACCACACACCTATGAATTTTCACCTTTTTCGCTAGTCGTCCATTCAAGTGAGGGGCCTCTCCTTCGACAATGAAGAGGACCTCGAAAACTGGCTCACCAACTACTTCGAATACGAGCCCAGAGATTTCTGGCGAGATGGCATGAATGATTTGGTGAAAAGGTGGGAGGAGGTCGTAAACAATGGCGGAGGTTACATAGTCGATTAAATTGTTGTTGCAGTTGTTGTTATTTTCGATAAAACTTGATTATAAAAAACGCTACCAACTTACTTACCAACTTAATAACAAATGAACGGGTTAGCCGGTTCGGGAACCCAATTTTATATACCCTAAATCACTGTGTCTACCATTCGCAAGTAATTTTGCGATTCTAATAAAGCTATTCGTTGCTTCCTTCCAGTCATTCCGCCAAATCCAACAATTTTTTACCACATCGCACAAGTACATTACTAGCAGCTTTCTAACGACAGCTGACGACACAAAACAAAGGTAGTGTTGCTGTTCATCTTTGCTATGCTGAGGTGCAGAAGAAGGGACACTGGAATGCGAATATCCGCTACTGCGAGGCGATAAAGAAAGCCAGTGAGAGGAGTATTGTGTTCTTTTCCACATTCGCATTATAGTGATGGTGCATATGTGCAAGGAAGTTTGCCCAGCGAAGATATTATTCGGTTGTCGCGAAAGTTTCCCGCCACTAACTGTTGTGTATTGTCGGATTTTTCAAACTTCTTCCCTAACTTTCTGTCAACAACGTATATAAATGTTATTCAACAGCGTAGCAATAAACAATTTGTCCCACCATCCCACTGGGAGTAAAACCGAAGAAACTGCGTCGTTGACTTGAAGCATGTTTGGCTGCTAATACTTTACGAATTAAAAAAAAAACACAGCAACGCAAGCGATTCGACAAAAAGCATGTGTCATGCTATAGGCCCTTCCTGTATCTCTTGATTCACGGTCAAGGTTTGGTTCTGTAAGTTTGAAGACGTCGGTTTCGGCTTGAGGTGAAACAGGATCTCGTCTATCAGCTCAAGTGGATAATGAGCGTCTTCTGGGGCCCATTGAATAAAATCGCCCATGGCCTTGGAACTTCAGCGAAATTAGAAACTAGCAGCTTTTCATCTGCTTCTTCTCGGAGGGAGAAGGAAATGCGAGGTATGGAAACCTCATGATCCGAGAGACTGTCAACTTCAAGTGCGGAGGATGCGTGCCTGAACTTTTGGCTTTTCCACAAACTTCCGCCTGGGTCGCAAACTTGGTTGCGAGTGACGAGAAACGGATTCCTTAGGTAGACCACATAAGGAAATATAAATATGGGTAGCTCGGACGCCGTCAACCTTGTAGTCCACTGCTGAAGCGGGAACTATCTCCTAAGAGGGCAGTGCTCAGTGTTTGATGGAATTACAAGGAAACCGCTCCTTGGAAGCTGCTGCCAACAAACCCGCCTGTTACCGCCAGACTTCTCGTCAATAATGGTAGCACATATAATACGTAATTGTTAGTTGTATTGAAAAGAAAAATCAATTTGAAAAGGAAGTAATGAAATGGCGAAAAACTTTAGCAACAACATAGTAGAAGACATGTCGAAAGGGGGTACTTGATCACTTTTCCTCCCAAGGATAACTGTTACCTCTGTTATGAAAAGACTGTGGATTTCCAATGAAAGGTGTTTTGGACCATTACATGTCTTCCGGGTCCATTTTTCGGCGGAGAGATCATTTTTTTCTCCCACATGGCGGTCGTGGAATGCCCCCCTGCGCTACAAATTCGTGGAATGTGCGAAGTCTAGACAGGCGCCAAAATGCTAAGAAAAACAAACTTTGTAATAGCATTCTTCACTGACGAATTGCCCCGTCGGTTACTCGACGAGATAGCTGGTCCATCCAAGTCTAGGATGGGACCTAGCTCGTAACGTGAGGTTGAGATCATGAGCATGGGTACCCAAACACCTTAAACTAGGTAGAGCTATAGGTCCACAGCATATGCCTGAGTTCTAGCGGCTACTTGTTGGTTTTGGAGGAATAAAACTAGTGGTTAATAGGTTTGAGGAAAACCACAACATGGTACATAGAACATTCGCGAAAAATTGGCATGGGATGGTCGAAGCATCTGTGGGAGATGTGGGACCCTATGCATGTGCCGTGCATGTTGATCAACTCAGAATTGAATTCAAGGTGAGAAATATGAATCTATCTTTCCCAAAAGTTGTGCTGAAATGGTTTAAATCTTCGTATATAAACACTGAAAAGGGTCCATTTTTCTAGAGCCAGACGCGAAAGCCTTGCAAAATCCTCCAATCTCCCAACAATATGTATAGTAGAGAATGATAGCGAGAAACGCGCTGATTTTAGAGGAAAAAAGCGATTTATGGAGCCAGATAATGGCTATGTTTACGTTTATGTTTATGTTTTTTTAATGTCTATGTCATGGTGTCCTATGGCGTCCTATTTGTAGAATTATCACCACAGTGAGTCACAGAAATCTGATGCTCCAGCTAAGGAGCAAAAGAAAAGACGCCTACTCTTCTTATGGCTTAATGACCACCTAAACACGTGATTAATCAGCAATAGACTGATAGTAATGCATGATTCAGCAGGTGAGCATCGGCAAAGAAAAAATAGCGGAAAAAGTGAACCGATAACATATGTGACCAGAAAAGCAAAAATCCCTCGGTCGGTGGTACATAATTGTATCACAATCACATCATGATTTGAAAAAAACTATATATCATTTTGCTCCGTTTCTTCACAGGCTGAGAATAAAATATCAAGTAAACATATCAGAGTTATGCTACTATCTCCTGCGAAAAAAAAATTGTATATGCTTAGGATTTCAGAAAAAAACATGCCAATAAAATGTGCATTAACAATGCAACATCATGTCTATCGCTATAGTTAATTTGAAGGGGACTGAATATACGTAGAAGAAGGATGAAAAGTCCCGTCCTTAAGAATGTCCTCAAATTTCAAAGATTTGTTCAGTCATTTACTTACCAGTCTGGCCGTCCGGCTGATAGGTGGGAAAGTAGAAAAGGTAACATGCTGATAAGAAATGTAAGAGCATTCCTTATATCAAGCAAACTGCACTGAGCGACACTACATCGTTACTATGAAGTTCGAAGAAAAACGAAATTCACAATGGACTGGGCTGTTGAAGGTCGGTGCTAAAATTTAACCGACACTACCAACAACTTTACTGAGAACTCATTACATCTACTTCTGTAGTTAGTGATTTCACTCAGTTCCCGCTGATCTAAAAAAGACAAAAAAACAAGTAGAAAAACATACTGTTGAAGATTGACTTTTTTCAAGCGTTCCTACTTTCGCAATTCTAGCAGAAAGTAGAATATTTCTTACTTACTTGCAACTTCGTAAAGTAAGCGGTACACCTACGCATGCCATTTCGATATCTTCAATATGGGGAGTCTAGCATCTGTCACTGCTCACCCCTCCTGTTCTTTAGCAACTTTATTGGTGCTATTTTTTGAACGCTTTTCCCTTCGCATTTCTTTAGCAGAAGGTACATAGATAGCATGGAACTTCGTAAAATTAACGCTACACCTACGCATGCTATGGCGACATCCCCAATGTGGGGTGTAGGAAATAAGAAACAAGACAATAGGAAAAGTAAACAGAATGTTAGAGTACAGTTGCACTGCAAACACCTCCAACTTGTCTCTAAGGAAAACGAGGATATGGCCGGATGTTTAGCCACGAACTAGTAAGAATTTCGTTGTTTGGAACCTTTTTGAGCCAATGGAAGAGATTAATGATCCACTACCCGGCCATAGTGCCGAGGCGATATTTGCATAACGTCGATTTTTTCCAGACAAGGAGTGTGACTATCAATTTCCCTGTGGCAAAGTGTCCACTGGGAATGAAACGCCAGACTGGTCAAAGAATAACAAACAAAAGTTCACTCATAAATGATTATATGCAGTATTCTGCTTCTGAAATGTTACAGGAAGAGAATGGGAGAGAAAGGCTAAATGGGCAATCGACGAATTAGCCATTTTTGAAAGTAGGATAGCCTTTCACGAACACATCTTCAGTCAATTGAAAGAAACTATGAAAGAAAAGAAAGGGAGTGCTGAGTAACTTCTCTAGCCAAACCTCTGTCGAACGCCAACATTTCAGGAAGCACTGAGCAACAATGGAAGCCACGTTGAAGCAAAGAGATGACACATTGGAAGCGAATTGCCCACAAAAGGAATAGCGGTTCGATGGTTATAACGGCAAGGTGTGAATCGCCATGTAGGAAAGGAAAAAGTCGCTGATAAAATGACGGCAAGAAAATGACGTAAGAAGCGACTGAAGCGACATAAACACCCACTCCTTCCTGATTGTACATGAAGTGGTGAAACTTCCGGCTAGAGGGTGTAACCTTTCAGCGAAATCGAGGGCTCTTTTAGGCAGAATTTGATGTGCAAGGTGCGCAAAAAATACGGTTACTAGAAAAAAAAGCACAGAGAAAAAGCCTGTGTAAGTTGAGGCAGCCCTGTTACCTTTAGGCTTAGTGCCTCGAACTGAACAAAATCCATCACTTCTCGGGATATCCTGTACCTTCCTTTGGCCCTGAGATGGTGAGAGGTCGTTGTCCCTGGCAATAATAAGGATGAGATTTAGAGCAGCTCATGTCTGGAGTGTAGCAAGAACCTACCAGTCCTATTGTTTGAGATCTGTACAATTTGACGGCCACTTGAAGAAATCACCAAACCCTTAAGTTCGTATATTTTCGGCTCAGTTTTGAATCAATCAAACACCGTTCCCAAAAAAACAATTTTCTGAAAGGACCTCCTGACTGAGCGCGGCTCTGAAAGAGACCTCTATGTTAGAGAGGTACGCGTTATTACCAAAATTTTGACCCATTTAGTAATTTGATGCCCCCCCCCCCCAGCTCCTCGCTCTCCTTGCTGACGTGAGATAACTTTCCCGGACGAACAATGAAGTACACATGACTAAATAACTCCATCCCTCAAATTTTTCAAATAGATACTAAAAAAACATTTCCAGACAAAATATTTCTCTTTTGGCTTGTACCGTATACATATGACCGAATCGAATATATTTGACGCAGTTTTCGAATATTCGAATAATTCATTTATTCGATTTTTCAGGGATTGAGCGCATTCGAACCATTCGTGACTATTCGTCCATTCGAGTTGTTCATAATTGAAGTTCTAATAATTCGTTCATTCGGGTGCCTTGAGAAAACTAAAATTCAAACAATTCGTTCATTCGACCGTCCGAAGAATGGCAAATTCGAAATATTCGTTTGTTCCGCCCGGGAACACTTTGATATTCGAATAATGATGGTGTGGGCTATTATAGAGAGCCACTCTCATCCACTGACAAGGTTATGCCTGAGAGGCTCGTTGCGTTCCCCAACAATTCCCGCAAATAACCTAATGAGATTCTGACATGCTCAGAGGCCGATCTTTGTAGATGCGAGTAACAATGTTTGATAATCGCAGCCAGGAACGAAAACTTTGAAAGCTGTAGTATTGTAATGGTATTGAACAGAATATTCGATTCGAATTATTCATTCATTCGGTGATTTCGTTCATTCGGTAGGCGAGGAAGTCCTACATTTGAACAGTTCGTTCATTCGCCAGTCATCTCATCCGAGCGCCTGAGAGCGGCGGCGTTTTCCTTCGTTTTCCTTTGCTTTTGTCCATTTAACCCTCTCTTCTGTTATTCTCCTATTTTATCAACTATTTCGATCTCGTCGTAATTTTTGGCTAACAGAATCATCTTTCCTTTACTCACGTTTGATTTCTCCGCTTAAATTGCATGTTTTTCCCCGTTATTTTTTGTGCGGGTCCTTTTTTCCAATACCTTAATTGCTCGCATCCGGGTAGGTCAAATATGCCGGCTAGGATCACTCGCAGTGGTAAGAACAAAGGAAATACTTCTCCTCCTTCAGCTCTACCCGCTGGAAATGAAAACAGTCAGGATAAGTGCGATAATGCATGTAAAGAGGATTATATCCAGATGACTGCGGACGATTTGATTGCATCCACTTCGGAGCGTGTCCAGGATCCAATCGCACAAATTATGCTACGAGTTCTTTCAGGGAAGATACCTAGAAACATCTCTGAACTGGTGGAAGCGGAAAAGCGTTCCCGCAGCCTAGTTATCAGTGGCACAGAGGAACCACCCGAAACGATGCGCACTTCGGAGCGACGGGACCATCTTGAGAAAAAGGTGACCGATATTCTCGACGCTATTGACGTCGGCTGATTTCCTTCAGAGGTATTCTGGATGGGTAAACCTAACCCTTCACGTAGTCGTCTTGTCAAAGTGATGCTACCTTCTAGCTTTTATTGGCGTAGGGCTCTAGCAAACGCTCGTTTTCTACGCAACTCAGACTTCCACGGTGTGTATATACGTAAAAGTATGAGCGCTGAGGAGCGCAAGCGAGAATTTGAGTTGAGGCAACTAGCTAGGGACCGCAATAAAGGTAAGAAGGACAGGGAATGGGTAGTTTACCGGGGTCAGCTCGTTCATGTATCGGATCTTGCCAACAGGAGGTCGGGAAACGCCTAGCCTCGCATGGTGTCCTTGGAAAATTTAAAGCTTTCTTGATTAACGCACGAAGTCTTGTTAACAAATTTCATATTTTGCATTCCTTTTTAGTTCACTTTAAACCTGATGTTGTTTTTGTAACTGAAACCTGGTTGACTAGTAAAATTCTGGATTCTGAAGTAGTAGGGGACTTGCCTTATTCTGTTTTCCGTGTGGACAGGAGTAGACGAAAAGGAGGGGGTGTTTGCTGTATAGCGTCAGGTAAACTTTTAGTGAAATTATCGGAGTTGAGCCGTTCTACTGAAGCCGAAATTTTATCCGTTGATATATTTTCGCCATCTAACCTCTCTTGCTTGCGTATTATCACTGTATACCGGCCTCCTGATAGCGTCAGATCTGATGATGAAGAGCTTCTCGATATACTCTGTGACCTTACATGTGAGCATTATAATACCGTAGTTGTGGGTGACTTCAACCTGCAGATAGAATGGACCACTTCTACACCTTTAAATAACATATCTTACAAATTTCTGGAGTTTTTCCGTAACTGTGACTTGAAGCAACACGTAATGGAAGCAACTCATGCACATAACGTACTCGACCTTGTGGTATCTTCTTCTCCTATTGTATGTAACGATAAAACTGAAGCACCTTTTGCAAATTCTGACCACAACATTGTTCGTTTTGACGTAGCTAACGAAACAATTCCTCCTCTACATGTTCCTAGACCCAACTTCCTCAGAGTAGACTATGCTTCACTCAACGAGTACTTCCTTGCTAAAGACTGGCTGACTTTGTTTGACTGCTATACATCAATAGATGATGCATATCGTCGATTCTGTATCACCATCTATAACGCACTCTCAAAATTCGTACCGTTCAAGCTTCCTTCTCAAACTACGCTCCCCTATCCTCAACATATTCGTAACCTAATGGCTCAGAAACAACGAATCTTTTCATGTCTGTCAAATCCATTATCCGACTCTAGGTACAAGAAAGTATGTTCTGATTTGAATTTTCATGTGAAGAAATTTCTATCAAATCATGAACGCAGACTTGCATCGAAGGCCTCCTCGAGATTTTTCTTCCAATACGTTAATCATAAACTGAAAACTAGCGGCAGACTACCAGCTATTGTAGATAAGTCAGGAGTTTGTCATAATAGAGATGCAGGAAAGGCATGCGCACTTGCGGAATACTTCGCTAGTGTTTTTTCTGATGAAACTCACTTTGAACTTTTAGGGACGGCACCAGTCGTACCCTTCCCTATCAAATATCCCTGCTCTAACATCCACTTTTCCCCACCGATGTCTTCGGAATTCGGACCAAACTTAAACCCTCAGTGACTGAATCTTTTGATGGTATTCCTCAAATTGTTTTTAGGGAATGTGCAAAATCTCTCTGCACTCCCCTAGCTCATATTTTTAACGTATCTGTGATTCTTGGTGAAGTGCCACAAATTTGGAAGGAGGCGTTGGTTACGGCTATTCCAAAAACTTCCAGCGCTAGAATCGTTTCCGACTTTCGACCGATCAGCTTGACATCCGCTGCTGTTAAAGTGATGGAGCATATTTTGCGCGATAAAATCTTGTCGTTGCTTTTGAAGTTCAATGCGTTGCCCAGTGAGCAACATGGATTTCTACCAGGGTCATCCACGACCACCAACCTAGCTGATAGCGTCTTTGACTGGAACTTAGCGCTGAAGAAGGGCTGCTCTGTTGATGTAATCTACATTGATCTCTCGAAAGCTTTTGATAGGGTGTCTCATCTGAAACTTATTTATAAGCTACAAACGATCGGCATTTCTGGCACGCCCTCTCAAATAAATAAATAAATAAAAAGTGTACTCCTTGTTCTAAATCTAGTCGAATAATGGCCAAAGGTAGGCATTTGCAGATAGTTTCTTCATTTTCTTGTTTCTCATCCACGCTAACCATCTACTTTCTTGTCTCACTTTTCATCATAAGTTGAAGTCATATGCCTTTGGCAGGGTGCTGCTCTAGTGCAATAGACGAAAATGGTGCACGCCTCTGTCACGATTCGAATTGAACATCTTCAAACTGGCCCTCCAAAGGTCTCCGAACCTCGCCCAGAAGAACCATGCTTATACAGGCTGATCCATGTAGTCAAAACATGGTATTATACAAGTCGATGTGTGCTACTTGAGGCGCATCGGGAACATGAATTTCGGTTTCAGCAAACTTGTTGTAACTCATGCTTTGCCGAAATTCTTTCCCCACGAGGTATAGGATGAATTTTACGTTTTTAGCCTAGAGTAGTCCTGGAAATCTGCTCCTTTTCCTGCTCTACTTTACTGTATCAGGAGGGGCATCATAAAGCACTCCATGTAATATGATAGTTTGAGGAAAGATAAATGAAAAATATCTGTGCAAAAAAAATTTACTGTAGAGGTAAAAGTTCATCAGCTCAGCTCGAGGGGTGCATTTTTTTTCTTCCTAGATGGTCCTTCACCCTGCTCACGGAGAACAAATGATCTCTTCAAAGGATTGGTATAGTGTGCGTCGAAATAGCGACTCATCCATGTTTTGGGTTCCCTCATAATTTTTAAAGAGTTTAAGCTTTTCTTCCTAAAAGAAATGTGTGATCAATGAGAACAAAGGTCAGCATGATGGTGTCAAGTCTGGGTTGTACGGCGGTGACATGCAGAACTTCAAATCCAATCTTTGAAGTGGGAGCGATCGACAGACCGATAGGCGTCCTTGATTTTGGTTTAGGTACCCACTTTCCAAGGTGTTTTCAAAAATGCACGCAGTATTCACGCATTTGGACAAGCTTGAACCCAGGTAAGAAACATGAGAACGACTCCCGCGAATATCCATATTTCCTCAACCAAGTACGTATATGTACTGCTCTGTTTGGGGATCCACAAATTCTTGAGCAAATAAGGAGTCAATACGTGTCGAGCATCCGAATTATATTACATACAACGGTTTTCATCACCTGTGTTGGTTTCATATCTGCACGTAAATTACAATACACAGGACAGTTGACAGGGTTAGATTAGAACACTTGACAGAACTAAATTTCATTACATAGAGCAGTCACTTATTGTAATATTGTGCACCGATTTCAAACTTGCACACATTACATTTGTCTGTATACCTCTTTTATTCGCTCATTCAAGATTCACGAAAAACTGCCACAGAAGAGGTGGTATAAAGCGTTCAACAGCTTCAGCTGGAGAAAGGTGAAATTCTACACGAAGTTCTAGAATTTTTTTATTCCGTCCGAAAAGCTCAGTCATCCTGAAGAAAAAAAATGTTCTGTCTCCCGGATGCTGAAAAATGCTCCCAGCAGACCCATGACATTGCATAGGCATTTCGTTTCGACGAATTTAGCTAGCGAAGAGACAGACGTAGGCCCAGTCAGCGCACTTCCTGCGTAACTCTATCCGAAGGTGGATTCCGAGACCAAAGATCAAGAACAGCAGCTGAGACCTACGCCCATGTGGATGAAGATGTTAATGTTTCTCTTGTAAATAGTGGAGAAAAACTACAAGGTGTTCTGCCTTGATGAGACACCCTACTTTTCAGGATCCAAATTTAGCAGAAACTTTCCATATCTTTCTTGTCTTCAAATTAATCATTTATTCGGCATTTTATCTGCACGAAATCACACACCAGACGAGAAATCACAACGAATGACTAGTTTCTTTATTCAATAGAGCAGGCGGGAACGATCTTTTCTCCGGTCATCGACGGCCAAGCCTCATCAGGTTGCCGAGGTTGCAGTCCTCGCAGAGCAATTGTCGCCTCAGGCCGCGTTTTCCGAGTCTCATCATATTCGACAGGTTATTTCGTTTCAGAAATCGCACGTCTGGCCTCATCCTGAACAAATACATTCCTAGAAAAGTTGTGAATTTCCTCGGCGTGGAGCTAATAGTTGGACATCGGAAGGGTCTTCCTTGCGCAAAGATCCCGCCAGACCAAGTCCTGAGGCTCTACAAAGTTTTCATGCATTTTTGCTGTTTTTCCCTTCCATATTTTCACATTTTCCTGGACAAAATCATAGGTGCAAGGAATTAACGAAGCGCAAACTAGGGCATTCGCGCTGTCAACGCCAGAACACACCAAAAAAGGTTGGCGAATTTGGCGTGGATGAGGGCATCAGTGGCTAAATTTTCTAGTAGAGTTGACCTATGGGAGAAGGGAACTATCCCAAGTAGCCTATTTCTCTATTAGAGTTTCCACAACTCTAGAAAACAAACGTTCTATGGGAACTCCGCGTTGGCGTTCATGGGAGAACACAGAGCGTGGAAAATTAACCTTTCGCGTCAATGTAAACAAGGACTCGGACGTATGGAGTGTGACTATTTTGCTCTTCTCATTAAAAACATAGTTCTTATTTAGGATCAGCTTAACGGTAACACGGACTTTCTATAAGTTCGTGAAACTGTCGAGCTATGGGTAGCTGTGGTTTTTGGCTCTTATTTCAATGAAATTCTGATTTTCCAAGGTAAAGTACGATTTTGAGCCTCACAGCAAGGTCTCGCAAGGTTTCTCTGGAGGTATGGGAGAACGCCAGCTCGGTACCGCCTCCCCCTCCCTCTTTTCCCTTTTTATGGGCCCTGAATTCAAAAGCACTTACAGCTCTGGTCGGCCAACGTCCTCGACGAGGATCTGCGTTGAAGCGAGGGAGATGATCCAGAAGAGAAGAAATAGAACCACCGACTGCCTCATTCTGTGTGCCCTGTAATGGCCAAGCGTAAGCGAAGACATCATAGCATCTCGGCACGACTATCCAGGAAGAGATGAGAGCGAGTGAATGCGGCTGGAGCCAGAGCACACTGTGACGACTACATCGGAACGGAACGGAAAGTACACTGAGAGCTGAGTTCCCGTATGAAGAGTGAGAACGCATATAATGAGCAAAGTAAATTGTCTTCTACACTCGTGGTAATGGAAACTGGCGATAATGACCCTACGGGAGTGCAAACGTTTGCTGCGGAGGCGTCGACGAGCGACGACGGACGGATGTAGCGCTCGAGAGTCTCGCGATTTTTGATGGATTTCAATGGCTTCGTGCCGAGCGAAACGTGGATTTCTGTCATGAAGTGTTGGGATGTCTTTCTGAATGAGGAACGAAATATAGGCTTCTTTTATTAACCAGATCTTTAGAGTACTAATAAATAGTCAGAATAACGACGGAAAATAAATGCTATCTTCAGTTAGATTAGTTTCACGAATTATTTCCTGCTAAAACAAAAACTATGCACATGAGTCATTTACTCTCCACCTCTCGGGAAAGTTGCAGAGAAGCATTCGGCAAAAACTATTTGCAAACAACTAGTACATACTAGTAGTAAACTGTTGCAAACTAGTTTGTCGTCATCAGCACCGTGGAAAACTAGCTGCCAAGCTTTTCATTCTGCAACTAGTTTACTAGGAAGCGGCAACAACAAATATTTCACCAGCTTTCACCACAAATGACGACTATGATGGATTTGTAGTAATATTATATTATCATAGAAATTCCCCCTCATTTACCCACGTACTCTTCGAACGTTCATAAAATAGTTGTCTGAGAGGTCTTTTGTAGGCAATGCTAAGATCGCATTGTGTACAGCTGAAAGCTGTTTAAGGCTTAACTTCAGCCACAACTTATGGCAGAACTTTTTTGGAGTTTTCCTGGAATTCTACTCTACCACGCTCATCAAGACAATATTGGAAACATGTAAACAGCTATATTAAGAAATTTGTTTACAGAGAAAAGATGGGATACGATATTGTCGTGGCACTTTGAAATGAGATGTAAACAAGCATCAGGACGTTTCCGATCCGGACCGCTTCCAGGATATCTAGGCCGGTGGAACTTTGCTATAGCTGGTTACTGGACCCTCGAGCACCCGTGCGCCTTCCACTCCCAATTAAAGGATTTTCAGGCTGTTCAAAAAGGGGTTTCTCTCATAGGTACACAGCTCTCAACAGTCGACTTCTCTTGGGTTCTTTACTGAATCTTGTTTTTTTTTTTTTGAAGATGTTGCTTCAAGCAGAAAATCGTCATTAGAGGCAGGATACGACTATACGCAGGTAACTTGAAAACTGTGTTTTGCATGATATTGAAAGATGCAAATCCCACGATTAAGACATGCGTGCCTCATGCAGAAAATGTTTTTTTTAACCAGTAGTACTACACCAGCAATGGTCAAATCCATGCATGGGACTGAGAAAATCGTGAATTTTTCGACGGTTTTGCATCGACTTTGCATTGGATTTGGAGACGCACGGGTTGTGCATGGATATGCATGGGTTCTGCGTGCGTATGCATGAGTTTTGCATGGATTTCATCATTGCTTTTGCAGAACTATTGGTTTTAAAGAGTCGTGTTTTGCAAGAGCTCTCATATCTTAATCGCGGGATTTTCGCCTTTCATTTTCATGCAAAACACGCTTTCTAGACTTGCTGAATGAGTGATTCAACTATTCATATTTGTATTCTCGTGTGGTAGCTAGTGCAACCTTTGATCAACAGCTGGTTGAAGCACATTTCACGAGCAACCACTTGACTTGAGCAAGAAGAAGCAACCTAGTATTAGAAGGCGTCAACCAGAGGAATAAAATTGACTTGAAAACCATGCTAACTCGAAAAATTTTGAGCCCACATGACGGCATGCAAGGAAACAGGAGTGAAAGATTAAAGAATGAGAAGTTAAGGCAGGTAACTTAGGGTAAGTCACCATGCAGATTTTGATAAATGTCGTGAATGAACTCCAATCTGTTTTCCACATTAGGATTGCTTCGGAACGCTTTACACCACTGTTGGGAAAATGTTCAAATTGTTACGGTTACTCTTCTGGTTTTGTTTTCCTAATCGTACTTGTCACTTGGCCACTTATATATAAATAAATAAATAAACAAATTTACTTATTTACAATAGGAAATTTTGGGATGTGCCCATAATTTTGTGGACTTTCTTCTGTGACAATTTCTGATGTTTTCCTAGTATTATTTTTTCGCTGTATATGTATGTTCGAAAGCTTTTTCTTCACTTATGTGAAAGTATCATCTTTTCATTTAGAAAAGTCATAGTGCTTGAGTCTTATGGTTAAGAAAAGGAGTGTTCAATTTTCGGGGAAACAGCTTTTTCAATACTTGTTTGTCCTATTATTCAGTTCGGGTTCGAAGCTCCTCGAGGGCCGCCCCTAGGAAGCAATAATACTGAAAGAACCACAGGATATCGTATTTTCAGGTCTAAGAATAATATGTTCGATCCCACAAGTCCCGCATCCCATTCGACATTCTAGCAGGACACATTGTCTTCAGATGTGCCTTTTGACTAACCATTAAGAAAAATGGACTTACAACCAGAGTCAAGTCAACCTACCCAACCCTTCAAGCCCCATGTGTATTTGGGAGCACCTTCAATATAGCCCTCCGTAAGCATGTTTGAGGACGTTTTTTTTTCACATTTATAAACCACAAACCTTGCGGCTCCAACCAGAACCGGAAGCTTTTTAACCTCAATTGAATACCGAGGGAAATACTATTCCGCTACTACCACTTTACAGCTCCATGCGTGAGCTCAAGATTCCAAAACAAACAAATACTTCCGAAGAATATATAATGAAGGCTTTCTAGAGGAGGAAAAGAACTTTTAAAGATTAAAGAACAACTTGAAATAGTTATTAGATAGCGGAAAAAGTTTAAGCTCGAAAAAGCGCACGAGGCTATGCTCAAATAAATAAATGCCCAACAGCCATTCTCTAGTATCAGCAGGAGGGAACAAGGAAATTTCCGGCATGAAAGCAAGAGAAAATTGCCGGCGGACGAAAAAGAAGGCTACATTTGGAGAAACTGTAGCCAAAGAAGCCCGGCAAAAGCAATTTGTACGAACAAAAGCGCAGAAATCAGGTTTTCGGCTGTTCCGGAGCTGGAATAATGTCCTTCCCGTAGGGAGACACGAAAAAGCGCGTCTTCTACATGTCCCCTCTGATGACATCTTGTCGGCTCGAGGTAAAAAAAAACGACGAAATGAAGAGTTTTCGTAGTTCTGGTATTCAATCTAGCAACGGAAACCTACCCGGACTGAAATTCATGAACGCGTAACCAAATGAAACCAGGCTAGCAGACAAACTGTAGCGTACTGCGTCTCCTAGCATTATATGGTTTATACGATAACTAATCACGCTAACCATTGTTGGTTCACTTGGTTATCGTTTCATGAATCCCAGTCCCGGTCGGCTAGCTCTTGACTAGCCTTAGGAAAAGGCAGCAGTGAAAGATTTTTCTTTACAATGCACACATTAACTAAGGTTTACCAGCAACAAGTTACAAAAAATTAGAAATGAAAATACGTAGATGAAAATATAGTATACGCATATTTCCTATAGTTTATTTTCATTATTACTCTTAAAATGTATATTATTGATTATTTGATATTATAATTAACATTTTTTGGCAATTTTATTGGCTCATCTCCGTCCACGGAGTGGCGAAGTTGTCACTCTTTTCCCTCGCTCCCCCTCCCCCTCATCCCCAACCTGCTAGCGACTCCTGTATCTGGCATTGGTGCATAGGCCTGCTAAAAGTGCTCAACTGGAGATATGAAGAATCAAGGAACAAAGATGTCATGAAGAAACAGTTACACACAACTAGAAATGAATAATTTAGAAAAATTTTCAATAACCCTCATTAAGGAAGGTAGTTTGGTAATCAGGGCAAAGTTTCTCCAGAATATCAACGCTGACAGGGTGATCTGCCTTGTGTTTATAGATGCGCTGGGAACTGTAACTGAGTAAGTACATTGACAAACAAATAACCTTAGCAACTATGTATCAATGCCGATCATGTAATTTGTTTTTCCATAAACCTGAGGGTAGCCGTTGAGAAGAGCGAAATTCCGAGTGATATTCAAGATTTCTACATTTATTCTTCTGCTTGGCGTTCTGTTATTTCTGGAACGATTGCATTTGAATAGGTAAGTCAATAATAAATCAATAAATTAAATAAATGGATGAACAAACAAACAACTATGTATTCTAGCTTTCACTTCACACCTTACAACAATCTGGTTGAGAAGAGTCCCACGACTAGAGCTCAAAAGCTCGAACAAGTAGAAATTACAGTGAAAAATCTATAGAATCAAATCATAAGAACAATAAAAAATTAAACAATGAACAGGTGGAAGATGCCAGACACAGAATAAGCCCTCGGACCAAACGGTGTCATCTTTATATACACAATTATTGCTGGACTTGATAATGCGGATCATCCTTCTTTGACTTTATTTTTACTGCTTCGTAGTATATTGCCTATCCTACAAATCTGCTATCACACATCGGAGCCTTGTAACTGCTTGAATAAATAAACAAATGAGTAAGCAGATAGACGAATGGGTAAAAAATAAACAATAATAAGCTTACATCGTAGATGCGATCGCATGAAGAGCATTTGTAACAATGGAAACCTGGGGAAGAAATGATGGTACTGGATCCAATATGTGGAGGCGAGTAAGAGAATACACTCCTATGTTATTTGTTCCCTGCTCATTTGGAGCATAGAAATCACAGAAAAAAAAAGCTGAGCAGAGAAACAAGTGGGAATAGAGGAATTGTCATAGACCTGTCACTCATCTATCACTAAATGTACTCCTGTAAAACGCTTCCCATGAGCACGAAGCATGAGCATGAGGAATCGGAGACTTTTTATTCATGTCTGCATAGAATGGAGCGAAAGCGCGAAATCCAGAGTTGAGAGCAGGAATGAGGTCGTTGAATTATCGCCCTCATTCCTCCCGACGGTTCTGACGGCACTTTGCACTTCAAGAGGTGTAATCTAAAGCAGAACTTAGTATGCCAAGCGCTGTACTCCCTTCTATTCTAGGATGAAGCTTGCGGAATTCTAAACCAGTAACCTGTTTAAGGATAAATAAGGTCCGATTCTATAAATGAGCTTCAACCTGTTCCTACATCTGATTAGCTTGCAAAATTGAGCTAGTTCACCTTGAACTATCACAAGCAAGTGATTTCGCTTTTCAAAAAAAAATTATTGAGGAATTTTTGTAATGTGTTCATTTGCGGTTCCGTACCTGCTGATGATTTATTTTGTCCAACGACACACTAGGAGTAAAAAGAAGAAAAATGGACATTCGTGTGTGCTTTCGTGTGAAATGTTGTATGAGCCTCTGCTAGTACGGCTTTAATTTTCCTTGGAGGACCAGTGTTTGACTACTGTTTTACATTGTTTAGCTCGTAGCTAATGGTTACTCTTTAAATGGTGATATGCCTCGAGAGGAGAACCTTGAGTGCACTTAATAGGATGAAAAACAAGACTCAAAACATATCTCGAATTCTAATTTGCAATCCTGATTCAGCAACTCTTTCCCCTCATTCAGGTCGCATCTCCGATTTCACAAGGAATCCTTACAGAAATGTGCAAATACGATTTGCTCAATTCTATGTACAGTAACCACGGTAATTGTTGGACAGAAAACGAAAAAAACGCGAATCCGCGTTTTTTTTTTTTCGTTTTTTCTTCATAACTCATTTCGTTTCGCTCCATATCAGGATTTCTACCCACCAATCAATTCCTGGAGACGAGATCTACAAAATGAGCCTAAAATCGTTTTCAAATCCTCACTGGAAAAGCATCTTACTTCCTAATGTTCCTGTGGGTACGAATTAGTGAGCGAGACTCCGCGACAATTGTATCCTAAGGATATGCGCTACTTGAGGTGCAGATTATGCCAGGAACGTGAAGTAACACTTTTATTTTCGTAATCTAGAGCTCATGACGAGTATTTTGGTATCCCATTCAGTAAAATTTTCGATGCTTCGAAATTTTTCAACTTATTTGTAAGATACTGTTTTTCACAAGTCAGAAACGCATTGCTTGTCTAGTTAAAGAAATTTCCTCTGGAAATTCTGCAAATAAGATGTAAGTTCTAAGTGTTGTTAGAGTGATAGACTAGAAGAGTGGAAACAGGTAGTGTTTCCTGATGCCGGAAAAGGCTACTGCACCACATCGCATTTCTATGGTCTTCTGCTCCAATGTTCACGTGTATAGCAACGACCACGGAAAGGAGTACGATCGCTGCCATTTGAACACATTGTAGTACTCTTTCTATGCTTCAAAAGCAACAAGCGGAATTGGCTACAAACACTAGCCGAAGCCAAAATTAGGGGAGTCCAACTCTGGAAATTTTTCAGAACTGTTTGATATCTCCATTGACTCGTGATTTTCACAGTTTCTTGAGCCGGCCAAGAAATTTTTGATACACCACTCCATTTGTTTCTTCATGGTCTATCGAATGATGCTATTCTCGATGAAATCCGTGAGATTCAAATTTTTGGCCCCACATCCATGGCAGGCGACTTTCGCGGCCTAGGAAATCTCCGCTGGACATGATATGCCAACGAGAGGTCCCCTCTCCAATGATTTCGCGCCACATGGACATCCACAGCAGCGAATGAGAATTTTGGATGAGAATTGAACGGAAATATTACCTGGTGTTGAACAAAGCATTGATATAAAAATATAAAAATATTATTAAATATAAAATGAATGGGAATATAAAATTAGTATACGCAGAATAATTTATCGACTCTTCCCGGGTTTTGAAATTGCCAAATTTACGGATTTATCCCCGTATTCGACATCTTTTTATTTTTTAATTTCAGAGCCTGGGAAGAATTGATAAATTACTCTGCAATATTGATGGTATATTTTATGTTTAATAGTATATTTATATTTTGATATTAATAGTATATTTTTTAACAATAGATAAAATTTCCCCCAATTCTGATTTGGCAATATTTCCCCCAATTCTTGTTTAAAATTCTACAATACTAGAAACTACTGTTATGTTGTGTATTTGTTATATTTTTCTTTCGATTTCATGAGAATATTATGGCGCTAATAACGCCGTAATCGTGTCGCGGTGGCGCTTGATGACCTGCGAAGCATAGCAAGGCCTCGCGGTAATAGTCGGGATGCGGGCTGGGCCAGCGGCAGAAATCCGCTCAACTCATTGAAAAAAATCAGATGCATTTATAAGACATCTTTTCTTGAGTAAGATTGACTGCTTATTTCGTGATTCTTCTAGAAAAATGCATTTTAACGCCCCAATTTCGTTTTGGAATACAAGAAATAAAGGTACCCAGTTTTTTCTTGAACCGGGCAGAGGACTAATTTTGCAATTGGTTGGAGTGGAAGAACGTATATTTTCGGTTCTATCAGTCATTCAGCCGGTAAAAATTGTAATAAATGAAAAGGTGATTGTCGCATGCGGGTGAAAAATCAGACTTTGTTTCTGAAAGTGGATTATGAAATTAAAAGAAAGCAAATAATGCATGGGCTGTTTACTTGACGAATTCATACACCCAACTTCTTGCAGTTAGCAGTGATAGCATCGGAAGAATAGCATTCTTCTAATCTAGTTTCTTACTTTGATCCTCATTGATTCGTAGTTTCCCAGATGGACGCAGAGGGGTGACCATTTACGACTAGCTGCGGAGACCACCGTACAATGCCTTAGATTTAAAAAAAAAATGCTGAACGAGAGAAAATTACCTCCAAACTGCATTTTTCACTACCAATACAGTCAGAGAAGAAAAAAAGAGTGGCGAAAAAAGTTTGAAAGGAAAAAAGAAGAATTCATGTTAGCAAACAGTGTCATTTTGTAATGACGATGACTTTCAGCCATCAGAGGGTTACACAATATCGTGATCATGAAACTATGATTACTAGACAAGCTACGGTTTTTTAATAAATGAAAGAACTAGCTATGGATAGATTTTAACCAACTTTCATCCTTTATTGATTTGTGAGTACGAAGAAGATCATCTAGATCTGACTATATTTGATTGAACGAAGCACTTTTGTTATTTTTCTTCCAAATATTTGATTGAACGAAGCACTTTTGTTGTTTTTTCTTCCAAACATTATTGAATTTAAAATTTGATTTTTCTATAAGCATCGATCAATAAAAATTCGCTTTGAGCATTTTTTTAAAATTTTGATGCTTTGATCATGCTATTCCAGTTCTCATTCAAAATGTAGAGGATGTCCATGTGGCGCGAAATCATTGGAGAAGGGACCTCTCGTTGGCATATGATGTCCAGCGGAGATTTCCTAGGCCGCGAAAGTCGCCTGCCATGGATGTGGGCGGGGCGTAGGGCCGAAAATTTGAATGTCACGGATTTCATCGAGAATAGCATTATTCGATAGACCATGAAGAAACAAATGGAGTGGTGTATCAAAAATTTCTTGGCCGGCTCAAGAAACTGTGAAAATCACGAGTCAATGGAAATATCAAACAGTTGTGAAAAATTTCCAGAGTTGGAGCGATCCACCTCCGGGCTCCAAAAATGTAGCCAGTTTGACCCCCTTCAAAAATGGGGCTTCCGTCGCTTTTGAGCCTGTTGATGTACATAACCGAGATCAACATGGCAAGAAGGTCTAGGATGTGTATACACTTCCAACAGGCGGAATGAGGTGGGCCCTGCCTTTGAGCTTATCACCTTGTCAACCTCATCGAAAATAGAAATATTCGAAATTTCCTGGAACATGGGGATTTTTCGAGTTACAGCAATTGGCTGCTTTCTACATTCACCAATATGTAGTACGATACTGGTCAAGACCAATTTCACTACAAATTCCAGCAAACATGCAGAAACGTGAGCGACTCATCCCTAACGATTGAAAATCTGGATTTTTGCCTGGTAATTTCTGCAGTGCAAAAAATCTGAGGTGTTGGACGTATATAATGTGCTTCACGGGGCATATATTTGTGAAAGTATTGCAGAAAGAGAAAACGAGAGAAATAATGCTCTATTCGGAGAGGCGGGAGAGGTCATGGGCGCAAATACGCGGTCCTCGTTTTTGAAATGGACTATATACATTCAGAATTGCCATGGTGAGTAATCTGATTTTCGAGAAAAATTAGAATTGTTTACTTTTAAGAAAGTTTTGCACGAGCAACGCTTTGCATCAGATTAACGAGTCGCGCGCGTTTTTTGCATAGATTAGGAGCAGCATTGTAATGCAAGGGAACTGCCATTGAGCTTCAACAAATTTTCAAATTTATTCTGATATAATAATCCAAAGATGGGAGGTGGATACCAAACGTTTCATTATGAAAAGAGCTCTTAATCATTCCTCACTGAGCACTATAACAATCCTTTCCTTGGGAGCCGTTTCGCGACAACTTTTACCAAAACCGAGAGGTGCGAGAGTGGTCATCGTAACTCTGTGCGCTCTGGCTACATCAATGTGCCGTGAAAATAAAGCTCATTGCATGAGTGTGAAGAAAATATGTGAAAACAATTGAAGATGACCACCTCCGAGGTGAGGGATGCCTTTTGGTCGTAAAGTTTGCAAGAACTAGGATTGGTGCAAGCGGGATCTTTTTCATTAACGAGCTTTAGTCAGAGGTCTATCCGGTACTGAACAAGGATTCCCCGTTCAGTTTAGCAGTCGTAGAAGGTGAAAGAAAGAAACTCCATCATCCATCATTTATCAATATTTATCAATATTCATTATTTTATTCGTTATATACTGCATCTGTAAATTTTCATAGCTCCTTTCGAAATCTGTATATATAAAAGTGAAAGTTTGTGTGTGTTTGTGTGTTTGTGTGCATGTTTGTGTGTTCCGAATAGAAATCGCGGAGGATGAACCGATCGATACCAAGTTTTGTAGGTCGAGCCTCCACGGACCGACGGAGGTTATAGGCTACTTTGCACCTGGGACTATCGATTATTTTATCGATTATATCGATTTTATTGATTTTTCGCTCTTCTTGACCAGCGACTAGCGAGAACATGCCTACTGGGGTATCTCAATACGCTGAACACGCATATGACAACCATTTTGCGCGGAATTATCGATTTACTGATTTTATTGGTTTTTTTCCATTTTTGCTCGGGACGGGCGAGGACGTGTCTACTGGGGTTCCGCAATACGCTGAACACGAATATGACAACGACTTTGCGCCAAATTATCGATTCACTGATTTTTCGCCATTCTTGCACATGGGTTGATGAAAACGTGCCTTCTGGGTTTTTCTGAAACGCTGAACGTGGGTAAGGCCAACATTTTAGAAGGATTTGTTCACCAGTCAAGCAAGTCCAGCCCATTTTGTGAGGGAAGGGGGAGGGGTGAAGAAGGGTAACTTAAGCTGATCACCAAATAATGAACATTTCGAGAGGATTGTTCGGTTCAAAAAGTGTTGACATCAGGTTCAAATTGCCGGGAGAAATTGAACATCCAAGCGAAGCCGGGTACGGCAGCTAGTGAGTTATAACGGAGACGGAGAATGAACTCGACTTCATATTGTGAGATAAATTTTAGTCCATAGATCAAGAGAATCGACATCTCTAGGATAGAAAGTAAACAGAGGATCCCATACGTGGCAAGCGTACTTTACCTTCTCTATATTCTCAAGCTCTTTGTAAACCTATACATACAGCAACTGATAAAATAATGTGAAAAGTAATTTTTCCGCAGATTCTCTCTAGGTAACCTTGTAAATTTTTTTACCAATACAGCTAATTATGCCACTGTGTATAGTCCGTCTCAAATGCTGCGATAGTTGCACAAACGCGCACACCGCCTTTTTTCTCTTTACCCTCTCAGTCTCCTGCGTACTTTCCCCGCGCTCCCTTCTCTTCGCCACTTCCTCAACTATCTTCCCCAGTGAAGCAGACCTTTTTTGGAGCTTCCATGTGAAAATGGCTAATTCATAAAACTTGGTGATATCTTGCGACATGTGTGGATGATGGTGACCATTCTGTGGTCTCGAGAAGGACGCCGCACAGCCGCGCCGCGCGCGCCGGAGTCGATGTCGAATGCTATTTCTAGGAGTTTTTCTTTCCGATTCAATGATATTTTCCCGTATCGGGTAGGAAAACTGCTAGAAACAGCATAACGGCAGCAGAGAACGTCGGTTCCGGCGCGCGCGGGGCGGTTGCGCGGCGTCCCTTACGAGGCCACGGAAGGACCACCGCCACCGACGCTCACCGTACATTGAATACGGGAAAGTTTGGAGTAAGACAGTTCAAAATAAATACTCAGGTTGAACGGCCTCACAGTTTTATTAGGGTTCAGTTATCTTAAAGTGGTGTATAGGTGCATGATTTGTATTTAGATATCCGACACGAAGTGAAGTTGGCCGAATGTCAGTGTCCTTGAATAGAATGAGTTTTTTCCTGTCTCCAACAGCAGAGATTCGTTCACAAATAAGCTTTTCATCACCAACAGCTACAATGAAAGATGCTTTCAGCCTCTTCACCTTTACACTCCTTTCTTCTGACTGTCTGAGACTCCACCTCCCACCTCCATTTTCAAGTCTTATTCAAAACTCTATTCCCTAATTATGCCTTATGCACAGTATGGGCTGCAGTTCTTTCTTTTTTAGTGGTTAGCCTTCAGCATTAATGCCTCTCTTAAACCTAAATGTTACCAAGAAATTGCTTTCTCGGCATAAGCTAACAAACGTGCAAAAAACGATAGCACTATTCTCTCCTTACCGAATTAGCTGTTTATAAATACTTGGCAGTCAACCCAGCTATGACTTCCGTGAACTATGTTCCGTCATCCCATTAGGTGTGAGACATTTAATGGAGACCTTCACTGCGGTGGCCGAGAGCGAGTCAATTGAAAAAAACCGCTGTGCTTCCTTGCAGAAACGAACCACTGCGGGAAATTCATTAACTCCAAAGTAGCCACTATTGGGAAACAAAACTACAGGGTGCGTCATAAATATTGACACACTGAAGTTGTGCTGTAAAAAGGACAACATTCCAAAAACCATTATATCTGCATATCCAAAATAAAGGTCATGTCTTAGCGAATATGAAAAATCCACTTCTGTTCGGAAAGCGCTCTTTCCTTGGAAAAGCAGCCACGAACATATCGGTAGAGAAAATCGCCGATGCGCGGCAACTGAAGTTCGTCCATTATTCCTCCATATTATAAAGAGGGTAAGCTATAGGAAAACGATATTCTTATGGGAGGTGGGGCAGGTCTTACTCTCTAAGTATCACATGAAAGCATATCCTTGTTCGTAAGTCTTGTCGTGTTCCCGCCAAAGAAAGGCATCTATTATTTGTATGCTTCTGTTAGCGACGCACGAGGTTGTCAAACTTCTTTATTGGCCGACGTTTCAGCGACTTCGCCTTCGTCAGAGCCTGAAAGAGTCGAGTCAATCCGTTAAAGTACTCGGACAAACATCTCCTCAATCCAACTTTGATCCAGATCATACCCGAGAATCACGAATAACCCCAGCGGTAACCCACTCACCTCTTCACAAGTCCGCCGACCGGGTGATGTTTTCGACGACCGGCCGAACACGCAGAACTTGGAAACAGTATGAGACATTCTGCCATTAGTCATATCTCGCGTCAGATCTTACACAGTGCGAGATATGGATAGGGCTCACTGGTGATGGTGGGGCACTCCTCTTTGCGGTTCATTCTCGGGTTTTTCGCATGAATCCAAAAGGCCTCGAGCGTCTTGCGTGCTGATATCTCAGTTTCAAGTGCAAGAAGTTGCTTCTACTTCGTAATCGACACCGTCATGCACTCGCATTCGATGAGCACCCAAAGGGTTAGACGAGCGAAAACTTAGTTTCCCTTCAAGATGCTCTTTAATTCTAACGCAGAGTGGCCGTGCAGTTTCACCAATGTATTCGTCCCCGCAGACTCTGCACTTGATCATGTACACAGTACAAGATTTCATGCAATCACCCTCTGTGCCGAATGGACAAATGACACAGTCGGGCGTTACGCAGAGGCGGTCATATAAGCGGTTTCGAACCAATTGGTGTTTCAGATTGTTTGGGGGAATTTCAGTGATCGTCACCAAACTTTCCAGACCTGCTCTCCTCAGACAGAGTCGCGTGGCTCTGCTAACATCATCGGAGATGAACGGCATGCAAAACTGGATTATATTGGATATATTGGCATGTTGTTCTCGCGTTCGTTTGTTGCGCCGCCAACCATAGGATCCTCTGAGGGCATAGCCGTTAGAAATGGCGATATCTTGAGCCAAGTGGAGCGATTCACGCTTCTCTTCCCTCCCTGAACAGACCTTTGCTGCTGTCTTGAACATGTTGCCAACAACAACCGATCTCTTCGTCTGTTTAGGGTGGGCAGAGAGGTTGTGAACAATAATGTTCTTGTTACTTGGTTTGCGATACCATTTTGTTCGTAGAGTACCCCCAGAAATGTGGACTTGCACGTTTGGCTCCCATTCTTAAACGTGAATTCATAGGTACTTTGGCAGGGCTTGGGTGTTGTGCAAGAGACAAAAGTGGTCCGGGCCCAGTTTCAAAAATCTACTTGAGGCACTTCAATTTGGCGGAGAATAGGCTTCCTTGTGAACCGAGTTCCAGTCTACGGATGACCCCATATGGATATCCTAGAGAGCAAGAGCTGCGCTATAATCCACAAAAACATCAAGCTCCCAACGGCTTATCTGTTCAAGATCTGGGACAAAGTCGACCTGAGTTACTTGCGGTGCAGAGGCTGTGCGATCCCTAGTTGTCTCTGTGACTGCTTCAGCAAGGAACGAGCTTGCTGTGAACAAGAGTGCATTTATTCGGATCGCCGCCAAGCCATTGGCTTTATTCTGCATATGCTCATTTGGAATGTTTTTGCATCTTGTCTTTTCTACAGACTCATTTTGGGTGCCTTAATAACTCTGACGCACCCTGTACGAGCGATGAACAAAGCTAACTTCTCCAAACTTCTCACTATGCTACCAAGATTTGGCATTCCATTAGGAGATGAAACACTGTTAACATTGATCTTAACCCGAAGACCCCAAGGAACTTTTCTACTTACATTTCCGATTTAGTTGAAGCACCAAAACTGGTCAGAGAGAGAAGCTAAGGGGTATTGGACTGGAGCGTTTTCACTTTCTTATTTTTCTTTGATAATCGCTCCATTAACTTTGGTTGGACCAGATTTTGTTAGATAGTTGCAGCCTACAGGATTCGATCTACATCCACATTTCAAAGCACATATCGTAATGATGTAAAACTGTTTAGACCGAACTAAACATCAGATGTGAACCAACATCACAAGAAGGCTAAACCTGGCTGTGAATCAAATTAACAGCCGTGCCATTCCCAATAATTCCATTCGTGGAAAAACTAAATCTTCGTTCTCTTGCTGGAAAAGCGCTCACTTCTGGCAGCATAAGATGCTACAGCGCGTCCCATTGCGAAAGGTAGTTGAGATGTCAGACAGAAAAGAATGAGAGAGCGCGCACTAATTAGAGAGGTGCGAGAAGTGCAGGCAAGATGCACAATGAATACCCAACTGTCGTCGTGTTTCAAAAAAAACCACATATGACTGACATCACGAGCTCCCTTTCCCACAGGGATCGCCAAATTTTCGAAATTACTTTATGAAACAAGCAAAAATTTTGTCCTCTCCTCTCCTCTTCTCCTAATCCCCCTCGAAAACGGATTGTGGATTTTTTTTTTCAGAAATACTTTTCAAAATAGCTAGAAATTTTGTGCTTGTCTACTTTCAGTTGTATATTTTTATTAATATTTTTTGAATATTTGTTCGTTATCAAGTCAATTAATATTGGAATTAATGTATTCATTATCAATCCTCGTTTTCCACCTGGGTTCCGAAAGTGACGAAGACCCCATCTTTTCCCACTCTCCCACCCCTCCACCTCCCTAGCTGGGCATCCCTCTCCCGACTTACACATGAGATCTTCATGTATGTACTAGTTAAATAAATAAGTAATAAATTCTAAAAAAAAAGTCTCCTCCTGCTCAGTCATGTATAGTTGGAGCAATTCGCCCTCTATAAGTACATCAAATGTTCCGAATTAGTAAGGAAACGAAACTTCTGAAGCATCTATGGCCAATTTTCGAACATTTCGATGTGAAAAAATCCGTGTTCCTTGGACCTATTACAAAGCCGCCAACATCTGGGCAGTTGTGTTCGAGCTCTAGTTCAACGTGCGGTTCTGCAGTGATGTCATCACTTATACGTATAAAAGTGCATAAACAGAAATGGTATACGTGGGATGATAGCTACTCCGTAAATATTAAAAAATTAAAAAGGCGGGTGGGTGGCAAAATTGACGCTTATCAAGCTTAAAATAGGTAATGGATGACAACAACATCCCTAGGGAAATGCCAGGTTCCGCCGATTTGACGGGGAAACGCCTCTGCCAGCGACAAAACGAGCTGCACTCCGAGTAGCGGAGCTCGAGATTAAGACATATGTGTCTAGAAAAAATAGCCGAATTGCGAATTCTGGCCAGGAAATGGAAACCGGCCGTGCAATAAGACTTCTTGCCGTCGGTGCACTCAGCTGATTATTCGATCCGCGACCTCTGCGCTATCCCACAGGGGGTAGCGCTTGTCCTCCACTTCCTCGCACTGAGGTCCCTAATCGTCCATGTTCTCTCCTTTTCTACTCCCACGCGTTGTCGGAAAATTGCAGTGTTTGGTGTGACGGATACAAGGCTTTTAATGGAAGGTCTTGGAAAGGTCAGATCTGGCACATCTCCCTGGGGAAAGGAGTGGTGTTTTTGTGCTCGTATTATGCATTCTTTGCTGAATACTTGTTGGAAATGATCAGGAGGAATTTCCGAGCAGAGCAATTTGTTAGGCAAATTGAAATGAACATAAAGTTGTGGTGGCTAGTTTTCCTAAAGAGATAACCTCATTCGTTCCCTTGACATTTCCCCTTTCTCGTGGCCTTCGCAGGCATGGAATTGGCTCAAACTATCATCTTCCACATAGATCTCTCCTCTACTACATACTGTAGTTCTTACCATCTGGGACCAAGGCCACAGTAGCGCTCTGGATAATTGCACAACATCCAAAAATGAACAGCAACTAGGGGGTTCTCAGTTCTTGATCTGAATGACTCCGAATCCCAGGGATGGGAGGGGTGGAGGAGATGGTTCAAATTTCGGAAGCTCTAACTCAGATAAATCTCATGCAACAAAACCTATGATATTTCACTCCCTCTTCCTAACAGTATGTTGTTCCCACACCTTCAGATGCCTCATTTTCACAAACTATGCATACATTCCAGCTCAACCTCGACTTCGCAAGCGCTCTCTCGAAGATTACCGGTGTCACAAACCTAATAGATGCCTCAATGAAACTATTTACCCTGTACCCAAGAACTTTGAGTGATATCCTGTGTAGATTGTACGCAGGCATGGCGTCGACGGAGCCGCCGAATTCTGGACTTCAGCACGCAGAGCAGATCAGTTGAGAGTTTGTGTCATCCTTCTCTGCATATCCAAGGAGTAGGTAAGGCCATGATGTGTTCGCCTCTACCAATTTTGAATAAACCCCTTCTAGCAGGGTAGGAGAGAACGCGAGCAACGACAGACCATTATCGTGAGGGTTTACATATCGACAAGGGATTTTTAATAGGATGGATGCCATGAGCGCATAAAGCTAAAAATCCAGATAGGCAGTTGATGGCAAGCACCGCGTATGACGTCTTCAGGCAGTTGCACAGCGTCTGCAATTCACAGCAGCCCTGATTCAGTGCTGTGCGGAAGATCCGACGAGAATGATACTCCAGCGTAATCATGATAACTGCTACCACCAGGTAAAGCCAATCGGTAGCCCAATATTCGTCTATATTTACTCGAGAAACTTGTCCACCTTGACAAGGTGGGGTTGTAAAAGTCCTCCTGCTAACGTTCGTGAATCCCGCTATTGGAGAAGTGAAAGGTTGCTGTTGCCGAAAGTGCTAAAAATTGGGAAGCTCACATTGTGAATTGTCCCGCTGATGGACTAACGTTTTTATAAACCGTTCTGTCCTAATAGGAGCCATCGTGACCAGTGGACATTCATCTTCCATTCCTCGATGTAAGCTAATTCAAGAATTCAAAAAATCGCGACCGTGAGAGTTGAAGTACAAGGATAGCCCTCCTATATTCTTTTGGTTATCGTGGAATCCCTGCAAGAGAAGTGCTCCTAGACGTCAGAGAAAATGAGTCTCCTGGAATGGAAAAGAGACTTGTAAAACGTTAGGGTAGTCAATAACTGATGTGAAATACCCAGCCTAGCGTTGTCGACAATGAACTTTGAACTCCTTCGGACCACCAAATCCATGATAAATTCCTGCCCTTTCTGATGGTTTCTAAAGGCGAAAGGCTTAAATGACTCCAGGGGATTCTAATGAGTAATACCGGCAGTCCTCCACCAAATCGGCATTTTTCTTTTTTTTCACGTGCTCGCCAGCCTTTGATAGGTGTTTTTTTCTCGGGAACAAAGAAATTTTTCTTATTTCACAAAAATTATTTTTATCACGTCAATAATTGATAAACAAGTCAAAGAGGGCTTCAAAAAGATGAACTTGATTCTCGTGAAGACTCATTTTCTAATGAGTTGTCTAGCATCTGAGTTCGACAAGAACATTTCTCCAAACACAGAGTTGGCAATCTCAACAGCGACAGAACGAAGTGCTTACAGCACCAAATATTCGTAAGAATTAAAATAGGAAATTTAAACTGCTTATAGGCATTGAATCTGGGGGAAACAATCGGTAGGAAGCATAAATGGACGAATGCAAGCGCTCTGCCCGCGAGAATGGACCTGGAATTTTCCTGGAATTTCCTTACAAGATATATTGTGACAGCGCTTGGATAATGTAGCAGCAGTAAACCGCACAAAAAAGCTCACGGAACTACATTACTACTACCAAAAGAGACAAAAAAAACATTGGATTCGCTTGTGTTCCTTTGGCTCAGAACACAACTCCCATCTGCTTGAAGTATCTCTTCATCTCCTGTCGCATGGAATTTGTCACGATTTTTCTGGAATTTCGGGGTCGGGAGAACTTCCAATCTTCATGAGGATGGACGACTCCCTCTTGCCTCTGAATGGCCGGCCATTTCGCGTTACTTGGACATCCTCGAGTTCTCAATTTAAGCGATGATGGGAGAGAGAGTCTGTAAGAAAGAACAGGCCTGCATCCTATCTCTCACGATATCCACGAGGAGAGTTTTGAAAGAAATCAGCAAAATCGCGCTCGGCCCACAGTGATGGAACACCTCAAGAAGCTGAGTGCTCTTATCCTTGCGCAAGTAGAGTACAACGAGCGGTTCTAACCAGAGCTGAGCGGATATGAGATTTTGCCAGACACCGATGACAGTCCGGATAATGGAATGGCCAAAAATGACCGGGTAACGGATGAGGCATAACGGATAACGACTAAGGGCTGATAGTACCTACATCACCCACCCAGACAATCCACAAAACCTGAGCAAGAACTTTTCTATCTGACCAAAAGAACGGTCTGATTTTTTGGCGATTATGATAGCATATTTTTTCTTGAAGAGCTTTAGATTCAGTTAATGTCATAATCAACTTTTGATAACCTTTCAGTGAAAATCCGGCCATCCGAGTCCGCGAACCAACGGAATCTTTAGCCCACTCCTCCCTCCCCTCTCTGCGTCAGCCTCCGTCATTGGTGCAAGAAAAATTCACCATTCACCACTAAAATGGAGATACACACATAGTAGATGAGGTGAATCATCTTTACCCACACATTACGAAACAAAGAGATAGAGGAGGACTTTGAGCAAAAAAAGCAAAGGAAGAACGAGTCATCTGTTACATTTTCTTATTCTCGTGCGATGACGAGTTTCCTTTATGGATTTTTCGATCTATTTTGATTCTACGATGTAATTCAATTAGAAGTAATAGAACCATGCAAGCATTGATAAATAATTACTTACCATAAACTAAGTAAATCATAAGCTAAAATAAACCCTACTAGTCATAAAAATTCATTGGGAATGACATGTTATGGAACAAAAAAGGGTTTCACTATATGTTCTGGATGCTGGAAAGCGAGCAAATGGGTGCGCTAGAAAGCAGGATTGGCCTCCCTCCAGCAATCTTCTCGGTGGCTATCTTTGGTCTTGAAAAACCGTAAGAAAACCAGCCACGAATATTTATGATGTGAACACAGATGCACTGGCCCCAATGAGGCTTGGAAAATTGGCTCAGACGAATACAAGCAAGAAGACATGGCGGACAAACAACGCTCACAAATAGGGTCCCGTGGAGTCAAAAAAGCAGACGCCTCTAATTCATCAATCTTGAATTTCATTAAGATTCAAATCTGTTTGTGTACACCACAGCGACAGCTGCTCGGGTATTTTCGTTGTTTTAGGGGTTCATTTCTAAGCAGCACCACAGATGGCCGGGATGCATATTCGCCTGGAGCTCAACCGTATTAGGATATGTGAGTTAAAACTTGTTCGATATTGTAAGTGAAGAAGGTAGTACAGGGTGGTCCAAAATTACGGAGACACGCTAAAAGGTTCATATCTAACTAGTTGACAATTTCGTTTCCAATGCGATATTTTTCACTCTACAGTGGACGAAATCTACCATAACATCTCACGCTTTCTACTACCACCGGCGAGAAAACACATGAAGAATTCGAACTAGTCGCCTGCCGTGGCACGGAAGTGCAGTCTTCCTAGATAATCTGCCCTTTCTAAAAGCGTTTGCTCCAAGGATTAAACAATTTTTATGAGAGTGAAGTCAGTTTTTGTCCTCGAATGAGTATCATAACGAGAAATCTGCTCGAATGAGTACTGAAAATAAGATTTATAGGGAAGCGGACATGACTTCCTGTATAAAAATAGAGCAAAAACGTACTTTAGGGCAGTTTCTGGTTCTTTTTTCACTGTTTAGAGAGGAAGTGGAACTTATTAGGCTCAACAGCTTCCGTTATCAAAGTTCTGAGAAGTATTTCCCTCATAATACATTTAACGATGGTGATTAGAATTGAAAAGCACGATCAGCCCACGTTGAATTTCGGCGTATCCGCACAAAATTCTGGATCTCATAACCAAGGTAGGTAGCCATTCACAATGACTTTAACGTTTTTTTGTTCTCCACACCTTGTACCTTTCGATGTACTGCTTGGTGTGCCTCTTGTAAAATTTTACACATTAGCACAACATGCGCCAAGCCTGCACAAAAAAATGTAATTGGGTGGTAAAACTAAGCTTGACTGACGGCCTAACTGTTCCTAAAAATTATAGTGTTAGGTAATGTTTTGTAAGAAGCTGTACAATTGAACAAATCAGCAGCAAAAGAATGGATGCAAAACGCCAAAACTCGAGATAAGTGGGAAAACGCGCATCGCGCACTTGCCTCCGTAATTTTGGACCACCCTGTAATCATATCTTGAATATTTTTATTTTATTGAATGCAGCAGTTGTGCTCCACCAAGACATACTATACGAGATCCACAATTAGATAAATGAACTGGAATACATAAAAAGTATGTCATCGAACAACAACACAATCGTTACACTAGAAGCGAATATATCATCTGAGCCAAAACCACCATTATTGTATTGAATATTGATCTATGAATTTTGTGAATATAGATGAAACTCTTCAGAAGAAGGCAGCGAGACACTGATGCTATAATTTCAGAGGTGCAACGATTCTCAGAGAGGTCAGAAACTTTATTTCAGGGGGTTTCATGCCTTGAAGGCGGAAAAACAGGTCAGGATCATCTCTTTATTGTATTAATGATGGACGCAAATGTGGGGGAAGGGAGGTGGGGGAGCTGTGGGTCCAACAGGGGTGGGGTCCATGCATTCTGAAGGCAGCAATTTTGAAGATAAAGCAACTGAAAACAATTTCAAATTTAATCGACAGAGAGTTATTACTTCAATTAAAATTTTTTGGAAGATTTCTTCGGTTATAAAATATTTGGTGACTCACTTTTGAGGTAGAGGGGCGCATTGGCAGACCGAATAATTTGTTTATGATAACAGCGCTCCCTTACTTTACAAACTATGTACTACACATTCTCGTATATTTTTTCCTTAAACAACGCAACAGTTCCATAAAAAGCACCAAATATGTAATGACTGCCCTAACAATGTGAGTGCGCCGAAACTTCACAATTTCAGAAATAGAACCTTTTTGGTACTTCACTACCATAACTACATACTAATAATTAATTGCTACTATTAAACTCATGTTGGAGTAGTTCTCAGAGCGGAGTGCAGCTCTGTGGCCAAAGAATGCGCTGCTAGAGCTTAAATCCAGGAAAAAGCACCTAACAAATGTTTTCCTCCCATGGCCAAAAGTATGTAGATACATAGACTTCAAAATTCGGCCAATTTGGAAATTTGGAAGGGTTCTTATTGCTCTCAGGGTCATCTTCAGATAGCAGTTGTGATCGACATATGTGTGAAGAGAGAACCTTCGCGTATAGGTTGAAGTACTTATTGCATACCTTTAGCAGAGCGATCACGAGTATTACATAGTTCCCGAAAACTCCCAACACACCGACGGTGCAATTCAAAACCTAGCAGAGTGTCAACTTACCGCATTTCGAAAATGAACTACGCGGACAGAGTCTCGAAGTGGTCTTCAATCCAAAAGACAAGCTAGCAACTCTTATCGCTCTTTTTGCAGATCACGAAGTTTGAAAAAAAACCCCTTGGCTGGAAGAGAAGTTTCGTCTCGCAAATTCATCCTAATCGGCGCTTCCCTATGGGAAGAGACTGGTTCTTATGGAAAGTTGGAGCTTCCAGAGATCTCTCTAGAACGTTTTGCTTCCTGAATATAATCGATGGCATGTGAATGGGATGCTCGTAGCTAAGAAGAAACATATTGTAGATGTTAGCGTAATTTGCCTCCAAAGGGTTCCAAATTAGGGGATTCTTATTGGCGCAGCTTCACAAGGACCATTTGAGAAAAGCCTACTTCATGGTTGAAACACTCATCAACTATCAATTAACCGAACGAACTAAACGAAGGCAGCGAACTATGCCTACGTACGAAACTGAGGTACCCAAAACGCATCAGCTTCGGTTACTGAGATCCCTGAACAGGTCATTCCGTCAATTCTCATCCCTCATCATGGATTGACCGCATTGTTGTATGTATGCTCTTCGATTCCAGGAAACGGGTCCGTAGATAAATTCCACGCCAACACTGTATTCCGAGAGAGAGCAGCAGCAAATCCAGTGCTTTTGACTTTTGGCACATTCTTAGAAGTATAGATTTTTGCTCATAGCTAGTCGAACAAGCGCCGAAACTCAAGGCGCATCTGAACGACACTGTCAAATATTATGTAAGCTCTTCATGCTTCATCAGGAGTTCGTGAAGAAAACTCACGATAATTTCAAAAACAATACTTTTCTGCGCAGCTATGCAACACCTTTGCGGTACATACATATTGTAGGAATTTCAATGATTTCCAATTTTTTTCTAACTTTAATAGTTTCTCTTGTAAACATTCCTTAGCATCCTTTCAGTAGGTTGTGCGTGGATTACACGTTAGACTTCGTGATGTTGCAGGAGCGCAGTCCTCGTTCATAGTCATAGGGGCGAGGGTCGTAAGAAGCTCACCTTTCAGGGCAAAGGAGATGTAATAAAGGTGTTTGAGACGGTACACGTAAGTGGAATTGTGGACACCATTGCGAGATACATACGTTAGGCACATAGCTTGGTACCACAACAAATACAAAATATTTTATTGCTGCAGTATAGCAAAATATTTTCCTGGAGACCAAGAACGATTTTACAGATATTCTGTTCCATTTGAACACTAATTGACAGAGAAGGTCGTTTTGATTGGCTTACAAGATCTGGATAAAGGGGGTTTCCGGTTCTCTAGCAATTTGGATGGGAAAATTGTAGGGAACTCATGAAATTTTATATCGATTTCTTACCGAGTTTTCTTACGAATCGTAAAACCATTCTTTTTAGAACTTCAGTATTCGAAGAGCTACCCCTCTACACTGTGACCTCTGCATCGTGAAGGGTGTGAAACCCCAGAGGGCAAGTGATGAACTCTGATTACTCTCACAGGCAAAGGTCAACACCTAGACTGCCAGAGGGCTTTGGGAGGAGCATGACAGATCTGTGGCCATATTCGACTAGAAAGGTCATGCCATTTTATGTTACAGCCTTGCTGACATGCCCCTGCAGCATTCCTTCTTCACTTCTACGTACATTAGCTCATGAAATATTTAATGTCCTCTTCCTAGATTGTCATGGAATTCGATCGTTACGTGTATGCTGAAGACGTCAAGCTGTATGAAGGCTCCAGCTTCAACCTAGGTAAGCTTTCTTTACAGCGATGTACATTGCGTTGCTATATCATACAAACATCTTCAGAGGCACAAGACAGGCCAAGATTCAGGGCAGAAGCTGGGGTGACGAGGTTTGGGAAGCATCCTGCTATGTCTTATAGGATACCTGGCACTAACACTTCGTATACGTTCACATTCAAACGGAACTCGAAGTATCATCAATTATATCAGTGCCAGCAGTGCAAGAGCAAGGGGAAGTGGACGGGGATACATGTGAGAAATATTATCATTTATACAACGTATAATCTTACTCTTTTACGAAGAAATTGTAAACAGATGATCAACGGCGAGTTCGCGACGGACCCTTGCTCTTTGCCTCACCATCCCGAGTGCAAACCAATACGAACTGCCCACAATCTGGTAGAAAGGACTGTTTACGAGGTTCAGAGCTTTTCCATCAGTACGGTAATTAACTATCTGAAAGTTTGTTCTTCAGTTTAATCGCAACGTTAAAGCCGATCCCTCTTACGCTGGAAAAACTCCTAAGCCGCTGTGGTGCGAGCAGGCGAACGTTGTGAAGGAGAAGGCGGCTGAAGGTGGGTACTATCCTCTCCAACATTGCCACTGATGACTACCAGATTCTGTTACAGAACCGGAAATTTTCGAAGAGATGGTAGCACATCATCGCAAGAAAGGCCCAAAATCGCGCAGAACGGCCATAAAACGTGCTTTACGGGCGCACAACGATGGTTCTGCTAGCGCTGACAAAGAGAACATCGCTGACATGCACCAGTAATCTGCTAGACGTACTACCCATTATGTTGAATACCGGTGGTGATTATCCTGTTTCCTGTCGTTTAATAGTTTGCCTGATAAAGTTTTTTTTTTCTCGAGTAGGACGACCATAGTGCTCTTGTAATGAACCATGTTACAGTATAAACTTACAGTGTACTCAGTGCCTGACACATCGTAACTAATTTTTATATTCTTTGGTAGAGGAATCACTGCCGCCCATCCCAAAATTTCCATAGCTACTCAGAAGAAGAACAGAAGTACTAGCAAAAACAGGTAAAGAAACCTTAACGAGCAATAAAAGTAGAAATTGATAGCGGCCTTCCGAACACATTCCAGTGAGCCATCGTAAAATGCGCTTAAATTTACAACAAATGGACTTGAACGGAAATCGCTGTCACAACCTAACATTGTAATTTTTTCTAACCCTCTCACGGTCTTCTATTTTTCTTTATTTTCCTTCTCATTTTATATGTTTTCATTTCTAGTCCAGCTTCTTTATTTTCTGAAGACCCGCTAGGTGCGCTAGCCTATCCATAATTGCTAATGTAGCATATGTAGCAAACAAGATCTGAGCGCATAGTGAAATCTGGTTTTAGATTTATTTCTCAAATACTACAACAATTGCCAGATTGAACGAGGAAACGAACGGAATTCCCTTCCGAACACACTGTATACTTGAAGACACATGGAAGAAAAGCCTTAATCTAACGATATTAGAAATATTTATCTCAGCACATTAAAATCAAAGCAATTATAAAATGTCGATATGCGACCCTACATAAGCTATCGAAAAGCAGACATTTTTTCAACAACCGAGGAAATGTTAGCAAGATTCACAAGACAATACACACGTCGTAGAAAAGTAACACAGGTGCAAGAGTTTCTCACCTAGTCACATATAGTGTCAAGGTATACATCAACTTGTTCGTAGACCTGTTTTTCGAGATCTTCCATATTCTCGATCAAAGCAATACGAAGTTGCGATTCCAATGAAGGATCTTTCTCAATTAGCTTCTTTGTGACAAAAGCATATGTTTGACAATCTCCCCGGAAAGTCTGGAATGCAGCTTGTTTGAATACAGCAAGGTACTTTCCAGATAAAACAACGTAAGAAGTTAATGCATTTGAAAAGCACAGGAAAACTAACCTCCTCCAACTTCTTCTTCCTCACCATAAACCTCTCAAGAGATATTTCATCCAATTTCGACAACCTGCTTTCTCGGATTGTTCTCTTCTCCTCGTCAGTGTCTTGCTGGCATGTAGCCAGACTGCTTAGCCGAAGACCACCAGACGCTGCAATCAGAAGACTGTGAATACATAAAGGTTGCAGTAAAAACAACAGCAGAATGAGTGCATACCTTCATTTGACTTAGGCTCCACTTTAACAGTTTTGATGATAGTTGATTGTATGTCTTTCAACTGATTAAATAGACGCGTTGTAGTGGGAAAGCGAGACGATGCCAATTTAGATGGCGTTTCACTCTATAAAATTAATGATTCAATTAATTCGGGAACGAGTGAAGTCCACGAAACATACCAAGGAGGAAATTGTGCTTTGTTGAACGGGAGTTGGCGCAGAAGGCAGCTCGGATGGTGGTGTAGCAGGTTTCTTGTCCTGCTGCTCTGGTTTACACAAAGAAGAGTTGGCCCTTAATATAAGAAAATAAAGCTTAAATTATTGTGTGCTAAGACGTGATTCCCGAGAAAGAAAGGCTTCATTGCCAGATTTAGTAACCTATAACCGCATTCACAAGTATGATTCCGTTGGCATGGAGACTTCTGAAATATCTCCATGACAACAGGTTCCGTCACGCTGTGCTCTGCTCGAACTAATCTGTTGACCAACATTGCGAAGGAGGCTACATAACAAGAGAGGTTTCATGACAGTTTCAGAGTCATAACGGAGCGGTCAGTGGTATTGGAATTTTAAGAAATGGATACAAACATCAGGCCGAATTACGAAACTATAGCCTACATGTTCTACGTTACTCACCAGAAACTAGGGAGCTAAAAAAAGATTCAGACGGAACCTAACTACGACGATGTTCATCATTCTCATCAACTTTTGGGCGCAATGCTAAGCCAGCAGAGTAGGTTCGGGCATTAAAGCAGAAACACTTAAATTCCAAAAGAGGAAAATGAAGAGCACCAAGAAAACTGTTTCACGAAAATTTTCTGGATAAAGCATGCACTTGCCAGTTGACGAAGGAACATTGAACATTTCATCGATCAACCCTCTATGATATTCACAACAGCAGTCCTATCTTTTTAAAGCAAAAACGAGGAATCAGAACATAGTCAACAATACCAATAAACTTCGTCGGTTCCAATAAAGAAGCCTACTCATTCCAAACGAACTACTCAATGTAGGATGGAATGGAAATGAGGGAATAATCAAATGAGACGACAATGAGTTAGAAGTCAAATCTAGTCAGCAAATGACATCTGTAGCACCCCAGCCATACTTGTGATTTAATTAAAATAAAATTGTGCTGGAAGCGAAAATGTCGCAATTGTATATGTACCGTACGCATACATGAGCGTGTTTGGAAGTGTGTGAAGGAGACTTGTCGAAGAGTTCTCACAACTAATTGTTACTATGACAACTACAGCAAGCGTGAATGTTTCGTACAGTCATAAAGCACTGTGTGGATGCAACGAACAAGTCAGCAAGCATTTATCTCCTATTTCGGGAATTCTGCGTGATGAGCGCAAAAACCGTCACATAGCTATGCTCAACTACAACTACCTTATAAATGCAGCACTAGCTCAAGGATTTGAGATTTTGAGGAATTGATGGACATAGAGCTCATGTTCAGTGGTGAATTAGCATGAAACAAACGAGAATTCCACGAAGTTGGAGGGAGGAGGGAGCGGGGGGGGGGGTGCTCCCTGTGAATCTAATCGCACTCTCTTGATAATCGTTGATCCCGCCACGCGGAAGTCACGCAAATTCGTGCGAGCGAATGGGCCGAAGTAAGCTGGGGCATCGTTACGCGTTCGTGTTTGCGATGCGTTGACAGTCTTTGTCACCATTGGCATTTCAACGGAGTCCAGAATTTTGACGGATGCTATCTTTAAATTAAGAGAGTTCGCCATGTCACACACCGCGCCAACAACATTGGCCACGTTATGCGCAAAGCTTCGCAACATTATGACAGCCAAATCTGGACGGGATTTTTTTTCGCACATTGTGATCCTCGAAATTCTCGTGGAGATCTATAATTTACGTGACATCTGAACTCGTAATTCGAGCCCAACTTGTACAAACCTGCACACCATAAAGGTTTTGAAAATAAGTGCTACACTGGGATAGTTCCTATATTAATGAAGCACAAATTCAAACGAGCCAGCTAGAGAATGTCAACGGTAATTCAACAATGAATCACGAATCACTTGCCTTTTTTCACTGGAGAATTGCGGTGGGCAAGGCGGTGGAGGGAGATCTATAGCAGCCATCACAGTCTCCTGCGCCTCTACAATTTGAGAAATAATAAAATAGGCATATCTAGAGATTAGAAATGATTTATAATGTTTCTGAACGCACCATGAGCGAGTTTTTCTTCTTCTTGAGCAGCAACTGATGGAGGAGTCACGGCTGATCCAGCAGGTGGAGACATGCGACGCAGTACCTTACGAGGCGGCTCGTCCTAATTATTTTGAACAAATAGATACAGAGACCCTTTCTAACAATAAATACGAAGTACCGAGTCAATCCCAATTGCAAAAGTCGTGCTGCCAATAACGTTAGCAGGTGTCTGAATACGAATCGGGAATCTCACTGGTGACGCTGAGATGATCGGAGGAGGTAGAGGTGGTGGAGCTAAATCCGCATTAGACTGTTCTGAATCTGCCTTTGGAGGCGGATCAGCAGCAGCAGGAGCACTAGCACTGGGAGAGTCCTCTTGATTAGGCGATACAGGAGACCCAGCTGGTGCATGGCGACCAACTGAAAATCAATTAAATTGATGCAAACTAGAAAGCATTTAAAAAAACTGAAAATCGCCTGGGATAGATATAGTATAGTAATGAACGACGTCCTTCTTCGCAGTGGTAAGAAATATGCGTTTACAAAGCGCGCAAATTAGGACTTGTAAGTATCTTAAACAGTTACACTACGAAAAACGAAACTCACATATTGCTTGCTCCGGTGTTGAAGAACGATCTTCAGAAGAGCTTCGAGAACCGGATCCGCTACGCTTCTTCTTTCTTTGAGAGAATGAATTATGATGATCAGAGGACTAATTAAATTTTTGAAAATCTTACGATTTCTTGTGTTTTTTGTCCTTCTTACGATGTTTCCGATCCGGGTCTCCGTCACGGTCCTTTTCACGACCCTGAGCAGAGTTGGAGTCTCGAGATGAAGATCGTCGATTACGATCTTCGCTGGCTGCCCTTTCACTACTACGAGAGCGACTTCTTGATGAATCACCAGATCTGAAGTTCATACAAAATTCGATCGCTAAGACATGGAGCAGATGAGACATTCAACGTACTTCCCACTTGGAGATCGGCTATAACTTGAAGAACGACCTCTATCTCGTGATCGTGAACGACTTCTATCATCATCACGGTCAGAATAACGCCTTCTTGGTCTGAAATGTATTACAGCCAAAACTTCCATGTAAATGAAAGGATACGAATTCGTTATCATTAAGTAACATGTAGATGACCCACTGAACTAACCCCCCTACATCTGAAAAAGAAAAAGAAACACAAAAAGAAATTGAAACAAGCTGGTTGCACGGTTTCAAACAGTTCTCCGTAGACAATTTGAATACAGAGCTGGAACCTCATTGCCAAATGTGAAATGATTATAATTCTAGCACTCACTGATCTCTACCACGGCTACTATTGTTGTTGTACTGATAGCCTCTTCGAAATACGGGTCTTCCACGTCCTAAAGAATTTCACACAAGTACATGAAGGATGTTTAAAAAACAATCTATCTCACTTTGTTGATTGAGACTTTGATACTGCGCGTATCTGCGAATATCCTTGAACCATGTTAATTCACAACGATGTCCCATCAAATCACTGTCGCTGTATCTGAATTTGGGAAGGTTTCACAAGATGTAAGTTGCTCTGTATATGGAAGCCTTAGCATTCACCAGACTAATCCATGATAAAGAGCTTGAAAACAATAATTTTCAAATTAGAAACTGACTTGCTCATTGCTTCCTTAGCATCATCTCTGGTCTCAAAACGAACAGCAACGAACAAGCGTTGTTGATCAGCGCTCGTTTTAACAAAATCGAACGACACAGGTCCAATTCTGTCCTCGAAATATTCTCTAAAGAACAGATATCAATTTAATGAAATATGTGCTGAACGTAATAGGTGTGTAAATTTGGATGTACTATTTCCCACATGTCACCATCACTCACCTCGGCAGGGAGAAAACATTGTGAAATGTGAACCAATTTAATTAACATGATGATGCTCAGGGCACCCTTCCTACGCAACGATTGCAAAACTCTATCCAAGGAACAAACAATGGTATAGAGTAACAGGATAGGGAAGAGAGTAACGTCCAACGGCAATCGTGAAAATCTCCTCCAACTATTTGACGCTCATTAAATATCGATTATCATCAAATCAAGAGTTTTTTATAGCTGGAAAGATCAGTCGTTATTTTCTCTTCGTAAATAACAAACAACAAAATGAAAGAACGACACCAAAGTGCTATATGAGAACACCAGTCTTAGGGAACATGTTTCCTAACAGCTTAGTCTTTAGCAGATCCTAAGAACCGACGTTGATATGCATACGAATGGGGATCTGCAGTAATGATACCAACACAATAAAGAATTCTAGGTTAGACTTCACTGGTCAGAATCTTAAAGAAAAATGGCGTAAATGAAGTCGATCACCTCAGTTCGGATGTCCACCGGTTGTTCCTTAAAAACAAATGCAAATTCGAAAAAAAAAACGGCTTGACGTAGGGGAGAACTTCTAAGAGCGCCATTTACGAAGCCATACGCGTGTCTAAGCGAGGAAGCAGTATTTGAAGAGAATAGAGCAATTTCTTCGACAAAGCAGAGTTCTTATAAAGAAGTAAGTAAGAGCATGGCGAAATGTAATTCCAAAAACAAAGGCGGTGGAAAGAATCCTGGAAGCTCAGGAGTCAGGAATGAGAACATTCAAGATGTAGAAAGCATTGGAAGTCGAAAACGTAGGAACTCTTCACTACGATTCCAGACACGCTTACTAGTCAGAGGCATTCCTAAGGTTCTTTGTTTCTGCTAAAGACTACACTTTTTGTAAGCCAATAACTTAACCAAATCCCTCTTGCAAAACAATATGGCGATATTACAACCGAAACTCACTTGATTTCATCCGTGGACATGTCTCCAGGCAAACCACGAATGAAAATGGTATGTTTTGACTCAGGAACTTCATCTTCATTTATGCGATCTCTTCTTTGATAGTCGTAGCCGCCACGATTTCCGTATCCACCGTAACTCATCCTTGTTGGCCAAACAAATGCTCTACACTAATCCAACCAACCAGATCAATATCTGCAAATTTATATCAATCGTTATCAATCAGCAGATTTCCAACCAACTTTTCCTGTTGAGTACTTGTATAGCTATGAGCTAGCTAGTTTCATCGTTGGTAAGGTCATTTCGCATATTATCAGGTCGTCAAAAGAGCCGATCTGAGTTCAACGCTGTGTTGGACGCGAAACGACTTATTACGGAATTTTCGAAATATCATCGGATCGGAATGCGTTAAGCAGCTGTTTCACGAAGGAAACTAAGAATTTCCCTAGTTACCACTGACAGAGTAACATTAACTCGTAGCTTCGAAAGAAAAAAAAGAAAACATCTCACCTCAGATGGAATTCTCCTGAGCTGTAGTCAAAGTAGAACAGAAGGGTAGAAATTCACCAAGATTTGAGTAAAGAACTTGAAACCCTGAAGAGAAGAAGCGATACTAAAATTACACATATAAGGAACATCAATCACGATTGTACTCCTCGTAATGGAGACAGCATGATATCACTTGTTAATCCACGTTGATACGCGTTAACACGAACGTTGATCCTGTAGCGGTTAACACGTATAGACACCCCAAGCATTGATCTATAGCGGTAAACACGAATCAACGTGTGCTTACGAGTGATATGGCGCTGCTCCGGTTGCAAGGCATGCAAATCGGGATCGGTGGCCCCTGAACGGTGAACGTCGATGGAGTTGACGAATTGCGGACTTGAGCAGGTAAGGCAGCGCGACCGCACCGCGCACTGGAACCGGTGTCGTGCTTTGGAACATATCGTATTTGATGGCCTTGCAGCGAAGAACAATTTGTATGGATACGATGAGCAACCATGACAGCGCAAGATAGCGATCACAGTCTCTGATAACTGTACAGGATGACTGCAGCCCGAACGGAGTGATAGTTCGAGTATAAACCGTAGCAGCAACTTTCCCAGTTGCTGCCATCCTCCCCTCAGTTGCTGTCATCTCTCAGCAATTGCTGCTGAGGGGACGAAAGCTTGAGCAGCAATCGAGGGGAGGATAGCAGTAACTAGGAATCGCTGTTGCTAAGGTTTCTATTCGAACCATTAATCAGAGGTGCTTCTTCCAAATCCGCAAATTCGCCAGCTCCACTGTAATTAGAACATGTGAGATCAAGTAGAGACTATTCCTACATATTTAATTCGGCTCCCTGGCAAAATGCCAAGGTTGGTGGCGTTCGTCGCGGGACCCACATTCGTGCAAACACTGCTGCCCTTTAAACGAACGTGTTCTCATGGCATAACATGTTATGGAACAAGATATACGGCAGAGACAGGAGCACCATGGGTGTCGTTGCGCAAGTATGAGATTGGCTATGACTTTCTGCTCCATATAAGCGGATTGTTTGGCTCCTAGTGGGAGTGTTAACCTGATCTATGGATTGACGTCGTAATAAGTGTTTTTAAAGGAACATTTTGTGCAAATATCGTAAGGCTTCTGTTTATCCGGCTTTTAGAGAGTGTCTGGTTTTGTTTGATCAAATGCTATTTCAAAGACAAAAACTAACATGCCACTTACAGTTCTGTTGCTGATACGTTTGAGAAACCTAGTTTCGGTATTGACATTTCAGGAAGCCATACGAATAGGGATATCCAAAGACTACTTGCTACCCGTCGTTGCACACTACTGCATCACCAAGATATCTGTTTATTCGACGATTTCACCAAGTGAACAAACAGCCGATATTTTTGTATTTGCAGCGGAATTCTGGCAATCGTTTGCTCTTTTCAGTTGTACTTTCGGGTTTTCATGGGCTTGGTTCAAATTGCTGGCTTTGAAAAGGCCTTTTGCGGTAGACTAGCGCTAAACGCGTGCGTTTGAGTTGCCGTGCGTCTGAGTTGCCTCAGCTATGTGACTGACCGTATCACTCATCATGCAGACGCACGCGCGTAAAATGCAAACATCTAGTATAAATTGCCCTTGTCTCTGGTTATCCCTAAAAACCAGATGTTGGTCAACGATACATATGCTATGGGTAACGGTAGGGAGAAAGCTTAGTGGATGTAAACCTATTTGAGCACAGCTTCTCCTGTCTTTGCCGCATATCTCGTTATAACATGTTATGCCATGAGAACACGTTCGTTTAAAGGGCAGCAGTGTTTGCACCAGGGTCAAGCATGACGATGGGAAAAACCGACCCTCAATACGACCCCCCCCCTATTCCCTCGTCCAACCCCCACCTTTTCACGACCCCCCCCCCCTTCTGCTCCCGTATGTTTTCTCTGTACACTGAAACACTGAACAGTTCCAAGGAAGAACACGCAAAAGAAAACATCAAAAACCCAAAATTGGAACCCATTAAAAACCCAAAATTGGAACTAAAACAACCTTGAGGTCGATATACATCCTTCCTTATCCGATCGGACCACACTGCCAGCAGGAACAATCATGTCATTACGTGTCAAAGCAGGACTGATTGGCAGCGCATGCCAGGAATCGGTTTCAGCGTTGGCACTTGCCCGCCCACGGGTTCGTTTCCCGGCACTTCCAAAAAATTTTTGCACAGGTTGGAACCGTTCAGGATTAAGTGTGAAGTAGAGAGGATTTAAAGGTTTGAAAATGAAGTGAGGGAAGAAAAATCGATCGATAACACATGCGAGAATTCGCCTACAAGGGACGCAAGTTTGTGGAAAACTAGGGTTACTTAGACCTCGCACTGAGGTTCTCTGACTCAAAATCAGCGAATGTTTTTCTATCTGTCCTTATAGGACGATCAGCTCTATCTTCTGCCAGAGTTCCAATTCTCTAGACCTTCATAAGTTTTTGGGAGCTCGATGGGAAATCGATGGGAAATTCGGCGAATTTCCCATCGATTTCCCATCTAAATTGCGGGAAAACGAGCGAAGTACGTGGAGCCAGATTCTGTACTCAAATGGGAAATTTCCTCAACTAAAACTCACAAAAGAAAAGTTTTTGTGATATCTGCAAATTGCTTCTCAGTGACTTGCCAAACAGATTTACTCCATTTTCACCATCTGTTCAAATTGCGAGATTTTCACTTCTTCAACTCCCATGAAGACAGTTCGCCTTTTACCTCAATCTCACTACCTTCACGTAATAGAGCTCCAAGCATTGATTCTTCATCCCCATTATCGCACCCCAAAATTTGCTCCTGCTTGCGTGAGTTAGATGGGAAATTTCCCTTCGGAGACCCGAAAAATTGAAAAATTTCCCATCGAGCTCCCAAAAGCATATGAGGTTCTAGAAAACTAAAACTCTGGTAAAAGGTAGAGCTGGTCGTTCTCTATGAACACATAGAAAATCATTTGCTGATTTCGAGTCAGTGGACTTCAGCACGAGGTCTAGGTCACCCTAATTTTCCACGTTCTGGCGGGCGCTGCAGGCGAATACTAGCATGTGCAATCGATTGATCTCGCCACCCACACTCTACTTTTTAAACATTTCCACCCTCTTTACTCCACATTTGGTTCTGAAGTGATTCGGACCGGTGCAAAAATTTATGGAAGGCGCCGGGGATCGAACCCGTGGGTGCGCTGAAGCGGATTTCTCTCATACGCTGCCAACCAGTCCTGCTTTAACTCGATATGACGTGATTGTTCTTGGGCGGAACGTCATTTGTCATGTCATAAAACAATCATGAATTTACATTCAATGGTCAAGCCACCCCTCTACGTACCCTACCCACACCTCTCCAATACGACCCCCCCCCTTCCCAGCCCCCCTCCTATACGACCCCCTCATGGGAAATTCCCATCGGACGCTTGACCCTGGTTTGCACGAATGTGGATCGCGCGACGAACGCCGCCAACCTTGGCATTTTGCCAGGGAGCCGAATTAAATATGTAGGAATAGTCTCTACTGTGAGATCAAGATCAGCGCCATTAAATTTTATTTGTGAGTTGTGTTCGGTGGATATTCCCTACTGCTCCTTGTTGTACAGGTGTCTTCAATCGTGATTGCACACCTCGCATGGGGACAGCGCCACACCACTTGCTCATCCACGCTGATACACGTTAGCCCAAACGTTGATCCTATTCGGTTAACGATCAATATGGGTTAACGAGAGATGTGGAGCAGCCTGCACTGCGAGGTGTGCAATATCTATTGGTGTTCTTTGTACTCATCCAGCTGAGCTAACCAAATTTGCGTCAGTAAAAATCTTATAACAGAAATCAAAAGGAGCGACGTCGTTGTCGCGAGCATCAGGTCTCCATGGCATTCATAAAACTGCTCCTGTGCCTATATGCCAACCAGCGAAAATGGCGAGTTAGAATGTGAGCTCTCGAGGCTTTCTGTTTTTAGAAGCAAAGTTGTCGCTTTAAAATATTGTAGAGTATGTACACCACAGGGCCTAAAACGGTGTAGGTAGCGACTGTATCCCGTTCTCAGTGCGTATCGAAACTGGACAGTATCCCCCTACCAACAAACGTGTTAATGTGCAAAAGCGTCCGCCAATTTATAACTGTGAAAAACAACGACGTAAAAGCATGGTTGCAGAAAAATGATCAAACTATGTAGTCACACGACAGCACACGGCCAACGCCCACGTCCTGCATACGAGGAGCCGGAAAAATCGAAGAACGTCCTGGGCAGCGGCGCGTTTCGGGCGGCGTTTCTGCCTTGAGATTAGAGCACGTTAATGTCACGGGCCCTGGGCGTGTGTGGCGCAGTAGCAAGGCGCGCGCCATGCACGCACACGGTCTTTGTTTCGGTCGCGCCCCTGGCCAACCAAGCCATCCATCCCCCGTGATCGGTAAATTCGTACCAGAGGAGTCTAGGAGGACGAAGAGGACGCTGACTTGGTACATCGGACCCCCCCCACCCCAGCAAGGCACTGCACAGGGCACATACGCCTCCATGATGTTGAGATGAGGTCGAATACGTGGCGCATCCCAGAAAAGGGATCCATTAATGCCGAAAATTTTATCCTTTTAATGTCATGGGTTCAAAAACGTGATCTATACTGCAGCAGTGCCAATACGGGTTGTCCCGTCTCGTTTTTTGATGATAGAGATACCCAAGGATCTCATTGTCAAGATCTCCCGCAACGTTGGTCTCAACGACAGGCAATGAGACTGAAAGATGAATACAAAACATTCGACCAAAGGGGTGTATTAAGTCAACTTTCCGGAGGGACCGTCAAGGCCGATCTAACCAGGGCTGGGATTCATGAAACGATAACCAAGCAAACCAAGGATGGCTAGCGTGATTGGTTATCGTATTGAGTACACTTGTTAAGAGACGCAGACGGCAAAAGTTGGTTTGCAAGCCAGGGTTTGCTTGGTTATCGTTTCATGAATCCCAACCCAGAAGGAGTTGTGGTTGAGATCATCTGCTGACTCTCTGCTGTGGTTCTTCAGCATCGATTAAGCCTAACGCTGCGTCAACATATTGGTGCGAAGAGGATTAAAAGTCCTTTGCAGTTTCAGAATATCCATAGAACTTGCGTGAGACTCTTCAATTGAGCATCGAATTTCGAAGTTACTGCATACAATGCGCCGCGATTGGCCAAGAATGATTTGGGTATAAGGTGTCCGCAAATGAGTTTTCCCCCATCTGTTCTCTCGCCTGTTCTATATCCAGACTACTTTATCACTTATTCCTCAGAAAATTGTAGTGCCAAGCAGAATTTCTCCCGAAAAATGTATAGGCAAGCACATTCCTTCCCTAACTATACATATTGCTCCTGAACTCTAGGGGGTATACATATGTACAACTTGCATCTTTATACCTTGCTTAGTCTGTTCGTTCTGAGTGTCACTTTTGAGAAGTAAGAAAGTGTAACAATTGAAAGGCGATACTGAAGTTCAAGATGTTAAGCCGTAACCCAATTTTTTCCTAAGCTCTACCGATATCAGAGCATTGAAGTCAAAGGTAGAGACCAAATTATTTAGGTGGTGAATTGGAAATACGTGTTTCTGCATGGAATTAAAATTTTAGTAAAAATGAAGCTACATACAACAGCTCAGCTCAAATTTTATCCAGAATCCAGAATTAGTTTTTATTGAACCTTGGACATCGTCTACACAAAGAGTGACCTCTCCTGTGGGTTGTCGCAGCGTGGTAACCTGAAACAGCAGTTCATTCAAATTTTGGTTTCGTTACAGTTTTTGAACGTTTTCGAACAACAACAACAACAACACTACTAGGCGGTTAAAAGCACGATTTCTCATCCCGGAGATAAAGGGCAGAGCAGTCGATGAATCAATTGGCAGTAACAATTTCGGTTCAATTACCCAAGTTCGGAGCCATTTCTGGGTAATCCGCTGTAGCGTGGATTTAGTTGGATGATACAGCAAAAATTTTCGTTACTTTTCGTATGACCTGCAGTAGTGCTCCAGTACAGTTTTATCTTCTTTAACGACAGAAAACAGGGGAAATGAGAATACTAAAACGTTTGTCGACCCTCCTATAAATTTCTTTAGAAATCAGGGATGAAGGTGTTTTGATAAGCCGTGAATGTAGAAAAATTTGCCATAAATCGTTGTTTCAGATAGTACTAATTGTTTGACAAGAGGAGTTCGTCTACGCGTTCATGATGGCGTCGAAACTTCAGCGCATATTCCCAATTTATCACCTTAATAGGAGAGCTGGTTCACAACGGTACTCTGGTATGCTCGGATCATTCGGAGTGGAGGACGGCCCTGCTACTAGTACCTAAACAAGATGGAGAAATAAGATTGTATGGCGATCATAAGGTTACAATTAACCCACAGCTAAGTTCTCGAAGATGGATCTGTCGGACCCATACATGCAGGTGGAGTTGGAGATGAGACGCTAGCGCAATTAAAACTACACGACCACTGGTAAAATTAAATGTGCATTCAACAGTTTTATTATGTACGCTACGAACTTGTAAAAATAGGATTGCGGCATTTCATACGGACAGATTGCGGCAGGGCTCGTAGGAGCGTTGAAAAGTAAAACAAGTTTGGCGCAGTTTAGGTAGCTGCTATACTCCTTGGGGAGTATAGCACGCTGCGTAGCTCTCGCCAGCTGCGGCGACTCAGGGTGCTATACTCCTCGAGTACTATAGCGGCACCGTTAGCAATAGCATCACTCGATATCAGTGGATAGGGCCTTGCAAATTCATAAGGGGTGATTAATTCTATTTTATTCTAGACTTTCTCTTGTCTGCGCCTCTACATTTTTTGAGCCGATCGATGGAAATTTTCCCGAAATTTTATCCGTTTAAGGGGAAATTTCCTGCCTGAACAACATTTGTACGAACAAACTTCCAACTAAGGAACTCACGCATTAGAACGGCTTTGTCTCCTAAAGGCAGCCGCCCAAATCTTCGTGGTTGAGATTTTGCTGGATTCCGGGTTTTTGAAGTACATGGAACTCATATTTATAAGTGAAATAGCACGAAAGGCAGGAGAAATCCACGAAATCGCGATGCCTTTCCCCGTACGTCTGAGCGTGCTCCGTTTTACACTTGTGGATCCCGCCGCGTGGAACTCACATACTCTTGTACGAGTGATCGCGGCCTGTGGGCGCTGTCGCCTGCTGGAGGCTGTGTTCGCGGAAGGACTGAAACAACGCGAAACGTACAGGAAGTCCACGAAATCGTGGTGCTGTTTCCCGTGTGACTAAGCGCGCTCCGTCTCATACTCGTGGGTCCCGCCACACGAAGGTCACACACGCCTGTAGCAATCGACAGCGGCCTCTATGCGCTGGCGCGTGCAGGGCAGGTGTTATCAAGACTTCGATTTGGATTTCAACGCAGGTAAGTCGTGATTCTTTGTGTTTGGTGAACTTCTGTGGTGTGCTGACAGTGTATTTCACTACGCATAAAGTTGACGAAAACCCCGTGTTTGAAGGGCCGGAAGGTGCAGTTCATGAACCACTTGGGCGGAGCGGTCCGTGACTGTGCTGGCTGCGTGCCACAGCTCCAGCGTTGAGTAACATTGCATGACTCGTTCAATCGATATAATCAATGGCTTCACTGACTGACTCCAGTCAACAAACTTCCAAATCCCGCTCCAAAAAAAGTTTAGAAAAAAAACAGGTTCGGGGTAAGATGGAGTTGGGAGGCCACTTGGTATAAGTCGATAATATGACCTGTCCTGCACGTTCTGACTTGTTAGTTGACACGTCCAGAACGCTCTGACTTGTTAGCTCTTCTAACGTACAGTACTCTGATAACTGTGCAGGACGAACGCAGACCAAACGGCGTAATGGTTCGGGTAGAAACCCTAGCAGCAACGGTTGCCAGTTGCTGCCATTCTCCCCCTGATTGCTGCCGTCCCTCAGCAGTTGCTGCTAAAGGACCGACAGATTGAGCAGCAATCGAGGGGAGGATGGCAGCAATTGGCAACTGTTGCTGCTAGGATTTCTAACGAAACCATTACGCCGTTCGGGCTGCATTCGCATTCTGCACAGTCATCAGAGTAGTTACCTAAAATGCAAACAAGTCAGAACGTGTAGGACAGGTCATATTATTGATCAGTACAAAGTGGCTCCCCCCAACTCCATTTTACCCCTGGTTCGTTCTGTTCGGCCGTTCTGTAACGTAAAGGATATACAGCCGGATTCAGCGAGGAGATTCAGAATCCTCTAAGGGTCAAACACGGAAACGAAGTGATATACTGCCTTTAACTCGGAGTCGAGGATTTCGGCGGATGATGCCTTTAAAGGCAGAGGGCCACCTCGTTCTGCCTGTTGGATTTACTAACATATCCTAGATCTTCTCATCATGTTGATCCCTGGGATGCACATCAACAGGCACAGAAGCGATGAAATCCCCATTTTTGAAAGGCTCGAACTGAATAAAAATTTGGAGCCCGGAGGCGGATCGCTCCAAGCAGTGCTGGCTGCCTGCCACGGCTGTCGCGTCGGTCAACGAGTGTTGGCGTGTCCAATCGATAAGATCAACGGCTTCACATGTCAACTCGGGTTGGCAATCTGTTACCGACCCCGTCCTGGAAGACGGGTTTACAGACCATTCTGAGACAATTTATGTATACCGTTGGAACCATCGCGCCGAGTAGATGCAGAATCTGCTGTTAGCTGAACTACGAAAATGAGGTGGACCTCTGCCTTTAAGAAAGCGTAGCGAAATTTGTGTAGTGAGCAAACTATCCGTGTAAAAGCAATGGAGCAGAAGGGGGTATCACAATTAGGGTTGCTTTTCCCATCGTCACGCTTGCCCTGGTCTCGGGAAATTCCAAGACGGAGGAGACGCGTTGTGACGCGCTAAAACGCCACGTAAGACGTGTCAGGACTTGTCAAAGCCAGCGGGCCATCGTTGTGAGCTCGCATCGTGGCAGTATGCTATCTCACAATGCTTTACAGTTTAGTTTGCTTTGATTCTTTCCGGAGGTGAATCTATTTCTGTCTATCTTTCCCAAGTTCCTGCAATTTTGAAGCGCAGAAACCGCGCCACATTTCGTACGAGTTGTCCGCACACCTCGGCGCACGCGTCACATGTGCGGCTCGTGCTACCATCACCACTTTGTATTTCATTTGATTTTTACAGGCTCGAGGTTCTACATCGTCTTCACTGCCTGTTGAGTTCGTCGCAGCGGTGAGCGATTGACCAGAAACTCACTGTTGTACAAAAGTTTATAATGGGTTCACGGTAGGCCGGAATTGCAGCTCAGAAAATCCCACACCTTTAAAAGTTCTTTTTCATTGTGTACATTCTATCAAATGGTGCATTCATTTCAATTAAACACCTGTGCTGTAAAGAATTTGTCTACCTTTGTCATTCTATGCAATGCATTTGTCGCGTTCATCGGAAGACTTACATCGAGGATTTAGATTTGCTTTCGTCGGCAGAGACATGGGAAATGACAGGTTTGTTATACACTCAGAGCAGATTACTACCTTAGTCAATAAATATTTTATTGTTAAGCTATGTGTAGTATTATATATGCGGTACAACCTGCAAGCGCTCGATGGCTTGTTAACTTTTGCGTTTACTTCAAATAAAGAGTACACTCCTACATTTTGTGCTTTACATTTTGTATTGCGTATCTATGTGTCACTACAGTCAGACTGTCACTGCACCTCTGGTCTAAGGTAAATGTGTCTGTCACTGACTAATAAAAAGGCAATTCATATAATATAAAGTGTGCGCTTCCGTTGCGCATCGGAGAAGCATCAATTTGTGCACAATTTCCCAAGCAGACAGTCAATGTGGCATTGTACCCTGACCGGAAATACCTTGCGATCACAACGTTTCTGTGCTGCGTGGACCCGTGACTCTGCCCATCATTCCCCATATGGACGCACGCGGGTCAAACGCTTCTACTACGAATTGTTCTTAAATCGTGATATGATGCAGTTGGGAAGAGGACTTTTGTAGCGCACTCCACCCGCGATTGTGGATGCTTCGAAGAGATCAACGTCGACGAGCACTAGCGATGTAAAAATGAACGCGGACTGATGGCAGGCACAGAAATGAGGGCTGCCAGAGGGGGGGGGGGGAAAAGTGGTCTCCACCATTCTGAGGACCAGGGTGACCGGGTTGCCAATACAAAGTTTTCAAGTATTTTATAAAGTGCTTGTGAATTTCTAGAGACAGCCTGGGAGTGAGGCGCCTTCCCCCATTTGCTGTAGTTAACGTGCTGGAGGGACAACTACAATGTACAGGGTGGTGATGCATTAATGCCCCGTGGCACTCTCACTGCGCATCCGTATCACTGTCTTCATTCTCGTCCGACCATCCTACTTCTTATCTAGTCCAATTATGGTAGGCAAGATGCGCACGCATTGGCCCCAGCCACTGGAGTTTCTGTGGGCTTAGAACTTGACGGATAAGTGCACTATTTCTGAAGAATCTGAGGCAGAATGACAGTCTGACTGCAGTGATACAAAATTCTCATTGAACGCGCTTGCTTTTTTCCATATTTGGTTGCGGTTGATGACCCAGACGATAAAACAACCGCACTGCATACAGTCCTTGTCGAAAAGATACACGGATTGCGCGTGCGGTTGCGTAACGTGCGGCCACTGAATCGCTGCGGGACCTGCTCGACCCATTTGAAGCATGCTTTCGCCGCATCCATTGTTTAGGTCCTACCGCGTTTTAGCAGCCAGCCCATCCTTCTTTTCAAGAAGAATTTTGGACATGCGATTTGTTTCCTGCTACAGCATCCAGTCTTGCGTGTCAGCGCACTAGTCGTAACAATGCCGCTATAGTCCTCGAGGACTGTAGCACTCTGCGTCGCCGTCGCTGGCGACTGCGCATCGATTCCGGGCGGGGCGTCGCTGCGGCCGCCGAAGTTGGCGACTGGCGATCGCCAACATCGGCGGTCGTCGATAATAGCGATTGCGACGTTGGTGTCTATCGATTGGTCGCCAACATTGGCGATCGGCGGCCGCCAATGTTGACGACCGCGGTTTTGGTGCAAATCGATTGTGAGCGGTCGCCGACATTGGCGGCCGCCAGCGACGGCGACGTAAGATGCCATACTCCTCGAGGAATATAGCGGCTACTTAAGATGCGGTGAACGCTGCACACCGTCCACGGCTGGCGCTGTATTCCACGTGGAGTGTTCACCCTGCGTCGTCGTCGCTGGCGACTGCGGCCACCGATCTCCAATGTTGGCAACGGCAGATTGCCAACATCGGCGATCGACGCGACCTGCTCGTCGCGAGCTCCAACGGCCGCCGCTGCGCTCCGCCCACAATCATAAGCACTGCTGTCACAGTCGCAAGCGACGGCAGGGGGATACTACACTCTACGTGGAGTAGAGCGCTAATCGTAGTTCTCTTCAGTCGCTCGCATCCTGTTAATCCCCACGTTCCCCTCACGAAAGCTAGGTGAACGGGTCTGTGCTGCGAGAGCTTGTGTGTTTTGCTGCAGCTATAGCGAGCATGCACGCTTTTGTTCTGCCAGATATAGTGGATATGGGGAGACACGTTAAAAATGTCGGTAAAGGAGCAATGAGTCACTAGAATAAGCAGGTTTGTGTCAAGTTCTTTTCCAGCTTGAGAATATATCCCGAGGTCTTTTTTCTGAAATAGTGGTTAGGGTACAGGAAGTGGGTTTTATGGGTTTCGCAGAGATAGATACCTTTAATGTAAGGCGACGTCATGCAGCAAGGCTGCTTAGACAGTTTTTATTGATCCAGCTTGTTATTTTTTTGTTAAATGATAGCTTAACATGTTACACCAAGTCCACTTATTAGCAAATCCACCGACTCAAGGCTTCATTTTTGCACGGTACTATTGTACTTCAGCGGCCCCACTGTTGACTCGAAACTCAAAATCATGGATTCCTCTGAAAACTTGCACACAGGGGTAATTCGAGGTGCTGATCACAAATATCATATTCATTTCGCATGACAATATCGATTTTATTGATTTTATCGATTTTTTTCCAAGTTCTACCCATATCTCAAATCTCTCTGAAAAAGTGCATTTAGAGGTTTTTGAAGTTGCTGATCACGAATATAATAGCTGTTTTGCATCACATTCTCGACTTCATTGATTTTCTCCAGATTTTTATCTGTAGGGCGGTGTAGTTGCCGATTTTACTGGAGTTTTCCTCACAAAGCCGACCTTTTCTTGCGAAATCTTCATCATATTTGCAACCCGCACCTTCAGAAACCCCAGTAGGCACATTTTCGGAGAGATCCGAGAGGAGGTCCATACCTGGGGAAAAATCGATAAAATCAATAAAATCGATACTATCATGGGAAGTGAATATGATATTCGTGATCAGCACATCGAATTACCCCTGTATGCAAGTTTTCAGAGAAATCGATGATTTTGAGTTTGGGGTCGATAGTGGGGCCGCTGAAGTACAATAGTACCTTTTTGCACTATGATGGAAGCCTTCAATCCTTCATTTGCTCATATGTGCTCTTAAATTGTCGTCCTCTTTCAAATAAAAACCTGCTGAATATGGGAAATTCCTCTTACTTGTTATTAACAACGATGCTTTACTGGTGTGACAGAGCATTTTCGCTGAGGTCATCGTACGCTTGCAGGTCCCGAAGGATCTCATGTAGTCGTGCACATCGTGTTTGGAGCTGACTTTCAAATTCGTTTGCCAGGAGGATGACACTGTTCAAGGTAAGCAAGAAAGTACAGGCGAGACATTTGTAGTCATCTCGGTGGTGATGTATTCTTTAGTATAGTGCATGGGACAGTTTGTTTGTTTACTGTGTAAGTTGAGTTGTTCAGTGAGCGGCAACGTGAGGGGGCTTTTTACAGATTTGAAAAGCAGGCGGTGCAACCGCGTCAGTGGCGCTGAATCGTCACCATGATAACAAATTATAAAATTCTCTTGTTAGCTGGTTAGTTTGGAAGGTGACATTAGCTGGGATGAAAAACAGGAAAACCCGATGGAATTACGCCGGCGAATTCAGCGCCAGCGGCGCGATGGCGCTTCCTTCTCCTTTAGTTCTCGAAAAATGCGCTTCCCCCGACGCTTACTGCACGTTCTCATTTCTCCTATAAGAATACACAGTAGCAAAATCGCTTTCTTTTTGGATAACAGCGCAAATAATAACAACAAAAAATGTAATCATTTGTCTAAACGTTGATGTGGTGAGCAGTGGGTTGCGTTAAATGTTTTCCTGGAAATTTTTTCGATTTTTGAACGCGTCCGGTGAGTCAATTACCATCAAGAACAATTAATAAATGATATATTTACCAGTTACTTGAAGTAATTTTCTGGTTAGGTTTTTCTTTTCAAGAGCGGTCCCTTATCAGTAGCAGTTCAATCATCGAGTACTAGTGTTTTCGAAGGGTTGAGTACTAGCGTTTTTCAAGGGTTAAAATTAAAGGCAGGGCCCCACCTCACTTTCGAGGTTAAGGGAACAGCTGAATCTCCATTAAAAAAAAAAACGCTCTTTAATCATGTTTACCTTGGATGGGCTCTGCAACAGTTTGGCAAGCTTGTGTAGCCGCTGATCTTATGTTTTGACCCACCAAGATTCGTTAGCCAACGCTGCACCCCGTGGCGGAAAGCCAGTACAGCTGGGAGCGATCCGCCTCCCGGCTTCAAGGAGCAGACGGAGTTCTGGAGACCAGCGGAAACGGGGTTTTCGTTACTTCTATGACTTCTTGATTTCATTGTTGAAATGAGCGTGGCAAGGAGATTAAGAACCTGATGATATCATCAATTTGAGAAACGAGATCGGACACTATCTCTAGGGTGTAGCAATATTTACGAGAAAGTATCGTGCATTATCTACTTCTTGCAGCCTTTCTTGTTGTTTAGACAACAACCAAATAATGTTTAGTTTCAATTCACTGACTCCAGTGTCTCATTACATGTAGAACTTGGGCACCTTCAATAGAGACTCAATTCTTGAGTAGTTGGAGTCACTAAGAAATTTAGAGATAATTTGTTTTGGATGGTTTGCATATGGCAAGAACGGCAAGCAGTTTCTTCCTATTTGTACTTTGTGTAGTCCCTGTCCAAATCTGATAGTCATCCGACTCTTATTTGAATTTTACCTCTATTTTTCTCTTGAATCTCAAGGTTCCATCTGGGACTGAGTTCGTTTCCTTACGTGTGTACGATGTATGCCCTTCATTAGAAGGCTCGTTTCTTTACATTATTGAGCATGTGGTGAGTCACGACCCTATTGCCTACTTTTATTAATGCTGAAAGACGTTAAAATCAGCAGTTTTTCTTCAAATTATCCCGTCATAGTTTCTTTACTGACTTTTTTCATGGCAAACCACCCAGTTGCCCAAGATACGTAGCAACTACCGCAGCGCCTACCACGCTTCGCAAGTCCTCTCATCTGCGTCTTCGTTCATTAACAGTTTCCTCGTATCGCTTCCACTTTCCCCTTCTTCCATCTCTGTATTCAGGCCCTCGTGCCCAGCGCAAGGGGGCTAGGGAACGTATAGTGGACGTCGCTGGCAGTGGCCCGTAAGTGGCCTCGTGAAGAACACCGCGCAACCGCACAGCGCGCCGGAACCATGTCTTCGCCGGAACCTGCTGTTGTGGTATTTCTAGCAGTTTTCTGCCCGATTTCAAGGATTTCGGACCAAATCGGGAAGAAGAGCATCCCAGCGGTAGACGACACAAATCCCGACGCGGTAGCGTGGCGTCCTTCTGGAGGCTGCGGATGGGCCACCGCCGTCGACTTCCACTGTATCTCATCTAGTCACCCTACCCATCATGCGTGTCTGTTGGGCCTCTCATGCATTTGCCTTTGGACAAGTTACCCCAGGGGTTCATTCCTAGGGGACATAGGGAAGTGACGTCGCTAGCTGCGGTTATGGGACGGAGCCAGCTTTCACACTTTTGCTACTATTGTATTTTGGCAGCTCTGCTACCGACACAACATCGAAAAGATTTTTTAAACGGAAATTTGGACACAAATATGGTTGACAGATGCTGACGGGAGGGGCGTGGGAAAAAAGTGGGGTCTCCGCCGCTTTGGGGACCTAAATGGGAAATAAAATCAATTAAAAAATGCTAAATGTTAAAATCAATTAAAACATTTTCTATAGAAATAAATAATTAATAAAAATTATTTTAAAGATAATAGTAAAGATAAACAACCAATAAACTAATACAGGATTTTTATTTGTATTGTAAGGTAATTTCGAAAATTTGCCGACCCATTCTCGGGAGAGGGGGGATGCCGAACACGAATATCGTACTCATTTCACATGGTGCTATCGATTTTATGGCACTATTCAACTTTACTGGCCCCAAAAATCTCCGAAAAAGATTCTGGCTGAAACTTCGCACTGAGGAGGTTACTTGAGGTGCTGAACACGAATATCGTATCCATTTCGTATAGTAGCCCCATTTTTGTAGGGTTACTGTAGGTATACTGTAGATTCTGTATGTCACAGAATCTTCGGAAACTTTGCATGGAGGGGTTATTTGAGGTACTGAACACGGCTATCGTAGCTATTTTGCACCGTGACCCCATTTTTGTGGGGTTACGGTAGGTGTACGGTAGGAAATTGAGAGAAAATGCTGATTTCATATAGAAAACGGAGGTGGCGTGCAAAATAATGTTGGTGATCGTGACCAGCATCTAAAACAACCCCTCTACAGAAATTTTGAGAAGATTCTGTGAGGTACCGTTTTTATAGTATACCTACCGTAACCCTTACAAAATAGGGGCACGATACAAAATGGATACGATAGTCGTGTTCAGCATCTCAAATAACCCCTCTGTGCGAAAATTCAGCCAAAGAAATCCTTGAAGATTTTGGGGGCAGTTAATTTGGATAGTGCCGATTTTATTGATTTTATCGATTTTTTCCAAATTTGCCTCACTTCTCAGGTCATCCTGAAAACTTGCACAGGGTTTTTTGAATGTGCTGATTACGAACTTAATTACGGTTTGCTATACATTCTCTGTTTCTTTGTATGCTTTTTCAAATTTTTCTCTGTGCGGCAGTATAGTGTTGCATTTCCTTGCCCCTTCCCCTCATCCGTTTTTTTAATTGGGCCGTCCTCGCGAAACGCGCACAACATTGTAACCAGCACCTCCGAAAACCACTGTATAGGCTCTCGGAGAGTGTGAGAGGAGAGCCAGCCTTGAAAAAAATTGATAGAATCAGTAAAGTCGATGGTATCATGTAAAATTGGTACGATGTTCGTGATCTGCACCCTTAGCTACGCTCTTTAACCGTCTTGGATCAAATTAATGTTCTCGGACTTGGGGTTAGTAGGAGAGCTGCTTAGCTATAGTGGTACCATAAGGACTAGTAACATCCGTCCAGGGCTTAAGATTATCCAGGCTAAGCGTCTTGACCTCCTATGTTAACGATGGGTGAATCTGGGAGGTGCTAACACGTTCATTCTGGGTAATCTCATTGATGCATGTGACCTCGGAATGCTGCAGAACGATTTTTGCTGCAATCCTACGTGTAGTTACTAATGCTTTAGCTTTTTACCCATATGAATAGACCATATGACCTCTTTCCATTGAGGTCTTTTGCAAGTTTTTTTGGGTGTTAAGTGTCAGTCTTGTTTCATCCCCTTTTTACGATTTTTTCTAGTTTTGTGAGAGTGATGTACACAATTGAAAGTCTGTGTGTTTAGAGATCAATCGAGCTGTTCAAAAATTTCATACATACTCTCAGGCTCATTGGGGATCACAAGCTAATTTCCAGCTGAATTTATCGATCAGGTCATCGATAATGTCGGCTTTCTCGATTTCTTACTGTTCTAGGTCCTAACTCTGCCTACCGCTGTTTTTTATGCGATGAGAGCGAATGTAAGACTACTTCGATCGAAATTATGGATGTTCTGATCCTATCGATTCCTCCGGGTTTACTTCTTTGGTTCATGAAAACACGTTTTCCCGGTTCTCTGAAGCGCTGGACGCGTATGTGATGGGTAGGTTGCGTGACAGCATCGATCTTTTAATCCGACCCGAATCTCGCTAAAAGTGGTAAGTTTATGCTAACTGCTTTGTGCTTGTCTATTAGAGAATCCTCTTGCACACGTCCCAATCGACCACTGAACAAGAATGGGGAAAATTGATAAAATCAGTGGCATCGCGACGCCATTCCTTTACGATTACGGTAGGGTTATGGTAAGTTGGAAGAAAATCCTAATTCTGTCGAGGGAAAGGCAGCGGGTTATCGGACAATCCCTTGGTGCAAAGCTTCAGAATATTCTATGCGATACCGTACCAATGGTATATTTACTTACCGTAACACTAGAACAGCAAGACACAATGAATGTGATTCTCCTGAATAGCACCTTGATTATTCCCCTTTAGGCGAAATTTGGTCGACGGAATATTTGGCGATTTTTCCTTGCAGAGGTGTAGGGAGCGTCGGTCACGATTGCACTCTCCCGCGGCATGCCATGCCGCACCTCCCACGCTCCGCAGCTGAGCGTGGTGGCTATCAGGTGTTGCCGGTGGTGGCAGCCTAGGTGTGGCGCGACAAGCCGCGGAGAGGTGCAATCGTGATTGCACGTTCTCTTTAGCTGGCGATGGCATTGATTTTCACCGATTTCACATTTTCACTCAGAGCTCGATGAAAACATGTTTGCGGGAATGCTTGATCATGCACATAATAGATTTTATTAGCATGAACTAATCAGATTTGACGAAATGTAGGCCATTTTCTCATGAGTCATAAGTAGTGAAAACTTGCGAGAAGTGTCCGTAAACCGTGACCATGGCCATTTCTTGTAGTGACCACTGATTTCTGTTAGGCCTGTATTAGACCTGCAGAAAAGTTTTCAGAGATGGATCACAATAGAATTTAGATATGCTGCGTTTTCATTGTCCGTTGAGTTATCGTTCTTCATGTTCAGTGGAAACACGTTTATGGATTTGTACTTTTAGAGATGAAATTAGTGTGAACCCCGTTTACTGCTAGTGCATTCTTAGTTTTTATCACGTGAAATAAATCGAAACCAGTATTCTAATCGTTAATTTTTTTCAGGAGCCAGCCAGCGATGTCAGCACCTATGCAGAGGATGCTGAAATTGATGCTATGAAGTTTATGTGGAAATCCCTCTCCTGGAATTTCTGGGAAGGATATCTTCTCCAATCATTTGGCTCCAGTAGTTCCTTTCATCCGCTAATGATCCTGGCTCACAAGAGAGCTGATCCTTTCTGCGCACGGTAGACTGCTGCTATACTTACTTCTCAAGGAATATCACGCCCTCGCCGCGTTCGACACTAGTCTTGATACGTATCGATCGTGGGCCGATGACAGTGCCGACATCGCCAACGACACCGTCGTCGGCCCCGATCGCAGCTATACTTCTGTGTTCACTGAAGTGGTGGAGGATAAAAAAAGCAAACTGCAAGACAAAATACTGCTATTCTGAAAAGGGTACGGTCGTCAGCAGGTTGGATAAGCATTACTTTTTAGATTTTCGATTTTTGATCACTACAGAAGGGTGCCTGCTTGATTTGAATTAGTGGGTTGCAAGTTGCGCGTGTGGTTGACTAGGTTAGCCTTGACCTGTATAACCCGAAGTGAGTCGTTTACGCCTCAAAATCATTTTTTTTTTCAAAGCTCCGGGTGTTAAAACAATCTTCGAACCATCTTATACGTATAGTTGAAAGTGAATAACTAACAAATATAAGTTCCTCGTCATTATCAAAGATATGTGAATCTGAAGCTTAAATTTGATACGATTTTTCTCGGTTTTTGTTCGGTGAGAGAAAAACGTTTCACATACTAGCATCTTGGTGACTCAAGTTCGGCTGATTTCCCCTAACAGGTTCGTTCCTAAAGTTATGCATGGCAGAAGGCCGTTATCTTTCATCATTTTTGTTCTATGAATCCAAGTATGAGGTGATTGCATCAAAATCCTGTAGTTGCGTTGAAGAGGTATCGGGGGAAACAACTAGTAAAGAAATCACAGTGGTGTGTGGCAGACGCGCGCAGAAATGGGCACCCAGGGGGAAGGTGTGGGAAAAACGGGTCTCCACCATTTTGAGGACTCGTCATCACGAGGTTTCAAAAATAGAATTAATCAAAATATTAATTTTGTTGTTAACTACCTAGGAATGAGTATCAAAAATATTTAGAAAACCAAAAATGAGCTGTCACAAGGTTTTTTTAACTAGTTCATGAGGCATTTTTGAGAACTTGACAATCCATCCTCGTGGTGGAGGAGGTGCTCCTGTGTCCACCACAAGAATAGATTGATAAGGTTTTGTATAGTAATGCTTTAAAGGAAGAAATACAGTCCGAAACGATCACTTCAGAATTAGCTACCCGTGCGAAGGTCTCCAGATTGGTAACAGTCGCAGTAGACCTTCGCACGGGTAGCTAATTCTTGGTAAAATGGGAAGGATGGAGAAACTGTAGAGATAAGTACCACTGAATGAGATGCAGAAAAAGACCTTTATTATTGTACAGTTAAGCTCAATCGTCACTGAACCGCTGACAGGGGGAAGCGCGTAGCTGAAAGCCGTTACCTCAACCCTTACCCCCCCCCCACCCCCGCCACGTTTTTTTTTTCAATGGATTGTAATCAATGATGAAAAATAGTTCCTGTACGATGACAGGGAAAGATCGAGTGTATACTTCAGACATATACCCTAAACAGCTTGTAAAGGCAAATCTATACTCAAACAAGATAATAATGTTAGCTTTCTGTAAGGTAATGGCAATTAGTTACTACGGCTTTGTGCCACCTAGTGAATCCATCACTCTAAAGTCCCACTATAGTTGATTGGACACTATCTGGCAGAAGCTTTTTAAAATGGACAAATAGCCAAATTTGGTGTGTAGAAGAGGTCCTCTCTCACTTTAAAACGCTTAGCTTGGTAATTTTGTGGTTTTTGGTGAACTAACGCATTAAGGATACTTTCTCGTCTCCAATAACTTACAATTCCTGCACTTCATAAGTTTTTTTTTCGCTTTTCCAATTTTATTAGAGAGTTTGGTATCTGCAGCAGTAGACCTTCGCGTGAGTAGCTCTTTCTCAAGTGATTGTTTTGGGCTGCACTTGCAAGAGCAGCCGCAGACTTTTGATGCCTCCAACCCACATTAGAGCTCATAAGACCAATTTGATCACGGGCGACAGCACTTTGAGAGTGATATGTGTAACAGTTGAGATCCTTGAGTGTGAAGAACGCTGCATTTGCATGAAACAAGGCAAACTACAAGGGTGTACTTATGTGGGGTGTTTGTATGTGACAACAAAATAACGGTTTACATAGACTTTGCTGACCACACCTGGAAGGAACTAGAGTTGAACTATTCAAATAGAGTAGAGGACAATCAGATACGGTAAGAGGCTGTTTTACGATCCAATCTTTTTCATTACTCAACTCTTGATTGAGCTATTACGAGTGGAATTTGTAGATGTAGTGGGGTTCAATGCATTCGTTTTCTCCAGGCCACAACTTCTTTCGCAAACTGCTTTCAAACAAAATCATGTGCCTGTGTGGCTCAAGCCTTATAGACTAAGTTGGGTTGAGCCCGTGGCCATGCTGAGCTAGTGATATTAAAGTACCAACTCTATCGAGGTTTTGCAGAAGGCATTAGCTAGGCTCAAGGGCTTCCTCCAGCTCCACCTCTTTTTACCAGTAATGCAGTACATAAGAACAGAGTTGTTCTGCACGGATTTGTACATGTATCATATGTTCAAGAGAGTTGTGGCAAGCCAAGCGTGGATGCAGAAATTTTCTCAGAAAAAAGAAAACCAGTAGATTTTTTTACTAGACCTCCGGGGAGAGATGATGTTTACTGCGCTCATTGGTACATATGTGTGGGTGAAGAGGAATTTCACTTAGCATGAACAGTTGAGGTCCAGTCAAGGAAATTGTTCGAGGTTTTGAGGATGGTGGGGGAGGGGGAGGGGAGGAGGAGAAGGTGATTTTGAAGAGGGGCCTTTAGCTCACTGTGATACTCGAGAAGTTTCTAGTCGACCGTATAATTGCAGTACATGTTTGACTTCACGCAAAACGCTCGGAACACGTTTCCAGAGGGAGTTTATTACCTAGAATCAGTTTTGAGATTTTGTCATCAGGAGAATCTCTGTGACGCAGTTCGTAATGGTATACTGACGTGTTGGGGGCGCAACTCTTTGCGGAAGCTGTCGTAGCGTGGGCACCTCAAATCCTGCACGAGGATTTTTTAAAGTCAAAAAACTAAAAATCGAAGCTGAGGTGAGACACTTTTACTCTTTCTATTCTGGGGAGAGCTAGTATGGGACATTCATCAGATTGCATGACATTTGCCATAGCTGCGTACTGCGCATAGTGGTCAACATAAGAAGTTTGTACAGGTGGATTTCACTCCCATCGATTTTCTTCCCTAATGCTTCGCAAAATAAGTGGCTCAAGAACAGGGTTTTCGTCATTTTTGGAAGCAGTTATATATACCACTGTGAATGGCATTCACTAGAAATTTCATTTTTATAGGATTCTCGAAACGAATATGATGTAGGTCATTGATTCAAGACTTCTGTAAATCAGGAATGTAGAGATTTCCTATATCCTTCGTAGGCATACTGTGAGAATTCTTTTCGAGAATCCTCGAAAAGAATCCTAGTATGCCTATGAAGTCTAAACATCTGATAGAAAGGTTCTTGAAGAGTTAGGAGGCGAGCACTTGAACACAACTACTAACAGCTCTTCCTTTATTCTAGTTCCAAGATTTTCAAAATAAATTATTGTGATTAGGTAATAATGGTTGTAACATAAGTTTCCACTGTTTTCGCATAGATATTTTCAAAGGCTTCTAATGAGTAAATACCGACTAAATTTCGCGCAGGTCTAGATACTTTTTTTTTGAAGCGCATGACCCCACGAACATTCTCGAATGTGAGACCTATGTATTTTTGCTTATTTTGAAAATCTGATCAACTTCGGAGTGATCCCTTTAAGAATGCAAATTCGGTAACTGCACTTGCACGGATAATAATTCTACCATAACGTTGCACGAAACTAACCAAGTGGAGTAATCTTAAGACCATTCTTATACTCCCTGGTATTTTCTCTCCCCATTTATTGTCGAGCGGTCTCAGGCACAGGCACCAAACTTAATAAAACCCAAATTTTTGATTGTGCCGTTTTTCTCCGAAGTTGAAGCGAATTAAAGTGGGATTCCTTCCACTGTGGCTGCAGACATCAACCGTTTGCTGACACCAATTGATGGAATTTCGAGACAAGTTCCAAGCGCTCTGTGCAAATCACACCATTTTGCCACACCGCGGAGGGAGCTTTAATTTTGTTGGTCGAACTCTTCGGAAAACCGAAGAGTTCGTAGAGGAATTTCCAACTGCGCATTATGTAGCATAAATCTAACCCTGACCAAGCGCGGGTTATCAGATCACAAGATTATCTACTGAGCGAGAACCAATTTGCCAAAGTCAGGGACCTCTACTACAGCCCGACTCAGTTCTTTGCCTCACAGTCCAATGATTTTTGGAGCAGGGGAGTCGAGCTCCTGCAGTAAAAACGGCACAAGACTAGCGACAGTTGTGGTCCATACTTCGATTGGTACCAATAGTTATATGTTTTTATACAAATTTTTTCATCGAAAATTTCAAAACAGCGGGAATTTATGTTACAACCTAGAACCTTGAGAGGCCCTCTCATCTCCGCACTATATAGTCAGTGAGAGGAGTTTAGCAGTAGGCGAAGGCTGTTAACAGTCTTGGCCTGGCCAATGTTCCGACGTCGTCGCCTTTGCCAGAGTCCGGCAAGCCACAAGGTCTATTCCTTGAACACTTCAACTTTCGTCAGCACTCACTCAGTATAATAAGAGTTGCTCACAAGGGAGGGATACTTGGTCAATGTGACCATTACGAGGTGTATACTGTCTTACGCAGCTTGCGACGCTGATTTCAAATCGGCCAACCTGCATGATGGGTTATGCCCACTTGCCGACACATGTACAAGCCTTAAGATTGGTGTAGGAACAGACCTTATATTGCAAAGATGAGTCTCTCTCTCTTCAGACAGGCACACAATTTCGACATCTTCCGAAGAGTAATACACACAGCCTAGAACATTGGAGTTTGTCGAATTGAGGACAACCAATGGAGAAGGGGAAATCTCGCAGCCGCAATGTTCACAGTGCCTAAAACGCGCAAACTTCATCGTAGAGAGCACATTGGCCGATTTTAATATGCATTTGAAATCAGCCACACTGACCAAGTATCCTCTCCTTGTCAAAACAGCTCCAAACACACGGAGACACATTAGCACTACTCCTTGTTGGCCAGAATTCCGAGGGAATATCCGAATACCGTGATCTATAGATATGCAACTAAAAGTGAGTTGGGCTAAACGTAATTTATGTGAACTTCGTAGGACAAAACCCTCAATATCTCTGGAATCGATAGGGGAAGGATACCAGGTGCCCACATCATTTTAAAATGGGGTATGCCTCATAAAATGAAGTCGTCGACGTTGGTCTAGAATCCGTTCTCCATTTCTGCCAAGCGCCATTACGAAAAATGTTGTCCGTACAGTATTTAGGTATAATGTCCACATTCACATTCCGCAGCCCTAAAAAATGGGCGGCCGTACGAAAGAGATAGAGAGTCCGTGGTCAGCATCCTAGACAACTCCAACGTATAAATTATCAGCGAAAAAAGCATGACTGCGAGTGAAGATCAACTCCTTTAGAAAGGAACGTCTGTAGCTTCTTTTCGCAGTGGTGTTAAATAGAAGCGGAGAGCGGGTAAGAGATGAGCGTTGTAGAACCCGTATTATGAATCACAGCCCATTTTCGACAGGTATCTGGTATCCTTTTAAGAGTCGATTCTTCGTTTCAGCCGACTGTGATTATTTGGACAGCTGATAGCGTGCGCTAGTCATGTTGATAACGATTGCCTTGTGAGCCGAGATCAAAGCTGGGAGTCATCCTGTAGATCTTATACGGAGACTACGAGGATGACTTTTGCAAAGATCACAGGTACAAGTCATATACCCTAAGGACTCATGAACCCCCTTCTTGGAAGTCATTTCTAATAGTGCGTGGGCGAGAGACCAAATTGTTAATAACTGCTTGTAGGCACCCTTCCACCCCGACCTGAAACCCCATCTGTGTGATGTGTGATGTGACCTATGTGATAGTGTACGAAGAATAAGTAGGCATTGTAAAAGCGAGGTTCCTTCCGAAAAGCAGGTTTGGATCTTAAGAAAAAACAAATAGTTCATGCTGGGCTAGATTCAAAATTAAGAGGCTAAAAATGACTATTTTGAAATTGTGATGGTAGTGAGGAAGTAAAGATAGACAAATGTAAAACTTACCCATTTCACGGAACACCTTAATAAAATTCTACTCCATTTAGAAGAATCATTTTTTTTTTGACATGCGAAGAATAGGATGCTTCACAGACGATCTGTTCAAATTGATTTGTTTAAATTGAAATAAAATCAGTAGTCATCGTGCTTTGCGTCTGCAGAATTCCCCTTGAATTACCGTCCAAAAAGCTGACAGCTTTGGATAAGAAGTAAGGTTGAGCCAGATGTCCGTTAAGCGCAAGGCGAATTATCGTAATGACAAGTCCACCGAGTCTTAGCATTGCTCAATTTTATCATTTTTGGAATGTTACTGATTTTCAGGTTTGAATGGTACCGTTGGAGAACTTCACTGGAACGTAAGTGACAAAATGTTTTGGAATATACCCATCGGAGTGAATTTCAAAGAGTTATTCATCATTCCTCCCTGATTGACTCCATGCTAAATTCATACTGAAGTGGCTGTGTTCGCATATATTCCCAGAGGTTATACGAGATCCGCATCTCGTAAAACACCTCAACGTGAAGTAGCGTCTGATTCTTGAATCTCTTCGATATCGCAGAAAATCCGCAAATTAAGGAATTACAGTAATTTTTTTTTTTGAATGTAGATTTTGTTCCTACCGGAAAATACCGACGCCATACTCAAAAGTGTGAGCATCTTTTTGCATAATTTCATTCAGGTGCAAAATGGATCATTGATTGATGCATGTGAAAACAGGCGAGCCTGAAACTGTAGATTAACAGCTAAGAGGGACGCTAAGTAGCATTCGACATGCATAATTATAGCTGGCAACTTGCCTGGGAACATTTTCTGATTATTGTGTGCGTTTCACTGCCTAACACACTGTGTATAACTTAGTTAGGAATTGCTGCAGCGTGACCATCTGGGCGCCTCTGGAATCCTAAGGTGAAAATTTTAGAATCATAAAATTGTATAAAAGTAGGTGGTCCAAAACTGTTATATAGCAGTGGCGGATGCAGAAATGCCCTGCCATGGAGGAACCAGGGTCTCCGCCAGCTTAGGGACTTGTACGGGAAAATTAATAGAAATATTGATAGTATTGATAATATTAATGTTGAGTGATCGGAAGTAAATATAAAATGTAGTTATGAAAATAAGCAGTTAAAAATCAAAGCCAATGTATAGTCTTTAGTTCTTTCACAAAGTATTTAAAAAAAATTGGCAACTCATTCTCGTAGAGGAAGAGGACGGCGGTTACGTCCTACTTTTTTTTATGAGCATTGATGGAGAGGTACGCTGAACTTTTGGAAAAGTACACCCAGAATATCCGAGCGACTCTGAGGGAGCATGGTGACCTTTGGTCGTTTCCTTCTCAACCTCGAATAGCTAAATAACGCTCCACTTTCGCATGGGATTTTCTCGAGCATAAGGAGCAAATAAAATTATTATTTTATGTACTGATGAAATATGCTCTTTGCCTAATTTTAACGATTCAGTATCAACAAATTCAATGGATTTCTCAAGCCATGATAGGGCGTCCGGCAAATCTTGAAGGTTGAGACCCCATCAGAAATTGTTTCCGAAATCTACACAGTAATAATATCGGTCTGAGCTGCCAAGAACGATGGTGTATTGAACGCCTTTAAATTGTCCGCAACCCAATTCTTTTGAGTGTCTCTTCGACAGGAGTGGGTGAGGATTCCCCCGTGTGTGCGAGATGACTTAGTTCTCATCAGAAATCAGTTATACTTCTTGTGTGGTTTTTGACGTGGTGAGACGAGCTCTCTACCTTTGTTAGGCACAGACTATTGGGACAATCCACAACTGGCACGGCTGCCTTAGAACTGGTTTTTGAGCATTTGGGTGTGTGTCCCAAGGTCTATCAGCTTTCAAGGCGTCAGCATGGAGATCCTGAGCTTGTTAATCTCTCGGCATGGAAAATAGGTTGCAACTCTACCTACATTATGTAGTGGGTGAACTACCTACATTATGTAGTGGGTGAAATTCACCAGTAGGTGATTTTCAGATTCAGTGAGTTCTACGACAGAAGCCAACGAAAAAGCAGCTCATGTCATTAGTAAGACCATCTGTACATCTTTTGCACCGATTTCGACCACAGGATCACCGAGTCTAATGTAGAATTTACATGAACACCTTTGGTCGCGCTCAGCTTATCCATTAGCTCAAACATCTCTACTGTGACTCGTTACTGGATGGTTTTTTAATATCTCCAAACCAGTGGCGGACGCAGAAAGTGGGCGGGAGGGGGGGCGTGGGAAGAAAAGTGGGGTCTCCGTCGTTTTGGGGACCCAGACGGAAAATAAATTTAATAATAATATTAATTATAATAATAAACAATAAATAAAAAATATATTAAAAATAATAATAATAATAAACAATTAAAAATAAACTAACACAAGATTTTTATTTGTATTGTAAAGTAATTTCGAAAATTTGGCGACCCATTCTCGGGGGGGGCGCCCCCCCCCCCCGCCCCCCCTGCGTCCGCCACTGCTCCAAACAATGATAACTAACGTGCTTACGTAGCATATGCGTTTTTCCTTCTATTGCAGTTTAGTAGAACATCTCTTCCTCTTTCTTTCCTTCTTCCTCTTTCTCTTTCTTTTTCTCTTTCTTTCTTTCTTTCTCTCTCTCTCTCTCTTTCTCTCCCTCTGAATTTGCTTATGTGCTCTGTGCAATGCTTTGAAGGAGGCCCTTCACAAAAAGCATTCTATCCTTTCATGCGAATCTGTTGCCAATTCATCCATTAGGGATGAAACGCTTGGTTGGCCTGGGCGAGGATCGATCCATCGACAGTGTGCACGGCAACGGGCGCTTCACGCCATTGCGCCACAAGCACCTCTCATCATCGTAGGGATGGAGGGATAGATCTACTGAATCTGCTTCATGTCTGCCCATCTACCGGCAAGCACTGCGAAGGTTGAATGACAGTTTTTCTAGTAACTTGCGAGCGGAGTGCAATGCCAAGCACTATGCCGGCATTAGGGGACGTTGAAGAGGGTCCGGCTAAAATGAACGATGAGTTGAGATGCCTAGCTACCGTCGTTAGCTGCGTTGGAACTATGCACAGATATTCGGCTTTCTTCTTAGCCTGCTCGGATCATCAGCTTCTAGAGGCTTCAGGACAATTTAAAGATTTGAATTCGGAAGTACAGCTCCCAATATCCTGATGATGAGTCATACGAAAGCTAGAAGAAGCTGTTGAATTTTGCAGCCTAAGATCGTATGAAATCACAAGCCTTAGATCGTATGAAATCAAAAATTTGAACTTGGTAGGTTTTTGATTAGGTAGAATACTGAAATGACATCTTTAATGCTTTGAGTGCGAGGGGAGGGGGAGAGCGGGATTGGATGAGGTGCGAATCAAAACCTGGATCATTGGAATTTCAAAAAAAAAATTATTTTGAAGGATTATTGAAAATAGATTGAAAATATATTATTGAAGAAAAATAAAAAAAAAGAAAGGCACAAAACAGTTTTATTGTTTTTTGGTGTTATTTTGGAATATTGCTTTCCAATTATTTGGACTTAGAATTGATATTCTTAGTAAGGGCGGACGCAGAAAATAGGCGACAGGGAGGAGGGGGGGGGGGGAGAGGAAAAAGGACGGAGGAATAATGGTAAAAATATTATCCAAATGTTAAATAATTGGTAACAACTACTCAGAAAGTAATAAAAAAAAAGTAAAAAATAAAACTGCACACGGTTTTTATGTACTTGACAAACTTCATCCGCCACTTATTCTTTGTGATTTTATTTTTACGTCTGGGTAAGGGCAGTAAGTTCTTTCCACCCCCCCCCCTTTAGCTGCATTTTTGCACCTACCATTGATATGTATGCATTTAGGCTTTCATGAATACAATCTACATATTCGTTTGGACAGTACACTTTGCGCCCCACTGCATTTGTATCGGGACGAGTTGATAGGCTTATCAGCTCTTCACATCGATGAAGAGGAGGAGGATAGGCTTCCTATCACATCGCTTCAGTGCGAATGTAACTGCGGAGCTGACTGGAACGTGAAATGCACTAAGTGAACTTACTATACAATGAATTGGAAACTCGGATGATCGATCCATGTGTTCCAACTTTTCATTTAGATCTGAAATTATCGATTTGTCTATAGGCCATCGACATCGGCCATCGACTTTATTGATTTTCCACTGTTTTCTACAAGGATCATTGATGCCTGCTGGGCTTTTGCAATACGCTGAACACGAACATCGCAAGCATTTTGCTCGAAACGATCGATTTATCGACTTTATCCATTTTTGCACTTTTGCTCAGAGCTCCGTGAAAACATGCCTGCTGGGTTTTTCTATTGCTCTGAATGCGAATATGACAAACATCCCGAACTACAGTTTTGATGTGTTCGTGGCATCGATTTTTTTTTTCGTTTTTTGCTAGAACACTATCGAAATATAGAGGACTCCAAGCGGACATGGGCGAGGGGCGGGACGGCGGCGTGAGTCTGTTGGGCGGAGACACAGGCGCTCTGCATGCTGGCTGTGTTTGTCTGCTTCTACCAGTAGCAGAGAACTTGAGTGCCACGCCGCGCCGTGATACCCAGCCCTTGCACACGGCCGTTTACAGTTCGAAGTATGCCTATTAGGAAGCGGTTTAATGACAAAGTAGGTCGAGGAGGGTCTGCATAAAATTGCGAGTGGCTGGAGAGATAGAAGGTACAGTCTATTAGCTCACAGAGGGCGCCTTATCCGACTTCGTCTGCAAAACGACCTCATCATTTTTTCGGTTGACTGATCTATTTTTGCACTTTTTCGATATGCATATGCTGTGATTCCTTCCATTCTTATGTTTCCCTACTGCCGTTCGCTAAAATATCTTTCCAGACGCATTCTGCGGGCAAAGTCGTAATTGCAGACAAAGTCGGATCAGGCACCCTCTGAGAGCTAATAGGCCATAAATAGATTAGCGCAAGTAGTGGAATTCGAAGAGTATTAGGATAGCGTTTTTAGGTAACTTTTCGAAGAAGTTGACTTGGTTTAGACCATTATAGGGTAAGAAGACCCTGTCTTAAGGAATACATTCCAAGATTGATTCAGCAGTAAGTTGCTACAGGGGACGTCAATCACGATCAGTATTCCCGCGGAATGGCGCGCCGCACCACCCACGCGGCGCGGCGGGCTGGCTGGTTGGTGCGGCCGGTGAATGTTGCCGGAATTTTCTGCTTTTCTTTAGTTTCTGCGACAATTTCAGTCATTTGGAATGGCGTGCATATACACTCGCACTCTTCTTCGGATGTTCCTGGGTTGAGTTGAACTTTCACAAACTTCTACCTGATTCTATGCACGATGCAATGTGCATTCTGTATCGAAGTTCTTCACACGATTGACCTAAAAATCATCGTGGGTAAGAGAAAGTTATTCATCAACCACAGTGAAGACCGCAAGTTACGCGACAGTAGCTACAACAGCTTTTTAATAAGCAATGGCAAAACGCCTCTTTGTAGGAAACAAACTGCAAGACGATATCCTCCTCAAACTCAGATATTAAGACTGAATCGGTGCCACTCTATCTCATACATTTACCAGAAAGGCCCACAAATGATTGAACTCGTCCCAGAAACTAAAGAAAAGCTGAAAATACCGACAACATCCACCAGCCGCAGCACCCAGCCAGCCCGCCGCGCCGCGTGGGTGGTGTGGCGCGCCACTCCGCGGGAGTACTGATCGTGGTTGACGTCTCCTGTAATTAGTTGGTTTCTAGTAAAATCTGCGGGAGATGTCTAATATAAACGCAAGGGTTTGAATTATAAAACAGCTTTATTAGACTAAGCACTCTTCTACTATGGAAGTTTAACACGAGAAAACGAATCAATCAAGATCTGACCTTTTTAATAATATGCACTGATGCTTACATGGCTACATAGACAGTATGTGGTTGATCCTGTGCTTGTATTGGGATCTTCGTCATCGTGGATCCACTCCGGACCATCCAGAGAAACTGTCCGTGTTAGCTCATGATAAAGCTACACAAATATCTATCTAAGGTGAAGTCAGTCACGATCGGTACTCCTGCGTAATGGCGCGCCGCACTACCTACGCGGTGCGGCGCTGGCTGGGTGCAGCGACTAGTGGGTGTTGCCGGGATTTCCAGTTTGTCTTTAGTTTCTGCGACAACTTCATTTATTTTTAATGGCGTACATAGACTCGCACTCTACTTCGGATGTTCCTGAATTTTCAGAGGTGCTTCAGCACGAACTTCTACCTGACGTCAATAACTTCGGAAAAAATACGCACAATGCAATTTCCTCACACGATTGACCTAAAAATCGTCTTAGATGCTAGGAGACCAGTCGTTAACCACAGTGAAGACCGCAAACTACGCTATGCATCAGCTTTTTAATGAGCAATGACAAAAAGCCACTTTGTAGCAAACAAACTGCTAGAGGATATCTTCCTCATGCAAGACGATTTCTTCCTCAAACTCAGATATTTGAACTGAATCGGCGCCACTCTATCTCAAACATTATCAAGAAGGATCACGAATGGGTGAAATTGTCGCAGAAACTAGAGAAAGGCCGAAAATCCCCAGAAAATCCACCAGCCGCAGCACCCAGCCAGCCAGTCGCGCCGCGTAGGTGATGCGGCGCGTCATTCCGCCGGAGTAGTGATCATCATTGATGTCCTCTATAAATATGTACCTACAACTGTACGGAACGCAAGGAGTCAATCAGCTGGTACGCGCATCGTTAGATGCGGCCAGTTATGCACTGTTCGGATTGAAGTCGAAGAGCATGTGGGACAGCACACAAGCATTCGTTTTTATATACCAACTACAAATAAGGGAAATAGTGAATATATCTATATTTACAGAGGAAATTCGTATCAGCCACCTTGCATCATAATGGACACGAAATGACGATAATCTGCTCCATGTTATAATTATTAACCCTATCAAGCAGTATTTGCACTGTCCAATTCCATTTCTGTTCCTGGTTGTTAAGATTTTGATTCTTTGGGTGAGCAAACAACCAGCACAACATGAGAATCTGTCCATAAATTAAGTAGAGGCGATATGGAACCAATAGGACAGTTTACAATTAGGCACTACCTAAGTCTGCTCTTTGCTCTTATCCGGTCATTCCTCAATGGCAAATGGTGGTTCCGCTACCTGGTTTGAGTTTCAGATGGAATGAATGGACTCTTCAACTGCCTCGTTTCAAGTGTTGTACAGGCTGTTAAAGGGGATGATAGGAAGAATAAGAATAACACCTGCCTTGAAATGCATGTTTTTGAAGGCATCCTGCTCATTCTGTACAATTTTTCCGAATTCCGAGAGCTTTTTGATTCACAATTCTTAACAGTTTTTTTGTCATCTGTCAAGCAGTTGTGGAGGATTATCCTCAGAGCTGGAGCTTACACCTGCTGAGCGTAAAAGCTTACTCGCGGGAATATGAGGGATGTAGGAGTAAAAAGAAATCGGTTCTGATGCTGCATGGTTTTGGATCGTTGGCTGGGAGCCTGCCCGGTTGTGTTCAGTACGCCCTGGAGATCAAAACTTTGCGGCGAGAACATAGGAATGAATTCTCACATCAAGTAATTTTTGGAAGCATGTGAACTTTTACGCTCAGCACGTGTACCTTTGGAAAATCCATCTGTTTTGTAAACTTCTTTTCATTCTCATGTGCTCTTCTGTTTTTTCCTAGCTGTCATGCGTTCTTCCGCCCATAATGTTTACATAGTAGTTGTCTCATAGCATTTAAGTTGAATTGCATTTCAGATTCTGATAAGGAACAATCCCATGTCATAGTGACTTTTCACCATGAATTTCGTCATTCCTAAGAAGAAACGGGCTGTGGAGAAGTCTGTTATCGGTTGGTTATACTTGTTTTTCACACTTAGCAGTAGTTTCATAAGAATTTCTGCTTCTTGACGTTACTTCATCGCTCCGCTCACCACCAAGGGCTTTGCCTTGCAGATGTGTCCACACTTGAGCCTAAGGCTACTATAGAGGATGCGGCGAGAGATTCGGAAAAATTCAACACAGTAAAGAACATTGTTTTGAATGGTGTGTCTGATCGCCAGGTCCACCACTTTGTGCACGTTGAAAAGGTGCAAGTAATCAAGAATTCTTTTCTTGAATACAAGGTTAGTACTCCATTTTACTCCTGTTAGATTAACGCTACTGTTGCTGCTCATTTCAGTACGACCAATTCAAAGCTAATTTGCGAGCGTCGGGGCAGAGCGATGCGGAAAGTTACGAGTTTCTGCTTATCGGGTTCGATGCGGAGGATGTGAGTGGAATAGTCTAAATATTCTTAATATGTACTGAATAGTATTTTAATCGGGCTCTGCTTCAGTTGACTTATATAGCTGACAACGGCTACTCTGTTGGTACTTCATTTTACGGTGACCTCGGTTCTACGACTCGAGGTATTTTTGTTTTAGAAAGTACATTAAAAGTATGGTAGCTGGAATACTTTTTTTCAGGTGTTTACCTTTATCGTTATGTGGACTTGGTGACACCATCACTTTTGTACAAGGACGAGATCATGCGAGTTATGGTGTTTCGTACGTTACGGTGGGTCTGGAACTCTTATACTCCCTTTCAGGGTCAAACGTATGACGATAAATTATCAAGGTGTTGGTCCTTATGGTGGAGAATGGAAATTGTATGTTAAAGGAAGTGGGGAGGGGTGAGGGGAGGGTCGTATGAGGGTCGACTTTTATCATCAACACGCTTGACCCTGATCGAATTACTCTGGTGTTTTATTATTCGTTTTATGTGCTTCTGTTCGTGCTTCCAGTGCGATTCTAGGCAAAAAAGGAGGGGGGGGGGAGTCACCTTATAAAAGGTCATAGGCTTCACCTTGAAAGCTAAGCCTAAGCACTAGCCTGAGCCCAAGCCTATGCCTAATCCTACGCTTAAGCATGGGTTTGAGCCCAAGTCTAAGGCTTAGGCTTCACGAAAGTGCCCCCCTCCTTCCTTAACTCCATTTTCCCCGTATTCTGGTTTTTTTGTTTTGTAAAGCTAGTTAGTTGTTAAGTTTCTAGTCTCTGACTGTATATTATAGAGGAAGAAGCTACGCGGTTGGTTTGGGCTCTACCGAACTAGAACCGACCTTGGAATGTTGTAGTCATGTTGCTGCTACTGACAATACTCCTCTATCCCGGAAATCCCGGCAACAGCTGTATCGTCAAGCCGCGGTAAGAATAGTACTTCTACGTACTTACTTTCGAAAACAACGAAAGCATTAGCAAATCATACATGTTGACTCTCTGCTTATTAATATAACAAGTTACCTTTCAAGGTGTACCATTACGAATACAATAAGGATATGTCTGTGTCTGATGTACCATCTGGAGTCTTACCGTATGCTGTTGTGGATTTGCGATTCAATATCTCGGATAAAAATCAGCATTCTAACATTCCTCCAACAATTGGGTAAAACAGAATTTATCGTTCTCGGAGAAATAGCGTTATGATTTTGATGTATTTTTAGCTACGTGCACGAGGCGCTCTATTTCTTTCCGGTTTACGAGGGCAACCTTACTATCTTATCGGCTAGTTTTCCTCGCGCCGTGCTGAGTACGATCTTTGAAGATTCCAACAAGCCCCATGGATTGTGTGTTATTATTGGTTTGCATCGGACTTTTACTACCTCATCGTGCGCATTTTTTTCTCAACAACGGCTGCTTCTAGAGACGAGTCCTTGGTGTTTACGAAGTTACTACAGTGGACCGACGCGTACGATATTAGAGGTGTAACCCAGCTTATGGCTCATGATACATGGGGTTTGATAGCCAGGCAGCGAGAGATTTGTGTGAAGGTTGGTTTTGTGTAATTTGCGGTTATGTCATTGCTAGTCAGAATGTGTTTTTGCCATGATATTCGTCACTAACTACATCCTCTAGAATGCGAACGATCGCTCGGAGAAGTGGAAATTTCGCTATGTTTCGCACTTTGTTTGGACATGCAATGATCCGAAATTTACATCACTGGTGAATGGTATGCGCGTAGAACAATGCGTGAGTTTGTCATCGTTTTACCATCTACCTGTTCGTGAAGCCGTTTCATTATTCTCCTCGAATTCAGCATTTCTTTTCCTTTCTAATCTTCTTTGTAGCTTTCCAGCTCACCTTTTGCAGCAGCTGCGCTATGAAAGTTTTGTTTCTTCGTGAGCATAGTTTCTATCAGCTCGTATACAAGCAGTTAATTCAATGATTCCCATCCATTTGGGAGCATTGGTGAACAATCAGTAAATTACTATACTACAAAGTCAATATACATCATTGGAATCGAGACTAACTCTTACATTTTAGTTGATTAAGACAAGAGGTGTGCAGCATCATGTTATATGAATCGAAGCTAAACTTCCGTAGTTGTTGCAGCTCAAGAATGTTTCTGATCTCTTCTTGAGGGGCTTATTACCTACATAGGAGCGCTGATTATGTTAAGTCTGTATACCATTTCAAGAGTAAAACTAATGTCTCACCAGATGACCATGAAAATTGCTGCTATTCGCTCATTTATGTCGTTATCCTATTCTAAGGACACCTTCTCTGCAGCCATTGTAGGCGTATTGTTTATTTTAGGCAGCTATTGCATACTCCATTGATGCGACGACATATGTAACGTTCCCGTCTGGCCAGTTTTCAAGCGTGCTTGGTCTCCCATGGCTGCAAATTCCATCGCTTCATGTTTTGGTTATTCATGCCAATCCACTGTTTTATGCAGATCCAAGTGATGTCAACTGTGTCATCGACGAGAAGTAATTAGTTGTCGATATTTCTGCGTTAATTTTTTTAGTCATACGAACAATTCATTAGCAAATCAGGCCCATTTCAGCATAATCAGTGCCAAAACTCCACTGGGCACTGCGATTCTGGATGGTGATGATGCTTCGCTTTGTCGCTTCTTTGATCATCAAGGCGCTCTACATTTCAACTCAGGTCAAACAGATTTAAGACTTCGAAGCTTCGATTCGGAATTCTGCTAGTCGAAATTATTTCCAAATTGTTTGCAGATCCGACCAATCCGCCCCTGCATTCGCAGCCTTCTGCTCATCTGTCTAACGGAGGCTCCCCATATGCGGAATCTCCATCACAGAACAATGAGGGTGAGTTGTTGTTAGGCATTGTTTCACGCACACATTTGAAATGTTTTCAGTCTTCCATATTTCTCTTCTTAGGGTCTGGAAAACCGATTTCTGTAGAGCAGCAAAGCGATGCCGATGAAGAACAGCCTGTGCCACTTCCACCAGTTGCTCTTCCATCTTCAGCAGGCAAAAGTGGGTTGAATTAATGCGGCTGAGTCTTGACTTATATCTTTATTGAACTACAAGTATCATATTTACTACCCGACTTTTAGGCTGTCTTCGAAGTAAACCGCCCCAGGTTTTCACAGAACAACCTCCTCTCATCGGTAGAAGTGTACCTCCTCCTCCACCTGGTCCTGGAACTGGTCGTAATGCGGTCAGTGTAGTCTTATTACTTTGTTTTTTTATTGCTCAAATTATTGCTAGCCCCATATCGCATTCCCCTTCTGTCAATGCTGGGAACAATGTTATTTGTAAGACGTGGAGCCATATTCTCTTCATGGCTTCGGTTTGACCTACTTGAGGGTAAGGTCTACCTGATTACAATTCCTCGCTGGTTTTTCAATCTTCCTTCTGGGGTTCGCTAGTTCTCTCTCATATCTGACCTAAATAGACTTTCATAAAGTTGTAGTTCACACATGAAGTCGTACTTGTCGACACTTAGTATTTTTGAGCGACATCTGTGAATCGTGCAATAAACTCAATTTTAGACTTCGTTTGGAGCAATTCCAGCTAGGAAATCAAGAATTCGATGGGCCGAAAACGTTGTTGACGTAAGTTTTTCTCGTATCACTTCCATAGTTTTATAAACGCTGAGTTCATCGGCTGCTTTAAGAATGAGAACAAATGCGGGAAAAAGCTGTCGAATGACAGAGATGAAGCTGTGAAAGCTGGTTTGCATGGAAGAGCTCCTCCTCCCAAGAATCTGCTGTTGAAAAATCCCAATCTGCCTCCCCCAAGTTCAATGGTGAGCGCACATTTTGTAGACTATTTCTCCAGTATCGAACTAATTTTGAGTCTTATTTAGCCGCCGAAGCAGCCACCAGCGGCTAATGTTGATCCTGGATCTTCCAGCGCAGGAACTAAATATAAAGACCTTTTTAAAGGGGTTTTCAGTACTATTGCAAAGGGTAATTTTGGCTTTTTCGTTGAAATATTCGTATACCATACGTCTTTCAAATTTTTAGGCGGTAGTGTTGACTCTGACATAGGCAGCGAAATTGTTCCAGAGCCCACAGTAATACCCACAACTGAGACCTCGAAGGTACACGAGTATAACAATTCTAGAAGTTTTGTATAAAATTTCACTTTTTGATTTGCAGATTTCTTCTCTTCCAAAACGAACGGGGACATCTAAAAATTGTATTATAACTTCATTACCGTTGCCCTTGATCGGTCGTAATTCTGATGTAAGTATTGCAAAGGTTTTCTGTTTTTGTCTCTTATATTCGCTCTGATCTTGTAGAGTAACCGAGAACCAAGCAGTGCTCCTTCAACAGCTTCTGCAGTTTCCCATCAGGCGGAGGTATGCCACACGTGCTGATTCAAATGGTTTGTGTTTTGGATAATCATAATTGAGAATTACATTCAGGAGCTGTCTACTGTTTGTGACATGGAGATCGAATCTGGTTCTGATGGAACACCAACTCCACCCCACACCAAAGCATCCCCCGACGGAGTTGATGATGTATATTTTTGTTTTTGCTATGGTTTTGCTTTTTTTTGCTATACTTCATTGCTTGGGGACACGAACCGGTTTTCATACGTCCATTTTTGTAATGTATTTTAAGTTTTTGAGAAGGTTGGGGCACCCAAACATTACAAGAGCTCCGCAAACACCGAACTTTCATGACTAACCCACCTTTGAGCTTCTTCAAAAAAAAAAACTGCATTCGATCAGCACGTTACTGCCTCTCCAATCATTCATTCGGACATGAATGGGAGTTGTATGTACACATTTTCAAAACATAGCTTTCAGTGACGAAATTTCTAGATAACCAATCGTTGCATATAAAAAAAATTCAGGCTGTCGATTTCATTGATGATCAGGATGAGGATTATGACGCCCAGTTCCAATGCGATTCAATGGATTCGCAGTCAGATTCACTTCAAGGTCCAGCTTCTCCACCTGCTGCTTCAAAGAGTACGTCTAAATGTTTCTGAACTAGTATTTTAGGGATCTCGTATCTTCTATACACAACAAGTCTCTTGTGTTTTAGGTTTTGAAACACCTACTACGACAACTATACCGACGGACACCGAGAGTTCGCAGGTCTGGCGTTCATTTCAAATACGACAAAATCATTTGGGCCTCATTGAGCTGTGCATACATACATTTGGAGATGACGAATCACTAAAAAAGACAGCAAGAAGGCTAAGGTCCAAATCGGATTCATATAATGACAGCTCCACTAGCGTAGAGCTTGGTGATTTTCATCAGCTGTAGAACACTGAGCGTTGTGTTTCCATTATCGGAGGTGGCCACATTTTCTAGATAGGTGTCGACAATTGATGTCGTTTCAGATAGACTTAGTTGCAAAGGCTCTCCGAGCTGTAAATTAGATGTTTTGGATTAGTTTTAAAAGTTTTTTTGTTAATCAATTATTGTTCAGTCACTAGCATGTGGTGGAATCCTGTTTTGATTTTTTTCTATGGCGCTTCAGGCTGTTACTACTGGTCACGAAGTGTCTTCTCTTCTGAAGGAGCTCGTTCCTAACATGGGAGAAACAAGATCTATTCCGAAGACACCCGCTAGCCCTGACCGGTCCTCGGAGCTTGATGCACCTGCTAGCCCTCCTCCTGCAAGCCCTCCAAAGACCTCCGTTTCTGAGATGCCTGAAAATGTCCTGAGGTAACCTTAGTTTTTTATAGTCCAATTAGCCTGTTTATTCGTCTTTTAAACCGCCATGTTTATTTCATTCAGGGTCGAGAGTGTGACACTAATTTATCAGGGGGTCGTGTTAGGAAGGGAGGAATCGTTGTGCCGCGGGGTTATCTATGGGTACTGAGTAAAGAGTGCGAAGTTGAATAAACCAACTAATTTTGCAAAATAAAAACTAAAAAAGTGAGGATTCATTTGCAACACACGAGTTTGTAAGTGGAGGGGACGGTTTTCTGTCATCACTACGCTTGAGGGTGAGGAGCGTTGTACCTGCGAAGGGGTGCGGCCCAGCTCTACGACTGGTCAGTTCACCCAATCGGCCAGTTGCAGGACCCGTTACCACTGCCCACTCCAGATGTAACGTCCCACACCCACGCTTGACCCTGATTTTACGAAGAAATATTGTAAAGCTCGTAATTTTAGGTTGCTAGAGCTACTTCGGTCGAATGAAGCATCGTCCCAGAGCCGTGACACTGATCTGCGTAAACAAGTACCGGTCATTCCACCAAACGCAGTTACAAGCCCGGAGTCTAATGGAAGGCAACGAAGATCACGGTTCGACCAGCCGCCACCAGAGCTTGCTGGCTGTGCTGGATTTGTACCCAAACCCGTTCCACCCTCATCAATTGGTCAGCTATTCAATATGAATTTGTCTGTGTAATGTCTTCTCTATATGGAAATTTGAAGGCTTCGTTGGCAATGTACCGGCGTTGGGTTCATCTGTCAAGGATACGGATTTGCGATCTCAGCCAGTGAGATTATTCTTCGGCTCACAAGTTTCAACTTTGCATACTCTTCATAAACCTAGTCATTTGCAGCCGCCAACGTTGGCATTTTCTATCAAAAAGACAACGTCAGCCCCTGCATTAAACCCTCCTGCTCCTCTGGTGTTTGGAGATGACGTTGATGAGGATGATAATGAGTCTGACGATCAGCGACAAAAGCAGAGGTACCTAAACATCGTGCTTAAATACCGACAAAATTTTCCGGAAAAAGGGAAACTATCATGTTGAAACCATATTAGTACTTTTTTATCGGTTCTCTTTATTCATCCTCATTTGAGGTCTTTATTGACAGTTTCTGCAACTGTTTATAAAGATGATGGTTCTTTAGTGATCGCAAGGATCGAGATGATCGAATCAAGAGATGGGACAAACCAGTTGGCGTAACCCCGGTTCGTCTTTATTTCTTCATATACTTTGCTCAGTGATGTTCAGTAAACTTCATCTTTATATTTTCTTATTCTTAAATCAGCTGAAATTCCATTCCGCATTCTTTGGCGATCAACCACCATTCCTAGTTTTCTTCATGGTTACCCTAATTTCGCTTTCCCTGGGTTTAAGGATTGGACAAAGCAACTTAGCAGTGGTTTCCTAAGTGCGAAAAAATGAGAGGCAACTTCTGCTTCAGTGCTACTCCTTTCCAGAGTTTCAGCATTGTGCCTCCTTCTGACCTTATTTGTGTGCAAGGCCTCTTTAACGTTATGCTATCCAGAAAGTTAGAAACTGGAACAATACACCGCATCGCACAATACACCACAAGCAAAAAAACCTTGGTTTAAAACATTGGCTTGATGGTGCCTGATTAGGGTGCAATAGGTTTCTCTCCGATTGAGGAAAACTCCTGTAAGAGCTAAAAATTTGGAAACTAGCCAAATGCGGGAAATTGGTCCATAGTGAAGAGATTGTTCCAAGTATTAGGATGGTGCAAAGTCTTTGTCGTTTTTTTTTTTCGTCGGCTTCATTTTTTGACATCTTTACCGAAGTACAATCTTGACAAGTGGTAGAACTTCTGTGATTATTGGAGATCACTACTTATTCTATGAGCGCATCTCCGATGCCGTATGTTCAGAACAAGAGAGGCTGCGAAGCGGATACATTGGAGACTGCCATTTTCGTGTCGGCATGTTTGGCTATTTTTCTCTTGGGTAGGAGAGCTGCTGAAACTCGGGAATTTGGCACGCATGCCGAAAAATTCCTGAAAAGTGTGATGGGTGGTGAACCGTTTGCCAGCGAAACTATAGAAATACGGCAGGTCCTGAAGCGAATGTTGTTGTCAGTGTCTGTGAATTTCCGAATATTAACTACCGTCTAACTCCAAGGGACCCCTTAAACCTATAGCAAAGAAGAGTAGGATTCGTTCTATAAGTCCACTACCAAATCTACTTGTTATACGACATCTAGGCAGAATTGCAGCATAGAAAACCGACCAAGCTTTTGCACCGACCTAGTACTTCAGAAAAAAATCCTTTGCAGAGTGAATGCAAAAAATCTTCTAGCCTTATTTCTAAGAGTGTCTCCGTCTGGTTATATAAAATCATGATGTTAGATGGTAAGAGCTGGCAATTATTAGACAGTGTCAGTATTCCATACAACTAGCTGCCGTATCCGGCGTCGCTGAGGTATTTTACTACCCTGGCTTCCGCGACTGCTGAGGCCAATTACTATCACTATCATCGAAATGTCCATAATTTTGGTGATATTAGCGAAACTCAAGTGACCGTTTCCCACCGTCCTCGAAAAGTCAGAAAAATTATTTCGGTGACATTGGATCGATGTATTCGTACAAATTGAATGTACTCATATTACGCTTATCGAGGAACTTCAGGGGACATGTCTTCACCACCCATCGAGTTAGAATAGCGAAAAATCAGTAAAATCGATAAATCGATGTTGTGTGCAAAAATGGTTCTCATATTCGTGTTCAGCGTATTGAGGAACCCCAGTAAATATGTCCTTGTCCGTTCCCTAGCGAAAATGGAAAATATCGATAAGATCAATAAATCGATGTATTCGTACAAAATGGTTGCCATATTCATATTCAGCGTATCGAGGAACCCCAGGGGACATGTATTCACCGCCCCATTCGGCAGAAAGGCCAAAAATCAATGAAAGCAACAAATCGATGTTTCGTGCAAAATGGTTGCCATATTCGTGTTTAGCGTACTGAGAAACCCCAGAAGACATGCACTCACCGATCTATGAGCAAAAATAATGAAAAATCAATAAAATCGATACATTCGATGAATCAATCGATCGTTTCTGTCATAAAGTAGCCTCCACCGGCTCGCAGGGGATGTGCATGCAAAATTTGGTCTGGATCGGTTCACCCACCGCGATTTCTATTCATTACGTACATACACACACGTACATACAAACGTTGACTTTTATATATACAGATTACAATGGCTTCCTGCTGTTGGAGGGAGGGGATTTGCAGGTGTTACAGTTATACATGTGGTAGCCATTTCTAATTCTGAAGGCTTCTTAGGGAAAAATACGACTGAAAGAAAGGTGAGATGAGGTAATAAGTACGTATTGGGCTGAGCTGTTTGCGAGCTTTAGAATGTCGACAAAAACAGTCAATTGATGTGAGATGTAGGAATCAACATTTTTCTACAGTATGTAGAGGACAAAAACAAACGAACAGAAAAAAAAATAAAACACTACCCTTTCAAAAACACCGATATTATTGTTCCTAACTTCAAAAAAAAAAACAACTAAACGGCTTGGAATTCTATTGAGTGTGTTGATCTTTCAAATTTTCAAAATTTCATTTTTCAAAATTTCAAAGAAAAAATCGAAATTTCAAAACTCGATCTCTTCAAAGCGCAGAGCTGATTTTTCCTTTTAGGGGCTTTTGGGTTTCTTCACTCAGATATTCACTTTTCTTGTTAGAAGGACTATTTTTCTGCGGATCGATGGCAAATTTGCTAAAATCCCATCGGCTTCCTTTGGAACAGTAATCAGGTCTTGTGTGCTTGTAGATAGAATACCCTTGCACAAATAGGAATTAACGTTTCAATACGAAAATATGTACAACGTTGCCTGATCGGGCATAAGTCACGCAAGAAAAGATGCCACTCTAGTCTGCTTACTTTTGTTAGATTGAACTAACAAACTTTTCCAAGTTGCAGGTGCGTACGCTATCTATATAGGAATACTTTTTGTTGTAGAAAACTCCTCCCGTCCACTTCGAAGTGCCTCCACCTATTTTGCCGCAAGCGCTCAATATTGCAAAGGAGAAACCTCCTGACAATTCGAAGCTGTTCCACATTTTAACAGGAGCCCGAAGTATGTGTGGAGGGTTTGTTAAAAGAGGACAATTTATACGTGTAGATTCTTCCCTTTGTTTACAGTGCTGCAATCACAACGAGATAAGCAAGCAGCAGAGCATATTCCTTCATCTGTGCCAGGGACCTCAGGATCATCTGTCACTATCCCTGTGTCGAGGCCTGAGCCAGTACAGGTGAGTTTGGTGGTCGCCGTTGCTGATCCCTTCAACGTAATGGTGCGATTTAGGTTGCTCATCCGATGAGAGGAGGGTCTGCGGCAAATGTTCCGGCCGTTAGTGCGCCTTCGCATGCAAACAGTACTAGTCAGGCCAGCCACATTCCGAAAGCACCTGCGGCGGTTGCTCAGCCCTCGAACACGAGTGTGTTAGGGAATGCTTTTGGACTATCCAGCGATGTAATTCAACAACTGCTGAAAAGATCCGCGACTTCATCGCGTTCCATGGAGCAATCACAAACCGCTGCCCAAAAAACTGCCCCGGATGCTCCAGCTTCGCCAGATGCTCCTGCTTCTCCCGACCCAGAGGGGCCCGCGTCCCCCGATGCGCCGGCATCTCCGGATCCTGAGGAACGGGGAGCAAATGGATCGACGCCACTACGCCAGAAGGCACATTCTGTGGGTATTTTGTGCTTTGTGCAGATACTACAATGATTCACCGAGTACTTACGACCAAATGACTTCTATTAACGCCTATTAGGAAATACCTCTGGACTGCTGGCAACCTACTGAAGACAAACGTCCGCAACCGGTGAAAATAGTCACCGTTCGGACTCCGAAAAAGCCAAAGCGTCCGAAGGATATCGACGGCATCAGTGTAAGTCTAGTTTGAGATGATTGAAAACATCCATGATATGTAAGAAACTGAGAAGGTTCGGAATTTTCGCTAATCAATCGAGGTCGTGACGTTCACTGAAGTTACAAACATATGTTTTTATTAATTGATCTTTCTCACGATAGATAAGAAGAACACAAGTAAGAAAAAAGATCTGCAGTTTCTCTACAGATGACCCGCCCCCACCGGTCCCTCCCCGACGCCGGTGGCGGACGGGGAGGGACCGGTGGGGGGCCCTCTGCGAGAATGGGCCGCCAAATTTTTGAAATTGCTTTGAAAAAATCAATCAAAGCAAGCAATAAAAATCTTATATTAGTTTATTTTGAATGGTTTAGTTTTATTATGACTAGAAAATTTTGCTGCTCTGCCGGGATTTATATGGGAGGATTTTTTTCGGGTAATTTTTATTAATCATTCATTATTATTGTAATTGATATTTTATTGATTTTATTTTCCACCCCCTAGGCGGCAGAGACCCCGCTTTTTCCTATTCCCCCCCCCCCCTTCCCGCCCACGTTCTGCGTCCGTCACTGCTTGACCGCGATAGTACCAAAACCAATACACCAATAGATAATAAATGTCACCTTTCCTTTGCTGGCTTTACTCTCCTCGTGGTTCAGATCTTTTCGCTTGAATTTTTTTCCATATTATCAGCCAAATTAATGCAAAGTATCTAAATTCTAAATTACTGCAATATGAATAAAATTAATTACCTAATACCTAAATTGAGTACCTAACAGCTCTTTGGCGCATCTAAGATCTTCACTTTTACCTCTTAATTTAGTGTAAAGACAATGAGGATCAAGTCATGAGCTCGTGGATCAAAGCATTGGAGCAGAAATCAGAGACGACGTCTGCCTCAAAGCGGGTTTGTAGTGATTCATCTTTAGTATTAGGTGTGAGCAGAGGTTCGATCCATTAATGATGTTAATTCTAAAAGATTGTTGATAGTTCTGATGTGTGGAGTTTCAAAATTAACCTGCTTAGACTTGGGGGAACTTGAGAGAATAAGCTTAAGAGGGGGAGGAGATCAGAAAAATAAATATATCAGAAATGTTCCATTTTTTAAAAAATTAAGGTAGTAACCGGTAGTGAGCTTATTTACGACGTTCTTGCAGATAGTTTTGCCTCATGTTAGCTTATTTAAAAAATAATTTTAAACCTGTTTTGTTTGAACGCAGCGGAGATTTTGTTTGCCAATTCTTCATGTTGTTTAAAAAATTTTAACACGATTTTTCAAACTTAAATCACTCTCACTATTGATGGAATGTATGAAAAAAGTTCTTACGTGAGCGTTGTCTTACGGAAGCGGATAGAACTTTTGCGCACACCTATCAGATGAATTTATTTCGGGACAGAAAGGCTTGTTTCTATCCGCAATGGCCCCAAAAAATTCTATTGCTGATTTTTTTCAGTGGCATCTTCCGTACAATTTCCTGCTAGAGTTGATACGGGGTTGCTCTTTTTTTTTCTCACGTTTTGTGGTGCTATAGCCCTTTATGTGGGATACTGCCAGTGTTAGACGTTCTTCTATAGGGAGACATACCTATTTATTTTTCCACCTTGAAGTTTTTTCTTCCAGGAGACGAGTACGGGTGGCTCTCGATCTGTCGACGATGAGGAAGAGGAGGGCGAAATTCTAAGTGACGGTTCCGACGACGCTCGAGAAGCGCCGAAACCGATCACTGTCATTGGTGCATCGTCGAATAACTTCCATTCTCTTATAGCCAAAGAATCCCCCAAAACCCCCGTATGCTTTTGCATTCTGGTTGGAAACGTGATGGGAATGCTTCTTTCACGACCGTTGTTTTTAGGCATTTCGTCAGCCTCCACAGAAACTTGTTGGCACCTTCACCTCACAACCTGTGCCTCTCGGCCGTAGTCCTCTCAACGAACAGGCGTTTGGCACACTGGCACAACACCGAGGTTTCCCCGCTCATCCGCATAATGGTCCATTTGGAGTAACTCCAGCATGGGCTCCTTCCTTTCCAACATCAACACCACATCCTATGCAAGGTAACTTGTGTGTATCTGTAGAAAAATGTTCCGTTTCGTATTTCTGGAACTTTACAGGGAAGCTCTACATTTCGTTATCCCATAAAACACTCAGTGCAATAATCATATAAATGCGTCTCACTCCTTGCGCTAGTGTTTTATTTTCGTGTTTGTACTATATTTTGCAGCCAAAGTAGTGTAGAAGCGCCAGACTACGAACTGTTCTTGTTTAGCTCATAGTAAGAGGTGCACACATCCATAGCTTGCTCGACACTGTGAACATTGAGCGCATCCACCGTGGACGTTTCCAATCTAGCACTTGAAGCCGGCGGTCATTTGTGGTTACCAAACAATGTCTGCAAACAAGAGAAAATACTCGAAAAGCACTTGGATGAACAAATGTAATGCAAACGTTTAGTTTTAACTAACAACATCTGCTTGCAATCGAATCCCGCTGGTTAGTGTGATAGCGCACTACAGATACAATGTTCGAGACAGCACTTTTCCCATTTATTATTACCAGCTGTTGGTGAATACGGTGTTGCTTGTCTAACAGTGCATTCATAAGGCTGCTTTCCCTTCCATCGAAGTGTGCTAAACGTGCCTCTAATACCGGCACCAGTTTTAGTCTATGTAAGATTAATGTTAATCCTAACCTTTGCTTATTTCAGCAGGTGCCTTCCCTTGTGGGCCTCCTCGGCAAGAAGCGCCGGCCATGACTATTATTGTTCCTGATTTCATGATGTTCAATAGAGCAGCCATGTATGATTTATTTTCATTTCTGTGACTTTTCAATCTCTTTGTTTTCGAAAAAATGAAACCATTCGCACAATATCACGTTTATCGTTGTAGGACGAGGATGGATCCATCTGGGTTTGAAACTTTCTGCGAACGACTGAAAGTAATGCAGACCAAAGAGAACAAAATTGTTTCACTGCAAATGCATGAACGGCTTCTAATGCATGTTCATGAAATGATGTGAGTGGTCTTACATGTAAAGTTAGGGTTATCAATCATTCTTGTCAATTTTCCTTCCAGGCAGTCGCTAGCTGGCTCTGAGGCTGGTAACGCGTTCCAGATGTACTATTCAGTCATTATGAAGTATAAAGAGATGGGTATAGTGCACTTCATGCCGAGGCATGCATGTGACATCGGCGACGTTTGTGCGGCACAGGTGATATTCGTTCATCTTGCTCATGATTTTGCTGTTGAGGGTGCCATTTTTGTTTCAGACAATCAACTGCTTTACCGAACTTCGCAAAAACAATTACCCTTCGACTGTCTTAATCTACATGTCAAGTGAGGGATTTGCTTTGAGTCTTTGCACGTATTTTTTGGGCACTGTTTGATCAGAATTTAGAAAATTCGTTGCGCAGCGCCGTATTACTGTGCAAGTACTCGCACTCGTTTAACCTCGCAATCTTGAAATGTAGGAGATGACGATAAATCATGCAATGGAACGTTCACCCCGGTTGTTTTTCAGTAGAACAAAAGGTGTTGCCGTAGCGTGAAGGGCATTTTTTGAGGAGATGTTGGCATCAAAAACATCGCATAAAGCCGAAGATGCACTAAGCTGAAAAGCAGATAACTTTGATGATTTCATCTCGATGATTAGCCTTCACCATATGGTTGACTTATCAATTTCATCGATTTGAACGCTGCTAACGTTACTATTCCTTTTGGAGAGTATGGTGCCAAACGTCTGTAAAACCTATGATTGGTAATAGAAACGCAGAAAAAAGCCTAATGAGGATTTTGCTTCCCCATCGATAGTATCGCCTCCTAGCAGTCGACTGCCCACTTCTGAATAGATTAACGGGATGTGTAGGACGACACCTAACCGTACCGCACAAAACGTGATTATTCTGATCGAAACAGTTGCTATACACGCAAGAAGATCGAATACACGCTGTGATTTATTGTCACCCTTAAACACCTCGCGACTCTTATGTAGCTTCATTTTGTAGTTGCGACCATACTTCGAAGATTCCTGTAAGGATTTTTGTTCCACGAATCACTTGTTAGTAGTAACTGGACTAATCTTTTTCCACGGAGGAAGTTGCATTATCAATCAGTGCAATGGATATTCAATGCTTAACTGATCATTTCCTTCCTCCAGAGCTGACGGACAACCAGGGCATTGACGCTCATTCGACAATCCTAGAAAAACAGCAATGATGGCTATAAATTCTAAGGAAATACTTCCAGCAGTATTTCCATCTCCTAAGACGTAAACCGATAGAATGATTAGAACTCATGAGATTTAGGTCTTTTCTGCCACAATGAAACTTCGGCGTCTAGAAATGTAAAAGTTTGTATCGCGGAAGTTTTGTATTAGTCTGTCCTTACGGTCTTGTTTCTCTTACCACTTCTAAGTATTCACTCTCAATTTATTGGCTTTGTGGTTGATTTTAAGAGAACCTCATTCAAGACAAGAGCAGATGGTTGATTCGAGTAGAACTTCGAGAAAAGCAGTTTGTCACACTTTTAGGCGAGGAACAACACTTTTCTTGATCCACTACCCTTGTCACCGCCCCCCCCCCCTGGCAACCTCTTTACGACCTCTGTCACGACATGGCTAAATTTGTATAATGTTGAAGAGAATGAGCCATTTTTCAAAATATTTTTCCATTCCAGACATGTCGCCGAGCTCCTCTACAGGAACAGCTCTGTCATCTCTTGGAGTGCGGGTGATGCCTCCTACAACCGTGATGCGTGTTTTCGGCTTGGATTCCCCCAGACACTCATTCCAATCATAGCACTTGTTTCGGGTCATTCACATGCATATCTTCTTTTGCACCGAAGTCGATGATCGCCGACCGTGCATTAGGCAACTATTGTGGCGCTGAGAGATTCTCTAGCAGTTTGTTACGAGTATTTATTATATTGTAAAAACGTTCTTATATTGCTTGTGAAGAGATTATCTTTCTATTCGATCATTCAAAAAGGATGGGCCATGTGAGGACTGGGCTTCAGCCTTATCATTTGTCTTTGTTGTTGATGGTGATAGTCCTTTCGAAATTACCGGTATTTTCCTTTGCGTGAAATCTTTGCGGTGTTCCTACTGTTGTTTCTTACTGCTTGTATGCTTTGCAGCCAGATTTCAAGGAGTACAGTACAATTATGGAATTGTTTAGTTGTTGTAAATGAGGATCTATAAAGCTGAAATGTGTTGTGGTGGTTTTGAATATGTATTGGGGATGTAGACCATCGTCCACTATGAGGCAGTGCTGGATGCAGGAATGGCAAGACGGGGAGGACACCACGTTGTCTCTGATGCTTAAATCTACTAGATGAATATAATTCGGTTCAGTGAAGTTCCGATATGTTCTACCACTGTCCCGAAAGGAGTTTATCGCTACCTTCCGTAGCAGATTTTTGGTGCCACCAAATGCACTGAATTAGCACTCACTTTCAGAATGAAACACCGAGAGACGGTTTCCAACTAGGATTCTGTATGGGATAAAGCGCCGCTTTGTCATTTTGGTGATAAATAACAGGCTGTCGCTCAAAATTCACATAAAATTGCTGTCATAGGAGCAGGGAACGAAGTTGCTCCGAAAATTGAGGGGGCGAGAGCACTTGGCCTATCAGAAGGACCACTTTAAATTTTTTTAGCCATTATGTAGCATATTGAATATAGTTTTAGGGCACCACTGTTCTCTGGCTTTTTTTTGTGAAAACGGTTCTCAAAAGCAATTTGGGTGAAAACTGGCTATTACTCTAGCATAGAGTAGTATGCAGTTTTTCTCTCCCATAAATCTTATAATCCATCCTCATGAAAAATTATAGACAGCACGGAAAAGAGCTCTTCCTGCTCTTCAGGAGGTCCATGCATCAAGAATCCCTCCGCTGAAGCTTTGTTTACTGTGTGGATAAATTATCGTGACGACTCGCATTTTTCGAAAATGTGTTTCCAAACCAAGTGCTCCAAAGCAAATGCCACTTGTAAAGTTCGACTAAAAAATACTTGAAACCGCCCTGTGGTCAGGAGGAAAAAAGAACACGACAAAGCATGGTTTCTGAGGGAGAAATAGTTGAGCAGACGTTGTGCAGCAACATACGCCCCTCCACCTTCGTAAATGACATCATCACATTCCACCCAGACATTTTTTAGCATTCTTGTAATCGAGTACTTGAGAGTAACTACATATACATATTCGAACGCCTTCAACCGAACGCATTCGAAATTAGGATTTCGCAATTTACTGCTTATTCTTGCTCCGGTTTTCCTACATAAAGGAAGCGTCGATGGAGCTGGTGAATCCCAGGAACTGGAAGAGTTTAAAAAACTACTTGGTTATTGTAAAACAGTTTATAAGCTTTTAGAGAAATTTTACACAAAAACAACTTTTAACGAAAATCCTCTCATTCAAAACAAATTACACCGACAACAAAGCGTCAACTGAAAGGCTGTATGGTAGGTTTGCAGTCCCATTCTCGGTGATTCAGAAACGGCTCGCTTCACCACTTCCCTCGCTATCCGGATGATCCTCCACCACTGAAGTCTTATCAACTGCACCACTGCTTTCCAGATTTTGATCTGGAATCATTCAGTTCAGTCTTTTGCAGCATACAAAATTATAATGATCTCTCTAACGAAGGCTGAATGTTTTTTTTTCAAATCTGGTTGAACCCTTGAGTGACCAACCTGAATTTAGATTAAAATTTAAAAATGACCTATCTAGAATATATGCTGGCAGCTGGCGAGATACAGCGCTACAGCACTAGAGCAAAAATTTCCGAAAAAAAACCAAAGAAACAGCTAATCGGTGGAAAGACATGAGTTCGACTTTTCCACTGCACTTTCATCGGAAAGTTATATCAATGTCTTCCGCGTCCTCCAAAAAAGTTAGTTACCATACGGTTTTGGTCACTCATCTTTGCATAACAGAATACCACCCATCCGCTGTGCCGCGCCCGCACGACCAATGCGGCGCGATACGGGAGTTGTTGGTGTTGATGTTTTGCTTATGTTTCCACCGTTCTTCTTCGCGTCTTGTTTTTGCTCCGAAATATTTGGGCCAGCGTGATGCCCGACATAAGCAAAACATCATTAGCGGCAATCACAGCGTCCAGTTGGGCTCCCGCGCGGCATAAGTGGTGCGGCGCGGCAAACCAAATGGGCTTCATTTATGAAAAAATAATTGACCGGTATTGTAAGTTCGTTGGCAACATGCGAAGAGGAACTTTTAAATGAAGAGATTCAATTCTGAGCATTTTTTAAAAAATGAACCCTTGTCATGAAAACAAAAGATGTATTGAAATAAAACGTCAATTTTCCACTCCGCATATTCTTAACACATAACGGACAATACGACCCACCGGTGGGTCGTACGGGAAGTTACGTAGAGGACAATACGACCCACCGGTGGGTCGTATCCGTTTTATCACTTTTTCTTAGGTAGAGCTCCCCCAAATTCTGCCCCTAGGGGTTATTCTACCAGCTGAACACGGAAATGGCATCCATTTTGTACCGTAACTGCGGTACTGTAGGATTACTGTAGTCATGCTGTAGATACTGTTGATGTATTTTCTCACAGCATCTACAGCAAATTTGAACTCGGGGTTACATGACGTGCTGAACACAAATACGCCATCAGTCCGGCACCGTAGAGCAGTACTCTGAGGCTACTGTAGCGTTATCGTATGGTTACTGTAGGCATACTGTAGATGCATTTTATTCACCAAATTCAGTGAAACTTTGGCAAGTGGGGTTATTTGACATGCTGAGTACGAAATTGACATCCATTTTTTTACCGTAGCGCAGTACAGTAGAGCTACCGTAGGCACACTGTAGATGCATTTTGTTCACCAAATTCAGTGAAACTTTGGCAGGTGGGGGTTTCTGACATGCTGAACACGAATTTGAGATCCATATTCGAGATAGATGCCAGTATTCGAGTTCAGAATGTAAAATAATCCCAGTGTCGGGCAAATTCTGATGAAAAAGCTTCCTCACTGTTCCTACAGTACGATTACAGTAACCCTGCAGAGAAGCGATACGGTAGACAATAGATTTCATATTCTTAATCTGTATGTAAAATTACCCTCCTGCGCAAATTTTGGTTGAATTCTGATAGAAAAAGGTCTTTCTACAGTTTCTACAGTACGCATACAGTAACACTACAGAAGTGCTTTACCAAGTAAAATAGATGGCATAATTGTGATCAGCATGTCAAATGTGCCCTATTTCTCGCAAATCCGGTGAGAAACAAGCGCAAACTCGCTTTGGTCCAAAGTGGCCCTGTGCGGAAAATCTGCGTTGTCGCGAATGTGTTAATAAAATAAGACGTCGAGTTCAACTATAGTCTGTCCGAAAAGACGAGTCCGCCTACGCACGCAGGGATCGAGAGGCGGCGCGGCTGGGACGGATGGTGTTGGCTGCCACGTCGTCCACGTCACAGCCAAATCATTGGTCAATACCATGAAGATAACGATGAAAAGGATAAGCAGATCAGGGATGAAGACGTGGAGCGCTGGCAAACGTGGCAGCTTCTCGATCCCCGCGTGCGTGGGCGGACTCATCGTTTCGGACAGACTATACTACCCCTGTGCTATGTAGTTATGATATTTTGGAATCAATTCATCTTAAAGGCAGTGTGTCACCTCGTGTCGTGAGTTGTAGCTATCAGCGGACTATAGAACTCCTCGTCACTTCGATTCGAACGATGTACGTCAAAACGCATAAAAGGGACGAAAACCCTGTTTTCGAAGGGTTTCGAATGTTCAGTTCACGGATGGGCGGGCTGCCCGCCACGACTTCAGCGTTGGAGAACACGTCTTGACGTGTCCGATCGATAAGATCAACGGCTTCACGCATCCACTCGGCTCGACAAACTGTTCCAAATCCCATCCCGTAAAACGCTTAAAAATGAGTTTAGAGACCTATTTTCTATGTATATCGCTGGTTTCAGCGCATCGAGGAGATTCAGAATCCGCTCAAACCTCACATAAGAAAACGAGGTGGTACACTGTTTTTAACGAGGAAGGTGTTATAGTAGAGTGGGCGAGAATCGCTCGCTTGCTGCGTCATCTGTTTGTACAGGTCTGGGATAGACCGAAAAATCAAATGTGTTGATGTGCAGACAATTAGATTGCCGCTGATGCTACGCGTGCGGTAAAGTCTATTCCCACTTAAGTCTCCTTCATCAAAGTTCGAGTTTTCCCAGTTTCGCTTCCAGATGCGTGACTTTGGGAGTTTTTGCCTCAATTCAGAGTAAGTGATCGAATTTAAGCCTAGGTTTCAGTTCACTCCGCCTTGTTCCGCTACTTCTAATCCGATCCATTGCACGGCATCAATCGATATAACGATTACTTGGATGGCACCACTAAGCCAGAAGTTTAACCCGACAATCAGTAGGTCATCTGAAAGATCTCCTTGAGGCAAATTGAATGATGACCCCAACGCTTTGATTGGTGCAATTCTAAAGAAATTGTATTAAAGCGATGGTGATGGGCGACGGCGATTCCGCGGATCAACCTCGGTTTTTGGGTATTAGATTCAAAATCGTAATTTACGATTTTGACCTAAATTTTAACTTTTTAGACTTCTTTTCGCCCTTCGCGCATTTATTCTTTACTGATTGTGCTTGGATTAGTTCCCCTCATCACTGATGAGCCTCAGGGGAACTGATCCAAAAGTGGTTCGTCTGATTTGAGGTCACCTCATCAATCCGTTTCGCAATCACGACTCTCTTTCTTTTTTGACATTCCGTGAGCAGTATAGTCCGTATAATACCTACAATTCCTCCTCAGAAAGAACAGTTTGGGTTCATTTTTTCCAAAAAAATCTCTAGGGTAAAATTGGAAATAAAAACCTAAGGCACTTGGCTGCGATTATGCTTCCATGAGTCTAGACGCGTTTGATGCTTAGTGAATAAAGAGTGAAACATGTCAGTTTCACGAGCATTCGCTAATTTATAATAAGGCACGATCGTTACCTGCTACTTCTATCTTCTTGAGCGTCTCCTCTCCAGATGCTTCCACTGCTTTTTCTGAAAATGCTTCATAAGTTAGTCTGCTAGTAGTGTATGATGTCTTCCTCTTCACAGTACCTTCTTCTGAACTTGACCTTGATGAGGGATCTTTAGTTCCTTCAGTCTGAAAAAAAGTAAACCTTAGTTTTACAACAATAATTTCGTAGCTGTGGACTTCGATTCTTGTAAAATCAAAGCTATGAAATATTTCTTCTGGATGATAAGACCAGAAGGGCTCCACCGGATTGAGACTGGGCATCAACCTTGAGCAGAAGGCTTGTCCAGCAACTGGTCCAGTCGTTGTTTGAGCGGAATTTAACTCAAATGCTCTAAATAGAACATAAAACTCACTTCTTTGGATGCAACAACGATGGCAACGACAATCGCTAGCAGGATAATGGTAAGCTCTCGCATATCCCTGAAAGGATTACCTATAAATGCATATGGGCGGCGTCTGACACAACGGTCTGAGGGGAGGAGAATAAATATGGATGATCAAAACGTTGAAGATGCAAGACACGACAACTGGACAGCATCTCTCACAATTATCCGAGGAAGCAGCAAAGGTGAACAATTTAAAAGTCGGACACAAAGGTTCAAAGTTTCTTCACGAAATGGAGAAAAATTCAGAAATTCGCTATTCCCACATTTGGTTTTTGCCGTCTAACAACATGACCCAAAATCTGTAGGCAAACGGTTAAATGAGCCAAGAATGATAACTAATATGTATAAGCTTACATTGCTTAGTTGGTTAAATCGATTTCTTTTCGGGCACTGAAAGGGGTTAGACACAGTCTTGTAACATTATTAATGTAACATATTTTCGTATTCTATTATTATTATTATTATTATTAGTGGTATCATATTAGTAGCGAGATATTCCTACATCAAGAAAATGTAAAGAAAAATTGACATATAGCAGACAGATATGCATAATAATGCACAGAGCTTGCGTTTTGGTGTAGTGTAATGCAGACCACTGTATCACTTTTTTTGAAAGAAAAACAGTCCGCTCATGTTTTATAGTTCATAGTAACTCTCTGCATGTTCCGATTCATCAACCAGACGTCTTGCATTACAGTGCGGAGATCTCGCAAAGATCAACAAAAACTGATATTTTGCACAAATGATATCAACTTAACCCACGAAAACGGAGAAGCAGCGGACGTACTAGGCACTGGTACCTTTTCTTCTGCAGTAGACATTGGACAAGGTTCAATCTCAGTGATCAATGACTGAATCGAATAGCTCGACTTTACAAAATTTCAAGCATTTTAGGAAAGTGGAATTCTTCGAAGTGTCTCCTAGACTTTCCCAATACCCTGTACATAAGTATGGAAACCATCTTAGGAGGGAGCGTTATGGCGTTTGCATGGTAGATAAATTATTAAGTGAGAAGTCCGGAGTTAATTTTTCACAAATCTTTGCCGAAACACCATCGTGGGATGCGGGGGGATTTGCTTTTCACGACCTAAAACCACAGTCAGAGCTTTACGATTGGAGCCGGCTCGGCCTTTATTATTAGGTGCGTGCAAAAGTTCCGGGGCAGTTGGTGGTATTTCACCATTCAACGTCGTTTTGCTCCTTGCGTTTGCGATATCCTGCAAGGGTTTTCATGTATGCTGGTAGCCTAAAACATCTGCTACTTATACCACTTTTGGCTCGGGTCCATGTCACAGCGTTGCTCTGTTTTGGGTGTAAAACCAATGCTATGAGCTGTGCAATATTTTCGGGAATTTCGCTTTATGAAATCAAATCTAGACAATCAACAGGGGAAGCGACCCATAGCATCAGTAACGCATTTGTGGAGAGTATGTTCTCCAAAACGCCAGGTGCTCGAAGGTTCCTAGGAATTCTGAGTGGAGATGAGAGCCTGGAAAATGCTTTGCAAGTTGGTCAGAGATTTGGTCATCGCAAAAGCACCAGGAAAGAACAGGTTGAACCGGACCTTGTGCAAAGTGCGCAAGACATTACGGGAAATTCAGTCAACAATGTCTCGTCACTTGAAGAAAATCGTTAAGAAGGGGAAGGTGAGTAAATGGATTTTGCGTGAGTTGAGCGAAGAGCACTAACGTCCACACTGGCAAGCCTGCAGATATTCGACCTTCAGATTTCCTAACAATTCGTTTTATGGAAGAATTGATATTATTGATAGAGAATGGGTCAGGTACGACAATAGGAGGAGGTCATCCCTAAGTCTAGGCTCCTGCCACCCACCTAAGAAATGGCCGAACCATCACTACCTTCTTCTGAAAAATTTTTGACCTTTCATGGTCAGCAGCGTGACTCATCTGCAATGAGTTTGTTATCTAATGAATGCACAATAATCTCCCTTTAGTAGTTTCTTTTTCCTAAAGTAATCATGGGAAAACTCTAAAGCATAGGGCCGACACAGGCGGAAATGTGTGGTCTGACCCGGCTGTGGGATAACGCATACCAGCACGTTGCAGTGTCAACCTTATAAAGAATTGGTCATTCGTGCTCCGAAATTCTGGCCTAACCTATATTACTCCTTATACCCGCCTCTAACAGACTACCCCCATTTCAACCTTCTTTGACTTTACCTCCGCTGTAAAACTTTTGATGAACATACCCTATTGAAAAACGACGTGTGCCGCTATTACAGGTGGTAGACCTGTCAAATTTCTAGCTTCTGGAAAAATCATTCATGTGCATTATTGGGGCAACGTTACGCAGATGCCAATGCTTTTTGTTTCGAACAAAATTGCTGACTTTGAGTCAAGTTATGGCGTTCTGAAAAATTAGGTGGAACTGCCCCGGAACTTTTGCACGCACCTAATAGAACTACTCATTGGATCCTTAGCATATTTCAAACGTAGAATGGCAAAGTTCTATTTACGGTCATAGGTTCCCTCAATTTTATGATCAGGGTCATGCCTGTTCTACGAGTTGTGTTGGATCCTTTGTGAGGTTATCCTACATGTATATCGTAATCGAATAGATAAATAATCCACGAAAGTATCGATCTACAAGAATTACTGGATTTATCCAGTTTACTCGAGGACGGGTGAGGACGCATCCGACACAGTGAACGTGAATTTGGTGAAGATCATGCCTGAAATTTTCAATTTCACACTTACTTCCATACCGGTTTCATCGGCTTTCTTACTTACGACCGGTAGGAAAAGGTTACTGAGGTTCTCCAGCATGCTAATTACCGAAATAATGAGCAGTCCGAATGAGGTTCTTTCTGCAGTCGCAGAGTGAAGTCTGTTCAATGAGGAGTTGTCGGGGATAGTACATAGAACATCCAATCATAACCCGGGTATACCGTCTGCGCTGTAATAGAATGAGAAGAAAGTTTTGAAAAAACGTTCTCAAACAATCCACACTTCTCGCCGGTGATATTCCACCACGACTCGTCAAAGGGATATTTTAGGCCATGCTTAAAAGTAGTTTTCCACGGTTTCTTAAGGTTGGGAACACTCGACGCTTCAGCCCCTTTTCTTTAGATCAATAGAAAAGAAGTTTGAAGGCTCCATCTTCTTTCAAAAATTTTGTGAGGGAGGTAACTTGATAGGAACCAAGGTCACTGTCATCACCTATGCATTCAAGAAGAATAGTATCTCTAGATATAGATATAAGATTGTCACCGATCAGCTCATGCACAACCGCTGAGCAACACTCAGTCGTCAGCTGGTGACAATCGCGCATAGTAGTGTGCGGAGAAACATCCAGCTTATTGATGGAACACCGGGGTGAGTTTCCTCTTTACAGTCGGTACTCATGGTTATCTGACAAGAACGAGTTGAATGTGCGGGTCAGAGGAGGTGTTTGATGGGTTAGACCACAGATTCACGGAAATTGGTCCACTTTCAGGCCTTGAAAACGACTTTTTTCCGAAACGTCGGCCAATAAATGTGTTCCTATAACTCCCTGTACTGCAGAAAAAAAACATTGGAGATATCAATAGTCCGAGAAAATGCCCAGGTTTTATGATAAGAGGACATGGAGTTTGTTGGAAGAAATATCTCTAGAGATTTCCCAGGGCACCGCTGGTTGCCTCACCTTGAGTCTGGAGATCTAGGTGCTCACGATGGTTCGTGCGGCAGATGACTAAATTCTCTGATGCGGAGGTCATCAGGTAGGTTTTGTCGCATGGCTACCGCTTGGATAGGCAGATATTGAAAGAATGATCACCTTCAAACAAAAACGGGCCGGTCTTGGAACTCGAAAAAAATATCCATTTTCTGAACCAAACCTTTACAACTATTAGGTTGTCCCAAAATAAATGGCCGCAACCTAGTAATGAATTTTTTGAAGTTCATAAATCCATCATTGTAGAAGCTAGATAGATAAGCTTTGAACTATTATAAAGAAGAAGACCTGCTCTATCTATATCTTAAAAAAACTTCCTCAATTACCTTTCCGTATGGTTTCTGCAGACGGCATTGTACGATGAGGCAAAACATGGTTTTTGTGCTCTCCCAATTTTTAGACTATTTTTCTACCCGAATAGAACAAAAGCAGGATTTAATGCTAGCACTGCTTTTGGCCAGGTAGTCGGGTTATAACGACACAGAAGCTGTGACTAGGAAGGCCCTTCCAGAACGATATGAGTTTCCAACTTTGACCAGGTGATGGTCATGAAACTTCTCAGATACGAAAGCATAGTTCTGGAGTCGGGACGAGAATTCTGAAACTGTCTATAAAAATGTTAGCAGCTAGATTGGGCGCTACTAAATCACTGGTCGTCCTACCTTTTTGGCAACTAACTTAACTTGTGACACCATTTACCTTAATCCCTCTAATAAACATTGTTGCGGAATTTTCCGGAAAAATGGACCACTTTTAGTGGTGAATGGACACTGCTAAAGTGAAGTTTTGATTTGTTTGTATCATTGAGGGAGATCTGCATATATTCAACGAACTTCGACGCCCTAGAAAAACGTAACTTTCTCTGATAGATGAAATACTGCTCGAGGTGTTCGACAATAGCTAGACCAGGCCAAAAGGAGAATTTGCTGAATGCCTCGCCTGTTACGATTTGGGGCTCGGCTTCGAGATTCGGTTGAAAGTGCCTCAGTTTTGGTGAGCCGAAGAAGTGCATGTCCACAGGCAGGGCGGGCAAATTCACACAGGTTCACATCCTACCAAGAAAAATTTTACTGAGTGAGGCTTGGATTTCTTTTTGTAAGGCTGTGTTGGCCAGACCTTTGCCTAGTAGAATGTCCTTTTGAACTTGCAGTGAATCCACTTTTCTTCTAGGAAATTCATGTGAGTGAATGTATCCTGAAAATTGACCTTTCGCACTTCGTTGACTCCTGTGTTTTAAGGGTTCTTCTTTACATAAGTTTCACTGTACCGCAAAACTGCAGGAAATGCTGATCATAATATTTTTTACTGCTGAGGGAAATCTCAAGACTGGAGGCAACGTGTGAGGAGCTAAATATTTCAAGAGTTCAGTCGAAGACTGTGTGAGAGTACGACGTGAAGGAGCTTTGGAAGAAGTCAGACGGGACCGTTCGCCCACTCTCGACGTCGGACCAAAGACATGTGGGTGTGGCTCGGTTGAACATGTGTCTTGTTGCTCGTGATTCCGCCACGAAAAAAGTGCATTTCATCCAGACGAGCTGGTTTACTTTTTTACCAAACATGTTGACGAACGTTGTTCACAGGGCGAGAAAAAGAACATCCGTGGTGTCCATAGGTATTTCTTCCTCCAGCTCCTATCCCGTAAGTTATCTGGACTTCCATCTCGAGCAGAAAAATGCTCTCGTCTGCTCCGGCACAATCAAGAAACGTAAGACCGTGTTCCTGAAAAGCTCAGCCATCTGTCATCCTGCCCATTTTGCAAAGGTACAGCGTAATGGATAGATGTACGGGCACTTGATGTATGGACCAACGGTGCACATGAATCACTCATCTCTCGGGTCTTCGCAGCAGTTGCCGCGAGAGTTTTTAGACCACCAATGGGATTACGCAGCCGTTCTAGCCATAATCCCCAGGGGATACGAATCGCGGACTGCTTTCAGACTCCATACGGAAAATTCAAAGGTGAAGGCACGAGGGAAATGTTGTCGCCAGCAGCTGTTGTAATCGCTCCAATCCTTCGACAAGCAAACATTTTGACCAGAGTGATAGCCGCACGTGACCTGCTGAAGCGTTGTTGGCAGTACCTGGTACATTCCGCACGGAGGAAAATACGGCGGATAAATTATTGGTCAGCAAATCGCTGAGATGCTGAGACCACTCGGAGACATCAGCAGTGCACAGCTAGAAACAGTATCGTAGTTTACAAATTCTTGGGGAGCTTCAAGATGATTTAGAATTATTATAAGGTAAACATAATATTATAGTGCATCAAAATTACTGGGGTGGTTGATTGGGAATGGACATTCTTCGCCTTAATAAACTTGTTGCTGAACACCTGTTGTCATGCGTTCGATGAGATATGATAGAGCGATTCATGGTGGATTTTTCCATATACACATTGTTCCTCCATATTCCTCTATTCTTGATTCTTTGAAGAATTTGTGAGAATACCGACCAAAATCTGGGAATTTCCTTTCGTGGGTTTTCGTTCGTTGGAGACGATTAAACCACAACGGAGCGCTGCAGCAGGTCAAATAAAAAGTTCAAGGTCTATTTGATGTACCACTTGGCTAGATCCATGCAACATTCGAATCCGTGAAAATGGTCTGGACTTCGGTAACTGAACCAAGATTGCGGGTGATATTCGATCCACCGATTGACCTCTTCTTCATATTTTGAATCAGAAGATTTGCATGTGGTCACCTCATGGCTAAGATATGGCATTATCAGGCTACCACCTTTTATCGTCGATTGAAATTTTATAAAAGTCCACAATCTACCGTGGAGTCAAATTTTAGGTGGGTGCGTATTTCAAATCACACCACAGCGACATCATTCAAGACAGCAGTCACTCTCATCGCGGAAGATGTGGAATTATCATTGATACTAATCCTTGATAGATTATGGATTGAAGCGTTGTAGTGTCGTTTTCAGAGAATATGTTGTTTCATGCAAAAACTCGCATTTCATACTTACAGTCTTTCTCAAAAATCCTAACATCCCACTGCACCGCCCGTCAGCTAGGCCTGGTCGCACCACGTATGATAATGCATAGGCGATGTGGTGTGGATGAGCTGACGGTCGGTGCGGCGTGAGGTAAGGATTTTTGAGAAAGACTATACCACCCTGATGTATTCGCGCTGCTAACCGACAAGCAAAATAATTGTGAAATACACGGTTGGGCTTCCTGCGTTTTCCCTTTCTCGGAAAAGTTTGGCAAATTTTCGAACTCTTCTGAGAATGTTATGGCAGAGCTCGTGCTGAATTCATCCTTCCAATTTTCACAATCAGCTCTTCGAGAGCCAAACGACAATAGATTGAGAGACGTCAAAGTCCATTACTAGTTTCAGGGTAGCAGCATATTACTCCTCCTCTATAGTTGCAAGAAGGAAATGGTTGCCAAAATCTGAAGGCTGACCTCCTTTGGATTTCCTACTGCTTTCATTGCGAAAATTGAGGTTGAACTTGACGTAGTTGTTGCTCCTAGGCCGGAAACGTTGCTGATAGATTGCTTCGTAACCCATACCTTCTTGAACTGAGTGCGGGAGAACTGAAGTGGATGTTCGTGGATGTTTCACGCCATGCCTTCTCCTTGGATGCAAACCGAAGGGTTTTCGAAGAAAAAGACGTGAACAGGACACCATCTCCATTATGGGGAAAATGAGCAGAAAAAAAAAACGCTGGAAACTATCCATCGACCTAAAATTTGAACAAGAAGAAAGAAAGAAACACCCGTCTTGATAATCAACTAGCTGATTTAAGGCGTTTACTACGTAACTTCCGAACCTATCGTACAGGAGTATCAAAAGGTCTCCCACCTAGACCACTTACAGATTAGCTAGTGTAGTGAATTTCTGAAGCAAATACATATAGTAGATCTCTCAAAGTTCAAAGCACTCTTCACTCCGCAATTTTATTCAACATACCCAATTTCTTATAGATTTTTATCACAAGGGTCTGAATACAACACGTACGCTTTTTTCAGTTTTCTTTTTGTCTGCTTCAGCTGAAGTGCTGAGTTGAAATTTCTAATGAATTCTAGCAACTTGGTCTGGAGCTCTCGCAAGATTTGTTGGAATTAGCGAAGTGCATCCGCAATCCCGTGGGGCATTACCATGTCTTGTTGAAGCACCTGAACTCCATGTTAGGATTTGTACAGTCATTTTTCTTGAATGGTTTCTGAATACGAAGTAACAAGGTAGCGCAATGCCTATCTGCTTCCTTAGGCTTTACCATCAACTGGCCAGAGAACACGAATTTCTCCCTAACCCGCGGAACCTTGGGCGAGACGCCTCCAGCTCAAGTTTCCGTACTCGATCGCACTGGTCTTGAACAACTGCCTGTCTCCATCCTCTGCTCCATGACTGGGACTTCAAACATGGCAGTGGATGCGCTGCTCACCAGCGGTCAGGAAACAAAGCAGAAGTTCGCTTCCTCGTTTTTAAGAATACACAAAAGTTCTCCACGAACAATTGCGTAAAGAGCACGGAAGTCTTCAAACTACGCGATGCTCCCAAAATTGTACAGAAATGGGGAACAGGTGAGCGGAGGTCGGAGACTTTTGCGTACCCTTGCAGTAGCTACTGTTCAGACACCCCACACGTAGAATCTTGTCGATTCCCTGCGTACTGAGACTAAGGACAACGTGCATACGTACTATTATATGAGGCTGGTATACGGAGGTCTCAGAAATGACGAAAGATGAGAAATTAGAAGTACCGCATCCACTCCCCCTACTCTTCTTCCAGAACCACAAACCACCCATTGACCATTTTCCTCGAATTCCCCTCAAACTTCCTTCCTCACATACAGAAACGAACTTCCAAGGCAGCGCACCCGTTCCCACAACAAGCACACCACATCCTCGCCGTCCCTGCCAGCCCACCCAAAACTGACAAGCGTCAATTATAGTGTGGCGCGTGTAATCTCACAAACCTAACATATTTTACGACATCTCGAAATATTTTTTGCAACTTTCAATTCTTGCTCTCCGGCGGTCTCTACACTACTGTCTAGGTGAGTTTGCACTCTTCTTTGTTTTTTTTTCCTTTGTGAAAAGGCGGAATTGGTTCCTCAAGGTCCTTGGAAGGTGCCGTGTTTAGGTTCTTCTAGGTATTATCTTTTAGTTTCTGTACTTTCCCGTCTTTCGTTCATTTTTGTTTGGTGCTTGAAGGGCACAAGAAGTTTTGCTGGCCCAGGATTGAACTACGATTAAGCAACCAGCCAATAGTCTCTATCAAACGAATATGCCATGAGAAAAGTTCAAAAGCGAACAGAAGTGGGTAGAAAACTCAGATTTGAGAGGGGAGGAGAAGAGTCATCACGAGCCTCACGATGGTGTTTCTCATTTTTTGGAAAAAATCTAGAGAAAAATTGTTGCCGCAGTCATCGAGCTTGTAGCGCTGCTTTAATGCATTCTGATCACGACTGATCATGTGGAGAGTATCCTCTGCAAAGCATCTAATCGTAAGAAACGAATGCTCTTGTTTACTTGTTGTGCGGTCTATTATGTATGAAAGTTTAGGAATGCCTCTCTACGATGATGATGATTCTCCTCCTCATGGAAAAGGTACGTTTTCTCCTCCTCACGGAAAGGGTAAGTATTGATCGTTTTTCTTGTTTGAGCTTTGATTTGATAATTTTGTCTTACAATCTTTGTCTTTTTTTCTAAAACTTTTCTTTTGTCCGTGCTTTCCAGCGAGGCTCCACGAAATGCGACGTGTTTTCCAAATTGCTTTTAGTGGGTTGAAGAAAGACTTGAGAAGAAAAAACAAAAACTTACACTTAAACAAAACCACTCCAGTGATCCATTTAAGGGGCTCCAAAACTACGGAATAAATCGCTGAAACTCTGCATTGCAGGAGGGTGGGATGGTGTTGTTCACGAACGGATTATTTCACATTTTGTTTTTCTTACCATCAACATTATTCGTTAGCGTTCTGTTCAGCTGTATCATGAAAACAATTATCTACATTAGAATAGGTAATCTTAATTTAGATTCATGAGAAGGCATTGCCAAGGCGCTAGCGTTTTACTGTATGACAGTTATCACTAGGGCAGCTTTATATGTCTTTCTCGTTTTTGTCTTAATCTTGTCCTTGCGCCTCTGTACTCTGCGCTGCTTAATGTGCTGGGCAGGCTTTAATCAAATTTATCTCTAATCTCTTCTGTAATCCAGTCCAGTATTAGTGCTTTTTATCCCACCAACGTTGAGCTGTTGCAGGGTCTGCCAATATTACTATGAAATTCCTCCAAGCTCAGATTGCACAGAAGAGAGTCCAGATTCAGCAGGGAATGGTATAGTTTGTTTCATCCTTCTGTTTTATAACCATGTTATTCTTCGATTAAATATTCTTGTAATATAAATTAATCGAGTGAAAGTGGTTCGTAATCGCTTTTCGCGTGATTGCCAACGTTTTAGTAATTTTTTTTTGAAAATTTCAGTCTCAGTTTTTTTTAGAAACACATAAATTGGGAGCACTACCACTGGAATAAGTAGTTATTGTGGAATCGCAAAAGTTAGTCCTCATTTGCGGTCCCAACTAAGATATTCTTGCCACATCTGTTTAAGCTCGAACTCATCACTTGTTATTGAGAGCAATTATAATAAAGTTATGCATGATAACCAGCTCTCATAATATTCCTGATTTTGAAGCCATATTCGTGCATGTTCAAAATGTATTGTCCTTTGAATTTTACAGCAAAAAGCAAGCATAGCACCGGTTGTGGACCTGTCGGCTCGTAATAAAGCAGCGCTTAACATGCGTCGAATACAACCAGTACGAGCACTTCCAATCACGGACTGTGCTCCTCCATCGTTTCTCCCGAAAGGAGCTGTGGAGGACAGTGTGAGTGTCGTGTTTCCTATTTCTTTTTTTGCAACATAGTGTTCTTATGGACTTTGGAGTCATTGCTAAGCTAACCTTCCACTCAATCTGGTTACTTGAATTCACCTAGATCACTTGTATATAACTTCAAATTTAGGTCAACTTATTCGGAGAATATGTGGTGAAAAACGAATATCAACCAGCTGTTCCTAATGAATATATAGCATTCAAGAGGAAGGCAGAAGAGCGAGAAGCACGAGAAAAGCATGCCAGAGAAATCGCTGAAAGGTTGGAGCTCCGTAATCGTCATGTAAGCGTAAATAAAACTCTGTTTCTCGCTTTTAAGACTAAGCCGTGATCACAAAGAGGAGGCGAAAAAGCGAGTAAAGGGTGCTGCAATTGCTCCACCTCAGGCACTGTTGGAGCCAGCATCTTCCCCACCCAAGGTATGATCTTCATTCATAGTTTCTGAATATGATGCCCACATTGTCTTTAATTTTTCAACGAAAACTGTAGTCAAATGCAGAAGTTGCTACAAAATATGAGCAACATCGTTGGCGGTTTCGTTGAGGAGACAATAATTATTTTATTTGATATTAGACAGACATTATTTAGCTCTTCTTATCTTGGGTGTTTGAAATTTTGTTACATACAGTTTGCATCCTTTATCTATTCCACTTGCAACAATTCAGGAGTCATCTCCACCTTCGTCAACCAGTATGCCACCTCCAGCTTTTTTGCCGTCCTTTGGCAAAGCTACTTCAAAAGGTCTTGGTGTTGCTGCGAACATTATGAGCAAATTTGGTTATAAGCATGGAGCAGGACTCGGTGAGTGCTAATCACCGTGATTTGTGAAACATTCTACCATCAGCGCGATTTCAGGTCGCGATGAGCAAGGAATGAGCACAGCGTTATCTGTGGAGAAACTTGGAAAAAATGCTGGACTCATCATCAATGAGAGTCAAAGTACTGCAATATATTTTCATATAGCTGCTTCTCAATTTCATTTGCATTTTCTTCTTGTTTCAGCTGCACTTCCTACTACAACAGCTCCTCCTATGGGTGTTGGCCCTGTCAACATGACTGAAGCGATGAAATGCTCCACGAAAGTACTAATGCTCACGGTTTGTGTTTGGTTCTGACTCTTTTTCAAAAATCTATTTACCATCAGGTTTTAGCACTATTATTAGTGGGAAAGGGTATTTGTCTAAACTTGGTTTACGCGCTTGAAATTTTCAAGGCACTAAAACCCATTTTTCTCACTGGTTATACATAGCCGTGCCATTCTGGTTCAGTTTTAGTCCTGTAGGTTTGCAGCAACTCATCAGCACAACAAGCTGTAGCACAAACATCAGGTAATTGTGGCCAAATCAGGGCGCGACTGTGCTTCTTAGTGGTTTGATGAGAATACGGCGGAAGGATTCAAGTGAAATGATTATGACCATCTCTGGTACATGAGATGATCACGAGCAAGAGGACGGGGGTGACCATAGTGTAGCTGTAGTTACAGACCAACTATTGCAGAACATGGTTGGACCAGATGAAGTCGACGATGAACTTGAACCTGAAATTCGCGATGAAATGGCTAAATATGGTCAAGTCGCGTCTGTCATCATCCACAAGGTCTTTGTTTATGAGCCTTCTCATTTTTCCATACAATTATATAATGGAGCTGTTCTACGCACTGATGTTGCTTTTTTTCAGTTAGATGGTGTTAGCGATGATGTTGCGGTGCGGATTTTTGTCGAATTCACAAATGTTGCGCAAGCAATCAAAGCCTTTGTCGTGATGAATGGAAGGTTCTTCGGTGGGCGTTCTGTAGCTGCTTCATTCTACAACGTTGACGACTTTAATAACAAAGAGTATGGACGGTAGTAAGACTGTAATAGTAAGTGTTCTGAAGTTGTTGATCTGGCAACATTTGGGCTTTTATTTGAACTTTGTTGATGTAAACTTTGTTGATCGGGTTTTTTTTTCGTTATGAAATTTTTTTAATCTATTATCACCTTCTAAACGAATAATTTTGTATTTCGTCATGTTGGCATGCTAAATGTCAATTCCTTATAGGGATGCACTAGCGTCCTCATGTGTAATGTTTGAAATTGTGATTGATTAAATCGATTTATTGTTGACTCTGTGTTTTAAAGCTTTTGTATCTCCCACAGGTTACGCCAGATTTAGTTCTGTTTATTATCTACCTATATATTCTGCCGTGAAGTTGTTTTCATCTCCTTATTAATAGTGTTTGATAATTGTCAAAAGAGATGCACCTTTTGTATTCACGCGATCCCATTTTCTTTCTTGTGAGAAAATACTCCGATGCGTGGTGGCTCAGAGTACACTGAAGAAATAGCAGAAGGATTAGTAATCGTCTCAGGTCCTTGCGTAGACACATCTGTACTACAAAATATGACATCTTTCGTAGGATTTGCTAATAGGAATTCATATTCTGTAGAATGTTTGCTACTACGCAAACATTCTACAGAATATGACATAATTCCTACTTCGTAGGAATTATGTCATATTCTGTAGAATGTTTGCGTAGTCGGGAATGTTTGCATTCATCTTGACTAATTTGATGCATGCGAATGAGCTACAAAAAGCTACGACGAAGAGGATATTGAGGCCTTCTATATGGACTTGGAGAAGTTCTACAGGGAAGACCACACATTCTACAAGATCATCGTTGGCGATTTCAACGCCAAGATTGGTCCTAGGAGAACGCCTGAGGAACTTCACATCGGTACCCACGGCCTGCAGTGGAACGAACAGGGAGAGAGGCTGTCTGAGTTCATCATGACGACGAAGACCATCCATGGTAACTCACAATTTCAGAAGCCAACCTCCCTACGCTGGACGTGGGAGTCACCCGGTGGAGAGTACCATAATGAAATTGACCACATCATCGTCAATCGAAGGTTCTGCCTGACCGACGTCGGTGTTGTACCAAAGTTCTACACCGGATCCGACCATCGCCTCCTTCGTGCAAGATTCTTCTTTTCACGCAAAGGAGAGAAAGCCGTGAAGTTTAAGAGAAGGAGTCCCAAACCCGTCATCAATTGGGATCTTTTCACTACGCTAGCCGGCTTTTGGGAAGATGCGGTTGTCGACAACATCGACGAAGAGTACGATCGGCTTGTACAGCATCTCCGCGACAGCGCAAAGAGTGCTGAGGGTTTAAGAGTCACCAAGAGACGATTGTCTTACGAGACCCTCGAGCTCATACGCCAGCGTGGAGCCGCGAGAGCCGCAGGCAACTACCAGCTAACGTCCGAGCTCGCAAAACGGTGCAGAGAAGCGATAAAAGAAGACCTCAAGGAGAGACGAGCAGCAGTGTTGGCTGAAGCCGCAGAGGCAGGGAAAAGCATTCGCTGCGCCCGCCGAGACTTCGCCAATCGCAAGACCAAGATGTCCGCCCTCCGGCGCCCGGACGGAACAATTTCTTCATCAAGACGGGTAATGGAGAAGGTCATCTACGACTTCTACTCGGATCTCTTCGATAGCCACGTCCACCTCCCTCAATGTCACCTTAGGGAGGACGGGTATGTTGTCCCATCGGTTCTCCCTTCCGAAATCCGACATGCCATCAAGTCGGTGAAGAATCGTACAGCACCGGGCCCCGACAGGATTCGACCGGAACATCTGAAGAACCTACCGCCAATTCTCATTACCACCTTGGCTAGGCTTTTCACGCGGTACCTGTCGGAGTGCAAGGTACCTAACCAGTGGAAGACCAGCAGGACCGTGTTGCTGTACAAGAAGGGAGACCCGCAGGATATTGGCAATTATCGCCCCATCTGCCTACTGTCCGTCGTCTACAAGCTTTTCACGCGAGTGATCCTCAATAGGATCGAAAGGACGCTAGACGAGGGACAGCCGTGCGAGCAAGCAGGGTTTCGAAAAGGATTCAGTACGATCGACCACATACACACCGTCACTAGACTCATCGAAGTATCGCGAGAGTATAAGATGCCCCTCTGTCTCACGTTCATCGATTTGAAGAAAGCCTTCGACTCTGTTGAGACGGAAGCGGTGTTGGAAGCCCTGGGCAACCAGGGCATACCTACTCAATACATCAAGGTATTTCGTGAGCTCTACAGCAACTTCACGACCAGGATTTCTCCATTCTACGACGACATCATCATCGACGTCAAGAGAGGGGTTCGGCAAGGCGATACCGTGTCGCCAAAACTATTCAGCGCCACTCTTGAAGACGTCATGCGGAAACTGGAATGGGATAGCATGGGAGTGCAAGTTGATGGCCGGCGACTTAGTCATCTTCGCTTCGCTGACGACATCGTTCTTATAACACCAACCATCAGCGAAGCGGAACAGATGCTGGCCGACTTCGAGGGCGCGTGTGGAAAGGTTGGTCTCCAGCTGAATCTGACGAAGACGATGTTCATGAAGAACGGATGGGTCCCGGATGCCCCATTCTCGCTCAACGGAACGACCATATCCGAATGCTCCAGCTACGTATACCTAGGTCGGGAAGTCAATATGATGAACGACCTCGCTCCAGAGCTGGGCAGGAGGAAACGAGCGGCTTGGGGAGCTTACAAGAGCATCGAGGACGTAGTGAAGAAGACGAAGAACACCAGGCTCCGTGCCCACCTCTTCAACACAACCGTTCTCCCTGCTTTGACCTACGCCTCAGAAACCTGGGCGTTGCGCAAGCAGGATGAGAATGCGGTTAGCGTCGTCGAACGCTCCATCGAGAGGGTGATGCTAGGAATAACCCGCCTCACGCAAGTGAGGGTTGGAATACGGAGCTCCACCCTTCGTCAACAATCGAAGATCAGGGACGCTGCCGCTTACGCCAAGTTGAGTAAGGTTAGGTGGGCCGGACACGTGATGCGTTTTAACGACAACCGTTGGACAAGAGCCGTCAGCGACTGGACTCCACGGGACGTTAAGCGCACGACAGGAAGACCACCGACCCGATGGTCAGACTTCTTCACGAAGTCCTTCAAGGATAGATACGATGCTCTCCGTGTCCCTCGAACGGACAGAATCCACTGGACAACTCTGGCTCGCGAGAGGGACAAATGGAAGGATTGCTGGCGCCCGCTCGGTATACCCGAAGATCAACGGGAGTCAAGGTGATCAAGGTGATCAATTTGATGCATGTGTTCTTATAAATGAATTAATCATTTGTAAGGACACATGCATCAAATTAGTCAAGATGAATACAGACATTCTCGACTTGTCAAGGGTTGTCTTTTCTTCTTTTCGTTGAATTGTATCACACTTCATAATTTTGGGAGTCGACACTGTGTTACTCGCTTCGCCTTTCAAAGGCAATCTGTCCAATAGCTCTGAACAAGAAAAAAAAAACGAGTTAGTTGAAACCGGATGCGACCCGTAATTTCCTTACGGTGAAGAACTCGATCATTTTATGCCTCGGCTTATTTTTCTGCGGTACTAACAGGCACACTGTGAATCTTTTCAAATTTGAAAACAACCAGTGGAATCGGCAGTATTGTCCGACTTTTGAGCATTTGAGCAATTATTGTTGTTCGTGTATTAGTGGACAGTCCATAAACATCAAATGAACAGTTCTAGAACGCATCTATATTCGAATTGAGATGGAAGAAAAATCAGCGAAATAACAGGGAAAGCGATGGCTTCATTCATGTTTTACGCGCGGGAAAGTTGACGCATCGCACGAAGGTAACGTAATGAGTTCGTGTGGCTGTCGCAACTGCAACCAATAACATTCGCCATACCGATTCGCCCTGCCGAGATTCCTTTCTCCCTCTCTACATATTTGCATTTTCCGTACACGCGTCAAGTTTCACATGGTGAGCGCATTTCTATGCGAGATTTGTAAAATTGAAAAAAAAACCTGGGGACCAGTTCTCGCATGGGTTGAGACACCACGTGACCTTGAACAGAGAACGAAAAAATTTACATTGACAATGTCGACATCCTCGGATAAAATGTGTGCTACTTCTGTAGCATTAAATTCTGTTTCATGGGGGACCACTTCCCGTATCAGGAACACAATGTTTTGGCTACTCAAATAATTACAGTATTTTGATTAGATCTTCTGTCCAAATAGAGTACAACAAAACAGAGAATATAGAGATCGATTTTTTCTTCAGGTAATGACTTCTAAGAGAATGTGTTTTACTCCCTTTGGGTTTATTCGACAGCCTCACTTTGTGGGCATGGTTTAGAACAGAATAGCTGCCATATTTATAACCAGCATTGGGAATAAGGTTTTCGTTTGAATTTCGTACCTGGCCCAGGCCTGCTAGCACGCCCGCATCATCTGCATTTTGGCACTCTAACTGTGATCTGGCGCTTGCAAACGAAAAAAAAGTTTAGAGCAATAAAGTCTCCTAAAATTATACTTGATCGACGTTTCGGATCAGCATAGCGCGATTCTTAAAAAAAAGAAGGAAAAGGTGAGCTTTGTGCTGGTCTCGTGGAACTAGCCATCAAAATGGTGATTGTTGTCGGCGCGTTAATGACGAGGGGCGTGCTTGCCATTTGCTTGGTAGATATAATGTGTCTTAGTTAATAGATTTGAATGTTACTGTAACAAAGGAGGCGCAACTCTTAACAACTGAAATGTGACCTGTCGTTCATTACTCGGAATCAAAGCCATGTTGTCTTCTTTACGGCTGCACCATATTTAAGGATTTTCACTGTACTGTACATTATGCAATAGTTCCATGTAATTCGACTTTTTTTCATCATAGATGGCTTGCGAGTCGCTACGTGTAGAGCAAGTGGATGCGAATATTTTGGACCTCGAATACAGACAGCTGGTTGAGCAACAACTTTCCGTTCTCATGATGGAGGTCCCAGTTCCAGTCAGTCGACTTTGTGAGAAGCTGAAGCCCGAGATACACCTGCTGCTTGATAGCATATTGTGGACATCTAGAATTTACAGAGGTTTGCGTATAGTTGTGAAGTGAAGACTACCGCTCAACAAATTCGAGAAGAAATCTTAATTTCCACATTGGGTGAATCCCTTTTAACAACGTTAACTGTTCGCAAATAACGAACAGCAAAGGATTGGCTCGATGGAGCCAATAAGGTGAACCAGAATAGTCCGCATCATGATGATCCTGGGAATATCACCGTTTGACGAGATGTGGGGTGGGATCTGGCACTAATATTAAAAACGAATTCGCGTAGTTTTGCTATTGGTTTCAGTTATTTAGAGATGGCGGTTTGTACCAAATTCGTTTGAAAGACTCCTGCAGAGAACATCTGCTGGAACCATGTAGATCAAACACACATATGAAGTGCCACAGCAACATTAGGAGCCATATTTAGTTTTTTTTTTTTTGTAACGGCGTTGAGCTAGCCTTTTGTCAAGAACTTTCGCTTTGTTTTTCTGATTTCAATTGCAGCACAATGTAGTGCCCAATTTTTTTCGATCGAACTCACATGAACGGCTTCATAATGCCTATTGTGAAAGGGTGGTAAAGTGCGAGAAGTTGTTCTTTTCTGGGGTGCACCACGCGTCCGACTTCACCTGGAAGTCGTAGAGGGATTCACTCTAAAGACGAGATGGAAAAGTTGTATGAGGAGCGATTTTCCAGTAGATACTTCAGTGCGTTTTGAGAATGACTTTGGTACAGGACGAATTGGAATTTTCTGGATCTTGCCAGTAGTGCTCGGATCTTCAGTTACGATTCACAATTTACAAAAATCAAATTTTTTGTTACGCGGAGGAGGAGGTGATCAGCTGGCCCATTTTCTTCACCTGCGGAAGAAATTGCTTGTGGGGTTTTGGAATTGTGGTACTACAGCTGCATTATCCACATGAGCAAAGCCTGCTGACCTGTTTCACAAAAATAAACCCCTGCTTTTATAGGAGCATCACCTGGTCAAGTGGAGATGAACATTTCTTACAAAAACTATCCACTCAACAAGGTATTTCTGCACTTCGTGCTCTCAGCAGTCGTCCCTTACATCCAAAGTCGATTATCGGCATCGCTGGATAATCTTGTCATAAGAAGATGCCTGGCGAAGATAGCTGCAATATATGAGGTATTTTTTCGTGCTATTTTTCCTCAATGTAAGCGTTTGAATTTGTATTTCTACTAGTTCCATTAAAGATCTTGGTCCATGCTAATGACGAGAAGATGACGTGACATTCCTTTACGTTTTTCAACACATTTTGCATAGAGGAATGTTTTTTATGGCATAATACCTATAGGGCACTTTGTGCCAGGTGCATGCGTGCGTCATACAAGAGCAATTATCCGCGAAGGAATTTTGGTGAAGACTAGTCGAGGCGTCGTTTACACTATGAATAAAAAGTGCGTACGGCGTTTGGAAATACCCCTGATGTCACAGATGGGGGGGGGGGGGGACGGAAGATGCGGCATTATATTTATTAGGTGTTAAGTCATTACGCTTTTTTTCGGAAGTGCTTTTCTCCACCTATTTGCCACCTTCTTCTGCAAGTCATATACATTTCGGAAGGGCTACTTTTCTTCTACAAGAATGTTGTGAAGATATTTTTTTTTCAAAACAGCAGTTTGGTTGAGTTTTGAGCCTTCGTATTGGAGCAATGGGGAGGAGGAACTTGGGTACCCGCAGCCGCTGGCAACTGTCAATTACTGCCAGCTCTAGCGCTCGATGCTAAAGCGACTGTAAATTACCGCCATCTCAAGCTGTAGTTTCTTAGGCCCGCCCACTGCCGCCACCCCACTAACTGCCGCGCGCGGCATTCACGTCGCGGCGACGACGTGAAGACGGCATCTAAGAAATCCACGAAGCGGGGAAAGCTGTGAATAATAGAAGTGGGTATTCCTAGTACTGTGCTAGGTCAGTTATGATCAGTACATAAGAGAATAGAGATATTATTGATAAAAAACACATTTTCTGTATCATTCTTTCATTTCTTTTTTATTCGTCCGTTTCCACCCTCTCCACTTTTCTCATTTCCAACCCTGATCCGTCCAGTTCTGAACACACGTCCATCCTCGTCCATTGTAACGGCACAAATTCCGTACCTATTATGTACCACCATGTCTTTCTTTAGCAAGTACGGTGTAGACTGCAATTTCTTCCCTAAAATTAGTTGGAACAGAATTTGAATTTATAAAGGATTAAATAAATGAGCTGAAAAACAACACTATTTTCAGCTACCACGAGGAAATTTCTAGAAAATATCTGCCTTTGTGAATGGTTGTGAAGTGATTACTGTTCTACTTTTCATCACTATTAAAATTATGAAGATTCTGATGCAGATCAAAGTCAAATTTCTTGCAGCACTTTAGAATTAGCCAACGGCTTCTAATTTTTTTTTCAAAACTACTAATGGAGACGTTATTTTCACTAATAATGCATTCGTTCGATCTTAAAATTACAACCGAGATAAATCATTGAATTAAAATTCAATTTGAAAAGCGCTTACACTTAGATTTCTGAGCAAAACAAAAAAATACGGTCTTTTCCTTGTTTCGTCATTGGGAAATGAATGTTCAAAAAACACACTTCATTTTACATGTGTTTCGTCCTGAATTTCAGTTCATTCGACTACTGCATTCTCATTATCAGTTCCAGGAAATCAATACCACCAAAACTGTTATTGAGCGGCGATCTAACGACATTGTATCCATGAGGTACGCCTGCAGACACAGCACGTATCTGCGAGGCATTTCTTACATCTCATTTGGCGAAGGAGTAATAATCGATTAGATTGAAAAGGAAACACTAAGGATTCATTGAAATAGGACTCAAAAGTGTTGAGCCAATAACGTTCCACATGCCTGAGCGTAGCTTTTAAGAATGCTGAATGCTCAATTTCTAGAGGAAAATCTAATGGGAAGGTTCAAAAAAATTCAAATTTTTCGAATCACACAGAGATTTCATTTCCACTACCTTATCTTTTCGGTAAACTGACAATATATGCGATCTGGTATTAAAATAAGTGAAATAATTTGACAAATGCGCACCTACAAAAATTGTATCATTAGAGGACAAAAGCAACCTGTACGCGAAATAGTACTAATGATTACTACATAATTATCACAAATCCAGAAACGGCTCGGACTGTTGTACAAATTTCAAATTCTGCAGAATCGCTGTCCTTCCTAAAGTAAACAGCAACAGCGCGCTGGGACTTCTGGGAGAGTCGCGCTTAGAAAAGCTTAAAAGCTTTTGCCCACAAAGGCAGTTAATTATCGTGATCACCATGTAAAATCCGCATCCCATACAAAAACCGATTTTGTCTACCATACTCAACAGAATTACTTTACGATACCCTCTCCAACTCAATTCCCTGTTTCGCGAGCCCCTTCCATGTATGTTCACAAACACGCGCGGCTGAATGGGCGCGACCGCGACAATTTGGGCGGTGCTAATGCCGTGCGCAGCGCGAGTCAGCCGTGGCGCTGGCAACTATTTTGGAGCGCGCGATCTGGCAATAATTAACAGCCGCCGCCGGCTGTGGGTACCCAAGTTCACTCACCCGGAGCAATGTGTCAATGAAGAACAGCGCAACTGACAGTCACCTATTCTGTCAATCAGTTGAAGCTCGAAAGGTCATCATCATCAATACTGGCCTGATAGTGACCTGTGCCAAGTGTTAAAGAGACGTTTTGCTTGAGAAGACCGGTCATCAGTGATTTTCTGAGATCAAAGAAGACATATTCGGTCTCGATGACACCAACCACTTAGATCAAACAAATTTCTCAAACGAAGACCCGGGAATTGCTTCAAAGGAATCGTACGATTTAGATGAACATCATACTTTTGTAGGCTACCAGATAACTAAGGTAATTCTGCTAAAAGACTAGTCATCTTACCCCATGGTGAGGTCAGACCCCACCTTCCAAAAATCGTCAAATTGGCGCTCCAACCATTCCACTGATGACGTTCTTCCGCGCTCATTTTCTTCAGAGCTCACACGCTCAAACAGTCCAGGAAGCCTTCTGGTCCTTACCGAATACAAGGAGGAAATTGGGTTTTTCCTGAAACTAGCGTTTTTCTTCTCAAGCCAAAAAATTAAGTACTTCAATGGTACGGTGAAAACTCTTGATGATAGGATTGTAGAGGAAGGAAAGCGCTTTCAGAAGGTATAGTGCATGTTGTAGAAAAATGACAAGGGTGCGGAAAAAATCGCAACTAAAAAAACGCAAGAACTTATGTTAACGCTATACGCCTGGAAAAGGTTGTATGGTGCGTTATACTTGGACAAGACAAAGCGGTTCAGCCGTGCGATTGGTCAAAACATCGAATTGGTCAATCACAGACTTCGAACGCGCCTCCCACTCTAGGTGTAAAGCTCCATACCCGGAAAAGGCGGTGTAGTGGAGCTCTAAGATTGACCATGTCGTTCAAACAAGTAGTTATCAATCCTATTATTATATATTGTCCAGGAGGTTTCTTACTTGAGAGTGCTTGCCTTGCCCTCAGTTTATAGTTTTTTTAAATGACGTACTTTTACCAGGAAAGCACTGAAAAATTTTACGAGCTGCCATTTCGTCATCGGCATGTCTTGCTCGAAGAACTCGAAACTTATTTTGAGTTTGCTTTGTGATATGATGACGTCTCCAGAATACTGATCGTCAGAATTTTGTTTACGGGACGAAGCATCGTTTACGCATCTATAATACTTTCTATGCTATTAAAATTTTCCCTCGAACAAGCTGTTGCCTGTTTCAGGCGATGTGTATTCTCCACTACCTGAACTTTCTTCGTGTTGGTGGGCACAGTACGCTAGTCGAATCGTATCTGAGCTTGAGAAATTGGAATAACAGTCTGCCAACCGTCGGTTCGTATTATTCCTTTTTTTACAGAGTGTACAGGGTGGTAGGAAACTATGGAACCGGTTTGTTTTTTTTTCAATTTCTTCCGCTAAATCAACTATAAACCTTCTAGAATAACATGATGGTGTACAAACCCATAAATTTGGAAAGAATCACAAGTTTACGAAGTTTACGATGCAAAAGAAAACAACAGAAACAGACTCTAGGGAGTAACAGGCTTTTTTCTCGTACATAACTTTTCATTTTCGAAATCTTGATCCGGATTAACCCAACTCACTCGTGGTCAATCTGTAGTCATTTTCGACGAATCTCCATGTAATTTCCTGGTCATCTGCCATATCTCTGCGCTCAGGTCAAACTTTGGTTTACTTATTACATCCTATAGGTGAAGTACGAGAAAACGAAGTTGCCACAACGTCAGGTTCATCTACATATGTACAGTGGACGGCAATGGCGGTGGCCCATCCACGGCCTGGCCGCGCGACCGCGCCGCGCACGCTGTACCCGAGTTCTCTCCTGCTATTTCTACCGTTCCTATAGTTTTTCTATCCGATTTTAAGGATTCTCGACAAAATCGGGAAGAAAAGAGCCTAGAAACAGCACTCTGGCGACAGACGGCACCGATCTCGGCGCGCGCGGCGCGGTCGCGCTGCGTCCTTCTCTAGGCCGCAGATGGGCCACCGCCATTGCCGTCCACTGTATATCATGGCCTCAATTTTAAACCCGTGATTATTTCGCTGTTCTTGTCCTGGATCTTGTCCTCGACCAACTAATTTTTTTCTCATTGGTTCAAGAAATGGCTCGAGCGAAAAAAAATGCTTGTTGCTTTCATGTGCTTGTTAGCGGCTGTACGACCTCATTAGGTCTTTTTAGAAATTTTTTCTTCTTCTATACTTCTTATCTAATCATGAGGTTCAGGAGAATTTAAATGCTTCGACTGCTTTAAGCAAGTTTTTCTCACATTTGTCTATAGTCACTTTCACTGGAGACGATATTTGGGGAAGTGGTTTAATTACCCAAGTTTTGTGGGTAGTCACTTTTTCGGCAGTATGGCTCTCTGGCCCGTTCCTCGATTTCATCGCTGCATAACAGACTTGGACCTTTTCAGCATGCCCCTGATGACGAGGGACCAGGGCAGGTTCGGTCGGCAACTAATGCCATATGGATGGACACTGACCATTCCGTTCTTGGTAATGAAGTTAAAGAGGTGGTTAGCGGCGAGAAGAAGATCGGTATCGATGTTTCACACTTCAAGCCTAAGGAGCTTCAAGTTCACCTCGAAGGAATTGACCTCACGATCCAGGGGAAACATGGAAACACGCAAAAGTCCGAGCATGGCATCATCAAGAGGTCATTCGTCCGTAAATGGGCTCTGCCGGAATACTGCGATCTGGGTGCGGTCCACACTCAACTCAACGATTTTGGATACATTTGCGTCGAGGCCCCGAAGACTGGACAGCACACGCAGAGGCGAACCCATCCGATTATGCCTGCCTCGAAGAAAAAGTAATTGAGGCATTGAATAGAATACCGGTGAGGTAACAAATAAACGTTTTCACAAGTGCCAGAGAGAAAAAAAGGGCGAGAAAGTGGGCGGGGAATAGAGAGGGTGGCGAGAGAGACAGGATGAAACAAGGTATAGATGACTTTTGGGTATTTCTCTGCAGCATTCTTAGTTTCCTAAACCTAATTCTCAGGTCTGCGTTGGCTCTGAGGTGTACATGATTCATTAGACAACGTGCTGTAACATAGTTTTTGTCATAATGTTCTTTATTTCATAAGAGTCCTGATAAATATACATCAAACTCTACTACGCCAATTTAGTTTACCTATTCTGTAGTCAGGAAGCACCATTCTCACTATATCGACACGATCATCTAACAATAAATGCATACAAGGAGAACAAGAAGAAATACAAACATTGCAGGCACAATCAACTACGAGTCACAGAACAGGGAGCTACTGTGGCACACGTTCCGCGACGCACTGCTGCTGCTCTGGCCGGCCTACGCGGTCGTCTACGAAAAGTGGATGAGTCGGCGCAGAGGCGAGGTTCAGTCGTATGAGGTGGCGTTGAGCTGCGGCAGATGCGGACGCGTAGCGGTGATTCCGATGCGGACCGCTGGCTGCGGACACATCGCCTGCTACTGGTGCGTCGCGTCACGCGGGCCGACAGAGTCTGTGCGATGTACTGTTTGTGGAGGAGAGGAACGGGATGTCACACCTGTGCGAGGACGTGCTCTTACGTAGCGGAACGGGAACGAAATGTACATAATGGCGGTGGAAACGTCTATCGAATATCCTGAAATCAATTTAGCTGTGAAATTAGACAAAGAAATGCACTGGCTATATTTATTAACCCATTGACGACCATGCACATCACCGATGAGCCGCGTCCTTTTTCGCGTGGTCCACTTTGAAGGATCATTACACCTCAATGGACTCAGCGGATTTCATTGATGGTAGTGCACTAACATAATACTTATAGGCCAGTATTGTTATAAAAGTCTATATTGAAATTTTTGTAAGGAATTGGAGCGGGAAATGGAACCATAACGTTAGAGAAAAAGTAACGCGCGAAAAAGCTTGCGGTCGTCAATGGATTAAAATATCTACCCAGAATTTTTCTTTATTATTGGAGCTGAAACTCCCGCATATACTCCACGTGAAGTATAGCACTCTGCATCGACGTCGCCACCGACTTCGATCTCGATACCCATTGGTTTGAGCTGTGCCTCACTAGCATCGCAGCTGCACAAGCCGTCAACACACGTTCCAAAAATCAATAATTGATTGATAAATGGTTGAATTTTTTCTGAAAAAGAAACGAGTCTGCTCTGATCCTACTCTTGAACTATGAGTGTCCCGTGTCGAAATCGATATTACCCCAGGGCGACGGGGATGCGGAGTGCTATACTCCTCATAGAGCATAGGTAAATCCATAGTGAATGTGAAATGTTGCTCAACGGAATCCTTTTGTGATCTTTACTACTACATTCCACATGGTACTGCTAGTTTTTGGTGTTACTATAGAACTTCATACGTTTAAATATTATACATTCCACTGTATTCTCTCTTTGAATTTGAATAAACGATGGTAAACCACAGGAATTGCCAAAATCCTTGTTTCTTGTTGATATAGTACACGATATGATTCATTCCTTCCACTGCAAGCCGGGACAGACCTCTTTCCCAAGGAGCACAAGGAATCCGACCGAGTTTGGAAGCGATGTCCCACCGATTCTATTCGTCAAGCGATCACGATCTGATCATAATGATATGTTATATATGATTCCGTTCGAAAACGCCAAAAACTCGTTTTTGAGCTCCTCCTTTTGTGGGGAGTTAGCGGATCTGCCATTTCGGCATTTTTGTGAGCAATCGTGTGAACCATTGTGAAGAGCATACTCTTAGGAATTACATCGTAAAAAAACCTGCGGAACGATTTTGAGGTGGAGCACCATTTTTAATATTAAACTATCTTTAGGTGAAAAAAAAAACACTTTTCAAAATAAAATAACGTAGGAGAGAATTAACGCTTCCGCTTCTCCAAATTGGCACAGGGCGTTGTGATATTATAGCACACATGCAGTTAGCTACGAGGGAGGACTCCAAAAAATAATGGATTACAGCTCGGAAAGTTGTCACTAGCTCACTAGCTTTTTTGATCATCTAAGTGAGATGTGTGAACAATTGATCGAGCACCTTCGATTGATTTGCTTCACATCCAGTTCTTTGCAAAAGTTTGTAATTTAACCTTCAGCTTCTCACACTGTGCATGTATTATATTATACGTAGTAATTCTTATATTCATAAGAATGTGCAGTCTCTGCTATTAAAGGAGATGGCAAGGATAATTTCTTGAGGTATTTACTTTTATTTTGTGTGGCTCTAACTTCACTGGCTTTGTGGTGATGGAAATAATTGGGACAGCACTTATAGAGATTGTCTTCGCTGCTTACGAGAAGGTAGCTCTTAGTAGTTAGCCGGTGCTGTGAAAGCGGGAATTCCAACACCCCTCTATATCCTCTTGTCGCCTCGTTGAGAGTGCAAACGAAGGTGGTTTTTTTTTTCTTGAAAGTGTTTTTCAAACTTTTTTTTGCACCAGGAGCCTCTCGGTGAGTCATAGCATTGAAGACTCACTCTCCAAGTCCCGTAAGAAGACGTAGTAGTGAAAAAAAGGTAGTCACGTATACCACTGTGATGGACAGTTCCTGGAAATTCTTCTCATATGTAAATGTCGAAAAAAGTTCTGAGATGGGACGCTGCCATAGGAGAGGTTAGGTTTTCAAACGGTGCTTGTATAAGTCAGAAGTTAGCTAGTGTAGGATGGAGAAGGGACACTCGCTTTTCTGTTCCTGAAAAGTTACCATTACAAACTTGAGGAGCGCATTAATTAAATATTACCGTGCATAGCAAGAAAAAAAAAACAAGAATTAGTTGAAGGATTCATTAAGGATAAGATCAACGATCGAAGGGGACACTGTTACCGAAACTATGGATGCCCAATCATTTTGATCAATTACCATTTCAAAGTTTTGTAGAGGCTATCGTATGGAATAGCGGATCACTTGTTGACTTTATTTTCCAAAATTTCGATTAGAAAGGTGAATTCATGCAGCAGATAGTTCAGCAAGAATAAAGCAGTATAGTCAACAGATGTAAAGTTTTATGTATTTATTATATCCAGATAACGTTTTTCTCTGCACCATGTACTCCTCACAAACTGAACGCAGTGCAAGAAACGTTACACTTCGCTACTTCTGAGAAGCAGCTGGTTATCTGATCTCAGCAAGTGCAGAATGCTCAGTGATTTGAACAGGACACAAGATTTGTGAGGATGCTGCAAATAGCTTGGTTTTGAGCTGGAGTCTTCCAATGAATTTACTTAAAGTGTAGAAAGTGTAGGTTTTTCTTTGGCAATAGAAGTAAATCTATAACATGAACATACATCAAGGCCATACGCCGAAAAAAAAAAAGAAGCGTACAAGAACTGGAACTAGTCTTTCCCACAAAATGCTTGATGATTAACTAATACGCACAAATCCAAAGCTCATTAGATCCCGTGGCTGTAGATTAAGCTGTACAGGGTGAGCTGAAAGTCCTTGGCTAGCGTTCAAGTGCTGCAGGAAAATTATATGAGAATCAATGATGGTCAAATTGAGGGAGTGATTCATCAGGACCACTATAAACAAAACTGCCCTATTTGGATTCCAGAAGCCTGTCAGTAACTGGTGCTTTTCACCCTGTATATTGACTATTAAAATCTCACGGATACCACTGTAGCTGGCACCGAGATTGCCGGGAAGCATCCAGGATATGCTGCCACTGAGCGATGCTGTCCATTTATTCGAGACGCAAGAAACTCGAAAATCATAGAACTTCTGCGGGCGGAGCAGAATCTCGGATGAATAAGGGTAGGAATGTACAGAATACCAGACAATAACTCTTTCAATGACCTAGAAAACTCCAGCAGATTTTCTAGTTTTGTTGAGAATACAGCTGGATTCCAAGTCCAAGACGAACAGTATACTTGTAATACTAAAAGAATTTTGAATCTTACCAAATCTAATAAAACCACTAATTGGGATGCATTTAGTTAATCCATTTGGTGTTCCATTGTTGAATACAATTGTTTTATTGAGAGTTTAAAAAGAGCCATTATAATATGCTAATGCATTGTGAATGGAGATTGAATGAAAACGATACTATTGCACCAATTCTAGTTATCCAAGATTTGTTGGTCTTGAATTCAATTTTTTTTTGGAATAAAATATGGTGAAATGTTCTGCTACATCTCAGCGATAAAAAATGGAAGACCATGTTCCACCCATGAACAACGATGTTGTGATTGTTTGAAAAAAAGTATAAAATTTGGTGCAGAACTTTTAAACCAACTTGATATGTACCATGTCTCACAAGTAATTCTATCAGACTGCCTGCGAACTCAGGATGGTGGACATCCAAAAGGGGACGGCATTCATGAACCTCAAAGCTAAGACTGCTTTCCAGAAACGTCATAGTTCTCGAGATGCTATATAGAAACATCCATGTTTTGGGAGGGCAACAGCTCTACAACGCTCGAATCCATAGGTCGCATTTTAAATGCTACCTATCACAATGCAATTTTTACTTGTGGGTTTTTTTTCGATGAAAAATGTGTTGCCCTATGGTGAACAATTGCAACGTGAACACAAGTTGGGTGGCAAATGTTGCTTGTTTAAAACACGTGTTTGGATGTAACACATCAATTATGGTCCTGTAGAAAAAGTCGCGCCGATTTCAGCAACACTCACCATCATTTCATATCATTACTTCTTCTTTGTGTATCATGGTCCAACATTATCTCCGCTTATCTTTGAGATATCTACTAATGATATGGTTGCTGGAGATAACGATGTGGAGGGAAGTAAGCTTTGTGGAAGTTATCACAGCTCATTTTTCCACTAAATATTAGGGTATAAAACTATGGATGCGCCTTTTCGCGAGGAACAAGTTTTTTTCTAAAAAACGACAGCAGAACGCCTTGATGAAAATTGTACATACAGTTACTCTCAGCTACCCTTCCACATCCTCCATACAGGAAATGAGGTTTCCTCTTGGGAAAGTCACTGCGCTATGGGTGGAAACAGCCGCTTACCCGAACCCCCTCTTTTTTGTCTTTGAAATTTTTCTGCACGAGGAAAGATTCCTAGTCAGAGGTAACATGTGATCTGATAGTGTGGAGAAGTGGCTTTGTGGCGGCTGAGACGACCTTCCAACTTACTTTTTTGTTGGGTATTTTGCCTCGCTTTCGGATGGGTCAGGATGTGACCATTTTCTAGTAATCGTTATTCTGACAAGATGATGGTGAACTGGCTGATTTATGTGGTTCAAATGTTGAAGACAGAGATGTGCCGTAACGGTCTGCATGGAGCTCACCCCCTCCCATCAGATCACTCCTCTCATATTTTACCATGAAGACAACGTCTTCTTCGGTGCGTGGGTAACCATGTTTGGAGCTGTATGGCGTTGCTCTCTTTTGCCGCACCGCAGCCATTTTTGCGAATGCTTTCGTAATATGCCCCTCTCCTAATCGGTGTTGAACTTGTTTCAAGAAACTTGTTATCCAAGGTACTACATAGAAGAATTTGTCAGATGAGGGTTTCCACCATAAATGACCACACCACCCTAGTTAGCAGCCTTTCAATTTTTTTTAGATGAAAAGTTGAGTTTTCCCAAAAAGCACATATACCAATAAATGCGCAAGAAGTTGCCCTTCACGCTACTCTAAAAAATTGAGCAAATGCCTTCAATAACACTCTGATAGAGACGAAAAAGTGTGCGCGCATTTATAATTTCACACCCCCAATAGAATAGGCATTAACGGACTGCAAACAACGAGAAAATGCGAGAAAAAAAAGACTTCCAAAAAAAGAGTCATTCAGCAATGTGATATTGTTTTTATGGCTCATTCTTTGGAAACACAGTAATGCTAAGTTTTAACCGTAACCACTTACCCATATCATCAAACCACTTATAGTTATGTAGTGCATGATATGCATGATGTGCGAAAAAAGCAGCTGCATGCCAGCTGGATTCAAGTTGTATCACTATGCTAATACCAATGTTTCTCAGATGCCGGCGCAGCGTCATCAAGCGTTTAGGTCGCCACGACGGGATTTTCTTGCCAATTCGCGCCATCTGCTGCCTTCAGCGATCACATGCAACATTTCACGTCTGGATGCCAGCACCTTGTGCTTACAACGGACATGCGGCTTCAATCAAGCGCATTGGGTGTCGAGGTGTTCTCTTGGATGCCAATCACTTTTTATACTTGCGCATTCGTGAACACCAAGAGGAGCGGTGGGTGTCAAAACATCGAGTACTCTACGACCTATTGGTGAGCCACACCGCGTTTTTGCTTACCAGTAAATGCTTAGTCATTCTTAAAGCTCTGGCATTTCGAAAATTTCATTTAGAAGTGAAAAAAAAATCAATGAAACTCAGCAATGTTATCCGAAATAGGTACAATTGTATCATTATCCTATCGTCCATTCAAAAAAAAACCTTTGTCAAAAGGTCGAGATCACCAGGATAAGTTAACATCCTGTAAGCACATGTTACCCACTGATGGGTCACCTGGAAAGTACCGTTCTCCGAAAAAGGACATCCGTGGACTTCCCACGTGAGGCCTTCACATGCTGACCACGAATTTGCTTACCAATTTGCACAGGAAACTATCTTTTACAGTCATTGATCGGATTCGACTCATTGTACACTTCGTTGTGGATGTTGTAATGAGAAATCATTCCGTATAATGATAGAAATTACTGCACACTAGCAGATGCGGCCAGTGAAGCTGTCAAATCAATGGCCAGCGTGTTAGACATTTGACTGCATCGAGTGAAATCGAGTGAAGTTCCAAATTAATCGACTTTGCTGAGACTCGAAACATCGATTACTCGAAAAAGGCCAAAAATCGAGTTAAAGTCCTTACGCGCAATCGGTGGAGAATTTTCGAGTGCGCCCAGCATGTGGCGCGTGCGCGGCGCGGCCCTCTTGTGGCAGCGGTCTCCCGTCGTAAGGATTGCGTGTAAGGACTTTATTCGGCTATTCAAAAAAAATCAAATTGAGTCAAATGTCTACATCGTGTCAAGTAGATCCACTGAATTTCCAGAAACTGCAGCTCTTACAAGCATGATCACCATAACTCACAAAAACGCTTCACGGTGAAAAACAAGCATTAGTGATCAGCGAAGCAAGGGTACATGTACCACTAATAGAGATAGAAACAGAAGTATTAGTTGGTTAAATCCCAGAATAAACCCAAAATTGTACAGAGTGGAACAAAAAGGGCGGGAGAGACTCTCTGCTTCGAGAAACCTTGGGCCGGCACGTCTAAGATGGCCAGTTTGTTTCATTTAGGGTTTATTTTGATAAAACTCATAAATCAAGGCTGAATTTAACTACCTATAGCTGGCTAACAATAAGATTTCGTTCATTTACTATGTTTTGATAGAAGGAAATAACGCTTGCACAGTTACTTCTGGCAGCATAAATCTCAAAAGACAGACTTCAGCGTTTTGGATTGAAACCTGTGGATAGCACTTGGCATCATTGACTTACTGACAGCTCTCACAAAAATGCAGAGCAAAGACTCGTGGCATCTAATATGTGGGAGATGATTAAATCATAGTTAAGAAGTGCACTAGGATCCATTTTTTTTCATCAATGCTGAGAAGGCTATCGAGCAGCGATTTGCTTTCCATGCCTATTTTTTTGGAACTACATACTATTATCGCCATCTGCCAAGACCGACGACTCTCATTTCCCCGTAGACAACTCCCATCTGCAAATGAGAACCTTGACAAAATACTACCGGAACTACCTTCAGGCTTCCACTGCTTCTATTTTGCTGCCTTGTCCTTCAAAGCAGCTTTTTTGCTGAGTCCAGAAAAGTATCCCAGGAGCTGCCACTTATCTTTCTTTTCGCCGTCGGAATTCTCTTCACGTAAGTAGCACCACTACCAGTAAATTTTTCTTGTTGCGACATACATATAAGTGGTTGTACATAGTTTCCAAACAATTCTCCGTAAGTCCAGTGATGGTTTGTTGTTTTTGCTCACTTTCAAGGAAAATCGTCGCAGTTTTTTTCTTCGCTACCGATTTCACTCCACCCATTCGTGGTTCTCGAGCAACTTTTATTTTCGGGAGGTCTACTTTGCCAGTAAAGTAGCGCAGTAGTTTCGTTCCAAAATATAAAGTCCCAGAAGTGACACACCTATGAAGTAGTAATGAGTCGTCAGAAGCAGAACTTCCAACGCAAGTAGAGGGAATACAACTGAGATGCGGCCGTTTTTGATTAATATCAAGCATACTAGGTGATGCATAGCTGCAACGTGTACTTACATTTCCTGAAAGCACTAATATTTCAGTACTTTAGCTTGCTGCTCTGTTGCACTCAGCTGCAGTACCCTCGTCTTTCAGCCTCCGTCCTCGCCCAGCAGGCTGTGTTGTCGCGTTGTTTTTCTTGTATTGAGTCGATTGCGGCTGATTTACAGCACTGACATCTTTTTGTCCTAAACGTTCTGCGCCTGCGAACGGAGGAACAAATAATCGACATGAGAGTTTACTTATTGAAGAGAATTTTTATGGGTTATCAAGTGAATTAAGGTAGTGTTCGAAGTATGGAGTGCATGATGGGCTTCGTGGAGGGACAGGTTTGTTATGATTAAGGTAAATTGTGGGCTCTGAAACGTCTCCTGTATCTGCCTCCTTGGTTTGTACAAAACTGAAATAGTTGGAGTGGAGGGGTCGTAGATATCGAGTGGAATATTCTCTCTTCTTTGGCGATCTTTCCAGCGAAATTCAAATGTCACATGAAACCGGCGTTGAAAATACTGTTTTTACGACTCTTCACAATTTTTCTCAGACATAAAACCTGTGGAACTTAATATTTGGGGACGGACTTACTGTGCCACCTTCCTAGCGAAATTAGGACTTTTGGAAAGTGTGGAAAAATTGTTAGAAAAGAAGAAATAGCAGACGAAAACCGGTAGCGGAAAAACTGCAGCGACTTCTCTGGAGATTAAGCAGAAGCAACAGAGCATCTCATCGGAGCACTTTTAGGAATTAGTTAAAGGACTGCACTATGACAAAAAAGTTGTGGTTGAGATGCGACTCATGTGAAAAAATGGCATCAGCGAAGAGGGAGATGGGTGATAGCTTCAGTGACACTTCGCCTATACTTTCGAGAATTTGTTTTAGGTCCTTTAGCACAAGGTCCTTCCATTTACAACAGAAATTTAGAGTCACTTCACAAAGAGCGAACCCACTGATGATCGCGTCTTTTTTCCGCGCGTTTTCACATTTTCTCAAGATTTGGCTCCTTCCTCTGCTCCGAAATTTTTACAAAAATTCCAACACGTATTTTGGTAATCATATTGGCTCTGAAGTATCATTAGGTTACCAGCTAAGGAACCGCTGAGACCATTAAAGCTTAATAATCTATCATACCGAATCATGCAAAAGAAAGACAAGGCCCATTGGTAAGCTGTGCGGTCATCAATGGGTAAAACTAATGGGAAGGGCCGACACTCCTACCTGGCCGTCTTGTCGGCGCATTAACTTCATTTGAAATGAATTTCTTCCATGGAAAGTAAAAAAGAACAGCTCAGTTCTTGTGTTCCGCTTTTCAAAGAAGTGTCATTCACTAAGCTGTCAGCTTCCGCTTAGCTGTTTGTGCTGCGACAGTAGAGGCAAGATTCGTTTGTTGCTTGAGCACTGCTTTTCATCGCGCGAAAACAAACTCCAAGCGTGAATGGAGTGTGTTTGCCGGGAAGAACATGAAGCACAGGGAAGCTGTTACTCTCCAGGCATGCCGGCGATGATTTACCCAGCGTCAGGTGTTCGCAAGCGCGCACAAAACACGCCTGGTCGTTTGCAGGTGCTCATCGATTCGATCGCTCACGTCGCCACGCAGGACAGCCGATGAGCATCGCATGTATCTACGGAGCTGCTGCTCTGCTTGAGTCACAGCTTGCACACCACCAACAAGTAGAAACTTCTAGAAAACCCACCTATTAGTGTTCGTCTTTGCCGCCTGCGGCCATAGCAGAAGTGGCTACCATGTACAGTAATCCCATAAGTACAGTAAGAATCATCAGATTAACTATGAGAATAATCGTGTTCTTGTCGAAGTGTTGCTCCGCCGCTTCCACGATCGACTGCTTACGAGAGCCGGAGCTGACCATCTTTTCTGGAATGGATGCAATCATTTTTTTGAACTTGAGAGCTTTTCTGGAGTGATATGTAAGATTGTTTCGTCGGAGATCTGCAGAGTACTAGAAATCGGCGATGCTACAGAAATGAGAAAACGAGAAAATGTTGGTGAGAGTGGCAAAAATGTAAAATTTAAAAAAAATGAGGGCAGAGGAGGAATGAAGTCCAATGGTCAGCCAAGTAATAGCACATGGGACAGTATACGCCAATGGGTGGTGCGCTTTTTGCGGCCTCGAAAAGCACGTCGCGTGACCGCGCCGCTCACAATGGAATCTTTGTCGCCGTGGCAAATCAGAATTTTCTTGATAGTTGCTCATCACATTGGACGTTAACTGTCAAGAAAACTAACTAGATATCAACAAAATCCTATAGTTTATTGTTCCGAAGAGATTCCAGCACGAGCGGCGCGGTCGTGCAGCGTCTGTTTCGAGTGCGCAAAAAACGCGCCGCCATTGATGTTTATTGTACTTTGCGTCACTTCTTAGGTTTGGACTAGCCTATCAGGGACGAAAATGGAGGTACCAATGGAATGTGTAGAGACGCAGACAGTGAGAGTGCTAGCGCGCATATGCGGTGGCGCGTGTGAACGGGTCCAGATCGCTGCAAGATTTGGACTCTTTATGTTAAGTTAGAGTTAGTGCGATTAGGTAATTTTTAGGGTATTTCTCCTTTTTTACGACAAAGGGGTCACATGCGACAAAGCTGCGAATAGAAGTTTGGTGGAATAGTTGAAGACGACGATCGTAGGCTGATGGAACAACTTCAACTAAATTTCAAAAAAAAAAAAAGAAAAGCCGAACAAGAAAGATAGTAGTCGAATTTAAGGTTGGAATGAACTCCAAAATTCGTTGTGAGCTCATTTTTAGATAACAAATGTACGAGGCACTCCACGGATTTCGAGCAATTTTGCACTAATCAGAGAGTGCTAGAAGGCTGCTCAAGTACCAACAGGTGGCAAGTGGAACGCCTCAGCCAGGGAAACATCTCGAGGATGTGTCAAGTATAACGTGGTGCAACTGCTGTGGCAGAAGAAGCAATAGAGAGCAGTGACGATGAGTTACCAAGGAATCAACACATCTGTAAACTGAGCTGTTTTCTGAAAGTAAGAGCACATGGCTGCAATTTCAGATTTTTCACTGCCGTAGAAATCTGTCGTGAGCCATCCGGAGAGAGTGCGACAGACATAACTCGCTCTACTACCCTTTAGGCCTGTGCAAAAAATGGCACCAGATGTTGTTGTAGAGGAAGAGATATTGCATGCTCAGGAGGCCTCACATTCCGCTGGTAAATGACAGGAATGAAGAAGATCCGACCGAGCATTGACAGCAACGACCTACGAGGTAAAAGCGGTTACCTAACTGCTTGGTGGCGACGAAGCCGTTCGACCTCACAGACAATCAAGCGTCGAAACGGCTGCTATCGAACGAATTGCCGCTGCGATTTGCCACAGCGTTTCGAGAGCTGTCAATCGCTGTTCAGCCGTCTGATCCACGAAAAAACAGCCATGAAACGCCTTGGACTGAGCCGTTGCGCTCGTCGCGCAAAACAGCGGTCGACGCCCCGGCCCAGCAGCACTTGGTAAACCAAACAGTCAAGTGCGGCTCGTGGCGGCTTGGAGATTTGATGAGAAATGGCTCTGTCAGTGCACACTCGCGAGAAATTTTGCTAGCTACAATGGAGAACCCAAAGCCAGCGCAGCAGAAGCATGTGCGAAGTTGTCAGCGCTAGATGGTGATTGCTGAAGACTATTTATTCATTTATTGATGTTAGGCTGATCGAAAAGTCTTGCACCAACACTTTTTTTTCGATCTAAAGAATTCTTAGTCTTCATTTGAAAATCTTTGGCAGTACATAGAGTGTGGTAGAATGTTCCACTGCTTCTCAGGTAGAAAAATTGGTTCCATCCATCAACAATAATGTTATGATTACTCCTAGTATCGGCTGTTGATAAATCTTTATCTTTATCTTTATTGAGACGTGTAACTCGTACACGTATGGAACAATGAACCAAATGCAATACCATCCAAGGTAACAATAACGTGCAAACAGCCAACCACTGAACATGACAAAAAGAAAGAAAGAAAATCGGCCTATAAAATTGACATCTCTCGGGAAGACTTGAATTTTCTGTTGTTCTATGTTGAATCAAACATGAGATCAGTAGTCAGTTCATTTAGAACAGATAACTTTTTGGAGCTATCTCCTTTTTCAGTGCTTAAAATGGGTTAGACAAATCGTTGAAACTGCCTCATTAACTGCTTTAGCAATCAATGTTATGGCTGTTTAAAAAGAGTGTAAAATTTGGTGCAAGACCTTCGGAAAAACCTAGTATAATTGTTTTTTCCAATGCATTTGCTAGCCATCATTAATGGAAAAATCTAAAATAAAACTGTGGTAACCCTGAATGTCAATACAAGTTGCGCTTTTTCCTCTGAACATGAGACTCTGCCGCGATCTCGTCTCACGGCGGATGGCAATGTCGCTCCCTGTTCAAGGGAGGTTTTGAAGTCTTGTTATGTGATTCCAAAAAAAATCATTCCGTATGGGAGCGTAAGTTGTCTATTAAGATTTTTCGCTAGGCAGTGGAGTTAGTATCCAGTAAAACACGGTACGATATGCTTGTTTTTTATCCATCTATTTACTTATCCTGGACCCAAAAAGTGACAAGGTGAAGCGTTTGGGGGAGGGGGGGGGGAGAAACCCCAAGTTCGATGCCTGCCAACGGCGGCCATTTTGCAGAATGCAAACTTTGGTGCAAACATTCTTCAAAAATCTTGAACCGTCACCATTCGGCTTCTATATAGCTAAAGTAAATAGCTGAAGTATTTGTCTCACGATGGCCTGCATGACCAAATCTAAGCGCTGTGCCATCTGAGTTCCAATTTAACACACGTTTTCCCTCTCGTCTTGCTTTCGTGCCATGAGCCTTCCGGATAAGGAGTTCACAGGATAAAACCAATGTCTGGAGCAGTGTGATGTGACCTATAGGAGCTTTTTTTTTGGGCTTGGACAATATCGGCATGTTAGGCAATGGTTGATAATGACTGAAATTTTACTGAAATTGTACCGAAGGGTTTTCATATTGAAGGTGGACGATTTAGTGTTAAAGCGGAGCTTAGTTTCGCTAGCACTAAAGATGATGGAATCAATGTAATCCTTGAGAGTTGAATCAATGTGTATAGTGACAGCAAGATATGTTCTGGCCCAATCTACAGGCATTTTCATGATAAAATTGTCACCAAATATGATGTCCTTGCTTTCCGAGAGGCCCAAACGAAATGAAATGGAACGAAGTGTCGCGCCAGTTTGATACAGCAATAGTCTATCTAACAACTTGTGAAGAAAAAGTATTACAGGGTCGAATGTTTGCAGATATCCAGCGTTACCACGAGCAAGTGCTCGCTACCCTCGTGAAAAGCTAATTAATGTTGTCTTTTTTTCATAAGATCTACAGAAAAATGTAGAAAAGTGAAGCGGTTCATGCAACGAGAAGGATTTGGCTCCCGAAACGCATGAAAAAAAAAAGCACAGCAGAGTAACTCCACCGGAGGTGGCAGTACTGCGCACTCGAGCTATAGCCACAAAAATCATTGCTATAGCCAGTATTCACTGGGAAAAATTGGGGGTAGACCATGAGGAAGAGGCTTTGTTGCAAGTAATTCCAGGGTGGCACCTGGTGCAATGCGACAGTTTATGTACATAAGGAGGAAGTGGATAAAGCGGACAACCGCGAGGAACAAGCAGCAGCACACGGGCCTCGTTGTCGAGATTTGCGGAAGCAGCCTGGCGGGAGTCAGCTGTTGCCATTCGCGAAGGGGACATGAAACACCGACGGCACGACGTCAGAGCACAGCGAAGACGGGGAACGTTCCACTGAGCCAGCCACGAGGGCTGACACGATCCAGTTCCAGAGTAGAGGGCCTGTCTCGTAGTGAGTGTGAAAAACGAGCGTTTTTGTGGATTTCTTTTCAAGAAACAGCTGTTGTGCAACGCTTTACTACGGATGCACGCGATATCTCCTCAAAGTTTTGAGTATTTGTGGAAAATGCCTCTATTCGGAGCAAAATTAGGAGCAAAGGTGTCGATCTAATGGTAAATAGTATTATATTAGGTTGACGAGAAAGTAATAGAAGAAATGGCATCCAAGTCGGATTTTCATCTCTAACTTTCAGGACGGCTTTTTTCGGTGAATTTAGCATACACTTTTGAAATCTATAACATTACTCCAACGCATGGGTAGAAGGCTGTCTCTCTCCTCAGAATTGCGCAGGCTGCGGCTGGTCATACAAAGGGGTTTGAAAATGGTCAAAATCAACGGGCTCTTCTTCGCCCAAGAAGAAACTGAAGGGAGGAACAAGATAATTATCAGAGAGTGACAAGCCAGAAGAATAAAAATAGTGGATTACCAGAGTGGAGGAAAGCTAGTTTGAGACAGGAAAAACGTGGGAAAATTGGCATGTAAAAAAGGGGCGTGGAACAGGATTTTTGGTCTTTGTCGTTTTTCTCCAATAGTTCCCATCAGTTTTCAGACCTGGCCTACCCATATGGTAGCCGTGTCTGTATTACCTTGCGGGAACAATTCGAATCACAATAATCACATCGCGTTTTGACGTGAGAGCGTTCTAAGCGTGATTCCCTATAAAGGCCCATATCTCGAGATTTGAACTAAGTGGAGCTGTCGTATACTGTGAAATATTTAGCCACTCCCTTCTTTATTGAAGTGCTTCTGCTGCTAACCCCAGTGCTTGCCAAGGCTTTGCAGAGCAGCTCATAATAGAGGTTGGGGCAAAAGCACCCTTTCGGAAATGGAGGCGTAACTGCAGCAACAAGCGCTTCTTGGTCCTTCAGTAGCCACAGGATAATACTTTGGGGAATCTCCTACTATGTCAGCAGGCAACGCCCTGATCGAGTCATTAGCAATAAGGAATACGAAAGTTTTGAGAAATTTCTTCCATTACTCCCTCCTTAATCTAATTACTAACCAATACTGAGACGCTCCAAGCCGTCGTTTTTTTCTGTTAAAACAAATTTGTGCTCCATTTAAACAAATTTACGAAACCCAGCAGGCCACACGCATCTAACATCTGACTTCTTGAACGCTTAATTATTACTCAGGAAACTCACCTAGAAACAGTGTTTTGCATCGGTATGCATGCATTCTGCACGAAATTGAGAAAGTCGTGGGTTTTGCACCGAATTTGCATCGGATTTGGACACGCGTGGATATGCATGGAACTTGCATGGGTGTGGATGAATTTTGCATGAATTTAACCATTACTGATGAAAAACCGTGTTTTATATGAATACGCACATATTAATCGTGGGATTTGCATCTTTCAATCCCATGCAAAACATGGTTCCTTTGTTTCCTGGGTAGGCTGGCGGTAGAGCCCAATCCAAATATTTGGTCACCTTTTTGTTCCTATCATAACTTCAATCAGAATCTTATTCAGTCATCTATTCGATGTACGTAGTCACCATAGTTATACAATCCTCAAGCGAGAAGATCAAATTGTTAGGTTGGTGGATAATTAATGCGGCTTTTTTTTCGCGACTCCTTTTCTCTTCAAAAATTAATGCTTCTTGGAAGATTTTCTGATGTGAATAATCCTCTTCTATCATTTAGTAACTGGGTTATTGAAAATCGTATCCACATTCAACATCTCATGCTTTATCGCTTCGAGAAAGCCTGGAATGCAGCACAGACATTCCGTGATCTCAACGAAATTTTGGCCGAAGAAAAATCAGCAGAATTAAGTTGAAAGATGTTTAAGTAGCTCAAGTAGGAAGGCACAACCCTACAGATGAAGAAGGAAGAGTGCTACGATCAAATTCCGATGATCAGGAACTTTTGGCAGTCGTGGAAGGGAAGGAGATTCGACTGAGGAGAATCCTCAGAAATGGAGCCTGCTCGCTTTGCTGCAGAAAATCGGTAGAAATTCGAACACTATTCCTGTCCTAGAGTTCATGCTGACTCATTTGGCCAATCTCCATGCTTTTGTGAGCGTATTGAGAGGAAATACCATGGCCGAATGGTCTACATTGAAGAGTTCGGCCAGCACTCTCGTTGTCAAGCTTTCGTCCTCTTCCAGGCTGCCCAATATTCCTGGTGCTTGGGATTTGATGGCCAACCCCTTCTCTCTTTACCTGTGAAGCTCGTACCTCATGAATATGAAAAATCTTTCATGTTGGTCTTGCTGATTGGTCCATTTTTGAAAGGCTCGCTGAGATCGCGAACTGTGCTGCATTCCAACTTTCCCGAAATGATAGGAGCTGTGGATGCGGCCTTCGATAGCACCTTTCATAATTGGATAGAGAGGATTGTTTTCATGAAAAAACCATTTGAAAAGCTTCAATTTTCATCAAGAAGAGAAATCACGAAAGAAGCCTCATTAGTTATGCATCAACCTAATATAATCACAATGGGCAATGTCAGAAGCGTAGCGATGATGGTGTGCGGAGAATTTCATCTTGGTAATTTTTCTTCGATAGCTTCCGCCAGTTTCTTGAGGTTACTGATAGCTAGTACCTTTACTGGTAGTAACTGTCAGTGTCCTGTCTAGCGGTAGCAACTCAAACGGCAGAATTCCATCCGCCTTATGACGTGGGATCGTTCAAGACGTGATTGCCACTGAAAGCTAATAAGAATTTTCAGAATTGAGTTGTGTGGATTGGAGAGCGGGCGGTCTTCCACAATGGGATCTATATATTATTGACGAGACATTCCTCGTATACAATAATAATTTTTCAGTCCCTAGTGCTCGCTAAACACGCCCGCAATAGCCCAAAATAGGAAATGCTACAGAATTTTTTTTACCAGTTTGAAGCACGGTCGGAAAAGCAGCTCTGCGGTTGGCGTTTTGTAGCGCTCAAGGAATAGTTGACGGAATTTACTTTAAAGTCTTCCAGATCGCTTACTAGTTTTCAAAAATTTTGGAACATGCTCATCGTTAGTCATGGCGGTGCCAAACATTTCATAGGCGGGTCTGCAGCTGTGGCTGTTCTTACCTATTGCTAGTGCTCAGTTTGAAAAATAGGAAGTACGGTGAGGATGACAACGACCTACCATAAACTGACTAAAAGTAAGAAAACCAGTAATTTCCATCCCTTAATAACTCCAACACCCAGAAATACCCTCGGCGAACTACAGCTCTAGTAGAAACTAGGGAGGACTAATGTAGCTTAATACATGTTAAAGTCACGATAAAGTAATTGCTTCCTCCATATGTCAAAGAGGTGGATGGTTGTTGGCTCTGCAGCAACAGGACCCAGACGGATCCGTCGCAGCTGGTCAAGCCTAGATTTCCTCCAAATCTCTTTACGCCTTCTCAGTGATGGAGCACATTAACGTGGTATTTATTTATTTATTTATTCAATACAGAAAGGTGCTGCACAGTAAAATAACTAATACCTCTATATAAGCCGAATGATCGATCTCATTTACACGTGCGTGGAAGTCATGGAAGAGAAACTAAGGCAATCGCACATGGCTACATCAACTAGTGGCATTTATGATGTTTCAGTTGCAACCCGAATCTCCTGATGAGCTCTACAGAGCCATTATACTGAAGCTGTTTAACCGCTCCAAAAGCGTCTCTTCATGCCCGTCATCACAAATGTCGTCAAACCCGTCTCTTCCTCCAATTAGGGTTGGGTTGTTGAACCTTGATGTTGCCGACAACATCGAAAAAATTCACCGGCTGTGCTCGATAGCTCTCTGACCCCATCCTCATATCGTGGCTTCTACATGGGTGGCGGTCAAGACGTACGCAGCGACGCGACCGCACCGCAAGAGTCTGTTTTTCAAGTTCAGGTTGTTTCTTCAAATTCGACGCACTAAACGACAACGGTAGCTACCTTCTCACAGACTGTGGGTTCCGAAAACCCTCATCTGTCCCACTCAATCTTAGAAAAGTTGTCCATATCCACGCAAAACTGCTCATATCCTAGAAAGCTGCAGCCGCAACGCGCACATGAATCGACCAATCACAGACCAGCAGCGTACCTCTTGTCACGCAGCCGTTCTACATGTTGAACAGTGAGGTAGCAAAGGTGTTGCTCAAGCCACGCTCGACGATCAGCGTCAAGCAACTGGCTTCTCCTAGATTTATAAGTTTTGAGTATATTTATGTCATTGTTTTTGCTGACAACACCGAGTTTAATGGAATGCCACCACACGTGATGACAAACTATCTGAAGGGAGAGGAGCAAGAGTGAACACACTTGCAATAGAAGACAATCAAACCGAACAGTTGCTCTGTTTTTTTACGGATACTTGGTGTTTTTTGCAGTGCTGGAAACGCACAATACCCCTTGCAAACTCTCCGGTAGGTTCGAGAAGTATTGATTGGCGGTTATGGATAATGCTGTGGATGTAGTACATCCAGGTCAGTTTGAAATTATTATTCAAAGGAGCCTCATGGGATATGTGGTAATGCTGGAACTGTGATGAAGCTGTGAAACTAGCAATTCCAGCAAGTTCCATCACTAAACTTTTAAACGTTTGTAGGAAAAATGGATAGACATGTCTAGTAGATTTCATACCTCAGTTTCACTAATATCAGCAGTTTGAAAATACTAAAAGAGATTCTCACCTCTCTTGGTAAGTGGTTTTGTCTCAATGCAACTATATACAACATGGTCACGAGGTAATGGGCTGAGTTATCGCCTATAGACCGGAGATAAGTCTGCTTTGTTCGTCATCGCTCATTTTGCGTCGTCGTGGATGCCCCTTTTTTCTAGCAGCGAACCATGACATTACTCTCCTTGTGACAATTCTCGCTGCTGTACATTCTTCTATACTAAGACCCCGCCAGAGCTGAATGAATCGCAGTAACTACAAGGAAAAGCAGAAACACCTAAATAGATTGTATCGAGCAGGGGCACTGCACCGGGTAAGAAGAGCTGAGCTCTGCGAAAGGGCAACTTAAAAAATTGGCTAATCAGAATTGCTCCACATCGCTTGGCCCAGGTACTTATAATGCTCCACATCAAACGATTGTCGTAATCATGGCAGCGCCATGACAGGTTTGCTCTCATGGCATCTCCTAAGCCACTATGGTTCATGGATGTCAAGGGCACTTTCAAGGTAAAATGGATTTTTCTGAACTTTGCATCGCAAGTCATTTTATTTCATTCAAGACATTTTTATTTTTTAAAGTTCAAAAGCTCAAGAGGATGCAGGAAAACTAGACCATACTGTCAGAAGTTCAGTGGTTAAAACAACTGCTCCGAAAGATAACTGTTCGTCAGTGGGCGGGAGTGGAAAAGTGAGGTTTCCGTCGGCTTTGGGGCTCCGAACGACCGAAATTTTCAAAATACAGTCACTAAAAATCGGTGACAAATTTAAGATAACTTAGAATACATGTTTTAAATAGTAACAGCGATAAGGAATTCTAAACACAGAATCTATCTGCTTTATAAAATAAATTCGAAGATTCGGCGACCCATCATCTGAAGAAGGACGCCCTCCCCCTTCCTGCGCTCGCCACTGGAGCAAGAACATCTCGGCTTTGAGTAATCCACACGCCCGACGCTAAGTACTCGATAATCGAGTAGGGACATGAAAGAAGCTAGGATGTTACACAGATACTGAACAATGGCTATCACATGGAGTAGCAAGAAACTGACCATGGCACATGACATTTGGCTTAAAATTCTTCACATTTGCCCATTCATATCACATGAGCATCTGTTTTTGAGCCAGATACACTTCCAGCGAATAATGGCAATTTATACTAGGGTGCGTGCGTCGGACGCACACATTCATTTGCGAATGATTTTCCATGGTCAAGGCGGCATGCACATACTCCATGAAAGGGAGGTGCGACTGCCACGTCGCAGTAAACGCGTGAGTGCGAGCTGCATCAGCGGTGCGACTCGCCCTATCCTTCAACGTATAGACGCACGCGTGGCAAATGCACGCATCTATTGGGTTGGGGAATAAGTTCGTTCGGTTTTTCATGAGCATAGAAACCACCATTTTCCACCATCATTGTAAACCACACTAAATGGGTAGCGTAGCGCATTTCCTCCTCTATTAATGCTGCCAGGCACAAGGTTGCTTGTCAGCTCCAAGTCTACGAAAAATTTCTTTGTTTGAGACGACTAAAATTGTAGCCCGCAACCGCAACTCTTGGATGAAGTTTATCAGATTAATTGGGAACCGAACAAAATAAGCTATGTATGACTGAACTAGACCAGAAGAGTCGGTAGTGGTAAAAATTCCCTACATTTGAGATTTTTGCTTGTCATTTTGGTGAAATTTGTGCAGAGGAGTCGAGCATACCCAATGTGGACGATCACCACTTATCCAGCATTTTGAGGTTTTGCACGGAATGCGTTAACTAAACTTATACATTGTTGAGAGTTAGCATCAGTAGTGGTTCTTCCTTATATCTGAAGCAACCTTTGCGGATAATCGCCTTTATTTCCTACAAAATGGGCGTCCACAACAAGAAACAACTTTGAAGCCAAATTTGCCCTGTCTGAAGTGGGTTCACCACTTCTATGCTGTCCTTTCATCAGTAGAGATTCCTCTCCAAACGCCACTGATTTCCCTAGCCAATTAAGCCACATTTGATCCACGATTGAAGTCGAACGGTTGTCGGTTGCAGGGAGGTTCAATTTTGTCGACTTGAGTGGTCACAATCTATGCGGTAGAAAGCAAGGTAAAACGAGAATTCAGGAATGAGGTTACGACATTCAGAAAGAGCAAATCAAGGGCTTCAAAATAGACTATGACTGCCGGTCAAGGAAAGTTAAAGTCGCCGTGAAAAAACAAGTTGAAAAAAAAACCGAACGAACTTATTCCCCAACCCAATAGTATAAATTGTCCAAGACCGATCAGCAGCTGCAAGGAACATAGCAGAAATTCTCGTGTGAAATCAATGAAAACTAGAGGTGAATGAATGGTGAAGCATACACAACAGAATGTGCAAGAGATGAATTTATTTGTTTTGAGTTTTAAAGAAATTAAGGAACACTTACAATAGTCAACATCAAATGAGGGCATAGTAAACTGAGCAACATTTGAGTTAGAGGAGCAAGGCGAGGATGAACAGAAGGGGGCAGTGATTGTAAAGTATGAAGAAACTTCTGCTGCCAAGCGATGCAATCGAAGACATAATGATGGGTCTAGGAGCTGAAAACGAAAGAGAGTTGAAGGATGCATAGATGTCATACGTGAGTCACGGACAAAAAAGCACTTACGGAATCCTCAGTAATGTTGAAGCTTACTAGTTGCTAGCGGGCACATAGAGCATCTAACGAGCGTGTTTACCTCTTGTCGTATGCAAGCTAAGCAATGAAAAAAGATGAGAAATTCGACAAGCACAGATTGGGTGAGAAGGAAAGTGAACAATTCGTGGAGAAGATTTGTCACCTTGGTTCATACAACAAGAGAAGCCTGCAGCATAAACTTGGGCACATAATAAATAACGCACGTATATATCAGATACATTCACGCCGCAAATTTCATAAGCTATCGTTGAGGTTTTCGCGCAGAATCCGTGAGGCGGTTCCGCTTGGTAAATTTCCTACTTGTTCACCCAACTTAAACAACTCCGTTTGTATGGCATCCGTGATGAACTTCCTTCTCTTCAATTCGCTCCACCCCGTCTTAGTTGACAACTCATCTTTGAGAGCTTTTGTGTCGAAAAGTTTACCTATGTGGATGTCTACATTCTGAAAAACAAGGCATATAAGAAGCAAAAGATCCATCCCAACCTTAAAAAACTCACATGACCGAACCGCGGATAGTACGGTGGGTAAGTTGGCCATACGCTAGACATATTGGTGCACCAAACAGGAAGGATCAATGGCGGATTATCGCAGTCCATGACCAAGCGTCCAACTCCCCATTTGAAACTGAAAATAAATCGAAAAAATCAATAACAACACAGACACTCGATTCAGCGGCTATAACTTACCGAATAGGAACTTCAGTGACGCGTCCTTCTGGGAACATGTGAACCCATCCATTTTCATTAAGTTTCTCCACACAGAAATCCATTCCCTGCTGATAAACTCCACGTCCTCGTACACAAGGCACACAACGTCCAAGAGCAAAGAAGCTAAAAAAAGTGATGAATAGTCCATTCGTAATGAATGCTTTGAGTATCACGGCACAGGCCTTTTCTCAAAGTCATGAGGCTGAGGAGGGGCTCATAGCATCAGGATAAACGGTAGAGCCAACGTTTTTGAGCGAAATTTACTCGACCCTTTTTCGCCATTCAGGAAGCGTGTAGTGCAGAGGCAAGAAGTGCTACGGCCACCCATACGTCAGGTTGCTCGATCTCTATCCTTGGTTAGCCAAGCCTTCCATCTCTCCGGAGCTTTGAAATTGTAAAAAAAAAGGAGCTCGAGAGGGGTGAGGCACGTATTTGGCCCACTGAGCAAGGTTCAGGGCACTAAAGCATTAAAGCATGTCTACAACTCTATGACGGAGTCTACGACTCTATAAAGAGGTGTGGCGCATCTAAAATGGAGAATGATTAACGACGTCAGCTCGTATGCTTTGCTTCCATTATTCTTATACTGACGCATTCCCAATATCATTGAAACTACAAAACACATACACAAGTTTTGAACGAGATACAACCAAACTCTGTCATCCCGTGATCGCTTCCTTGACATATTAAAAGGTGTGAAACTGCTAGTTAAGAGAAATGCAACCTACGTTGTGTGCCATTGCTTTGAAAAGCAAATATTGTGAGCCGCCAGTGTGTACCGATGTCGATCGATGTTTTTCCACATCTCCTTAGTAGTGATGAAAGCTTCAAATAGATGAAACCATAATCCTCACAATGCAATATTGAATGCGAAATTAGCCATTTCCAACTAGCCTCTAGCAATGGCAAACAGACAATAAAATGGCCACATGGCGATCTGACTCACCCCACATCAAAGGATCATCAATGTTACATCTGTGATTGGACACAGTTATAAGAGGGCGTGATCTATCGCTCCAAGCATTAATAAACCTCTCTCTGTTGTGGGTTTGTAGCTTGTTAACACCTATATGGAATAAAATCACAAAAAAAAAACTAGGAACAGACAAGAATAAAAGGAAGAACTCTTCACCTCCAAGAAAAAGCAGCTTCGACAGAGTTGAAACGAAGCCGATTGTGAGGTATGACTTTATCTTGTAAAATAGTGAAGGATCCTTTGGGAAAGGCCATGGAAATTGAAACTCATCCAGTGGCGCATACTTGTCCCTCAACGAACCGCTCGTCCTCGTTTGGCTATGCAGAGGTATTTTCACTGCCAAAAAGAAACTATTCTTTCGCGAGTTACATAATTCCGAAAAAAAAACAGAGAGTAGACCAATAATACAGGAACTTGGAAACAGGATTATGGATTGTAACGGCTAAAAAAAAACTAGCAGTGGTAATACATCATAGTCTAATGTTCAAGTTGCTAGGTGAGTGTGCTTATCTACTCATTTTTCGCGAAGAAACTTTACATGGCAATCCAGTTTCCTGGGGAGTCGGTGATAAAGTTGTATGGATATACAATACGCGTAGAAATAGAGTCAACGAGGCACATTCCAACCCTCTGGTAAGATAAGATCCAGGAATGGCGTTGCTCGTACATTATGAGGGATTCGCTTCATTTCGTTCTAAAGTGAACGTTCACATGTGGATGGTAATGGTGGCGACGTAGAAGGCAGCGAACTTGAAAGAAAAATAGAATGGCTCAATTTCCTCCGCTGTTAATAGCCTTTTTTGGCAATATATACGACGGGATTTTCCGTACGGCAATACAGTTAGTAAACTTTGATTAGATAGTTGGCAAACTCGCTTGCTAGACAGGAAAACGAAGCTCGCCAAATGTACTGCCCTAAACTTCAGAGTATGCACAATGACAGAATAAACCGCGCTTCATCATTTTCTCTCCTTCATTCATTTATCGTTTCACTCGAAAATGGAAGAAAAATAGTATATTCTGTGGAAAAGTATATCGAGTGTTTTAGCGGAAACTTCCAGGTGAAACGGATGTTCTGTAACCACGAGAAGGAGAACGAAGTAACGCGAAGTGTAGTAACAAAAATCTCCCAGCAGCTTAAAATCTTGTCCGTTTCGCAATATTAACGTATATTTTTCACGCGAATTCGCCTCTATATGACTACTTCAATAAAATGTTTAGGTTCCTATAGCTCAAAATTGAAAAATGAATGGGAAAGCTGTCAAAGGCGCAAATATGTAGAAAGATGGATAATGTGTTAAAATCGACAGTACAAGTCATTCCATACTCTCCTTACCCTCATAATTGTTTGTCCGACTAGAATTATGGTAATGTAAGATGGAATAGGCAAGTAACAGAGTAAAAAAAACAGGCGCTATAGAACGAACAATACAAGCTCTCTAGAAACTCTCTATAAACTTACTATCCGAAAAGCAGTAGGCTTTCTTGTGAAGGGCAAATAGCCAAGTGAGGCCGTGGATTTCGACAGGAATCTGAAAAAAAAATGGAGTAAATTGATATTATAACGCACCCAAGAAGGAAAAGCTAGGTGAAGCACCTTGTTATTGCTATGATTTCAAAAACTCCACATAACATCTACGAAGAATGTTCAACATTTAGAAAATTTCTACTTACAGTAGTCGCTCGGTTACCTTAACAACCAGTGTACTAACTATGCAATGTTTGCAGCAGTGTTCCTAGCACAAATGCATACCTGATCATTTCAGTTAGAATTAGCCTACTTGCACAAATTCGTGTGACTTCGGAGTGGGGGGGGGGCTCACGAGTGTCAGTGTAGCGCGATAATACGCAAAAAAATCGAATCCCCGTTTCACGGATTTCTCGTGTGCTTCGCCCCATTTCACTGTTCAAGGACCCTCGAAACCCCTGAATCCAGCAAATCCTCAGACACGAAGAGCTGAGCGTGTGCTGCCTTTACCCCACAAAGTATCATATGCCTTACTTTTTTCCTACAATATTTCAATTTCTCTTTAACAGTCGTCCCTAGTAAAGCACACTACAGCCACAAAAGACCAGAGACTCAAGCAAGTAAAAGAATGAAAATGAGAATGCCCACTTCAGCCTGCGGCCTGTTGGAATAACAATCGAACTGAGAAAACAGACGATTGAAAACAGGATTTTTTTCAACGATTCAATCCCATCCTTACATTTTGATAATATTCTATCACACGAACTGCATTGCGTAAATAAACAAACAAATGAACATAGAAATAAATAAACGAATTCTATTCCACAAGCAAATAAGATGGTTGTTCCTTCAAAACAACAACTCCAAATTATTGCTAAACGTACCTAGAACCCATGGCGCCAGATCCAATGGAGCTCTCCTCGATTATCCGTCTTCAGCTGTCCTTGCAGTACGAAAACAACAAATACATCGCCAGCCACAATCCGTCCTGCTCCACATCGCGAGCTTCGTTCGAAAGGGACGTGATTGCGTACGATGCGCAGGTGACGGAAATTTGGAATTAAAAATTGTTCGAGCGCTTATCGTTTCATGGTTCCTTTTGTCTTGGGATTCTCACGACCCACAACATTTCAGAACCCTCTTTTGGAAACCTCTCCATTGAGTTATTTTCTCGCGCTCTCTATTTGCTAGCTATGAATTCACTTCCGAAGTGTTTTTCGTATGCTGCAACAAATTTACTGCTTCTCACTTATTGTGCAGTTTTGCCCTCGCATATGCCTAGTTAAAATTCAGGAGAGGTGTTACGGAAAAATGGCCACAATTGTTTTGATCATTAGCTATGCAGCACATGTGGCTGCCAATCGATTTGTGGTTTTCGTCAAATCCTCTATTCTGAAGCGTAAAGTAGGCGATTGCAAGCACCATATTCCACCACATATTCACAGCAATAAAAAATTGCCTGGGCCTATTTTTAGTCCACAGCTACAGGAGATTTCAGTGGTCGAGGCCTGATGGCACGTGCTGCACCACATGCAACGTGGCGCTTTGATTGACTGCGTATCCGAACATTTCACTCATATTACCGCTCTAATACTCGTCTGTTGAAAATCTAAATATCATTTTCTGTGGTGTACAATACTAGCTCCTACAGGAAGAACGGGAACACCTTCACCGCGCCATGCCGCGTTGACCAGTCTTCATGAAAGATCTTCCGCAAGTGGAGCGTGCGTCTGACGTACGGCTGACGCACGCATCTAGTATAAATTACGCTCTGCTGAGAAATTATGCGCATATGAGCAATGCAAATGATACTGAATACCTTGTAAACGTGTCTTTTTTCAATGAAATACTATCGGAACCACTATGCTTATATACATGGTTTTATTTCTCACCGAATGTAAAAATTTGTTTTGGTTGAGATGCTCCAAAAAAAGAATGGAGCAGCATCTATCTGCGCCAGACCGGTATGCGTGGCTTCAAAACATATGAAAATTTTAATTGTTCAACTCTGCTTTGAAGGAATTTCTGGATGGAAAAGTTTTTGGCAATGTTTTCATCAGTCACTGTTTGGACGTCTATAGTCTGTTCCAAACGCGACGATAGTTGAGTAACTGTGCGGACAGCCTGCTTTTCTCTCATTCCTCTCCAACTGCTGCACACTTTCCCGCGTTCTTTATCTCTCTGCTGTCTTCCCAACTATTGTCAGTCTGGAAAAACGTTACAAACCGAAAAAATATTTGAGGAATGAGGCTTCTGAACACGATCATTGGATTTCACTCAACTCTCGGTTTTTAATTTAAGTCTTTTCAGATTCTCACCTGATTGCTGAAATTTTGAAAAATTTTCAAATTTTTGAAAGAGTAAATGTTTTAAACTCAAAGTTCGAGTAATTTTATATACTGTCTAATTCCAATTTCGATGAGGAATCCGAAAGCATCCTTAGATTTAGAAAAGCTTCATTTTTGAAAAGAGTTGTAGTGCTGCGACGGTTTGTTAACGATTAATCCGTCGCCACCCGTTTTTTTTTCGCAAAAGTTACGGGCGGTATTGTATTACAATATTAGTATTAGAGTATTAAGTTGCTTTAGGAGTGGTGTTCTTAAATGCTCGCTAGATATCTCAGAAAAAAAAGACCTTCCAAAGCTTTGATTGAATTATTTCAAACTTCCCTCATCTCGCCATTCACTGTCAGTCAAAATTAATTCTTGTAGTCTTATTTTAGGAAACAGCAGCTTGAAGACTTTCGTCCAGAACTGAATTTGGTTCTCCCTGAACGGATAAGAATCCACCCACTCAAGTATGTAGCTGCAAGCATCATGCATGTAGCTTTCAGAAGTGGCAGCTGCATCTAACCTCGTGCCTTCATACACTTTCTGGACCATTTCTCCTTCATCCTTTAACGTAGACTATTGAACATTTCAAGATATGAGCTTGTTCTGCGGATACATTCTCTCTTTTACGCTTCAATTCATTGCAGCCGTGCACATTTTTTGAACAATCTGTTGAAACAATATGTATATCAAAGCGAGCTTATTCTTGTTGAAGCGTCAAGATAAATGCACATTTGGCTTGATTTTCAAACAGAAATATTCTCTGGATGGTCACTTGTTTTCATATGTAGCTTCTGCCACTATTTCTAAATACTCTCAAGGCCAAAGGAGCAGAGTTCACATAACCACTTTCTCTTCAGTTTCACTTTTTTATTCGCTACTCTACTTCGTCATTTTATTTCCTTCTGTTTTGTCGTTTTTTATTTTAAACCATAGCCGACCTTTCCTTTTTTGTAACCATGTTTCCACATTTTCTTATCTTCTAGCTCCTTTCTCTGCTCCAAAATTTGTACAAAAATTCCAATGTAGATTTTTATAACCATGAATGTCGACTTAGAAGTATTACTGCGTTACCAACCAAGAAATCCCTCTGAACCCATCAAAGATTAATGATCTCTGAAGCTGAAAAAAATCGTGGTTCCCCGGTAATCCAGTCCTTCAACGGGTTAAATCTTCGAGACGATTTTTGAAAAAATAAATAAAGCTTGTGCTTTGGCATGGTACTTTTTTAAAAGCATTTTCACTGTGCATTGGCCTACAGATCATGCCAAAGAAGAAGACAGGACAAAGGAAGAAGGCAGAGAAACAGCGGGAACTGCAGAAGAAGATCAGGAGTGGAGAGCGAAGTTTGGCGGAGCATCCTTGTAACGGCCAAATGGTGAGTCAGGAACTGTTTTTAGGTAAAAATTAAACAAATGGGATGCTAGGCAATCGTCGTTTCTGCAGCAGGGTTAAAGATTTGTGGGGTAGGATTGCTGACCTGTCGCCCAACACTCCTTTCTTATCCGGACGTAGGATCGGCAATGAGGGAAACTGTACGTACACCCGAATAATTCTTATTTGCACAAAAAGTGTGACAGCAGGACGGTACACAAGTAATGTCGCGAATTTTTTATCCTCCACATTCTCTTATAATAATGTAATTTTATTCAAGACCTGGCTAGGGAAAGAGTCAGCTTCGAAGGAGTGACAATACAACTGTAAATATGTAGAGAATTGGTTTGTACACTACAGTAAACTAAAGTTTTAGTAAGATTCAGAATAAAATTAATGCATTATTAACGTTATTGGTAAATGTGGAGGGCAAGATTTCATTACTTACAACATTAATTTTATGTTCCCGCTCCGCTGTGAATTTTCTTGCAAATAGGATTTTTTCGGGATGTATTTACATACAATTTTCTGAATATCGAACCTAATGCGATTAAATGATGATGGGAAACACTTCTTGTTTTAATTGTGAGGTGAACTTCGGTTGGTCTTCAAAGGCTAGCCCCACGTAGAGATTCCAGAGCCGGTATTCATCACTGAGATTACTGAAAGTAAAAGTGTTGATACGACCAGGTTTAAATATGGTTCACCATGGGTTGGCACGTTTACCCTGGGTAATCTCAGTGATGCATGCCGGCCCAGGACAGCGGAAAATAACAACATATCAACGGTTTGCTTCCAGCAATGCGACCAGTGCCTGAGAGACCAGAGATCCCGAGCGTTCTGCTACTTCTGCTCAGCCATCAGCAAACTGCCTGTCTGTGCCCAGTGCGGAAAGCAGAAGTGTATGTCGAAGACTGGTGACTGCGTTGTGAAACACGTGGGGAAGTTCACCACAGGTGGCTTTTTTCATCGTTAGCGTGAGAACTCCACGGCAGAGATGATTTTTTCCACACATTCTTAACGTGGACGTTCCCGGTGATGTTTCAGGGCTGGGAATGGTCGGTGCCATCTGCGACTTCTGCGAGGCCTTCGTCTGTCACGCCAGGAAATGCCTCACAACTCATGCCTGTTCTTGCCCATTGAGGAATGCCGAGTGCATAGAATGCAAGCGAGGAGTCTGGGATCATGGTGAGGAGATTTGAGGAGGAAAGAATGGGGCAATGGGTAGTTGTCTCCAAAGCGGATGCTTTACAGGTGGTCGGATTTACCACTGCAGCTACTGTATGAATTTCCTATGCGAAGACGATCAGTTCGAGCACCAGGCTAGCTGTCAGCAGGTTTACAGCGAAAATTACAAATGTGAGTGCATTTTTACAACGCATTCGTCCCAACTTCGACTATATCGAAAGTTACGGGTGAAAAAAAGCGATAGACATCCATAAATGGTGATATTCCAGGTATGTCGTGCAATCGTCTGGGCACGTACACGTGCATGCGATGTAAAATCTGCTTCTGCGAAGAACATGTCCGACGTAAGGGAGTGGCCGTCACCTCGAAGGCCAAGGAGCTGCCATGTCCCAAATGCAACTACCCAACGAAAGAGACCAAGGATTACAGTGTTTCAGGTTCGTACATAAATAATCATAATATCTTTAATATTTTTTTCTGGCATTTATCTAATGTTCGGGAATTATAGCACGACGGCATGAGTATGGAAGACAACATCGTCCAGACTATGAGGAAGACGAGGACGACAGCTATGGAGGAGGGGGACAAATGTGGAGGTGAGGATGTGGTTAAAATTGTTGGACAGCAGTAAAACTGACAGTTAACGAAAGCTTCTTTACGTTGTCGATAATGCAGTGGGATTGTGCACAAAATCAAAGTTAAGTCTTATTAGCTGATGGTCTTACCGTAGTTTCGGGCGTAAAATGAAATGTGGTTGGCCAACAACTATGTTGAAGATAACAAACTCTATGATCGGGTTCTATCGAAAGCCGAACAACTTTCACGCGTTCTCCTTGCAATTAGAAATTACGGTAATACTGCCTGCTCAATGGACTTAATTTTTCATCACGTGAATTTTGCCTTTATATTTGTCTTGGTGTGAAAGTTTTGTTTTTCACCGTAACTTCTCTCTGCAACTTATTCATTCGACAATATTTTTTATCGAAGTTGTTAGTTGCTAATGACTATTAGTGGTGGACGCAGAAATACCGAGCCGGGGAGAGGGGGGGGGGGGTGCAAAAAAGGATCTGGGGTCTTCTTCACTTTGGGGACTCGAATGGAGAAATATAATACAATCGGTGAAAGTACTAATTTTCACCATAAATAATCAAAAATCAACATTTTCTGATATTAACAAAGAGATACAAATTTTAAAAAAAACAAATAAAGCCTGTTTTAAACACGTCGATATCTGAGTATCCGTGCATATTGCCTTTGTTTCTCTTCACACTCTCCACATCCTGCGCACTTTCCAGCGCTCTCATTTTCTCTGGCCTTTCTCCAACTATTTTCCTGACTGGAACAGAATATACAAAATTTTAAATTATCTTACAAAATATTTATCCCAGCACCACACCTCTCCCGCCCGTGGTGACGATTAATCCACCTATGAGATCTGATTCACTATTCTGATCCGGACTACTTGTTCTTAGTTCCAGTTTTGGTTGTTTATATTAGGTCTTTTCATGGAAAGATGGATAGAATTGCAGGAAATGTGGTGAAGAGGGTTTGTACCAATCTGGGGCATGGTTGGAACTGCTGTCTTTCGAATGGCTTTATATCAGTGGCAGACGCAGGGGTGGGAGACGGGTCCCCCCCTGAGAATGGGTCGCCGAACTTTCAAAATTACTTTGCAGTACAAATACAAATCTTGTATTAGTTTATTTTTATTTTTATTTTTAGAATGATTTTTATTGATAGCTTATTATTATAAAAGTACTTTTATTAATTTTATGTTCCATCTGGGTCACCAAAGCGGCGGAGATCCCACTTTTCCCCACGCCCCCCCCCCCTCCCGCCCACTTTCTGCGCCCGCCACTGCTTTATGTGTTTGTATACCCCTGAAGAAGTATGTATAATAGGTATGAAAATGCGCAGGAATATCCTGATGGATCCATCACATTCCTCTCTTAATGAATTTTCCTTCGGTAGAGCGAAGTCTCTGATAAATTTCGAGCAAATAAAACCAGGGGCTCAAGGCGCAGGAGTTTTCCACCATGATCTCCTAACCGTGGACCTCGCTGCACCTAAGGGACCACAGTCTTCGAGGATTACACGAACCTAAGATCTCCGTGGGCCACAACGACGCGACTTTAGCTTTCTCCCAATATCAGAAAATGAGATTTATTATAGTTCCTGAACTCACCCTCCCTCAATCCCATGGACGTTTTTGATATCCATAAACCCCAGCTATCAGTTTCCTGGAGGAGACTTTCATATAACACTTCGCGTGATACAAAGTCGCACATGACGAACTGAATAACCTAACTGAAGCTCACCAAGCATTGATAATGATTGATCTTCTAGCGGCCACTACGACGATGGCGATGATGATAACGATGAAAGCGAGGAGTATGAGGATTCTGACAACGATGGAGAAGAGTCGGAGGAAGCATCAGACGAGGAAGATGGCGACGAGGATCACAAAGGAAAGAAATGAGGTCTCCTCAGCTCTTTTCAGACATCCAGAAATTCTGTTAGTGACCTAAACAAGTACAACATGCATGTGTTTTCTCTAATGCGTCTGGGTGTTTGTTTTACTCTATTGTTGATGTAAGATTACAGGTACGGATATATTTATTAAATATCGTTGTTCAATGAGGTACACGTTTTCAGCTGGAATCGATAAATACTGTTTAAATTCATGCTAAATGCGAGTTTCTATCAGGCGACGTGCGGATCACAGACAGTGTTAGGTCTTTTGGCGTGGACATACTTCACAATTTGGTTAAGGATTTCTGTGATAAATAATATAACTGCAGCGAATTTTCCATAGAACTCGCACAGATGATTCAGCAAACAGCAAAGAGAATCAATAAAAGTATCAGGAGGTCGTCTTCTGAAGGACAAGAAACACCTACATAGTGTAACTGGTAATGATAAGTGCAGAAAATAATATATGCAGTTTGTATTTCGGCATGAAGTGGAATTGGAAGGGTGGCAACGAGATCATTGAGGACGAAAATCAGCAATGAGTTGTGCAATATGCATCAAGAGAATTAAGAGCAGTGATCCCATAAAGGGAAAGACCCGTTCAAGAGAGGTGAACCATACATATTTGGAAGCCAACGCTACGTCGATGGTCCCTTCTGAACAGCTGGGCTGTCAAATAGTGGCGTGGTTGGAGAAGAACTCCTTCAACGAGGTCTGCGATACACGAGTCTTCCATCGGAGATGCCGCTCGATGTATTCCAGGTGTTTGGACATTTTTGGCCCCCAGTCGTTTACTAACGAGCGAACCTGAACACTATCCATCCGGCTTTTCTCACTGGTAAAACTGAGGTCATCGAACCTGATTAAGCTCGTCGAGTGTCCTGATGGAGTGAACTATGATCCTGGACGCCGGCTGCGGCTTGGCCTCATCCACTGAGAACAGCAGTCGCCTCTCTTCCGTCGTCATCTTGCCGATTTGCGTCCACAGGGCTTTCCGGAATTTTGCGTTGTAGTGCAGCGAGAAGTCCGACTGAAACTCTTCTTATACCTTCCTTAGTAATTTGTTTTTTGAACGGAAGTTTGAGCAGTAATCAGTCTTCGCCTGGAAAAAAATAACCAATAGTGCCGGTGGAAAATTGGTACCCCACGTTTTTGGCTACGTTCTAGCAACGCCAGTATCTGCTTTCTACAAAGACGGTGATGGCAAGGGTACATTTGGTATGCTGATTAAGAATATAGCGCTTCCGTTTGGTTACATTATTCATGCTGTTGAGATCACAAGTTGTGATTTCTTCTTCTAAAACTATGCGAAGCACCACAGCGGATTCCGGGTAGAAAAGTTCAGAAGATTTCGCTCGAATTTGGTAATTCTTGTCGATTTCAGCAGAATCGAGTGGAATTTACGCGAGAAATAAGAAGTCTTCTCGAATCTTCATTTAAATTTGAGCAAATACTCCTTAATTTTATAAGAAAAAGGCGAATTTTGCTCGAATCTTTACTTCTTGTAAATCCGGGCAGAATCTGCTAGAATTTATCAGAAAAGTAAGCGAAATCTGCTCGAATCCGTACTAGATTTTTCTTATTTCCCGCTCATTCTTCTGGTAGATTCATTTTTCACTAATCATTGTCGCTGCGTTTTCATATGCAAACGTGGGAGTATGAAAAAAAACATATATATATATCAATATATCACTATATATCATCACTATACCACAATATATCACTATAATATATCACCTGTTATAATTACAAAAAAAAACCTGTGATTTCATTTAGTTCATATAAATATTCTGATGACATGGGGAATATTCACCATCCTAAAGGTTGAATGCAAGCAAAAATATGTTCCAGGATGCAGCATTTCTGTTTCGGCCTAATGCCGGTGTTGCCGTGCATGCCCGATGCAGACGAAGGTTCACCTATCGCACTGGTCAATGGCAATTTGCACGTGTTTTACAGTGAATTCGCTTACATTTCGGACGATGTTTGCGTAAATCTGAGTGAGATTCATTTTTTAAAGAATTACACGTATTTTCCGCACGAATTCGGGGAATATTTCGTAGAGAAAAGACGCGAAATCTGCTTGAAAGCGCACCGATTCTGTTTGAATTTTTCACCTGAGTTATGTGCTTGTGTTTCGTATATTTTTGTGTAGTCAAGGACACGAACCTGTAACGTGGAGGCGAAGATGGCGGCGTTTTTCGTGGCGACGATCTGCTTGGCAGCCAGCCTGATGACGCGGTCGGCGTGTGAGCACGCGGCCAGCTGCACAGCGGTTGACCAGAGGCTGCCGCGACTCTTCAGCTGCGCCTCCAATAATGACTCCTAAAAGCAACTCGTACCTTATATTGGACTTTCTATTTGCACATGGTGATGGTTGCTCACCTCTCGCGTGACGTTGTGGGTGAAGAAGTAGTGACAGACGGCTGTCACCTGTTTGTGGACGTCATCGTGTAGCGAGTTCGGGAACAGCATCCAGCGTCGCGCCTTGAATCAACAAATAAAAACAATCATCTGTGATCAAGCGAATGAGTAACGCTTAACATCTAGAGAACCCTAAAGAGCTTCGAACTCATCAGGTCAAATGGCTGTTTCAAAAAGAGGGTGAAATGTGAAGCCAGCACCCAGGAAGGGTACGGGTTATTTGGAAAAAGCTTGTTCTGGAAGTTTTCCTTGTGCACGAGACTAAAACTTCTGGAATTCAAACCGAATCACATAGAACAGTCGCTGCTCTCACCTGCGCTTGATGGTCGCAAGTGGGGAGATTGGTCATGCACCTGAGATGGTAAAGCTTTGACAACCTGAAAGTGCAACAGTAAATGAATGAATTTAGAATTCATAAGAAAGGTCCTGAAACTACCGAGTGGGGTCGATCAACCACAGAGCGGCGAGCTCGGTATCCGTCTGACTTTCGTCCAGGAGCCTATCGAGCTGCGCCACAGCCGGAGCTAGGTAGAGCTGCAGCTCCGGCAGGTTCACCCCTCGGAACGAGTCGAATAGCCGATGGATCGCGTTCAATCCTATCAGCGAGACACCCAAGTCTGTCTCGTCGGCCAGGTACCTGATAAAAGATTAGAGATTAAGGAAAAAGCAGCACAAATAACAAAGTCTCAAGTATTCTTACAATACACCGTGTCGTATTCTTCCGACTTACATAGACGCTGGCATAACATTTGGCAATGAGCAAGCTCCCTTCGTGCTCTGTTCTTCTTTTTGAAAAATTCTTGCTTATAATTCAGTACATAATTATTTTCTAGTGAACATTTCCACTCGAATTTCCAAAAATGCAGATTTCACGAGAGGATTTTCGAAAGTTGTATCTTCAAATTGGACGTACGTACTTTGAGTGGAAAAAAAATCGAGAATTCTGCGCCCACGGCTTCGGGACCCTCTGATTATTTTTTTATACTCGTCACTAGCATCGATGAAGTTTGGATTCTTTGATCTATTCCAGAATCATCTCGAGCAAGCTAATATGCGACAATGACGGTCGCCGGGAAGGTATGGAGGCATCACCGGGATCGGGATTGCAAGTCTCACAAGTTTGCCTCGCAAAATAAAGTTGTTCTATATTTGCTCAGTTTAATTCTTCTTTTTTATTACTACCTTTTGAATGCTCATTTCCGCTCAACTGAATCAACAATTGTTTTTTTTTCAACAGCTTCATTTCTAAAACTCAGAGTGACTGGGTCTCCCCTTCGATGGAGTTTCATTCCGTTTCCCCTCCTGATCGCCTGTGGTATAAGAGCACAGATATGATATTTGTTCAAACTGCACAGTTAGAGTTGGGTTTGACAATGGTGGCTGGATTTATTAAAATTTTTCTTCTAAAACGGACCAAATTCAAAAATAATTATGAACTTGTTTACGTGTCGGACTGTTAATTAATTATTACTCAACAAAGTTTGACTGTGTTATGGGAAGCGAACCTAAGAATTACAGTAAGAAAGAATTATTTGCAAAAAAATCTGCTACAAAGCACAGAGAATGCGAGACTATTTCCGTATAAATGCTTGCTATATTTGCGTATGAATCTACACTAAACTCACCCTAATATGTACACGAACAACTGTGGTAGATCGGAGTGGGCCAGGAACGTTTCAGCATCGACCAGGATCTGCATGCGAGATTTGGCCGGAATTTCGAGGTAGTTTTGGTGTAACTGAAGTGGTAAAATTAACTTCATATCCTGATTGAATCAATGTTGTTAAGCTATGCATAGTGCCAGTTAGTCTTTGGAAATTCTGGAAGCGTCTATTCCTAATAAAGACGGAACCCCAGAGCCCATTTCTCGGATATCTTTGGTTATATAATTTAGGTAGAACGAAAACTCACCAATCTTGCAATCATTTTCCAATTCGTGATGTCATAGTTCACTCTGTAGGGATAAACCCAATTCGGATTCGCGAGAACTGCCTGGCTTGGTGTTAGCTCGACGTCGACAAACGAGACGCTTCGATTCTTCAGCCAGAACTGTCGTACCACCTAAAAGTTCCCATGGAGCTTTGGATTTCAGCCGGAGTCGGACTGCATACCTGCCCTTCCGTGCTCTTCACAGATCCGAAGGTGTAGCTGAACGGTATGCTCCAGAGATCACTTGGTTTAGGGGTGTGACGCGGTTTGCGTAGCTCTTCCCTGCGGGCGTCTATGGATATGCTTGATGAGGGAGGAGTGGCTGTTGTGCGGTGCTGAGACAAGAGAAGACATCGAGAACAAAAGGCAAGGTTACCCCACATGTCACTCCATATGGCCAGGAACAGACCTTTTTGGCTTTTCTCCGACCATGTTTCCGTTTTTTCTTCATCGGCTCAACATTGTCCGTGGGCAGGTACTCGAACAGAGCATCGTTGAAGGGTGTGGTCCCTTGGTCGTCGTCACGTCGACTTCGAGTTGTCCTGAGCCCATTTGAGTCATTCTTCAACTCACTGGGAGGGAAATTGTCAGTTCTTCATGCACAAATTAGGAAATATGCTAGCTCACTTGTCGCTGTCCTTCAGAAACGCCTTGTGGTAGTGGTCGTCACATCGCCTCTGTGTTACGGTGATCATGTCATTATGATAGTTGCGGCTAAAATAAATTATTTCACTAAGGAATCAGTGGCGGAAGGAATCAACTCACATAATGCTGAGTTCTGGAATGCCCTCGTTTACCAGCCATCCCTCCATGACATCGCTGAGCCGCTGCTGCTCTGCACCATGGTCAGCATAAGCGGGCATGCTCTCCCACAACTCCTGCCTCGACACAGACCGGTAGGCGTTTTTTCGGAGGTACCTGTGGAAGATTGTGGGCTATTGAATCAGTGAGATTAGGGATACAGCACAATAGGGGCTACCTGCGAACGCCAGATCGGAACTCGAAGTCGGAGACCAAGTCACGGATCATATTGACCATCACGCATCCTTTGGTGTAGAGGTGAGTTCCATGAAAGGACTGCTCAACCTCTTGTTCAGTGGTCAGAGGTCGCACTAGCGCTGGACGGTCCAGGGTAGACTAAAAGGCATTTTGTCCCAAGGGGTAAAATATTCACACCTTTAGACTAAATTCATTCCTAAAAATGGGTCTTTTTGGCAGTAATACTGTAAGTACTATAAAAATGTTAAAAACATTATACATTGTGGCGCTCATCCTCGATGACGATGCGTCTATTCGTACTGCGACGCGGCTGTGAATTCTCGCACGTCTTGCACGTCCTCACTGTCACATTGGGGTCCTTAGTGGGTTGAGAGGAAAGCCTACTTCTAGGACGCATAAGAAGTCCCATGTTAGAGCGTGTCAGGACATGTAGGACATGAGAGAACCGCAACGCATCGGTGTTGCGCCTCAAAGTGGCGATAGTAGATTCAGCATGGATAAATGAGGTTGACTGCTTGCATATATGATAAACTCCAAACAGTTTTGTGCCTACCAGATTCACACCCACTCATAACAGTGATATTAATTTTGTACAGTGCGGCTCAATCATTTTTGTATCAAAGAAAACAGTTACTCTGGTCTGCCGCGCCGCATTACCTACGCGGTCTGGCAGACCAGCCGGGCACTGCGGCTGTCGGGCGGGGTTTTCCATGATTTTCTTTGTGTCATTGCCTTTATTTGATTAAAATGCTTAGATGAAAACAGAAGGAAAACACCAGTAGCACCAAGGCCCTACAATTAGCCCGCCTAGCTGGTCTACCGCATCGCGCGAGTGATGAGACGCGGCAAACCAGATAGGCTGTTTTCTGTGGTGCAAGAATGATTGACTGACACAATAAGGGCACAACATATTTGATTGAACATTTAATTGAATTAATTCATTTGATTTTCTAACCCTTTCAGTCTTGATTGCATTACTCTAGATAAAACCAACTGTGACGTGTGCCACCCACCTGTCTCCTAACTAGTTGACACAGCCGAGTCAGGTACTCATTCTCCGTGAGCTTTGGGTGCTCCTGCTCGAGAAGCTGGTAGACCATGTACGTCGCGAAGCCTTCGTTCAGCCACAGGTCGGACCAATCTCTCATTGTCACCAGGTTACCGAACCTGAGGAAGAGATTACAGTATTTGCCGTCAAATACCGTTTGAATCCACAGAGTCGTAGGCTACTAACCATTGGTGGGCGATTTCATGCGTGATGATCTTTTCAATCCGATACTCGTGATAGAGGCGGTCCACCGTCATGTTTAGGCTGTCTAAATTGGGTAATTTTGTAGGAGTCAATGATCCCTTGAGCTGATGGAGCTAACCTTCAAGAGAGCTGTCCAGTAGCAGCGATTGTTTGTCAAAAACGATGAGACCCCAGTTTTCCATTCCACCTACGGGGAAACTGCGCGCCGCTATGAAGTCCATTTTAGGTAGTGGGTAAGGAACCTGAAAATTTTCTTCAGTTTCCAACCTAGGGACCAAGCGAATAGTGGAACTTTGCGGAACAGCGACCACTGAGAAAGCCGCTCAGTCCAAATATTAAGACAGTTACGTATGGCTCGGTTGAGCTGTGTTTATACTTCATCGCAGCGGTGATTGCGTCGGGCGACGACAAGAAAATGCGTGACATGCAGGGAATCCCAAACGGCCATGTGCAAGGGGCGGGACCGCGGTGCGGCGTGACACTCGGGTTCTCTGCTGCAGACAGGAGACAACCAAAGCCACATGCACAAACTCTGTCTCTGCCCAAGAGAGCCGTGTCGCGTCCCGCTCCTTGCACACGGCCGTTTGGTGTTTCTTGTAACTGATAGCGAAGGTAAGTAGTAGGATGTAGACTGGAATAGGTGTAGAAGGAAGGAAACAACTGTAAATCCTACTGCAAAAATTGACAAAATCGTCGCATCACGCCTGCTAGAAAAAAAAACGATGCGTATCTCTCCCTTCGCTTCATTTTTGAATGGAAAAAGTATAAACAGCAGGCAACGAATATTTGCGACGCACCATCGTGAGGAATACCACCAATTAGCACATCGTGACCATAGTATGCGAATGCTTCCGGATGGGACCGGCCTCCTTTGAGTAATTAGCATGTGCGTGGGGTCGGCGCGACGATGTGTACAGTGGACGTCAGTGATGGTGGCCCATCTGCGGCCTCGACAAGGACGCTGCGCAACCGTTCCGCGGGCACCGGGATCGGTGTCGTTCGCCATCGGAATGCTATCCTAGGTGCTTTTCTTCCCGATTCGATCGAAAATCCTAGAAAAGGGTAGAAAAGCTGCTAGAAATAACATAACAGCACCAAAACACATCGGCTATGGCGCGCGCGGCGCGGTTGCGCGGCGTCCTCCTCGAGGCCGCAGGTGGGCCACCGCCATTGACATCCACTGTACACATTCTTGCGTTGTATGCAGTATCTCTCTGAGTTTTCCGATTACGCCCGGAGAGATTCTGCGACGAGCAGATTTCATCAATATCAACAAGACCATTCCACATTACGATGCTATTTCATTTATTCATTCGAATACAACGTATAAGACAGTCGTGTAAAAAACTAACATAACAAGAAACAGCCATGACACTGAAAATAAAATTAAAGAAACTTATGACCTGAGTAAGATTTTTGCCATTCTCCGTTTGAAAGAGGCCAAGGATCCGATGACCCCAGTGGCCTTAATCAAACGAACATAAGCTGAGCCGGCTCTAACGGTAAAAAAATTTAGCTCTGACCGTGGTTTTAGGGCGCTGAAAGTAAATTTTCATTGACCCTCCGCGAGTGATTGACGGTGCTAATGTGAAAAATTGCGAAAAATTAACTGCGGATTTTCCACTTAATAATTTATGTACCATGCAAACATCATAAAACTCCCTCCTTGACTCAAGGCTAGAAATATTAAAGTATTTATTCCTAATTTTGGCATTAGGAATTCTAGAATAGAGAAAGCCCCCTTTACGAACCAAAACCTTCCTTGTGTAGTTGTTCTGGATTTTCTCTAACATTGCAATGTCCTTCTTTTTATGGGGGGAGAAAATAACCGTTCCGCTTTCAACCAGTGGTCTAACGTAGATTTTGTAAGCTCTGAGCAGGACTGCGCTATCCTTGGTGGAGAGGGCTTTGAATATTTGGTATGAGCGATGGAAGGCCTTCCTATATAGCTCTCTGTAATGCGAGATGAAGTCAAGTTTGTTATTGTAAAGGAATCCCAGATCCCTAACATCCGTAACCGTTTCAATTGAATGCCTAGACATTTTGTAATCAGTAGCCAACGTGGAAGAACCAAGCCTCATATGAAAAGTTTTCTTCGGAGAGAGCGGAATCTGCCAACTTTTTGACCACAGATACAAGGAATCAATTGCTGCTTGTACTACGGCTAAATCTTTTTTATGTCGTCAGCATACTGCTTACAAATTACGCCTTTATCCTCCAGAATACCTCCCAATTCGGCACAGAAAAGATTGAAAAGAATAGGTGATAAGACACCACCTTGAGGTACTCCGCTCCGAGTGACAGAGAATGTTGAGTTAACACGTACTTGGAAGGTCGTATCCTTAAGAAATCCTTCCAGCCACTTACAAATATTTGGATGAAAACCCATTTGTCTAATTTTAAAAATGAGCTTCTTGTGGCTTACCCTATCGAAAGCTTTAGCAAAGTCAAAGTATATCACATCTATGGACTTTTTTCTGTCTAAAATCAAGCTCCAGTCGCTGAGGGATTCCAGCATGTTTGTAGTAACTGACTTACCACTAACAAATCCATGCTGCGACTTTGATATTAAAGAATTTGTCTCAATGTGTCTAAGCATATGAGATTTAAGAATTTTTTCGAAAAGTCGGCAGAAAATTGATGTAATACTTATAGGCCTGTAGTTGCTTGAATCAGACGATGGGTGTTTTTTCAAAAGTGGGGTTACATAGGAATGGTTCCACAGTCTAGGAATTTCCGAGAACATTATTGACTGGTTGAAAATGTAAGAAAGGGGGTATGCAATAGTATGAGCAACATTTCTGATGAATAAGAAAGGGATTCTATCAGGTGTAACAGAATAGAAATGTGGCCATTTGACTAGGTGTTCGTAAACCTCAGGCGCATCAAAGTGTGGGAAATCACTTTCATTGGCTACAGGCTCAAGATGATAGGCAGGAATGATCCCATCATCTTCAATGAAGACGGTGTTTCATTTTTAACACTGATATTTTTTTTCAATTTTTTTCACAGTACTTCTACCGTAGACTAGAAAAACGGTATTATGGCATAGAATGTATAATATTTTCGTTGGATAGTCCTTTAGAAAGAGCTTATGCATTTTTTCCGGAGCAAGTGACGGTAGTGCCCACGTTCCTTCCCCCTCTGTGTTACCTCCAGTTCGTCTTCCATCCGATCGAACATCACCGGCGAGAAATTGGCGGCGAATCGGGCGGAAAGAAAATCCTCCGGATGCGTCCATACGGCAAGAGGTAGGTTCCGCTCGGTGCGCATTTCCAGCGGCAGCAGCTCTCCTGAGAAACTTCGTTTAAAAGTTTTCAAAAGCAATGCATAGGAAAGATTACTAACCGATAGCGAATGCGAGTAAGTAGGTAGACATAGGCGGCGTTTCATGGAACGTTGTGGTGACTACACCTTCACTTCTTCGCTTTTGCCCGCTTTTGGGCATATTCGACAGGACAACGTACTTGGAGTGGTGGAGCACGGAAATGTTGAATGTAGCCTGAAAGGAGAAGCATAGCTAGACTTATTCCAGCCATGCTGTTCCACTAAAATACGATCTGGATCAAAATCAGGTCTCTACCTTTATCCCCGGATCATCCCAACACGGTACGAACGATCTGGCCAGTGCTGGCTCAAATTTTGTGCTGAATGAGCTGACCACTGAGTTGTTGGCCTGGAAGCGAAAACGAGGAATCGGATGGAGGGAAAATTATTTTGAAAGGATGAGGAGCTAAGTACTCCAGCTGAAGCTTATTTCGTAGTGCTGATATAAGGAGGAAAATAAGAGTTAAGTAAACAAGTAAAGCGCCAAGGTTTCAGAATTTCGATTGAATCTGAGGAAACTAACAATCCGCAATAAACCGAATGAATATCTGTCTACCAGTACGGACACAGGAGGAGGAGCCCCCTCCCCCCCCAGAAAAATAGGTCGCCAAATTGTCGAAAATGGCTTACAAAATGAATAAAAACGTTGTATTGGTGTCGTTTTAGTTGTTAATTTTATTATTACGTCCTGAATATAAGAATTAACTTTCATTGGTTACTTAATGTCATAAGTAATATTTTTATTTTCCGACCACGAAGAGTCCAATTTTTTCCCACGTGCCCGCCCTTCTCCTTCCTTCTGCGTCCGCAACTGCAGCCTACATCTCGGATCCACTAGGAATTACTATATCTATGAAATGGGATGGAAAAAATGAAAAATAAAAAAAAACCAGGGTAACAGGCACGACAATCAGTTCTTGTTCACTATGATTTTTGAAGCGGTCAGTCAGGCAGTTACAGCGGAAAAATTCCTTGATGGTTACTATGGTTACTGTTCTCAGAAAATCAGAAATCTGAGCTTAATCCCACTGTGTTGGTTAATCATTCGTGCGTCACAGAATACTTCCCGTCTAGCCTGCCGCGCCGCACCACCTACGCGTCGCGGAAGGGCAGCTGGACGCTCTGGCTGTCAGATGGTGTTTCTCATCCTTTTCTTCGTGTCTTTGCCTTTTTTTCCAAACTGCTTGTGTGAAAGTTTGAGCAAAACATCAATATCGACAGTGGCCGAAAATCAACGCACCCAGCTGGTCTACTGCGTCGCATAGGTGCTGCAGCGGGGTAGACCAGATGGCAGGATTCTGTCATGCAAAAGTGACTTACCGACATATTATGAAACGCATTGTGATATTAGTTTTGCTTAGCGAAACTACAATACACCTTTGGAAATCACGCACCGAGTCGACTTCGTAGTAGCAGTGAAGTCCCCCATCTTCTTCGCAGATTGTGCTGTTGTACTCCATCTCGAGGAGGTATCTGTAAGCAAAACATCCAAAGATATCCGCAAATATTTTAAGAGCTTTGGCAAAGAGAAACCAACCGTCCTCGGTTTAGCCGCTCCTTTAAAACTAAGCGAGCCAACTTTTTCTGATCTTCTCTTTTCAACGTCTTCGGATAGACCCTTTTTCCTGGAGGTGTAGCTATCCCTAGGATTTGCAAACCTTGGTTGGGTACTTTCTTACCTTCTCGTCTTAGACGTATTCTCTCAATGTTCACACGAGTGCCGACATGGAAGAGGATCTCGTCGTCCGTCGAGTTCCCAAACGACTCCAGATGCACTGTCAAACTGCCACGTATGACCTTCTGGCCAAACTGGGTCAAATCCAACTGGAAAGTTCCTGATTTTGAAAAGGATTTTGGCAACTGGCCGCTGAGTTCAATCAAACATACGCTGAGGTCATAATGAAGAGGTAGGGTGTGCGTGGGCAGCGGCACGAGGAGGACATCCTGCTTCCTCTTCTCGTGCCGCGCATGCAGCTCCTCCATGAACTCGTAGGACTCGAACGCCGGAGGAGCCACATCCATCAGTGTGAAATTCCGTTGAGGTTCAAGCTAAATAAAACCATAAGACCAAGGATTTGAGTATAAATGAGACATGGAACAAATTTGTGAGTGACATGCTCGCACTCAAGTAGCCAACACCAGGGGACGCACCGGAATCAGACGGTCACGAGGAGCTAGCGAGGTTAGAAGGAAGCGAGTAGACGGTTTCATGGTAGTCAGCAGCGTTACATCGTCACTCGGGAGGTTAGTGGTAGAGGGTGAGGAGGACGGACGTGTTATGATGTAGACCAACTTAAAACGAAGACATGGACGAGCTGGCAATGTGAGCCAGAAATGAGGGGGTTAGTACCTCGTCAGCGGCGGTGTTGTTGTTCTCGTTCTGCTCCGACAGCCAGTGCCCGATCAGAAACGCGAGGAACACCGCCAGTATGAAGACGGCGTGTATCAGAAGCACGATGATGCATCGTCGTGCGTAGTCCGGCTTCCGATGCGAGATCGACGACAAACCCGAGATCAGCGAGTCTGAAAGCTCTGAAAGGTAAGTCAGTTGGGAGTTGAAACTAAATAGGGAAGAAAACTAGTAATTCTGGGAAGATATCCAGGTATTCTGGGCCTATACGTGTTCATTTGCTATTGGGAGAACAAATTGCAGTTATGCAACAGTTTTAGGGGTAATTACCCATTCTTTCAATCCAACACGAATTAACTTTTCCATCCAGGTGTCGATGACGCAATTGTTGTGCATTGACAAGAAAAACAACGCGAACTGTTAACACATTACGGACATTGTGATGCACATGGTGCATCACGACCTCCGGCTCTTGTGTGGCCACGTGATGCACATGGTGCATCAAAGGAAATACACTCTTCATGTCCAAAAACCATTCCCCTATGGCCAAATGGTGTACATATCAAGAAAAAAGTCTTCCACTCGCCACTATCCGGCTACTCACGCTCGCTCCACAAATTTTTAAGAGAAATGGTAACGGTTTCTCATGAATAAGAAGAACATGCTGCGGTGAAGAGACCATGGAAGAATTCATAAATGTTCTCATGAATGTTGTTATCTAGCCGTTCTCCCGAAGTGGGCGAGTTCACAGGGCAGCTTAAACGGTAATATTATAAAGTGGCCCTAGGAGCTAGACTACACCCAAAACATGGCCAAACTATCGTGACATCTTTGGAAAATCTCTTTGACTTTTCCACGTAGCAGCCAGAGTAATGTACTATGAATTTGTTCCGAATGATTACATACAAGTACCATGAAGTTCTCCTCGGGTGCAACTGTATAATTTTGAGAGGGGCGTTATGTATCCTTTCATTAGCAGTAGTGTTCCGATACCTTATAAGACATAGGATAAGCTAAGGAAAACTAGGTAGTTCCCATTTTTCGAATTTTCTATACCGGAACGTGAAAGGTCGGCAAACGCAAAGTGTGGTATCAAATTTCACAGAAAGCAACGTTTATTCACTTGTGGTGCTCGTAATATTTAAGTGGTTACGTAGGAAGCTGAGAAGATAGTTTGAGCAAACATTTTTTCACAGGCAGGTTTCTACTTCAAGTTACCAGAGCTCTTTCCAGATCAGACTTGTCTTTCTAGACTTCTATGCCGAACAAATTTTAATGGGTGGTGCAGAGTCATCTCATCCATTCTTGAGGGGAACACTTTCTTGAGCTGTGGTAGCTCATCGAACCCAAAAAGCTTCTTACCCAATAGATAACAAAGGTCGGAATGGTACTACAGAATAACATCACACATTCCTCGAGTGTAGGCATTATTTGCGTACCTGGCGGTTTGCCCGTTTCCGTCCTCAAACATGGCTCGATTTCCTCGACCAATGCTGTATCCGCCATTTTAGAAGGTCCGTGGAGAAGTAGCCGTTAATAACTCCAGCGTGGGACCCATCTGTAATAAAGAGGCTTAGGTACGTCCTACACAGAGGTCTTACAAAGTATACAACGGCGTGAAATGTCTGGATGAAGGATGAATAGTGTCCGAGTGGGCTGGAAGGGCTTTTGAAACGGAAGAAGACGAGAGAACTGGTTTTGGCTTACAAGAATAGAAGAAAAACAAAAAAGAGCCAACTGAAGTTCTCAAAACTTCTGGAAGCCTATGCATGTTTCAGTTTAAAAACCTACTTCACAGTTAGAAACTTTAGAGCATCGAAAGAAGATATCCATAGAATTCAAGTCAGGATGAGTACCGGCGCAGAAATTTATTCAAAAGCGAAAAGAAATGGAGAGAAATAATATAACAAATATTTGGTAGGAGTAGACCCTAAAGCATGGCTGAACTGCATGTGAGAATCATCATTTCAACAATTTTACACTGAATCACCACGACGAAAGTGCGATGCGACGGAAAAGTACTAGATGAAACGCTCTTCTAGATGACCTCAAGGATGCGAGAGATTCTCCAGGATGCGAGAGGCCCACTACTGGACTATCCTCTTACCCTAAGTTGGACTTATTCGCAGCCACAATGATCTAGCTCGAACAGACTTTGGTTACGCAAATATTCTATTCAGGCATTGTGCTGCTCGGTGTACTGAGGAACAAGAGGGAACCGGGTTCTTCAAATTGTCAAAAAGATCTTCTACATCACCGTTGGCTAGCCGATGCTTTCCAAAGTTTTTAAAGATTATTGGAAATTCTCAGAACTACAGCTGTAATTTTAGCAAGATGCAGTACTTTACGACTTCTTGAAAGGGTTTGCCATTTACTATTCTGAGGCTGGTCTTCGGCTCGTACAACATGGCCAAATAAAACCGACGAAATTTTTCCTCCAGAAGAAAAAAAAACAATGGCTATCCCGAACTAACTGCTTAAAAGAGTTTAGGCGTTTGAAGTTGATGGTACCTAGACTGGCTCCCGAAGAACTTGGACGAAACTTTTGATGCTATAATTTTTTTTGCTCCATAAAATCCACTGTTTATGGAAGGGTGAAGTAACACCTTTGATCTGTACTCATTTGTTTTTTCTTTTGATTTATTTGGAGAGGCAGCAAATGTTTGCTGTACGTCCAGTTTTAACCTTAGAATGGAATTCTTGCTTCTATGAATAAGGTAAAGCCTAATGCTATCGGTTCGAGGCAGGGCTTTGAGCCAGAAGGTGAACAGAATTCTGGAAAATTGCCTGAAAAGATCACTAGAAATATGAGTCTTTGGATAAAAAATCCCAAAGCTACATTTATAGTTCATGGGAGTCCAATCCGGTCGGATAACGGATGATACGTATCGATCGCCGGAGCACTTCAAATGTAGCTTAAGGGGGAAAATACAAGCAGATGATGACAAAATTGATGGCACAGATATATGGAAAGCCTGAGCGAATCGCTATACTCTTTGTAAACACGGCACGATGTAAATACTTCCGTTGTGGTTTACAGAATGAATGAAGATTGAAAGAACCGAGGTGAACGGGGAACACGACATATCTCTGAAGTCTAACTTCCACTGGGCGATGTCTTTAAAGAAGGTGCTCAGTTCTCAGAGTTTTTGTTTGACTGTGACAATCAGGAAACGCTGATCACAGGGCATGCGTGGTTCCGACCAAGTACAGAACCTCTTGCTTTCGAGAAGATCGGGAATTTAGCCTGTTCCGCGATCAGGGGTGTGTACAATGTCCCGTTTTCCCCTCTACGATTTTCGTTTTGCGACCATTTTTGGCCCTTCGTTTTATGTTTCTCGGACTTTGGCACCGAAAACAAAAAAAACATAAGATTGAATCAGTTTTGAGAGTTGAGGTTGTGGTTGTTGTTAGAAGAGCAGTTGTGGTTCGAGGAGGATGTTGACTCACGGTTTCTGCTGTTTGAACCTACACTCCTATCAGCTGTTTAAATTTCCCGAATTCTCTCTGGGGCCTTTCTATCTCTACCTTCTGTAAGAAGGGTCACATTATGAATAATCATAATGTATAAATAAATAAATAAATAAATAAATAAATAAAATCAACGCAACCAAGCGTCTTCTTATTTAAAAATAGCTGTGAAATGTCCCTTAAATTAATCCGATTGTAAAAGATTGTTTTTCACCAACAGAATAATGATCAGTGATTGTAACAAAGATGGCTGAGAACCTTGAGGAATTCTCGGCTTGTGTGAGTAGTCCTGCGACATTTGCAACATATTTTTCCCGAAATTTCCTCACTGAGTTCCAAGTTTTTTTTTTCACTTCCTACGCCAAAGCTTATGAGTTAGAAGAAACAGGCACCCAATTCAAGAAAAATTTCCAAATTTTTGAGCTACAGGTTTTTTTTCTGTCAGATAGGTGGCGTGGTGCGAAATTTCATGTTCTCCTTTTGACGCTTTCCATTTTACGCCCGATTTGGCTTCTCCGTTCTTCGTTTTAGGGGATTTCAAATCTTACTCCCGCAAACCCCTATTCTAACCAGAGGCAGGCGCTAGATGGCAGAGTTCCCACACGCAGTGGACATCCTGTCCCAACTCTCTCCAAAATAAGAAGCTGGTATGGAGAAGTTTGATAGGAGGACACGCACATCATAGTGATAAAAGTTTTCTGGAGATTGCGGCCATAGCAAATTTTCAACGTGAAAGGAGGGAAGGGGAAGGGACTTCTGCCTTTAGACGTTTACGACAGACACTACAAGCAATAGCCAAGCAGGAAACAATTATAATTGACTAAGTCAGTGTCGACTCTGGTTACAGTGACTACGAAAGCTGTTCTGTAGAGGAGTTTCCCCTCGCTACGACCACTCCTTTGTAAAGCACACCATCGCTCCAAAGCCGGATAGAACGCATAAAATCCGAGATCTCGAAATCTGTTATTCACTTCTTCTTTATTTTGAGCCTGGACGGTGTTCTCAAGAACCTCCCGAAAAGCCACGAATAGGTTTCGGCTGTGCTAGTCCTTGAGCAAACAGGAAGACTGCATAAAGGGGACAAACACAGAGATAGGGAAGGTATTCCTATCAAAGGAATGTAAGCTGCTTGCAACTGTCATTTATAGCATTGTACGAGCAAAATAGTGGGAAACATAGTTCCATTTGTAGGATTTCCTCAGTCTGCAGAGGCTCATTTTCCTAGCATGGAGTTCTCAGTCGCGCGGACACGCCGCTTTTCGGGAGGAGAACTTCGTCGTGTTCAACGAAGCGTATGAATTCCATTTAAGGTGGTCAAAATATTGCAGCAAACTCTTCTGAACAGTTTTGGATGCGGTCAGGGTTCAGTAACCAAAGAACTGATGAGAAACACACCATCTAGCACAAAAATAGATCGATTCTGAAAATGTAGAACTGTTTCGGACCTTAGCATACTTAAGTAGCATACTTATCTTAGCATGTAATGAAATATGGTTGCTCTTGAAGGAAATTTGAGCGGTACTCATGAAAGTTCCCCAGGAAGTTCTTAGTTTTCTAAGCTCGCATGGTCGGCGCGCTTCTCTAGTGAAGTGTGTTTCACGGGGAAACGTAGTTGTGCAGAAATTAGAGAATGAGAGAACGCGAGAAATAGTGCCGTATTCGGAGAGACAGATGAGACATGTCACTGGCACGAATACTCAACTATCGTCGTTTTTGGAACGGACTATGTTAGGGTGGTGAAAAAGAAATGGCGCGTTATCGTGTTGACTTTACTTTTTTCCACAACTTCAATGAACGGTAACTTCCGCGGACCCATGTAATCCCTTCGATTAGCGGGGATCATTGCTTATCCTATGAGCTGGTTCTCGAGGTAGGGGTTTCTAGGAGACTCCAGAAGAATCCTCTTAAATTCAGAAAATTGCAGTCGAGATTTTTGAAAATTTCCAATTGTTCCATAGCTCCTAATTATAGCCGACACCTCTTATACGTATAGCACAAAAGAGCTTGGCTAGCTCTACAAGAATATACCCATTTCTAGATGTCTCTACTTGTTCAAACAAAAATGTATGATTTGAAAAATGAGCCATTTCTTTTGCACAAAGCTAATATATTGGAGCTCGCCTTCATTTTCTCTAGCACAAAAAAGTTTGAATTTTTATGTCCATTTCTCGTTCGAGCTGTGGGCAATGTTGCCACCTAACAGCAAAATAACATCTTTTGTTTACTACGGAGGATGCATCTGTTGTAATTTCTCGAACTTTCCTAGATGTTCGGGCAGCATGAGTAACTGGTGATATTTTGAGTGAAAATGAAGGCTGAGTGGTGAACCACAAGGATGGGACATCCCAGGAATTAGTAAACACAACCTCCTCTCAGATCTTCTCTAAGACACTGTGAAAGGTGATAGTCTAACGAATGAAGGGCTTCGAAGTGCTTTTGATTGCCATTTAGGTAATGCTCGTGATGCAACTGGTCTGATCCTTCCCAGTTGCCATTTCTTCCAATTGCCTAAATATTTACAGTAAAGTCATAGAGCCCATCGGAGGAATCAAAAACTGTACTGGTATCATCTTCAACGTGTACTTCTACGCCAGGGTACTGGGCATCCGATATGTATCAAATTGAAGGCCGGATTCTGAGGCTCAATTCCAGAGAGGTGATTTTCATAAAGAGGTGTTGAGTTGTGTGTGGCTCCACTAGGAGTGTGGGGGTACACGGGAGGGGGGGGGGGCGGACTTTCTTTTTTCATCTTTGACACCTCAAAATTAAAGTAAAACTGCCACGCTCTGGTAATGCTACACCGTTCTTCAGCTGTTGAAGCAGAATGAACAGAAATACTCGACTTCGACAACGTTTCAAATAACTTCCCAGGATGCCATCACAATGGACAGGATAGAAATAGAATGGTTACAAGGAGAATCAAAAAATGAGATTTAAAATAAGAACGAAAAATGCGATAGAGACATCGACACAGACGTCGAGTCTCCTTTCTGAATATTGTCGAAGTCAGTTCTGTTTGTTGATGTAGGAAGCGGGAGTAATTGAGGAAATCCGAGAAGTGAAAAGAACCTCCCCGGAGCAAGTTCGCGAAGAAAGCAAAATCGAAACATAGACATAGAAGGAGTCACAATACTCAGCTCAGAGAGGGCGAATGGCATTTGAGGTGGCGGCTCTCACCGCGCGGCTCTATCGCAACCACAGAAAAACTAACGACTGAGCCGGGTGGGATCGCAGCGCTACTCATTAGGGAGCTGACTTCTCATATTAACACTCGTCTGCCAGTTGTGATAGCCGAAACATCCAAGGGGGTGCGTGGCGCGAGGCCAGCGACAGCCGACACTGTCACGACAGTGTGCGTGTGCGGTTACGGTACGCGGCGTCTTTTAATTATAGGTCGAATTGGGATAATTGTGGAGTTGTCAAAGGCCAGTCGGATCGCAACAATGCACGCGAAGGACTTCCCGACGCAGTGACAACGCAGCGCCTACGGAAGAACTGACGAGAATTCCAGAAAGAACTACACGGGCAGCGCGGAGCCGAACGTGGGCGTCGGAGAGAGGTAATTCTGGCACCAGTGGAGGTGCTATAGACACAAGCACTCGACCGCTTATTAGAAGTGATTTGGCACTGGCAATTGCTGTTGTTCAGAGCCTCAGGCGCCTTCCAACAATAGAGCTGTGCGCTGGCTGCGTCGTCGGACTGAAAGTCGCTGCTGGTCTCGTCCGAATCGAGTAATGACGCTCGCACAAGTGCTTTTTCCAGCAGAGTCTTAAACGTAATGACGGGGAAGGACCGCCGGCTTTAAAAGGACGCCTCGGTTGCGCAGAAGTGATGAATGTGAATGGATGATGATTATAGCTGGAGAGGCGAAGGTCCCTGTAGCCAGAAAAAATTGCAACATTAGCCCCAGTTAAAGGCCTAAATTCGTTCGTAAAAATTTCAATCCATTCATGACCGCGCCCTTTTTCGCGCATTTCCACATTTTCTCAAGTCCTGGCTTTCTTCCCTATTTCGGAAATTTTATAAAAATTCCAATGTAGATATTTATGATCATTCTGAGCTACCACTATTATCACTTTACTACCTACGAAAACCGCTGGAGTCATGATCCCTCAAGGTGAACTGTGCAAAGAAGGCGCGGTCCGCAGACGAGCTGCGCGATTGTCATTTGGTTAAAGCCATGCAAGAGAATGACAAGAGAAGCTCGTGCTTCCAGAGATTTTTTAAAATAAAATCAGGTATTTGGCGCGTCCTTATGTCATTAATGCGCACTACTGACATTAATTTTCTAATTGTAACTGACTAAGGAAGTGGCATCGTTTTATTCTTATTTTATTTATTACAACGAGGAGAGCTCAAACTTAACCTGTCGATTACCGACACCATGGGCTGTGCCCACATCTAAAACTCAACAAATACTAGGTAGCCAAAAAAGTTGTTTTTTCGAATTCTTGAAATTTATGAGGCGAGTAGTCGGTGGTCGATCGGACAGTGAACATGGATTATGGACTGGATTAACTTTTCCACTGCAGAGAACCTCTCTCTTGCCATTTGAAATCTGAGCGTTCCAGCCAGTGCACATACTCATCGTGCAGGGAGAAACGTTTTGAGCCACATCACTCCTTTTTTTTGAGCAAGCCGAAAGAAAAACAAAAATAAGTTGAAGGTGGGTCTTTTTGCCGGTTGGTAATTTTCCTTTCAATACCTTCCTGTATTCTTCCTGTATTCCTTCCATCAGCCTATGTAGAAGTAAAAAAGTGCTCTTGGTTGACTTTAAACACTTGACCAACCAAAACGAAAAGGAAGAAATATAAACAAATTATAAACGGCTTGGGAACTTCTTTGACGATCTAATAAATAAAATAGAGATGCGGGATAATTCTATGATGTTTCCCTGCTTTCAGAATGGAATCAGTAGAAATTTGGCAGAAAGAAAAGAAAAACATGCATGGGAGAGGCAGACCCTCGCGACTCACTCTCGCAACCGAGTGCACCAACAGGAAATTGTGACGGAATTGCTCTTGCACCCCTCGGAACAACACCTAAACCACTCCTGGAGCTCGACTAGTTTCGCGTTTGAGGTTTAAATCTAATTGTGGCGATGGATCACTATTAAATGCCACTTTACATTGTAGTATAATGCAGGCTAACCAGTTATCTAAGGCAAGTCTATTTATTTATTTATTTAACAATTTATTTATTTGGCATGAGCCTATTGATGAGAAGAACACTCCACAAAGAACAAAAGCACACTAGACCATTTATGAAAAGAAATCCACAATGTGAGAAATTTAGAGAAGATTGACTAATCTGTATATATAAAAGTGAAAGTTTGTATGTGTGTGTGTGTGTGTGTGTATGTATGTAATGAATAGAAATCGCGGAGGGTGAACCGATCGGGACCAAATTTTGCATGTAGGTTCTTTGGGGCCCGGCGGAGGTCATAGGCTACTTTGCACCTGGGATTATCGATTGATTTATCGATTATATCGATTTTATTGATTTTTCGTTATTTTTGCCCAGGGGTCGGTGGGAACATGTCTTCTGGGGTATCTCAATGCGCTGAACACGAATATGGCAACCATTCTGCACGAAATATTGATTTATCGATTTTATCGATTTTTTCCATTTTCGATCGGTTAGGGACATGGACATGTATCCTGGGGTTCCTCAATACGCTGAGTACGAATATGGCAACCATTTTGCACGAAATATTGATTTATTGATTTTATTGATTTTTCGCTATTTTTGCCCACGGTTTGGTAAAGACATGTCTACTGGGGCATCTCAATGCGCTGAACACGAATATGGCAACCATTTTGCATGAAATAGCGATTTATCGATTTTTCGCTCTTCTGCCCAATGGAGCTGTGAAGACATGTCTACTGGGGTTTCTCAATACGCTGAACATGTATATGACAACCATTTTGCATGGAATAGCGATTTATCGATTTTATTGATTTTTGGCTCTTCCGCCCAATGGAGCGGTGAAGACATGCCTCCTGGGGTTCTTCGACATGCTGAAGATGAATATGACAAACACTTTGTACGAATGCATCGATTCAATATCACCAAACTAGCTTTGCTAACTTTTCGCCCACAAGTCGATGGGGAAGGGTCACTTGGGCTTTGCTAACATGCTGATCACCAAAATTATGGAGATTTCAATGTTTTAATGGATTTATCGATGATAGTAATTGGCCTCAGCAGTGTGATGTAGCCAAGGTAGTGAAACACCCGGGCAAAGCCGGGTACGGCAGCTAGTACATAAATAAATATCATGTAGAATGCATGGATTTCATTCGTTTATTTGTTTTGTTTCGTTTTTTATTCACTACCGCTTGTCTAACTTTTATTTCATCTCTTCGGGCATCATTTTTGACCAGTTAGCAGACAATGAACCATTAAAACAAGTATGCATACATATAAATACTTTCTATAGAATTTTGAGGACTACACAACTACAGTGCATCGGTGGAATGTGGAAATTTTTGTGAGATTCGAGGGATTCACGAGATTTGCGAGATCTCTGCATAACTTTTCTCAGAACAAAATTTTTTGGAAAGGTTTTTCAATCACGTAGCTAAAATTGTTCAACATAGGCTCCTAGCAGACCTCATTCGAATTGTGGAAATGGGATTGGAGGGTTTTATGCAAAGCGGTTAGCAGGGCATTGAGTACCAGCAAGAAGCGATGAGAAAAACGGTGATGGAGCACAGAAAAGAAACAGAATGCGTCCAGCCATTTCCCAGTGCCCACAACGTCAACAGTCCGTTCGGAACGTCAGGCCTTCTATCCATTCTCGTAATGAACAACTATTGATTTTTTTGTTATATGGGAAATCCATATGAAAGTAAATGATAACAAAATAGAAGAGAAACGTGTAAGTATAAAGTGAGACGACCGCAACTGATGAGTGGCAGAGCAAATACAGGGTGGGCCAAAAATACTGTAACAAAGAAAAGCGCAATCAGAAAAAGATTTTCAAAGAACAGTGTCACATGATTTATGTTCAGTAACTCCCCACGAATATAAGGAAACATCTGAAAATATGCTCCCTCTGCTAGGCATCAGAACCTGAGACATCAAATGAAGTTGCAGGCCTCGGCGCTCAACTGATTGGGCAAGAATTTATTTCCTATTTTTGAAGTTCTTTTCCAACCCCTAAGGGGTTTTGAGCAAGCCTAGGTCTCAGGTACAGCGAAAACCTACTGATACATTTGACCGAGTTCTGTGCAACTGAATGGCCACTCGTTAAAACCAGTAGCTCCTAAAATTTATTGTTTCCTCAGTTTCGAACCAGAAAAAAGCTAAGTTCCTGAGCACTATCCTGGCGAAATGTACGGAGACGGCTATCCAACTAAACATACGTAAGCTCAGGGCAGAACATGCTCCTTTGGAAGCAAAAGACGCCTTGTTGCCTTATTTATGGCCCACCTTGTATATTCTAGATGCGTGAAGTAAAATGCTGTTATATCAAAGAGAAGACTACCTCGTTTTGAAGCCGTATAGCACACAAAATAAAATTTCACAGCTTTAGTCAGTCATTTTCTTAATTCCTTTAAACATCGAGAACCTGAGGATAATCAGCGAGTGATATTTGGAGATGCGCAATGAACTGCTGTTCCTGTTGCTACCATATATTTCAGGATAATAATTCAGTGACAGGTTCAAACATGGAGAGATAAGCCAGCATAGTTATAGTTTTAGCCCCCCCCCCCCCTCCTGCCTATTACTCGCGAATAGGGAGTTCTGTAACTGCAGTAGTTGAGGGGAAATTTCAAAACACTCATCCAATCTGTTCTAACCCTATCCGAGTGTGGTGTGAGAGGAACCCCGATAGTACGGGAATCGACCTGAAGGTGTTGCTAAAAAAAGCTGGCTGATACTTACAGATATGTGTCACTCAGATGAAAATTACGAGAGAGCAGAGAATTATCCATGGGTTTAAGGCGGAAAGTAAAAGAGAAACTAGCGTTACTATGGAATATTAAAGAGAGTTAGGTAAAGCAAGTGCAGATGAACTGAAAAGAAGTGGTTAAATTTAGCTGAAATGCTTACCCATAGACGGAAACAAGCACTACGCGATGTGAGCGAATTTTCGGGAAGAGCACTGGCATTCACTGGGATATAGAAGCGAGCTTTTTTTTGTATAGCGGAGCATCAGAACGAACAACCGGCCATGCATATGACGAATTGTTGGCCGAAATTGAATAGAAACGAAGCAAACTCTAATCAGAGCAGCGCCGCGGTCCGGCAGGAGGTGCGCTGGCGACGAGGCGGCGACGACCAGCCGCCAGATCCCTGGGCGAGATATGCGCGCTCGAATTTCCCTACTCAAAATTTGCCCTTGTTTTGCGGTAATTCGAGATTCTAGTCGGCTACGCAGGTCAGCGCCGGTGCACGCCTCCGCGGCGCCGTTGTCGAAATACTAAAAAGGTAATTACTGCTACGCGTTCGCCGCAATGGCCGGATAAATGACCATCGTTGGATCCGGCTCGGGCCACTGGGCGCAGGCACTCGAAGAAAGAGGAAGGCAGACTTAGAAGGAAGTGTGGGGAAAGTGCTTTCGTGCTGGGAATTTAATGGCAGTTGAATTGTTTAGGACGGCTGTCACAAGGACAATTATTTACTGAGCAGGCGTAAGAAGCACCAGATGAATTGAGGTTATATTTCTGCCAACAACTGAACCAGTTCCTGCGGAAGATTGCCCTTTTCACCAGTATTACACCAGAAATCATGTGATTGCAAAAGCTGAAAGATGATGTACGAGCCCTGGAAGTTGTGAAAATATTCATGGACATTGAAAAGATGAGCTCCCTCACTTTTTCAAAATAACAGCGGCTTCATTGTAAAAGTCGCTACTCTAAGAGGAGAATATCTTCGGCGGAGGGAGGAGAACATGTGAAGAAAAACTAGGGTTTCCACTAATTCTGGCACCGGAACAGTCGGATTTTCGAAAATGAAGTTAGCAATAAATTCATTTTAATTCGTTGGACGATAAAGAGTATTACTAATCTCGTGTTCGGCTAATAGATTTATCAACTGACTCCTCATATCCCCTCATCTTTGTCAGCCCTTGGGGCCAGAATGAAAGGTTACATCGTACCCATGGGTAGCAGCTGGGTATAGAAAACCTCGAATATGGAAAAAATATGATGATGGGTGCCAGGCAAATGGTAAATTGGAGTACGGTGACACATTTACCATAGGTAATCTCGATGATGCATCCGAACCCTGGACAAGCTATAGGAAACTCCATTGGTCCGTGCACACTCGCCGCGAACCTGCTTTCGGACACTCTGACTCTCTGAGCATACTCACTTTCCAACGTCACTACTATCGCCCAGCGGCAGACACAGAGAATGGTCGGGAAGGTAGGGGGGAGGGGGTGGGGGAAAAGTGAGCCCCCGGTACTCTGGGGACCCAGATGGGGAATGAAAACGATAAAAATATCAGTTTCAGTATTAATTATTCGATGACAACAATTATTCAAGAAGAACAATAAAAATGAACAAATAAAAATGAGCTAACACATTTTTTTGAAAATTTGTTCCACATAGTAACTCCGAAAATTAGGCAACCTGTTCTCGGGGGGGGGGGGGGGAGGACCGCGCTCTTCCTCCTCTCCTCTGCGTCCGCCACTGCTATCAGCTATTACTGTGATGTAACGCGGCTCGGGTATGAACCACTAGGACTGCTACACTAGCGTTGTAATTTTTTTCTGGGTGTAGAAATCAAGACTCAAGTTTGTCACCGTATAATTACAGGAATATTTCGGAGGACTCAAGTTCAAAATTAATTTTTTAACAACTTTACCCCCAAAACTGCGACCATTCGAGTCCTCAAAGCCGAGAAGGAATCAACTTTTTTTGCACGCACACTGCAGGGAATGATCCTGCATAGGACGATTCAGTGGTCAGGACCCGCCCTCACGCACCGCACCACCTGCGTCGTGGAAATCTCGCTGCCAGCGCATCGCACATATCTTTTTTGTTCTCAGCTCAATGGTTTTCCCTATGAGCGACCGCGGACTAATGGAATCCCCTACAGGGAAACAGAATAACCATAAAAAATCACCTCGATTAAATGACTTGTCTTTCCAAAAGTCATTTGGCAAGGTCTTCATGGGTGCGGAAAGCCAAACCGTCCCAAATTTTAACAAAATTCACAAGATTCGTTGCTTTTCCTTCATTTTTCCAAGGGGAACTGGTACAGGCTCAGAAATGAAAGCAATCCTAATACTAATGAGTTCCAGACGCCTTGTAGTGGGGGAACTTCCTCTGAATTCATATTCAACTAGAAATCAGAAGAGCTCCGACTTCTAGCGTCCATTTTTGACTGAATTTTGCGAATTGGCAAGAGCTGAGCATGAGCGTCACGTCGTTTGTATGGAACGTCAGATGCAACGAACTCTTGGCGACAAACGCTACGTTACTACGCACCATTTGTCATCGGCGGGGGAGTAAGGCTGCTGACAGCAGCACACACAAACGACACTTGTTGCTCTTAAGACCATCACTTGCTCAAGAGGCCCGAATTGTCAGTGGTTCTGGAATGTGGACGCTGAACAAACGACCAAATGGATGGAGCAGGAAAGGTGAAGGAATGAGGGCATCATCGAGGACGATTTACCCACAACCAGTGAATACCCCAGAAATACGAGTTTTTTTTTAAATGAAAATCTGTGTCTTTTGTCTCGGGAACTCCTTTGCATAAGCCGGAGAGGAATAACGATGTAATCAAATTACCCACTTTCCTTGCGAAACCCTCCCATCATCGGGAAGGCAAAATTCATCCCGGAAGCATTCATGAATACCGTTACAGAAGATTGAAAGTGCAGTCAATCCGGAAAATTGTGGCCTATGCTGCACTTGCAGATTCATAGTAAGTGATACAGTCGTACACTATAAAGCAAGCTGATAGACAGTGAGCACCAATTCTTATTGCACTGGAGACAAATGAGGCCGCGACGCTCTACCGCTGCGACGCGGTAGGTCATGTGATAGTAGTAGTTCTCGAGAGTCTCCAGGTTGAGGCGTTATTGTTTTTTTTTCACTACCCTTTTTACGTACTCCACACATCTATTGTAGAGATGATAGTAAGGAAAATAACAGCAACTCTGCCGATGACGTTCGAGAACCACTGCATCGACATGTCTTGCCACTCCGCATCAGTTGTGCGTCGCGGTCCTCCTTTGCTGGCTGTGCAATGACGATTACACTTCACTGTTCGTACGTAGATTAAAAGCGACCACACAGTCAAAGATCGTTCGATCATAAAATAATGAAAACGCCAGAGTCTGTGCAACAATGGAAGCAACAGGGAGTTATAGCATGAGGGCAAGTCATGTTAAATGCGTGCGTCAGCCGAGCGTCAAACGCACCGCATTTATTTGCGGAGGGATTTTTGTGAGTACCAGTCAACGAGGCATTTACGTCCTCAACGGAAATACCGCATGACCACCATGAGAGCACATACGCATGCGTCTCTCCTGTGTCTGAGCTGCGTCGGAGCTGGATCCTTCATCATACAGACGCACGCGCGTCGAATGCACGCATCTAGTATAACATTATTAAACGTTCACAGTTCAAAATTACTAAATCTTCTCACAAACTGATGAACCCTTACGCTTGTATATGCACTGCCTCTTGTCGAAACAAAATGGAAAGTTCAGTCCGGCTAGCAGATGATCCTACCGTAATTCCCGCGTGTAAAATAAAATGTGGTTCACACATGACTACAATGAAGACAACCAATTAGGACATCAGAGACTTTCAAATGCAGAACCACCTATGTATTAGTGCCAACTTTGAGTACAGATAAGGTAGTTTGGACCCATTATGCCTAAAAGTTACGGTAATCCCTCCTGTTTGTCGGACTAAATTTTTCAACTTACTTGTTCGAAACTCTTGTGCAAAATGCCTGAGAAGCCAAAAAGGGACGAAATGAAGTCACATTCGCTAAACACTGCTACAACCTAATTCAGCTTATCACTGCGTGGAAGCAAAATGAGAAAAAGAGAACAATATAACATTGTAAGTCAGACCTTTGTTACATTTAAAATCCTTCAACAGCACTAAATCTCTTGAAAAGCCGAAATGCTTTAGTGTATAAGTTCTAGCGCTCCTCCTTCTTTATTTGTTTTGTTGAAATTTGTCAGCCACTTGAAATCTTCTCCATCCACTGTTTTTGTGCCTGAGTTGGTACCGACAAAGGAGCCGCGCTGTAGTTCACATTGTTAAAGATACTGAAATACACCTGTAACAAGAAAAGGGAACAGCCGTCACAAAAGCGGAAATCAGTGACAGCCGCCTTTGCTCGTCGCTTAGGACTTTTTAACGCTTGTGCTTCTCCATTTCTTCCTCTGCTTGAGGCAAAGACTGATGTTCTGTTTTGAACAGTTGTCCTCCCGCCGTACGTATGCCATAACTCTAGCTGATAAATCAGTTAGTCTTATCAAGGTTTTTTGCTCGAACGAAGGTGTTGACTGCTGCATTGCTGTTCTCACTTTTTGCCTGTTGGCAATGTTTGTCTTGTGCGAAGTCATAGTTGTCAGAACACGTTGTTAGCTACTGGAGGAGAATAGGTGTAAAATATTAGCAATATAACCCTCGCTTATTGGTAAAAACCAGTTGACTGCGTATTAGTTCGTAACGCAGAAAGAGAATACTATAGCGTAAGCAGTAGCAGTCTCTCGTTTTAGGGGTATTTCTGAATTCGGTGCATCATGAAAGAAGCACTAAATGCAGCGTCCCATCTCAAAATCGTTTTTGAGATTTCAAAGTGAAAAGAATCTCCAGGAGCTGGTGGTCACAACGATGTATGTACGTGATCCCATGCAAGACTGCTGAAAAACCCATTTCCGAGCCCCAATTTTCAAGGAGCCTTTGGGCGGAGCCAGGGGCGAAGCTAAGAAACTTTCCAAATAATTCAAGAAACTTTCCAAATAATTCACCCCAGGAATAGCACCTCCTGAGGAAATTCGTATTCCTCGTGAGAGTTCGTCATCGACTCCCTAAATGGAAATTGTCTTCCATGTATGACCAGCAAAGGAGTTCACGGTTCGGAAGCACTGCAATTCCGCCTTGGCTCCGGAGCGAATGTGGGATTGCAGGGATTCAGCCTAACGTACTCCCTTGCTCGCCTGCAAATGGAGCGCAGTTTCTATTCAGTTAGGAGGTTGATGAAGAACTCTCACGAGGAATACGAATCTCCTCAGGAGGTGCTATTCCTCGGGTGAATTATTTGGAAAGTTTTTTAGCTCCGCCCAAAGGCTCCTTGAAAATTGGGGCTGGAAATGGGGTTTGTCAGCAGTCCTGCATGGAATCACGTATACCGTTGTGATCCACAGCTTCTGGACATTCTTTTCACATTGAGATCTCAAAAACGATCTTGAGGTAGGACGCTGCCTTTAGAGAGTGTTCAATGTATCATTCTACTTCTGAATCGTTTTTGAAATTTTCAACCGAAAAAATCTTTACGAGCTGCTCATCATAACGGTATGCATGATCTCGTACGAAGTTTCCTAAAACCCCTCCTCTGAACACTACTTTCTAGTGAGAAAATGGGCGGGACGTGGCAGGCGTATATTTAGGCGGCGATTTCTCCACTCCGCACTGCTTTGCTGGCAACACTCCAGAGCTCAGGTCTTAATACTAGGACATACTGGGAAAATTAGGCACTGCTATCAGAATTTCCTCAAAATGCACCTCTCGGCAGGGAGCTCACCACCTAACAGGTGAAGCCGTGAGATATAGGAAGTTGCCAGCAAGGAAGTGCTCGGTGGGGAAATCTCGCACTCTCGCCTTGGCTCTGCCCAATTTCTCCGTGAAGAAGGAGTTCGCAGACGGGGGTTTTGGCACTTTCACATGGTATCATGTATACCGTTGTGATCAGCAGGTCATGGAGATCGCTATCATGTGAAAATCCTGAAAACGATTGCTAGATGGGGCAGTGCGTTTAAAATTGGTTCTGAGATTGTTAAAATTCTAGATGCTTGTGAAACTTGGTTTGATAAACTACTGGTTAGCGCTGCTCATTTCCTTATCTTTTCTCCTTATTTGACTTCCATTCAAATTCACAATTCTCATCATATATGACCTTAACGCTGACTTGCGGTGGGGGTCTTGTGATCCGCAAACCAACAAGTCAAGAGGCTACAAGCTGCAGAATCTCCTTACACTGCAATGCTTCGCTTTGAAAAAAAAGTATGTTGAAAATCAAAAAATGCGGGAACTTGAGTCGAAAATAAAGCAAATCACAAATTAGATCAAACAACAGGAGAGTCCCTGGAACGATACATCATCAGGTACGAAACACATCCCGAATTGAAACTTCCAAACCACTGGACCATGGAAGGAAATTCTTCGCCAACAGACAAAGCGCCTCGCCTATGACGAGGTGTGGAAGCAGCGTGCTTGTCAAAAAAGTTAAACAAATGCTCGCATCAATACATAAATCAATTACTTACCCTAGAGCAGTGAATTTCGCAGAAAAGTGCCACCCATGAATAATTAGTCATGAATGCTGAGTGACTTTTTGCTGAATGTAGGAAGGGAAAACATTGGACATGGAGGAAAATCGCTTGCACTAGGGAACGTTCCCATACTAAGAGCGAAAAGAAGTACGCTTCCAAGGGGAAATTTCGGGCAAAAACAGATTTTCTGGAAGAGTCTCACAACGCAAAGATTTCTTACAAGGGCTACGCTCCAGAGAGCATTTCAAGCCCCTTAGGATCGTGACATGCGGTGGCAGGTATGGAAGGCTTGATTCAGTATTTCTGCTTTAAGCCCAACTTGCGATATGACCGGGACATAGAATCAAGTTGCTGGGGGCCGGGAGAGGGGGAAGGGAGTGGGGAGGGGAAATTTAGGTATTTGGTTTCGTTTTATCGCAGCGTTTTATAGTGATCATTCTCAAGTGGACTTTATGTGCGGCTCCCGGGAGGCACAACCTATCAACGTCAAAGGGTTTTGAATCATACAATCGAGGTGTCGGACACCAGTGAATACAATAATTACAGTGAAAAATTATCCCGAAAATGAGCTCAATGCTGGCATTTCTCTTTTTTTTAACGGTTTTCTTCAATTTTTATTCAAAAAATTTCCGTGTCTCGATTTTCAGATAGCTTCTTGCAATTATATTATCATATTGATCCAGAAGAATCTCTGTTTTTTCGATAATTATAAAAAGGCGCAAGGATAGTAAACAGAAAAAAGTTAACTTGCGAGCCTCCACCTCGGCTCGCGAAATTTCCTCACGTACATAGCAGAAGAAGGAGTCGCGAAGATTAACAGACCTATGTACAAGAGCTATGAGAAGCGTGCAAGTGCTGGACAACTGTTCAAAACGGAAAATCACATTTTATCTCAAGCAGAACAGAAGTTGAAGAGCTACAGGCCGTTAAAAAGTCTTTGACGACGAGCAAAGGCGGCTGTCAATCACTTTATCTTTCTACGATGCATGCTCTCCGTTCTCTTTGCAAGTGTCTTTTTTTTTTCGTTTTTCAGGTAATACCAGCTATAGTGACTCTTTTACAACCGTTGACATGAGCACTAGGATTCCAAACGGGTAAAAATAAAGGATAGCTTACAATATGGAGAAGGAGGAAGAAGAGGACTGAATATTCTACTGCAGTACTTCATTTCCTTAAGAAATGCGGCATTATTTTTGAGTTGTCTCACGCCAAAGGGTACAAATCAAAACGATTTGCCTCCTTTTTTAAAATTTAGCTCCAAGCAGGGATGGTCTGAAGTAATTTTTTTCAATTGTACTGTTTCTCAACATTTTTTTCAACAGTTTTATCGCTTACTACGTCCGGTTGTGAATGGCACGCCTGTATGGTGTAAAATGAATAAGCAAATCGACAGATAAATAAATAAAGAAATAAAGAAATAAAAAAATTTCTCGCACTTCAGAGTCAGTACGGCTCTGCTTCATACAGTGGAAAGGTGAGAAAAATGCAAAATTGGCAAAAGCTTCAGATTCATTTCGTCTCATTTCTAGATGAAGCGTTTGTGACTGGTCGATCAGAACAAAGCAGCACGTAGATGAAAAATATGATAGTTCGTAGAGCAAAGGGAAAAAATCATTAAAAGGGTTAGGAGAAGGCCAGAACGAAAAAAAAAGCATAAAAGCTATGCTGATCCAGATAATTGGTGATATGTACATTTCTTTGATATCGTTCACGAAATGAAGTGATATTAGTTTTGAGAGTGTAGGAAGGACTTATAATACAGATTCGCCTTCCAGTCTTCAATTTTTAATCAGTTTAAAACTCGATTTCGAACAAGACAAAAAGAAAGAGAGAGAGAGCAAAGTGACACTCGGAAAATGCAGGAAGGTCCACAGGGCTTCCCTGTAAATTCGAGTTCTAAACCGGTTCCTAAAAATCAAATTGGATTATTATTCAATAAAATTAGATTAGATATTCGATTTTTATATGGTTCTAGATGAATCTCTAGTACCAAAATCAACTAGCGGAGAGAGGAGGAGAAAGAGGCATTGAGTACCAGTGTATCGCTTCAAAGAGTCGGATTTGTACGAAAAAATTAACGAGATTAGAGCAGAGAAGCGAACGAAGACGCGTAGGAGTGTCCCATGGACATTTCCAGGAAGTTGCTGGACTTGACAACCAACTGCTTGAGCGAAATGGACAACTAATAGACAAAAAAGAGAAATACTCCAGGAAAACATGTGGAGACGTTTTGCTGGAGTGGCTCGTTTTGAAGGTGACGTCGCGAATCAAATGCTACTCGTGCACTGGATTAATGGGATACTAAGGATATTCCTGGGGAACTTTTATTAACTTGTCGATGCGAAAGTGAGTGTGCTGTTTATCTTTAAGAAATTTGGTCTTATTTATTTTGTCTATTTATTTGTGCTTGAGTAAACCTCGCGTAACAATAGCAATTAACATCAAAAACATGAACAAAACACGACAGTTGAACAAAACAATGTAGAAATTATTCAAGAAGAATAAACTACTAGGCAGATTTCTTTAATAATTGTCTATCAGTCTTTAGTATTGACAAGTAAGAAATACATAATTGAATGTTGCTCATAATAATGAGTATAATCTGTATATATTAGGGTGTAAAATTATAAATGCGCGCACACTTTTTCATCTCTATCAGAGTGTTATTGAAGGCACATGCTCAACCTTCTAGAGTAGCGTGAAGAGCAATTCCTTACGCATTTATTGGTATATGAGCTGGTTGGGAAAACTCAATTTTTGATTTTTTTTTAAATTTGAAAGGCTGCCAACTAGAGTGGTGTGGTTGTGGTGGAAACCCCCCATCTAACAAATTCTTCTATGTAGTGCCTTGGATAACAAGTATCTTGAAACAATTTTAATACCGATTAGGAGAGGGGCATACTACGAAAGCAATGGCTGCGGTGCAGCAAAACAGAGCAACGCCGTACAACTCCAAACATGGTTACCCACATACCGGAAAAGACGTCTTCATGATAAAATATGAGAGGAGTGATCTGATGGGAGGAGCTAATTTCCACGCAGACCGTTACGGCACATCTCTACCTTCAACATTTGGGCGACATACGTCAGGCAGTTCACCATCATCTTGTCAGAACAACGATTACCAGAAAATGGTCACAACCTGACCCATCCGAGGGCGAGGAAAAATACCCAACAAAAACCTGGAGAAATAAATGGGAAGGTACTGTCTCAACCGCCACGTAGCCCCGACTCCCCACTATCAGACCACATGGTACCTCTGGCTAGGAATCTTTCCTCGTGAAGAAAAATTTCAAAGACCGCGAAGAAAACGAGGGTTCGAGTAAGCGGCTGTTTCGACTCATAGCGCAGTGGCTTTCCCAAGAGGGAACCTCACTTCCTGCATGGAGGATGCGGAAGGGTAGTTGAAAGTAACTATACGTACAATTTTGATTGAGACGTTCTGCTATCGTTTTTTAGAACAAATTTTGTTCCACGCGAAAACGCACATCCATAGTTTTACAACCTAACACAAAAGTGAAAGTTTGTTTGTGTGTGTTTGTATGAGGAATAACGGAGAATTAACTGATCCGAACCAAATTTTGCATGTAGGTTCCTCCTGGACAGGCGGAGGTTATTGGCTAGTTTCCGCCCGAGGCTATCGATTGCGTTGTCGACTAAATCGATTTTATTGATTTTTCTGACTACCAGGGTAAGCCAATACGCTGAACACGAATATGCCAATGATTTTGTCCGACACTATCGCTTTTATTGATTTTTCGGTATTCTTACTCACGGGTCGGTGAAAACGTGTCTTTTGGGATTTTCCGAAACGTTCAACATGAATATGGCAAGCATTTTAGAAGAATTTATCAATCAAACAACTTCACCTCATTTTTGAGGGAAGGGGACGGGTGAAGAAGTGTCAATTAAGCTGATCACACGATGATGAACATCCTGAGAGGATTCTTTTGGCTCAACAAATGTTGGTATCAGCTTTAAATGAGAATAATTTAAAGGAGAAATAGAACACCGGAGCGAGGCCACCTTCTAGTATAATAAATAATTTTAACAGTAGTCGTGCATCTGATTGCAATACCTAAAGTACTAACATAGTCCTGCCAAAGAATAGCGTCATCGGGTAAAATAGCAAGCAAAGGTAAAACAAATAGACAATCACAGCAATAACTCAGAGATTATTTATCTATTCACTCGGAGGTGTACCATGAACCAGAACAAACAGAGGACAGTGCTAGAAATTCCACTTTCGTGTACAAATACAGTGATTATCGTTGTGCATACTCAATTCATGACGAACGCGCTGCTCTCCTTCCAGGGTCGGTGAAGTAGTTCCCTCCGAGATCCCTGTCACATATACTTAGCCCAGGGACGGGTGAGTGTTACCAAGGCACTGCTGACCAAGTCAACCCTTGGCGAACGCATTCGTCAGGGACCGTGGGCGAACGAAATGGGGGCGGGGACCTCAAGGACGGGAGTTCACCCGAACCTTCGTTATTTATCCTGGAACGATCGAGCGCTACCCACTGAGCCACAACAACTTTCTTCATCGCTGTCACAAGCGAGTGAATTCTAACATAGTAGTCATCAAATTTATTTATTTATTTATTACACCCTCACGGGTGTGCCATCTAATATCGTATAAGTATACAGACAAGAAAGAACTAACAAAAGACCGTATTTCCAAGTCAGAACTTCAAAACTCAAACTATTTAACTAGCATCATGTCACTTGGCCCAAATGGACTGTACCCTTAGTTTCGAACTCAATTCCAAGGTAGTAATGAGAACTAGTCAGTGAAAAGTCTGTCTAGGAAGCAGACTGTTACTAGACCGAAATTTACTGAACTCTTGCTGCTCCACATGCATAAGGCATTGTGGCTGGATGGAGGCATCAGACCTTTGAGATAATCACGCCTTAAGAACGCAACTGGAAGATCCATTCCGGGGTGGGCGCTGAGGCGCCTCTTTGATTTGGTACGATTAAATCCAAAAGTTAACAATTTTAAAAAGAGAATTTCGAGAATATAAAAAAAAATTGAGAACTCTTCTGTACAGGGTGGGTATTTGGAGACCCGACGCCTAAAAAAGAATTTAAGAGTGATGGGGCCCAAATTATAACGATGACTAAAAAATAAAATAAACAAGGAAGTCCTGCTTGGTATGTGAGACTTTCGTTTGGAAAAATAACTCGATTGAGGTGAAGACAGAAGGAGATGAAAATACAAAACAGTTATAAATATACGTAGTGGCTTAAACGGAGGAGTAAGCAACTGACAGTGAGTCGAGAGACGAACGCCACTCCACAGAAGGCGTGAAACGTGTCAGGAAAATGAGCGATCGCAGGGTTTTGCAGTCACGTGCGCCTGCTGACAACAGTTCGAACAGAAAACTCGCGAGTTTTTCGTGTTTCTTCTGAGGTTTCGGCGCTTCTCCGGAGGGCTTATCTGACATGTGTGCAATTAGACGGCGGCCGGATATCAAGCAAAGGATGAACGACCGCGTCGGTTACGGCGAGTTGTAATGCCAGACCCATACACTTCATTCATCATAGCATGACGCCTCCTGTCACACCTCTCGCTGTGTGAAATAAGCCCCCCCCCTCCGCCGCCCCGGTGACCGATCCAACAAAGAAATCCGGCCCAGATGATGGACAAATGTTTCCAAATGCCTGTTCCTTGGAGTAGGGTCTGTGGTAAAAAGTTGACATCTAGCACAAGAAGCTAAAAAAAATTGTCTTCTACATGAAGTGCTGAAAACAAGAACCAAGGTGGGTGGAGAGTCGGAAAACAGGAATGACCCTTTGCCAGCGGAACGAGCATCGGGTCTACACGTTACAATACAGTCAGACAAAAAAAAGGATAGTCAAGGAATCACCTCCCCCTCCAATAGAGTTAAACCTAGAAAGAATTCAAAAATTATACGACAAAAGACGTTCAGCTGTTTTTCCCATGTTCCTTGTGCTGTTTCATTTCCACGATTCTCCCGTCGTTACTACAAGTTTCACGTTTTTCAAGGGAACTGCTGGAAACAACAGCGAATGAGCGAACAGGAACAATTGATAATTGATACGTTGGGTGAGAAATGGTCATAGTACACCTGTGTGGACTCCGAAGATTCGCCAATTTTGCGCCCTATCGACTCAAAAATGGTGGGATGCTTTTCAGTACGAAGATTTTCGTCGACTTCTGGATCAGTTAAATAGAAGGGTAGCCGTAAAGAGACATAAGTTGCGGACACTTGTTGCGCAGAATATGAAATGAGGCCTTGGGTTCTGAGATCTACTCTGCCAAAAAGGGCCTAAACCTTGTCATTAGTCAGCGAAATGAAGTGTGGTCCCGCAAATTTCAGAGGGTATGGATAATTTTTCTTAGGTAGGTTGGTCAAGGGCACAATAATTTATTTTTCGATCCAGAATTTCTTGACCTTCAAGTGAAATTCTTGAGCAATGGAGTATAATTATAGAATGTTCTACCACCTCTAAACTATAAAAACTATAAAAACTGGCGAAACAGGTTCCATCCATTAACAATTATGTTATGATGTTCGAAAAATAGTGTAAATTTTGGTGCGAGATTTTTCGGACCAAACTTGTAGCCAGTTTCAGTCAGTTTTTTCTAGGTTGAATGAATATACGTAAAAGGTCAAATTCGGTCTCTGTGGATTAGTCGCAATCCAGCCTCCGTAGTTTCTTCTGGATGGTCAACATTCCAAGGTTGAATGAGAGCCCGCCAACTATGTATATACGTTGGCATATGATGCCGCGTCTTTTCATTCAGAATTTACCCAACCTCCACTCAAACACATCAAAGTGGTACAGAATTCACAGAAGTACATAGTATTGATGAGAACATCTTCGTCTTCTGACCTGGAAAGTAAAAGTTCCTGGGGAATATGTTCAGAATTTTCTTGATGGGTAGGTAGGGCAAAGTCCCGTTCTATAATGTTTAAGTAGTCACATTCGTTTCATCCCTACGAAGCAGTATGTACTATACATAATGTATTTAGATTGTAATTTTTTCATCCTCCTTCTGTAGAAACTCTTACTACTTTATTTATGTTGCTGTAACAAAATTATAAGATAAAGAAGCTACATTGCAGCAATGTAATACAAACGTTACCTTCTATAGCGATTTCAGATTTGTTGCTAAGAATCCTTCCTTCTCAAAGGGATCAAAATTAACTCTTTCTTGCTATTTGCACTTTAAATGTGTACTACAGTGTACTTGGTACTGGAACCTACTGTTCCAGTACAGTACACCCGATGATTCCAGACCAAAAACCAATTTCAACGGATGCTTTCGTTCTTAACTTTGGAAGAATTCAACCGTCATAACTATGTACGTACCAGTGGCGGACGCAAAGTGGGCGGGAGGGGGTGGGCGTAGGAAAAACTCCGCCGCTTTGGGGACCTAGATGAAAAATAAAATTGATAAAAATATTGATTATATTAATAAATAATAAATAAAAATTATATTAAAGATAATAATAAAAATAAACAAACAAAAATAAACTATTACAAGATTTTTACTTGTCTCAAAAACTTGCCGACTCATTCTCGGGGGGGGGGGGGCGTTTTTCAGTCCGCCACTGGTACTTACAAGTGGCCTACGCAGTAATGTCCAGCTGCTAGGCCGTGGGAGAAAAAACTGGGGTTACCACCGCCTTGGGGACCCGAATGAAAAAACGAGGTTGATAGAAATGTTCGTTCCAACATCGAATAATAAAAATAAACTTTCCAAAAATATTAATAAATTGAAATAATCGAAAACGGACAGATACAGGATATACAACTGTTGCCTGAGTTGTTTTTGAAAAACTTGGCCTACCTCGCTCTCACTACGTACCCATTTCTATGTTGAGAGATGTTGTGATAAAACCCAGTAAATTCCGGAAACAGTGATGGAACACATCTGGGCTGCTGGTTTCAGATATATATATATATATATATATATATATATATATATATATATATATATCAGTGGCGGACGCAGAAAGTGGGCGGGAGGGGGGGCGTGGGAAGAAAAGTGGGGTCTCCGCCGTTTTGGGGACCCAGACGGAAAATAAAATTAATAATAATATTAATTATAATAATAAACAATAAATAAAAAATATATTAAAAATAATAATAAAAATAAACAATTAAAAATAAACTAACACAAGATTTTTATTTGTATTGTAAAGTAATTTCGAAAATTTGGCGACCCATTCTCGGGGGGGGCGCGCCCCCCCCCCCCCCCTGCGTCCGCCACTGATATATATATATATATATATATATATATATACAAGGGGGGCCATAAGTTATTGTACAACGTTTGCTCATTTATTTCTCCACCAGCAACACATGGATTATCCTGCTCTTTTCGCTGCCGAATAGAGCAGGGATCAAAGTATCTTACAGTTAAAACCCGGTTTCCCGGGAGAGTTTTGCTTTGGAGCAGTTGGACTTAGAACAGGTTTTTGAAAAAAGCGGGTTGATGTGGAAATTTTTTACGAAAAATCCACCAAATCTCTAAAGTGGGGTGTACTGCTTAGATGCATCTTAAAGAGCAAAGAATGCTCTTTCTAAAAATATCAAACTGTTTTTGTGGCTGTTTTGCTCGGAAATTGCGGGCAGAGTTAGTGCATTTTGCGGCACCGAAAGTCTGCAATGAATGTTTCCGATAAACTTTTTTCGTTATCTTGGAAGTATCCAGGAGGTTTTTGTGATCAAAAGATAGAGCAAATCCAGCTCTATTAAACAGTGCCTAGTGCGGCAAAAAATATTTTACTACTGCGGAGAAATGGGCCAGCAAACGTTGTACAATAACTTATGGCCCCCCCTGTATATCTTACTCTATATAAAGCGCAGACCCCCCCATCGCCGCGCGAGGGATGACAGGTCACGCTGTCATTGATCCACTCGCCTCGCCCCACCTCTTTTGCCCGCCGCCACGGGCTCATTTGCGAAAATTGACACGCCCAATGACACGCCCATGTATATGTATGTGTACAACATGGAAATCTTCAATTAGAACATCTAATTTGCAATGAAAACGGAATATCTTGGATCTTTAAAGCAGAATGGGAGAACCACTGATGAAGCGAGTGTGATTTCGCAATCAGAGCCGTGAATCATCCAAATACAGCAGAGTTGTACGGAAATTTTCGCTGCTCTCCTTCTAAAGCATCAAGTAGTAATTACTCTATATAAAGCGCAGACCCCCCCATCGCCGCGCGAGGGATGACAGGTCACGCTGTCATTGATCCACTCGCCTCGCTCCACCTCTTTTGCCCGCCGCCACGGGCTCATTTGCGAAAATTGACACGCCCAATGACACGCCCATGTATATGTATGTGTACAACATGGAAATCTTCAATTAGAACATCTAATTTGCAATGAAAACGGAATATCTTGGATCTTTAAAGCAGAATGGGAGAACCACTGATGAAGCGAGTGTGATTTCGCAATCAGAGCCGTGAATCATCCAAATACAGCAGAGTTGTACGGAAATTTTCGCTGCTCTCCTTCTAAAGCATCAAGTAGTAATAGCAATTGGAAATTAACGGTCAGGGGAACAAATGATACACTCCATGAGCATAATATTGTGCTTACAAAATAGGAATAGAACATTTACGCAGTTTATTCCTGTTGAAAGCTAATTGTGCCCGAACAATAAGAATTTCAACTTTCAGCGCTAACCCAAATGAAAACGACTTGACCACGTGAGGATTTGTGTTGCTACTCATACAACGGTCCATGTAGAAGCTCTTTATGTTGACCTACCTACAAACCGTTTATGGGCTACGCAGCTTCGCAGAAAATCACTGTCATCCGCGAAGCGCGGCGAAGCTGCGCTTCGTGTGGAGTTAACCTAGCCCGGAGGTAACGTGGCACACGGGTCCGAGTCAGAGCGCCGCGAAGCGGCGCTCTGGCTCGGGGTACTTTTTTTTCAGAGTTAACCTAGCCCGGAGGTAACGTGGCACACGGGTCCGAGTCAGAGCGCCGCGAAGCGGCGCTCTGACTCGGGGTACTTTTTTTTCAGAGTTAACCTAGCCCGGAGGTAACGTGGCACACGGGTCCGAGTCAGAGCGCCGCGAAGCGGCGCTCTGACTCGGGGTTTTTTTTCAGAGTTACCTAGCCCGGAGGTAACGTGGCACACGGGTCCGAGTCAGAGCGCCGCGAAGCGGCGCTCTGACTCGGGGTACTTTTTTTTCAGAGTTAACCTAGCCCGGAGGTAACGTGGCACACGGGTCCGAGTCAGAGCGCCGCTTCGCGGCGCTCTGACTCGGGGCACTTTTTTTTCAGAGTTAACCTAGCCCGGAGGTAACGTGGCACACGGGTCCGAGTCAGAGCGCCGCGAAGCGGCGCTCTGACTCGGGGTACTTTTTTTTCAGAGTTAACCTAGCCCGGAGGTAACGTGGCACACGGGTCCGAGTCAGAGCGCCGCGAAGCGGCGCTCTGACTCGGGGTACTTTTTTTTCAGAGTTAACCTAGCCCGGAGGTAACGTGGCACACGGGTCCGAGTCAGAGCGCCGCGAAGCGGCGCTCTGACTCGGGGTACTTTTTTTTTCAGAGTTAACCTAGCCCGGAGGTAACGTGGCACACGGGTCCGAGTCAGAGCGCCGCGAAGCGGCGCTCTGACTCGGGGTACTTTTTTTTCAGAGTTAACCTAGCCCGGAGGTAACGTGGCACACGGGTCCGAGTCAGAGCGCCGCGAAGCGGCGCTCTGGCTCGGGGTACTTTTTTTTCAGAGTTAACCTAGCCCGGAGGTAACGTGGCACACGGGTCCGAGTCAGAGCGCCGCGAAGCGGCGCTCTGACTCGGGGTACTTTTTTTTTCAGAGTTAACCTAGCCCGGAGGTAACGTGGCACACGGGTCCGAGTCAGAGCGCCGCGAAGCGGCGCTCTGGCTCGGGGTACTTTTTTTTCAGAGTTAACCTAGCCCGGAGGTAACGTGGCACACGGGTCCGAGTCAGAGCGCCGCGAAGCGGCGCTCTGGCTCGGGGTACTTTTTTTTCAGAGTTAACCTAGCCCGGAGGTAACGTGGCACACGGGTCCGAGTCAGAGCGCCGCGAAGCGGCGCTCTGGCTCGGGGTACTTTTTTTTCAGAGTTAACCTAGCCCGGAGGTAACGTGGCACACGGGTCCGAGTCAGAGCGCCGCGAAGCGGCGCTCTGGCTCGGGGTACTTTTTTTTCAGAGTTAACCTAGCCCGGAGGTAACGTGGCACACGGGTCCGAGTCAGAGCGCCGCGAAGCGGCGCTCTGACTCGGGGTACTTTTTTTTCAGAGTTAACCTAGCCCGGAGGTAACGTGGCACACGGGTCCGAGTCAGAGCGCCGCGAAGCGGCGCTCTGGCTCGGGTACTTTTTTTTCAGAGTTAACCTAGCCCGGAGGTAACGTGGCACACGGGTCCGAGTCAGAGCGCCGCGAAGCGGCGCTCTGGCTCGGTATATATATATATCAGTGGCGGACGCAGAAAGTGGGCGGGAGGGGGGGCGTGGGAAGAAAAGTGGGGTCTCCGCCGTTTTGGGGACCCAGACGGAAAATAAAATTAATAATAATATTAATTATAATAATAAACAATAAATAAAAAATATATTAAAAATAATAATAAAAATAAACAATTAAAAATAAACTAACACAAGATTTTTATTTGTATTGTAAAGTAATTTCGAAAACCCCCCCCGCCCCCACCCCCCTGCGTCCGCCACTGATACATATAAATGTTAATTCTGCTTCAGAACTATGAAAGAATTGGTAGTTTAGCCCACATTCTGCATTCTATATGGTATGCTTTCGCTATTAGTGGCGCATCGAAACTAAATTTCGCGTATTCTTTTCGTTATGGGTTCCTCAAGAGATTACTGCTAGTGTTTCCAGGTTTTCTCGGCTTTCTTCCCTTGGTTACCTAATTAAAAACGGACAGTCTCTGTAATCTCTGTGTTGTTCGTGGCCTCGTGTGAACAAGCAACCACTGCACCCACTGAAACCTTTTTAGAAAGGGTACAATGACGCAGTTAACATAAAATTAGCAAGTAACTAGGAGGAAACTGAAGGGGCACACTGACAAGTGGCTGTTTTCCGTTATATGTATATTTCTGTGCGCAGCAAAAAGGAAACGTACGTCAGTGGTGCGCGGAAATCGAACGGAACTACAAATAAATGGAGGCATTGTGAGGGTTATCTCAACTGCAAATAATGAAAAGAAGAAATACGTGAAAAACAACAGCGCAAACCACGCACAGCTGCTAATGGCAAAGTCCTTAATCCGAACGTTTTCGGCCACCATTAGAGCTGCGTATAAAAGTTTTCCGAAAGAAAAGATGAGTTTATACCGTCGCTTCGGCCTGGGGACGCCTTCCGGGTCGCAGTGGTGGGAGGTGGCCGACGTGTTGTGCGTAACCACATCCAGCTCACCTGTGCCAGGTGATCGGGTTTCTTGCATTAGCCGCATGTTATCGTTGGGTACAGAGGTGAAATGTATAATGGAACGGACTATAAACAGCTACATACACATAGCAAATAATGGAGGTATTGGATTCGCTGTTGGTAAAGCAAAAGCTTGAAAAGAAAACAAATTCAAGAAGTTTTTTTTTTCAAGAATTACAGTTTTCTAGGATATGGTACAGTCTTCGAGAAATTCGGATTTTTTAAGTTCCTTGATAGCTCCTCCTCTTCCAAAAAATGTAGAGTTCCCTTGGAGAATGCCATCAGTTTCGTTATCTTGACTATTTTCAGTGCTATTTCATGAGCGGTCGCTTGAAATTAACGGTTTAGTCTAGAAAATCACAATTCACCTGACTACTTCCATAAACTGCTCTCTCTCTATATGTACTTCTAAGCTGGTTTGCTTGAGTTCTGGGAAATGGTGTAGGTAATATGCGAGACTTATCTAACTTATCAAAAGGAATTTTCTAAAATTTCAAGTGAGAGGAGCCTGTGAATTCTAAAATGTGCACGGTTTATGTGAACGCTAACCAGATATTACTTAGAACCCAGTGCGATTTCCCGAATTTGCCGGACTCAAGCTTTTATCCTCCTGAGTTTACAGGGTAACAGCTGGTGTAGAGTTGCAGGGTGCTCAAACACACACAATGGCGAAAAAGAGGGGAAGTGGTGATTCTATTGCATAATTGAGATTCCCTAGAGTAAAAGTCCTGACGCCCATGCTAAGGGATGGTAAATCTGCATAGTGTTAACATTAGTACTCTGGGTAATCTCAGTGATGCACTGGAAAAGTTATCAGTTTACGAAAAATACTCAGCTAACGGACGGTCTTTTAGGAGAATTCGCTCTTTTGTCCACACCAGGGATGAGCGGTCACCAGATTTTCCACGGCGCGGACAAAGGACTGGCCAAAAATGACCGGACAACGGATACCGGATAACGGATAATGGATAAGTGTCCCACGTGGTGGAAGACATCATATTTTACAATATCTAAAGTGATAATAGAGAAATACGTACATTGTGTTTAAGAATTAGCATAAATTCTTCGTCTCGTTAATCACCAAAATTTGCCAACCAACAACTTGAGAACGACGCTGAACATGGCGTGTTTATAAAATGGCATAAGTATAATCTCTAGAGTTTGCCATGGGAACAGCAGTTCTCAGTGATATTCAGTAGTTTGATTGGAACTTCACATGCTTAGGAGGATACGGGTGCTGAACGTTTCCAGTTTTTCGAAGCAAAGGTCCCCGCAACGAACGCTGGTCCTCCCAAAGTTTCGTTTCTAAACCCATTGATCAAAACGCGGGTTTTTCTTTAGGTGCATTCGCATAGGCTGATGGTTCTCTTCATCTTCTTTTGTAGAATTCTGATGAAACTTCTACTACTGGCTAAATATCATGGTTGTGTTGACTCCTTAACGCTATCTGATTTATAGATCCAAAAATTAATAACAACGGTGGGGTGCAATGCTTACTCGAAATTAAACGCGCGAAGAAGAAGCATTGCTCATCGGTGAGATGCGAGGTCATTAATTTCAACATTTTCAATGGTCACATCATTAGGCAGCCTTGTTGGTAATCTCACAAGTAGATAACCTCCTAGATTATTGCCTCACATTGTCGGTCACCCCAGGAAACCTGAGCAGGAGCCTTTTTTTCAGGCAGGTACAAGTCTGTTTTACCTTTTCCTACCTCAATTCAACATTCCTAATCACCAATGAAGTATGATAGAAAACACGCTAGAATGAGGGATACCATTGATTTTCTTGAAGTGAAAGCTCTCCTCTGTTGGGAAACGTGCGATATGAAGCCACTACTTCCAGCCTTATCCGCACCGTTATCCGGCGCCGAAAGCCCGGATAACGGTGCGGATAACGGATAGGCCAAAACGCACGGATAACGGCTAAACGGATAACCGGATACGGATAATCCGCTCATCCCTGCTCCACACATTTTAGACTATTATTTTCACAACAAAGAAAATATGTAGGCTCCGAAATTTAAGTCGTCAATAACAGCTTTTCGGGAAGAATGTTACTTTTTGGGAGAAATAAGTAACATCTGTGGATGTTTCTTTTACAACGCCAAACTAGTGGTCACTTTAAAGAGGATATAATCTCACTTCTTCTTGTTCTGCTAGCTATTTTTGCATGGCATTTGCTCCTAGTGAAAACTAATGGAAATAATCACTTCTGACTTCATGCTTCTGGAGGCAAGAGGGAGGATAACAGCAGGAAAACAAATGGAATTCGGAAGGAATTGAAACGAAAACCTCCGAATTTCCACGCATTTTGGGATCTGCTGATATTCCTGAAAAAATGCGAATAACGCCAAACCGTCAGCTGCGATTAAGCTAGAAATGGGCCTTCATGGCGCGGAATACGTACGTATCTAAGGTTAAGTAAACTCCAATTTTTTCCCAGTGGCTAGTACGAGCTCAAGCTCAGTATGGAAGTGTAGTCTAGCTAGTATTTTCGCTTTTTCCTTACACAACCTGTTTTTCAATGCCTTCTAGCTCAGAGCTTCCCCGAGACCGAGGTGCCTGAGGAACGTGGGTTCTTAAGTGGGAAAAATCTAGAAATAGTAGATAAATAGAGGAGGATTTGTAGTTTACCAGAGAGAAAGCAGAAGGGGAGTACAAAGGAATTTCAAGATAGTCGATCGCTGTGTAAGATGAGCGCAGTTGCAAGAGTAAACCAGCCACTTTTTCTGTGGAAGCAGCTCTTCTCAAAGCCACCCGGGTCGGTGGCGGTTCCTTTAGAGCTTTGGAAACTCGAGCAAAAAACTTCGGGGAGATTTGAGCCGCAGCTTGACTTCGGTGAAACACTTGACAGCTGGGACTGACCACCGCTCAGACCGAGAGGCCCTCAGCAATTGAGGACCGAAGCTCGGTAAGAGGCAGCAGTGCCTGTGAATGATGTAATGACTGGAGTTGCGGTGGTCGAGGACGACATTCCCGGCAGATGACCGCGAATCGCAGCTAATCCACAACGTAACCGGATTACCGTACGCCGAGGTGACTGCAGCAATTACCGAGACAAGAACAAATATGTGCACAAGAGGTTGCCAGCGACGAGCGCTCGGTCGGTGGCGAAGGAGTTCGTGCCGTTTCTGCCACGACTGACGACTAGTGGCAGAACGTGTTTTCAATGAGGCAAAGGGCTGCTGTGGAGCGAACTAAGCTCCCGTCGGCCATAACTCCTCGTTCCCATACTGAGCTTAGTCGATTTCACGGATGGCTAGAGTAGGAATGATCGAATGGGGGGGGGGCAGAAGATGGCCATAGACAAAGGGCAGTGGAAAAGTATTGCGCGGACGTCACTGGCAATTTCCGCCCCGCAAAGAAACGAAAAGCACTTAGTGCTCCAGATTTATAACATTTCTTAAGGAGAATAGATGTCCTAAGAGCCCAAAGAGGATGCAAAACCTCTCTTTTAACGACGTCATCGCTCTAACTATGGCTACTTGCTCTCGCGTTTGAAATTGTGAACTTGGAAGCGTCACTAATTAACATAAACTCGTTGCCTTCACGATCGAGTTTTTAGAATTATAAAATAGAGCTTCGGGATGCCTTATATCCCACAACACTCTGAGCCATGCGCCATTCATTGAACAACTTTCAGATATTAAACATAGGATGCTTCATTCTATTTCTACGACTATTGCGCCAATATTTTCGCTCTGGACTTTTCAACCAATCGGCTAGATTATTACTCGAACACAGCCTGTGTCAGTAATCCTTCTCCTACCCTCTGTTAATCGACCTCTTCCTTCACTGCTAATATGTGCCTTGAATAATAGTTGGGAGTAAGTTGGAAGTGTGCGCTGAAGCTTCGAAGTGTTTATGGATGTATTTCTGAAGTCCTCCTGTCGAACATATGGTAATTTCTCAAACAGCCTTTCATGGAGAATTTTTTGATATACACAAATTGATCAATGAACACTTCATTTCTGTTTTTTTTTTAAAGGAAATTTATGAGCAGACCGACTGAGATTCTCGAATACCCATTCTATGTGTTTTATCTCGTTAAAGAACGTAAGACTGCAGCGAAGCACTACCGCGAGTCATATGAAAAATTAGAAGAATTTTTGCTGAATTATCTGACTAAATTCATGCTGCAATCGATTACTACGAAATGTCCCGAACTTGGGTAACTGAACAGATGTTGTGACAGTCAATCATTCTTGAACTGCCCTGCTTTCCATATCTGGAATCAGAAACCGCCGCTTTTCACCGCCTAATAACCCAGGATTTAATAGCCCAGGGCTATCGGGCATGCTCTTGCACCATGTACCAGGCAAGCACTCTCGGCAAGGCTTTCCATGGCAGAGTAAAATTACAAAAACGCGACGAGACAAAAATTTGGATGAGCCGCTGCTTCACGTCACGGCGCTGCGAGATTTCGCAGGAGAGCGAGCGGTCACTCTCTGTGTGGAAAATGTCGAACGTTCAAAAATACTAATTTTGCGTGAAAATTCGACTGAGGTATTATAGATTTGTTCTTAGGAAATGTTTTATACCACGCAAACGCGCATTCCCAATTAACAGTTCTAATAATAGCGTTATCACTTCAAAGTTTTGCCTGGTAAGGTGTCTGGCGCTATTCCCTTCTTCCTGCCCAAATCTCGAGGAAAAGTCCATCAAACCCTCTTCTGTAGAGCTTACTTGATGCGTCCAGCCGGAAGCTCTGTAGTGTTTTATCTACTGTATGGCTACAGTAGGTATGTGGTCGATGCTATACCCAACTGGAACTTCTGAAACTCTAGGAAACCGACGTCTTCTCCTAACTTTATTATAGTGATCTCAATAAAGCCGGGCAAAAACTTCCGTAAGACACAGAGCAGAGGTGATACTTCCTAGGCTGAAATACGACAACCAACCTCGAAATGTTTTAGAAGAATCTGGAAAGCATCATAGCTACCGTTCAGGTACCGTTTCCGCACAGTGGTATGACATATTAAACAAAATTATTATGATTGTAGTGAAATGACCATTATACGCAAAATTTCCGCGGATTTTTTTGAGATCTTGGGACAAATCATAAGCGTCGTCAAGCACCTGCTGGAGTCTCAGTGGCGCCATGGAAGTTCGTGAACCTTTAATGACCTTCCCCACCCAGGTTTTTATTACCTAAAAGCCTAGAGTAACAGCGTGGAACATGTTTCATAGCGTATTCTTTCGAGGAGGACGTGAAACAAACATAACAGGGTTGAGGCGAAAAATTTAGGGCGAATCTATTTCACTACTTTTTTTACTGCTCTTTGAAATTCTCTTGCTTTTATTTCGCAAAATGCTGGTAATGAAGTTTTTCACCATCTTGGGGGTATCACAGCTGCAATAACTCTACTCACGTATGTTCGAGTTTACAGCTGACCTTACTGGTAATTCTATACCTAGGTTCGCGCTGAAGCGCGAAGTAAAGTGTTAAAAACTCGACTAAGAAATATAATAGGTCGGATTGCCCTTGGAATTTAAGTGGAAGGGCAGAGTGCAGAGGTATTTCGCCGAGTTAATAGTTAGTAGAGCCGCTTTAAGTAGATAATTTGATGCAACCAGGATTCACACAGTGATTTTTAAGAAGTGTGATTTGATTAAAATATCTAGAAATAGGCGCAGGAATGCAAATTTTGATAAAATTCACTAACTGATGAGGAATCACCACAGAGGCTGAGCCCACAGACCAATCCCGAATTTTGTTATCCAATTAGTTTTCAATGCGCTACTTGGCGAGAACTATTCCATGGCCTGCAGCGAATTCCAAGAGAATAGGGTGCTGATAAAGCTCGCGAGTGACCACTGTTAGAAAATGGCCTGGAAACGAAAGGGATATTTGGGTTCTGAGGTGTGTGAACTGGGAAGATATGTGGCTGCAATGGCGATGTTGCAGTAACGCGATAGTATTGTAATGTGAAGAGACTAATTGAGGCAATTTGTATCGCATCCCGGACAGCCAGGTGAGAGTGCAACGCACGACGCCTCCTACACACTCTCCTAATAAATCAGCCCGTGCTCGAGTTGAACGCCAGCTCTCAGGAAGCGATGCGTTAGTGGGGATTTTAAAGGAATTCGCTTAAAAGACCTGCGACGGCGAAAGAAGTGTTCAGAGCAGTGGTAGCGGCAACAAAACAAAAGAATTTGAAACTTGAAACTCGAGCTGCTGGTGTAAACTCTCACGAATTTGAACAAGAACCGATCGCTAACCTGCGCTCCTTCTGCGAAACAGCTGTTTTTGCTTCACTATGAGTACATATCATCGGGGATAATTCGGTGGTGAAGAAACATTAATGTAACATAACTTACGCTAATACATACATTATTACGCTGTTTGAGACATACAATGCAAACATATAATACAATATTTATTATTTCATGAGAGTACAAATCACCATCAATCAGGACAAGTCAGTATTAATCACTATTCATTCAGCGAGTTTTCTATTATATTTATTTTTTCGACTTGAAACCGCGTCATTGCTCTGCTAAAAGAAAGTTGTGAAAGTTTTCCCCATGATGGCAAATATTTCGAAGTCAGCAAGAATGTTTAAAAGACTTGCATTCTTGCTCAGAGAGAGGTATTCTGCAACCGCTCAAACTGTGAGACTCCTAGCTCTGAAGGAAGTTTGCGGTCGTCTGTAGAAAATTTCCATTTCACCCCCTATAGGCATGGGTGCTACTACGGAGAAAAATGATTTAGTGTTCTCAGATTCTCATTCGTGTAATATTTTATAGGCCAAGTAAACGTCGAGGAGTCGATGTCTAGATTCAAGAGAGAGAATATCGAAATAACCATACCTAACTACTGCACGGGGAATGCCAGAGTATGAAAAATCTCCTTTTGTGATAAGTATCTAGTGAAGCCATTTTTCACTAGGAAGCTTGAAGGTCTCTTATAAAGAAGAAGTAATCAAGTTCAACTTGGACAACTTAGATTTGGGAAGCTGAAGTTAGGGAATGTCATATGGCGAGGAAGATCAGATGCTGCTTCATTTGGAGATTCACCTCAGATACTAGCTCAGTAAGTTCTTCAATCATTCTGCAGCGGTTGGCCTCACTCTCTGACGTGATAGTCCACATCTGTTTATTCTTGCGTTTTTCGCTTCTTTTTTTTTCGCTTTCCAACGATATCTGTTTCTGATCCGTTGTTATGTAAGGTTTTCTGGCAAAATGCGGTTACAAAAGCATCTCCGTACTTAAATGTGATGAATCTGCGCTAGGAACGCAGCGCTAACAGCTTAACGCATCTACTAGAAACCTTGACGGCGTCTTCTCCCAGTTACACCCATACTCCACCCAGTTGTTGCCATACTTCCCTCAGTTGCTGCCATCCTTCAGCACTCCCTACTACAAGGATGAAAGCCCCCCGTGGCTGCATGTGCATGATGAGGTCCCGTTGTGGTAGCTGTCTCCAGTCCCCTTCGCGAGCACTTCGTCCTTTTTTCCGAGTACCATGCGGCGAGTTCGTCCTCGTGTGGACTCGTACACATGTTCTTCTTCGATTTGTCTTGGCACTAAAATCGGAGAGATCATATCAGGATTCCAAATGCCCCACTTTTCCAGTTCTAGGAGAAAATTGAGCTTCCCAAGTTCATGAAGTACGAGTGAAACTCCTTGAAAATTCGGTAACCTTTGGTATGAAATATACCTAGAAGCTTGGGGGAACTTTCAAGAATTTCTGGGGACACCTTCCAGACTTCCGGGAAGAATTCAGAGTATTGGGGAAATCTGAAATTTCGGTAAGTTTGTTGGAGCAATTACATTTGCTTGAGAGCAGAGAGTCACTGCTAGAGTGCTAAAACGCTAAAGCTGACACCTCTTCATAAACTCTTGGTCCAACACTGCTTAGAACCAGTAGCAATGATGAATTGACCTCTCAGTGAAATATTGGGTTATTGGTCAGAAAACCTCCGACACTTATGGTCCATATTTGATTTTATTTTTCTTTACTAATTAAAAATTCCAGTGCACACTATACAGGGTGGCTGTTAAGTATGGATTGCGTTTTCCAGATGCCAAAAAAAAACAAGAGAGTAGCTGTGACCTGCTTTTGCTAATGGCACGTTAGCCAGTGGCTTCTACAAACAGCGTGAGAATTTTGGACCCCCGTCCTTGCACTCCTTCAGAAGTTATAGGGAGGTCTCGTCATCGTACTGCCATCGCCGACCTGAGCAATTGTGTGCTCTATGTTGCTGATTTTATTAAACGCCCTGGTTTTCTCGCACCAACAGTCGGGAACGTGGTTGGGCAGCAAAGGGAGAGAGGATATGTTATCCCACTTCAGAAACCAGGGAGACCTCTATCAATTAGCACCTCGCGTTGACTTAGCATCATTAAGAAGAGTATCGCCAGCGACAACTCGATCAGATTGAATCACCTAGCTTCCAAGCAAAATATCTCTACAGACACTGCTCAGAAGATCGCGAAACTTCAGCTGGGGCTACGCAGTTACTAAACGTTCTGGGACAGGGCACTGTCAGATTAGGGCAGGACGGAACATTTGGACTAAGCAGAGAAAAATTTCAATGGAAATCTACGTGGCCGCCTCCTCAATCTCCTTTTTAAAGACGGAAAAAGTTTTTCACTGTTATAGCTGCGTGAACTCCATGGAGCCAGCACAACTACTGTTTTGCTTCGCAGTACCATCAAGAAGAGGATGATGAGCGGATGAGCTCTGCTCCTTCAGTCTGCCATGATTTGGAACGAGTTCACTTCGTGAAAGTCTAATTCGCTGTTTTTCATGGAAAAATTGGCGAAAACTGACGCCGGTTTAAAAAAGCAAGCGCAATCACAGCATGTACTTCTTTGATGGATCAGGCGACACAGTTTCGTACAGTGATTTATCCTGCAACAAGACTGGGCCCCTTATAGCATCACAAAATCCACTTTCGTCTTCTGTGACCCTGATCCTCCCAATTAGCGAGGCTAAGATATATGGTCCTCCTACATCTCGATCTCAATCCGCTGTTCTACTTTGTTTGGAGTTTCTTAGAGGCCAAGGTGTCCGCTACTAGCCACGAAAGTGTGAACTCCCCCAGGAAAGAATTTGAAAGATAGTGAAGCAAGACCGATGTCAACCTCTCATGGCCAACAGAAGTCTTGCTTAGGGGAAGACAAAGGACCTGCGCTTAGGTCGCAGTAGTCGACTTCGCGCAGCACCTTGCTTGCTGATGAGTAATGATCTATTGAAACAGATAGTAACTATGCCGTCCGGAAATCTCGCGTTTTTGGAGCAGGAGGTTAGAAAATTGAGCGATCCATACTTAACAGCCACCCTGTAATCACTCCATCATCAATGAAATTTACTCATATGTCAGGAAGTTTCTCGATTAGTGTCTTCCAGAATTTGGGTGACTTATAGTTGAAAAAGCCAGACATCACCGTTCTGAGCTGATGCTGATCGTCTCTCATGTGTCACTTGAGGTTCCGAAACAAATGATAATAGGATAAGGATGATGCTGGGTCAGCTGAATACGCAGGATGTGGTAATAGTTCTCATCGCAATCCTAGAATTTTGTTCTTCGCCATCCTCGCGACGTGCGCCATGACGTTGTTATGCAGGCGACAAACTCTGTTGCGTTCCCGACATCTTTCGCAGATTGAGTGCGTGACCTACTGCTGATGGTCAGCGTAGACCTCGGCGTTGATTGTTATACCAGAATTCATGGCTTCGTAGTAGAGGATCCAGCAGCTGAGAATACAACCAAGAGCAACACCATGTTCTCATGTCCATCTTCTTTTGGACCTTTTGTGGGAGCGCTTCCGGATGGAGGCCATGGAAGGCAGTGGCGACGACATGTATGGTTAACGAATAGGACCAGCTTTGCCTAGCTTGTTGAAGGCGTTGCGCGACAGTCCCCTGTCATCGTCTAAGAGTCTTCTTCAGAAGGCGAGTGGTAACATTCGGTTTCGTGCCAGGCCACCGAGCAAAACGGTGTTGTCCACCAGTGATAGGCGCCCAGGACGTGAATTGTTCTCGCATCCAGATGTCGCCCTCCTCAAAGCGCCGGTACTACCTATCCACAGTGGAATAGTTTTAGGAATTCGTAGTAGATAATAGGATGGCCTGGCTGATTAACATCTACAGAACTAAGAGAACTATATCACTGATTGTCCGGGCATGGAATGCTGGGGAATATACTGGCGTACTGACAAATTAAATCTGATTCAACAGATGTCTGTAAAATCTTGAAAACGGAAAAAAGTGTTGCAGCACTTTCTCAGCAACCCAATATACAGTAGCGGGTGAGAAAATCGCAAAACTTTGTTTCATATACATAAATTTCTTTCAAAGAATCGGATAAAAGTTGAGATTTTCAAGTAAGTTGTGGGTATCCATGTTAAGTCGTCAAGTATGAAATATTTGCTTTTATGGGGCGGTCAGTTTGACAGTCGCTATCTTCGAACTTCTATTAGATCAGTTCTCAATTCTCTTTTATTTATGAAGGTTCATTCTCTCTCTTTCAAAGTCACCTCTTCATTTCCTGGCCAGCGCTCAAGTTTTTTTTTTCTCAGAGTGAGTAAGCGTTCATGGCATCATGGCACTCATTTTGGTTGAGCAACTTCTCGCAAGGTTAGACCTGTATATTATTAGGTTGTATGGAAAGTTCTCGCCGTTTTTTGGAACAGTACATCTTCTTGACTTTTCAAAAGCATGAAAGCACATCAAGAAATGTATAAATCACCACCACGTACTGCTACTCTTAGCTAATTTTTGGAAAGCCTTTCGATGCCCTTGGCATAGAACTGTTCTGGCGTTGACTCGGAAAAGTTGTCGAACCAGCGATCCAAGTCGTCTTCATCATCGAACGCTCTAGCTTGCATAGCGATAGAGAGAGGCAGATGAAGGTGGTTATCTTCTGAAGCAAGGCAAGGACTATACGTTGGGTAAGTCATCGCTTTCCAGGCAAAGCCGGGTAGCTTCTGGCGAGTCGCACTTTCAATATGTGGGCGAGCATCTTCTGCCTCTCTCTAACGAAATTGGATCTTGCAGTGATTCGGACTGTTCTCTGCAATTTTTGCGGTCAATCTATCCGGCTGCTGATAGCACAGGTCTACCGTGAGGGCAGTGTCGCCTTGCAGTAGCGCATAGTGGATGGTGCCTTTTGCTGTCACAACAAGCAGTGACCACAACCTTCAGGAAGTGATCATCTGTCTTCGGCTGCGGCTCAGGCTGCTCATCGTTGTCAACTCAATGTCGATGCTGCTCGGTGTTGATATACAGGCACAACCTCTCATTTCCTGTGAAGATGGGCTTCAGCTAGTTTCCAATGCTTCTGTGCGAGGGCAATTCAATAGCCACCTCTGCAGTGCTGGAGATCGCACCCGGCCAGACCATGATCACTCACTGTTATAATTTTTTTTACCTTTGTTGTCGACTCTGGATGTGCATCCCGACCGTCCGGAAACATAGTAGTTGAAGTCGCCAACAGAAAGTGTCCGGACCAATATTGTGATGTGCGTTTGGATGCTGTACCGCCTCCAAATACAGCATTAATGCGACAACCGGATGCGGTGTCCTCATACTTGGTATGAGGACCCCATCCTCGGCCTCGTGCCCCGCCCGTTCCCCCATGCTCACTGAGGGGCGGGGCCAAGTGCTTAGGCACTCTAAGTTCTGTTCGAGCAGTTAACGGTTGCTCTCAATAAACCACTGAACCGCCATCTTTCTGTACTCTTAGTTCAGGGCCTAAAAACCCTGTTTGTTGTCTTCCGGTCGTCCATCCTGTGGACATTTTCGAAAGGGTTCCGACCCACAAACAGTCTTCTCGCGCCCCCACATTTTGGTGCATCGGCCAAACAGCCGAATTTTCCCGCGTCAAAGACTAACTATCTTTGGAGCCTGGAAAGAAGACAGTACTCTAACGGGTACATTTTTTGAACGGTTCAAACCAGAGCCGCGAATCTAATAGATTCATCCCAACAAAAGGGAAAGAATTCCCGGCCCTAAGTTCTGTTCGAGCAGTTAAACGGTTGCTCTCAATAAACCACTGAACCGCCATCTTTCTGTACTCTTAGTTCAGGGCCTAAAAACCCTGTTCGTTGTCTTCCGGCCGTCCACCCTGTGGACATTTTCGAAGGGGTTTCGACCCACAGACAGTCTTCTCGCGCCCCCACATGCGGCTGCTGATTCACCAGATTAGAAGTCAAATACTGAAAGGTGGCAAAACCTTTGCTGTGAAAGTTCCATATTCCTGGACGGGATTGTGCAGGAGTTAGCAGGTGATGGTAGTAGTAAACTTGCACATACCTGACCTCCTTATATATACAAAAGAGAGGTCGCTGCAAGGCAACGTGAGGTTAAGAAAAGCACACATTCGGAAACCGCGAGAACTTTCCCTACAACCTAATACATTCCCTGATTGCACGGGAAATGACCGTTCCCATCCCATCGCATATTATTATCAATCGGACTTCATGTTCTACAGGTAGTGAAGCCAGAACTATCCTGCTTCCACAAAGCGAATAAGAAGTATAAAGGATATTTGGACACTTTTGCGGACATTTCTTTCGAGCCATTAATCTTCGGGATGACAAGAATTTTAGGCTATTTCTGATAGTCTTGAATAACTCAATTCTCCACCCTTGTTGGATTGACGTTATTTCAAGCAATACCGTTTTGTCGGATTTTCCGAGTAGTCGTTATTTCGAATGACAAGGCAAAAGGGATCAGCGAAGAAGGGTGCAAGTTTCGTAGAATTATTGGGACCATGTTCGGAGACCGAGACACTCAAAATCTTGGCTGTGGAAATTGTCGTGGGTGCTGCCTTTGAACGATTCCGGAAATGATAATGAAGTACGTGGGAAGCACGCGTTCGATCAGAGCGATATCGACTGCCCGGAGAATCGCCTGAATCCATGTGGAAGACGGCATACCGATCCCATTGCTTAATTATAGAACAGTCTAAGCTTCGCCGTTGAATAAGCATAGATAAACATTTCCCCTCATTGCCGGTTCTAGAACTCGAGCTATATTATCTGCTATGACCTCCTCCTTTACAGCGACACAGTCGAAATTCCCTAATGTTGTGAATCGTCAAAAATATCGTCGAAATTGTCACGATAAATCTCTAGAGGGATTCAAAGCTCTAAATAGTTCACGACCATGGTCGGTCAGTTTTCTCTTCTGTGCAAACGGCTGAACTATAACCAGATTTTAGGGAATCATGTGAGTATCATCTATATACTGTTGGCAGTTAGCAAAAAAAAACCCTTTGCAAATTTGACATCCTAAAATTGATCATCTGCGATTTCTCGCTTCTCGCTTGCCCTAGTGCTGTGCATAGAGCATTAATGAGCTACTCAATTGTGGGACAATGGTCATACGTAATTTTATTTAAAATGTTTAAAATGTGGTTCACGGATTGTTTAATTTGGCGAAGTTAGGAAAAAAATACGAAAGAAACAAACAATCTTGAAAATGCTTCTATGTCAGTTTATTATTCAGAAGAAGAATAGGAGCGAAGCACATCTGTAAATTCAGTTTAGTGAGCTATCACAGTGAACAATGCTAACAGAACAGACAGCCCGAGAAGCAGCTCTTCCAATTACGAGGTACTACATGATACCACAGAACATGTTTGAGGAAAAAGCTAATAAGGGAGCGATAATACATAGGATGCCGAAGATTCCTGGAATGGGCTATATCTTTATACATAAAGCTGTGGATGCTGGATCTCGAATCCGTTCTCTGTATCAGTTACACTGCATCACGAACAAACATTCTTCAGCAAGATATGTAGCCTAGCATTGTAAACCAACAAAAATAGGATTATGGTACAAAACTAATATGGAATTTCTGATAATCCTCCTCCCTTCCCTAAGTACCGTGCAGCAACGTTCAGCGAAAAACCCCTGGTCACGAGTACAGACATGCTTTTTTTCCGAAATGATGAGAATGTTCGCAACTTCCTTTGCAATGAATTTTGTCAGAAACGTAAAACAGAACGTGTTTTCTTCTTTTGCATCTCAAGCTGTCATACAATATCGAATACTAGCGCCCCTTCGGGACGCTAGAAAGTGGGGTGGGGCAGCCACTTGGGACATGTTCAAAAGCTTCACACTTGCCAAATCTCTAGAAAATTGATGAAGAAGTAGAACTAATTTTTAAATGGGCTCAAACATGAAGTCCTTCTTATGAGTTGAGTATGAGAAGTCCGTTCTCCATCGTGAGGCGTATTCATGCGTATTCCTCACTACCGGGCGAACGCAGACGTGTTCTTCATCGGAGGAATTGTATCCTGCCGTTTCCCACACTATTGGACCAAAGCGAAATCGTATCAGAGTGAGTGTTTTCCACACTACTGAGCCGCAGCGGGCTTTCTTCCATCGGTGGACCCGTATTCTGGCGTCATCTTCACTGTTAGGCCACAATGAACCCATTCACAGTCGGCTGAACCGTATCCTGGTATTCTCCACTTTACTTAGTCACAGCGGACCAATCCTATATTGGCGGACCCGTATTCTGGTGTTATCCACACCATTGAGCCACGGCGTTCTTTTCCTCTATCTGAGCGCCCGCATTCACAGTTAGAGCAGCCGGATGCGTTCCCCAGGGGCGTGCTCGCATTCCGGCATTCTCCACACTGTCGGACCAAAGTGAACCCGTATCCTGCCGTTCTTCACACCATTGGGCTACGACGGGTCCTTCTTCCATCGGTGGACCAGCGTTCTCGCGATTTTCTCATTGTAGGGCCGTGGCGGACCCTTTCTCCATCTGCGGAGCCGTATCCTGGTGTTCTCCACACTATCGAGCAACGGCGGATTCCTCCTCGTGGACCCGTATCCTGGTGTTCATCACACCACTTGGCTACGGCGGACCCGTTCTCTGTCGACGAACCCCTATCCTGGCGTTTATCACACCACTTGGCTACGGCGGACCCGTTCTAGGCTACGGCGGACCCGTTCCCTGTCGACGGACCCGTATCCTGGCGTCCCCCCCCCCACCATTGGGCCACACGGGCCCCTTCTCCATCGGTAGACCCGTATCCTGGCGTCCCCCCACACCACTGGGCCACGGCGGGCCTTTTCTCCATCGGTAGACCCGTATCCTGGCGTCCCCCCACATCATTGGGCCACGGCGGGCCTTTTCTCCTTCGGTGGACCCGTATCCTGGCGTCCCCCACACCACTGGGCCACGGCGGCCTTTTCTCCTTCGGTGGACCCGTATCCTGGCGTCCCCCACACCATTGGGCCACGGCGGGCCTTTTCTCCATCGGTGACCCGTATCCTGGCGTCCCCCCACACCACTGGGCCACGGCGGGCCTTTTCTCCTTCGGTGGACCCGTATCCTGGCGTCCCCCACACCATTGGGCCACGTCGGGCCTTTTCTCCTTCGGTGGACCCGTATCCTGGCGTCCCCCACACCACTGGGCCACGGCGAGCCTTTTCTCCTTCGGTGGACCCGTATCCTGGCGTCCCCCACACCATTGGGCCACGGCGGGCCTTTTCTCCTTCGGTGGACCCGTATCCTGGCGTCCCCCACACCATTGGGCCACGGCGGGCCTTTTCTCCTTCGGTGGACCCGTATCCTGGCGTCCCCCACACCACTAGGCCACGGCGGGCCTTTTCTCCTTCGGTGGACTCGTATCCTGGCGTCCCCCACACCATTGGGCCTCGCGGGCCCTTTCTCCATCGGTAGACCCGTATCCTGGCGTCCCCCACACCACTGGGCCACGGCGGGCCTTTTCTCCTTCGGTGGACCCGTATCTGGCGTCCCCCAACCACTGGGCACGGCGGGCCCTTTCTCATCGGTGGACCCGTATCCTGGCGTCCCCCACACCATTGGGCCACGTGGGCCTTTCTCCATCGGTGGACCCGTATCCGGTGTCCCCCACACCATTGGGCCACGCGGGCCTTTTCTCCATTGGTGGACCCGTATCCTGGCGTCCCCCACACCACTGGGCCACGGCGGGCCTTTTCTCCTCGGTGGACCCGTATCCTGGCGTCCCCCACACCACTGGGCCACGGCCCTTTCTCCATCGGTGACCCGTATCCTGGCGTCCCCCCACACCACTGGGCCACGGCGGGCCTTTTCTCCTTCGGTGGACCCGTATCGGCGTCCCCCAACCACTGGGCCACGGCGGGCCATTTCTCCATCGCTGGACCCGTATCCGTATATTGTTGGTTGGTTACACAATGTCATGCCTTGATATATTGAGACTTCAACTCTGTGGAAACTCCCTCGCAACGATCTTATGTCGTGACCACACAACAGCTGCAAGAACTCAGCAGGGGATGGGGCAATCGCACCCCCCCCCCCACGAGGCGACCGCGTAGGTGCACCCTCCACCAATCTCTCGCGAAGCTGGAGCTCTCAAATAACCCGTCCATTCCTTCATTGGAGATGCTTGCAACGTCGCAGCAGTGGAAGGGTGGTTTTCCTGCTGCGTACATTGTGCAGCCTGAAAGCTCGTAAACACTCCCTCACTCCTATGCGGCGAGACCGCTAGCGAAGGTGATGAAATCACCATCCCGTGCATGCGGGAGAGCCAGCAGTGACGTAATTTCGGGTCCCGAAGCGAACGTGTCTGCGTCCATGGAAATCGGCCATTTCGCCACACAGTCTGCGGCTCAAGATTGCGGTGTCTATGAGTGCCGCCGCGTATCTCTACCCGCTCTAGCCCCCTTACGGCGCTTTGTTTAATAGATAAGCTTCAAATATTCAAGTATATTTAAATGGTACCATCGGTCAGATATTCGAATTCGAAAATATTTGAATAAGCAATCTTCTTCGAATATTCGACAATCCGAGTAGTTATATGAATTTTTTGAATATTTGTTCGAATGCAAATATTCGGTTACAACTATAGTACGAATAGAGGGCGGATGTGCGGCACGGCGTGGAGTACTATAAGACAGAAGATGATGTCGAAACTAAACCATTTCTACGCTCTGAAATGGTAGATAGAAATTCTTGTGGGCTATCAGTGAAAAGAAAAACTTACAAAGTAAATAGAGATTCATGTAGGCTACCAGCGAAAAGAAAAACTCACAAAAAGTAGAAATTCCTTCTTGTCGAGGCACGAAACGCGCCCAGTCCCTCAAGAGAGAAATAGATGTTATCTGAAAAAAAAAGGGAAAAAACTCTAAAGGAAGAATGAAAAGAGACGTGAACACAATGAATAGAGAAAGAGATAAAAGAAGAACCGAAATTTACAAAACAATCTATATGTATTTCTATAATTTGAACCTGTGGTGGTATACGTTTTCTGCGTAGAACAATCCTGTTCATGATGTGGACGCGAAGAAGAGAACGAAAGATTGATTTCATAGAAAAGGGGGAGGGAAGTCCACCCCGCCCATAAGGCATTCCAGTGGGTTTATATATAGAGTTCATTGTTGGTGTCTCTGCCATAACAGTACTAAATGGCTGGGCGAAAGGTTCGTGCGGTTACTCAGAGGCACTGGATGTTTTTTTTTGCGAAGTGAATTAGTTGAACTGAAATGTTGCTGAGATTAACATTATTAGTGGTATTTCTTCACATCTAGAGCAAAACCCAGCGGATAGACGTCTCGTTGCTAAAGCTGTATTAAGAGAAGGATCTTTCTCCAGGCTAAAATTAACCTCTCTGAGGCATGAATACATTTCTTCACCGTCCTTTCAGAAGTATTTGCTTTTCTCTGGATGTCGTTGATATCTGTTGCCTGCTGAGCTGCATACGCTCCACGATAGAAGTGAAACAGTAGGGTGTTGTCGGAGTTTGCCATCCTAGTTGAACTGGTGCTTCGCACCTTAGGCGGTAGAAAATGAAGTGTGGCGAGAATTGAGGAAATCGGTTAGAATTTTTGCAAAGAGTAAACCAGCTAAAAAATAGTTACTGATACGCAGTCGAACAAGGTTTGATTCCAGGTAAAATATCAAGGGCAAAAAAGCCAAAAGAGCTTACTGCCCAACCCAATATTTTTCGGTCAAAATTTAGAGTTGCCTAGAATAGCGATGATAAACAGAATAAACAGAATGGAAAAATGAAATCTGATAACATTAACAGATACAAGACGTCATCGTTATGGATTGTTAACACATTTTCTGTAAGATTCATGATCACGACAATTAAATAATTACCTATGTGCCGACGTTCAAAAAGCAATGATTGTTTAAGTATTACCACTTAGGAAACACAGAGCTAAATCGACGATTCTCCCATTCTGTAACTTGCTAGTGGCTTCAACACATACGTAAATTCTCAATGCGCCATATTTTTTCCCGGGCGAACAAGTGTGCCCATGCTTTCGGAGCAATACTCCGTATAACATGTAGGACTGAACGACATATAAACTAGTTGCGATTGGCCGCTGAATTTTCCTTGGTTCACTTTCGTGTGCATTTTTGAGTGGAATACGTAAATCCGAACGAAGTCTGAGTTACCTCAAAGCTTTATCAAATACCAAGAAAAAAAGAAGAGCTCATAATAATGACCATGCATTAAAAGGTAGGTTGGGCTTTTTGAGCTTGTTCGGAAGTCGACCATCGTCAATGGGCAATAAAAAACAGAACGAACGAGCAATTACAATAAGATTGAACCAACGTTAAAACAAGATCGTACGGATACCGATAACCATCAGTGTTTAGAGCTTCGGTAATTTCGGAGGGACAGCATCCTCAACTGCTCGTTATGATTGAACCTTTTCCGCACCATATCCAACTCTGAAGAACGGGGAGAAGAATTCTGCAAAAGTCAGTTTTATTTAAAATAATGCAGTTCATTTAGTTACATTTGATTCATTTTCATTGCTTTCCTTGTTAGTTTCTTTCTCCTCGTTTACATTTCCTGTTGTTTGTGGTTTAGTCTAGTTCGCTCCGGTTAGACGCAAGGACCCATGTACGATTTCCCCGTTCTGTAAAAGTTGATTTTAATATTTATTATAATAATAGGTCGTTCGTAACACAAATTACCTCAATACTTTCCCGTTCCCTAGTTGAAAATAATTCCTCTAATGGCAAACCATACCATGCATCCAAGTTAATACCAAAATGGTAAGTGGGAATGGAGGGGAGTAATGACTTTAAATAAACAAAATTAGTACTTATTCTAATTCATGAAGTACTCAAGTTAGGTGACACTTTCCTCAGTAATGAAATGCCGCCAAAAGTCGTAAGAGACCTTTGCCTTAGAAGAGCTCCTTCCTATTACTTTTCTACCACTTACGCCATTAAAATTTAAAACATACACATATGGCTGTCATGTTTCCCGTCTGACCCGCGGGGGTGGGAAAGCTAAGGGCCACCAGTTTTTCCTTCGGATATCTTAAATGAAATATTTAAAATACAGTTTAATTCATTGAACTTAAACATACTTTATTATATCAACCGCAAATTCATGTAAAATTCGGTTGAAGTTTTTCTTCCTAGGATTTGGAAGATCGGTTACTCTAACCCACTCCAGTAGGACCTTTTTGTTAACCGATTCTTGAAAGGCCGATTTACGTTCGTTAGCTGATCCAGAGCCATTACTTGAAGGCATCTTAAAATAATCAATCATATGCCAAGTAAGTTTATTTATGTAGAAGCCAGCAAGTACTTGGATTTTAGGAGAAGGCTTAAAGGCGGAGGTCCACCTCATTTCGTATCTGAGGTGATGGCATATTCGGAACCATCTCGACACGCTGATTCCAACGGTGTAAGTGAAATGTCGCAAAGTTCTCAAAAACCAGTTCTTGGACGTCAAAATCAATTTTTGCGCGGACGAGCTTTCCCCGTGAAAAGTGCGCAGCCGTTGCGCGCCTTTGATAATAGTGCACTTTTTGATTTAAAATACGCCGACAAGTGTGACTCGGTTTCCAGGAGCTACTTTATCAGTGAGATATCTGAAACGACAAAAGGTCAGGTAACGAAATATCGGATAACGAAGATCAATGCTTATCTTTTGTTATTCGACCGGATCGGACGAAGATGCACTATAAATGTAGCTAATGGAAAAATATTTGCCACCTCCTTTACAAACGCAGCTAGAGGCGTGGCTGTAGACCATATATTGAGGAAACAAATAGTACAATCTATCATTCATAGCTGAAGCTAAAAATCATAAAAGTTCCTACGATGGAATTCGGAGATAATTAGAAGCCGTTTTGCAAATCAGCACAGGTGAGAAAGGTAAAAGTGATTAAACGGAGAAATAATGGGAGAACATTGGGGATTGTTGCTGCTCCAGAAATGTTCCCCAGAAGAGGAGCCTAAGGCTGTTTGTAGCATCCAGTCCGCGCCACATCTTTTGGAGCCGATCGATCGATTGGTCAGGTTTTGACGCGTTGTAAAAGTGTGCAGCACTGGCTCCAGCAAGGAGCGTGGCTGACAGGAAGCCTCGTCCGCTTGGAGCGATCCACCTCCGGGATCCAAATTTACCCTCATTTCTCATCTGGTATACATTTTGGGAATCAGCAAGACGAGTAGGTCATGGATATGTCGATATCTCTAACATGCCGAACGAGGTGGACCTCTGCCTTTAAGTGTAGAATTAAATCAAACTTAGCAAAGATTAAAACAGGCAATAGCTACACTGAGACTGATGCTCAGGTAAAAGTTCACCTAAAAATAGTCTTTCAATTCATTACGGATTACGGTAGATTGTGGTGAAGTGAATCCTAGAACAGATACTCAGGCAATTAACTCTGTCTGGGACCACATTCAAAAAACTTCAAAATTATCAATTAACTGATCACTCATTCTTAATATAAATTTATCTGTTTTTCTTTCTCAGATCTGAACCTCAATAAGTACACCTCGCGTCAAGAGGTCACAATAATCCACACACCGCTATGCAATGCGAGTCAGCAGATGGAACACCCCACAGATGAAAGCCATCAGATGAGAAGCTCTCTCATCGATCACCATCAATAAGCAATAAAGATCAAAACTAACGAGCAAGAAAATACAAATGCCACGAACGGGACGAACGTGTACGTGGGTTATACCTCAAAACTTCATCAAACACCAAGAAAAAATGAACAGAGCTCTTAATAAATGACCATGCACTAAAATGGAAATTGGATTTTTAGGCTTGTCCTTCATTCCAGCAACGAGCCACCCATCAAGGAACAGACCGCGCATGAAGAGGTCATAGCCCTCGCTTGTCGCGCGCGCCTGTTTGAGGTCTCCGCAAAAAGCGAGCCCTGCTTCGCTTCGCTTCTGAGATGTGAACCTCAATAAGCACACCTCGCGTCAAGAGGTCACAATAATCCACACACCACTATGCAATGCGACTAAACAGATGGAACACCCTGCAGATGAAAGCCATCAGATGAGCTCTCTCGTCAATCATCATCAGTGAGCAACAAGAATCAAAACGAAAGAACGAAAAAACAGGTACGACACGAACGGGGCCTCAGACATTTTTTGAGCCAAATGAAAGAAAAAACTTCGCGCAAGCACTTCAGGCACACGTCACTGCGGTCCTAACACGAACACGCTGCTGCGCTTCCTGAAAGACAAAAAAAAAACGAGCCTTTCAACCCCTTACCAGGCTTTTATATATAATGACCAGAAGGCATGCCCGGTTCCGGTGTTTTACTGCCTCGGCTATTGCACACATGATGAGGGAATTTGATAAATCCATTCAAGATGCTCGCCACTTTAGTGAGCAGCACGTTGATAAACCCAAATTGTCTTTTTTGACCAACATTTTGGCGAAATTGAAAAAAAAGTTATTTGGATAACAACTTCATGGAAAATGCATGCTATATTTGTGTTCAGCTTCTTTAAGAACGCCAGCAAATGCGCTCCTACCCGTCATTATGAAGAAGCGAAAAATTCAATAAATCGACTTGAAATTCGATAAAACCAATAACTAAATGTTTCCATGCATAGTGGTTGGTATATTTGTGTTCAGCGCATTCAAAAACCACAATGGGCATGTCATCACCGACACCTGCGCAAAACTTGCGGAAAATCGGTAAAATCAATAAATCGATACCGCCATCTGGTTGTTATATTCGTGTTGAGGTCCTCTAGTAGGCATGCCCTCACCGACTCTGGGACGAAAATAGTGAAAAATCGATGAAATCAACATAATCGATAAGCCAATCAATGTTCTCAAGTGGAAAGTAGCTTTAACTTCCTCCCGCTCCTGAAAAACCTTCATGCAAAATTTGGTCCCAATCGGTTCATCCTCAACGATTTCTGTTCGGAACATACACACACAAACAAACATTCACTTCCATATGTACAGACTAGCTGCCGTACCCGGCTTCGCTCGGGTGTTTCACTACATTGGCTACATCATACTGCAGAGGCCAATTACTATCATCAACAAATTAATTAAAATCTCCATAATTTTGGTGACTAGCATGTTAGCGAAGCCCAGGTGACCCTTTCCCATCGACTTGTGGGCGAAAAGTTAGCAAAGCTATTTCGGTGACATGTATTCGATGTATTCGTACAGTGTAATTGTCATATTCATACTCATCGTATCGAGGAACCCCACTCAGACAAAAGTGCCGTGCGAGCGGGCCCCGGTAGAGCGGGTCGCAGCCATATCGCGGCCCGCTCGCTTGGTTGTCGCAGCCCGCTCGCACGGTTGTCGTGGCCCGCTCGCACGGAAAATCCTCGTGCGAGCGGGCCGCGACAACATAGGTTGGTCCGAAATACCGTGCGAGCGGCCCACAATAACCGTGTGGGCGGGTTGCGACAACCGTGCGAGCGGGACGCGACATGGCCACCACCCGCTCTACCGGGGCCCGCTCGCAGCCATGTCGCGTCCCGCTCAATCGGACTTTTGTCTGAGCAGGAGAGATGTTTTCATAGCTCCACTGGGCGGAAGAGCCAAAAATCAACAAAATCGATAAACCGATATTTCATGCAAAATGTTCGTTTTGACTCCGTACCCTCCGTCAAAAACTCTGTTTTGCTCGCTTCTTCGGTAGGAGAAGGCTTCATTCCTGCTAGGCTTCGTACAATAACGCTACATATACCAAAATACACTTGCAACCAAACTTGAAGCAATATAGCGTAAATAGATGTACTGAGACAAACTTCGAAATACATAGGATATCATATGAAACAGACGAATCTTCATAAGAATCAGGTAGCCTGTGACAGCCCTTACGACCGTCGTTCGAGAGAATATGCCAGAAGTAAAGCTGAATACCGAAACTAAAGGTACAATCTTGTAACTATTGCAACCGTAATAGCACCGGAGTATCGATTAGAGGTATGGTCAAGAGTAAACATGACACGAGTAGAAGTCAGATAAAGTGGTTCAAATAGACCGGAATTGGATGTAAGAGTGCCATCTGTAGGAAAACTGACGAGAAGCGTGCAATGTCGGCACCTGTGACCTTCTTCGAAAGCATCCACGTACGGATGAGGAAGCAGGCTAAGCCGACCCAAAGGGAGATGAGGCCAAAGTGAACATGGCTGCCGACGTCTCCGCGTCCCGTCTGAGTCCCATCCAAGCAAGTATCAACGACAGCGAATGCTAAAATGTGTGGTAATACAGGCTACGTATAATGAGGAAAAATTAAAGGTGTTGGTTCAATGTAATGCATTAAAGCGGATGTAGATTTCCATCTACCGACTCTCTTTATTTCTTCCTGGGTGACCCCCCTTCTAATCGCAGCCGTTGCCGCTCCACCCCTGAACGAATGAGGGGTGAGACCTCTGTTACCTATACCCGCGCTTCGGAGGACTACATTTATCTTTTTGCGTAAGAGATCCGTGGTGGGAGGATGTTTTGATTCCGGAGCAAAGATGAAGCTTTCCTCTCCAATGCCGTTCAGGTGTTCTTGGAACCGGGTCCACAGCGTCCCGTTTCGTCCAGCAATTTTGACCGCTACTGTGTTCCCCTTCTTCTGTTGGTCCGTCTTCGACCGCGCTATATGGATCCACCAGATTCCGTCGCCCTTATAGACCAAATGCTTCTTGCGCAGACCAGCTGCTTCCCCGATCCTGAGGAAGGCCAAGAACATTAGTAGAACGATGGCTGCATCTACTGTAGCTGAGAGATTCTGCTCACTTAACGCCCAATTAACGATGGCTTCGACGTCAGACTGTAGGGCATTCTTTCTGTGGACTGTTGGAGGCGTTGATCTCTTCGCAGATTCGACTAGCAACTTCTGCAGCTCTGTTTCTCCTTCGCTCAACCTGCCATAGTAGAAATTCAGGGCTGCCGCGGCCACAGGAATTGCTTTCACCTGCCCCTTCTCGATTAAATGCGCTATAAAAAGATTTCTGAACTTTCCTAAATTCTCCTGCGCGTTGTGGAACTTGTCAGCGAAGTCCGCGAATCTTCTTCTCATTGCCGCGTATGCTTTGATCGTGCCTTGTGCCAGAGCCGTGTTCGCCGATTTGCCAATGACTTGCGCGAGGTCCTCCCTACCCTCCTGCCTCGCCGTTCTGATTGCCTCCGTCCATGCCTCCCATTTTGGACCTAAACAAACTCATAGGAGACCGAATATGGGCGGGAGGGAGGAGCCGCACGCCGAGCAGGAATCGCCGGAATGACTAGATACCCCCTCACTCGCACGCGCCGCGCTATCGAGCGGCGCGTGCCATGTAGCATGCCTGCACATCTAACTCAAACCGCCTCGTTGGCGCGAAACCGAGTTCGCTAAGCAAAACACCGATATTCAGCGTATTGAGGAACCCCAGAAGACGCGTCTTTAAAAGTCCCCGAGCGAAAATGGAAAAAATCGATAAAAACAGTAAATTAATATTTCAAGCAAAATGGTTGCCATACTCGTATTCAGCGTATTGAGGAACGCCAAAAGACATGTCCCCGCCAACCTTTTGCAAAAATAACGAAAAATCAATAAAATCGATATAATCGATAGACCAATTGATAGTCTCGAATGAAAAGTAACCTGTTACCTCCGCCGACCCCCAAAGAACCTACATACAAAATTTGGTCCCGATCGGTTTATCCCCCGCGATTTCTATTCAGGACATACATACAAACACACACAAGCAAACAAACTTTCACTTCTATATATACAGATTACAGAGACTATCGCCGAGAGAAATTCATGCAAACTTTATAACGCGGGTTTCGGAAGCATTCGGAAACAATTTAGAAGTATGTAATCACAAAGCGAGAGACAGCAGAACAATCAAGAATAGACATACAGATTTCAGGATGCTAAGTTTCAGACAAAAAAAAACTCAGAAAATTTTTCAAAGCTTATTCTGAAATTATGTGAAACTGTGTCAGCTAATAGTACAGAGAAGGACGTGTCTGTCGTTGGTTCCTTCGAGCCTTCTTCAACGGGTACTTTGGGTTTGAGAAGTCCATCGTTGATGAATTAAAGTCTTGCTTTCAGCTCGAATTTTGAAGATGATGCTGATCAAGAAACAAAACAAGTCGTATCGATGAAAGGTGAATCGAAAAGTAGTATAAGCACGTTTAAGGGGCCTTTCGGTGTGCAGAGAGCTACTTGGGTTCGTGAGAGGCACACGACATTCGCAGTTGTTCCAAAATTGCAGCCCTGCAAGCAAGAGTTAGTTCAGCACCAGCTGTGCAGCTGTAGCAGCCAACGAAGTCGCTCATTTGAATTTCGCAAGTGCTGTTGTGGATGCAAGTTACTATATTAATGTTTTCGGCAGTAATTTGTTGCTGTAATGCAGAGCCAATGTTGGTTTGGGATAAACAGCATTATTGTGCGAAGATATCATAAGCGTTACACTGTTCGACCTCCATGAGTGCAGGTCCTTTGTGAAGTGAATTCACGATTGATATTTTGTTGTCGGAGCCCATGGACGTTAAGGAGAGCACAGGTAGATGTGCAATGAATGATAGTTCCAGTGAGGCTGAGGCAGAGGTTGTTCCATTCTGATATGTGGTCACGTCTAATCTTTTAAGGAATACCTCGTCCAATGCTGTTTCATTCAAGTCGTAACTGCCATTGCAGAATTGCTGCACGAACGAGAACATGCGAATGTACAGAATCAGGAACTGACGACCTTGTGGGTCGCTTGTTGGCTGTTGTGCCAATTTGGTGTACAAAATGTGTCTCATTCGTCGTGATAGTTCCTCAGGATAGAGTATTTAATGGCGATGGAGTAGCTTTCGGCTCTCATTCGAAGTCCATTGAAGAGCACGTTCTCGCAAGCATTATTTCAGTAGAGAGAATTTTGTCGCATTGTCAAGTTGAGGTTTGTGGCAAGCAAGTGTGGTGAGTGAAGCAGAGAACTCGGAGTAGTCGAGGAGGTTACTCTGATGTTCAATGGCGACCTATTTGGCGAGAGAATGTGTTTGGCAAGACATTTTACGAGTTGAAATCTTGCTTGGCAAGACATTTTCCGGGAGAATGGGTCTAGAGTCTGTTTGGCAAGACAAAGTGCGAGGGAATATGTTGATGGCTCATTTTCCGGGTGTCTGGCAAGAGAAAGTGGGAGAGAATATGTTGACGACTCATTTTCCGGGTGTTTGGCAAGAGAAAGTGGGAGAGAATATGTTGACGACCAATTTTCCGGTTGTTTGGCAAGACAAGTGGCAAGAGAATATGTTGACGACCCATTTTCCGAGTGTTTGGCAAGACAAATGACAACTCTGAAGTTCAACGGCGACATATTTGGCGAGAGAATGTGTTTGGCAAGGCATTTTACGGGCTAAAATCTTGCTTGGCAAGACATTTTCCGGGAGAATGGGTCTAGAGTCTGTTTGGCAAGACGAAGTGCGAGGGAATATGTTGACGACTCATTTTCCGTGTGCCTGGCAAGACAAATGGCAAGAGAATATGTTGACGACCTATTTTTCGGGGGCTTGGCAAGACAAAAGGCAAGAGAATATGTTGACGACCTATTTTTCGGGTGCTTGGCAAGACAAATGGCAAGAGAATATGTTGACGACCCATTTTCCGGGTGTCTGGCAAGACAAAAGGCAAGAGGTGAAGTGTGAACACCATGGAATATTAGTATTCATCAAAAAGCTATGTGCCAGTGTTAGGTGATGTTTCGTTGACATAATCTTGCTTGATTAAAAACATTAAGGTAGAGATGTGAATAAACGAGAGAAAAACTTTGTGCGTCAATAGCAAAGGGCCAGCAAGTGAATATTCATAACTATGCACTATATCCAATATCCATAACTATGCGCTAATACTTGCTCAATTTCTTCTAAACTGCCTTCTATTGCACGCAAATATGGCTGAGATCGCGCCACGTGTGCAGCTGATACGGCATCGATTAGGGTTTTCCGGTAACGGTGATCCGTGCCGCACCTCGGCGGCCACACCCATCTCAAGCTTTATTTCTAGTGCGTCGGAGTCCGATTCGCATCGGATTTGGGCTGCGATGGTCGGACACGAGATCGGAACGTGGCTTTGTCCATGGTCCGCAAGCACACGTTTTCGCATCAGATGTTCCCATCCATAAATTTCGCATGTTTTCATTGCAAATCAATCGGTTTTTATCGATTTCTGGCGTTTTTTCGAAGTTTTCCTTTCTCTTACACGCAGTAAGGATCAAGATAATGATTGTCTCACCATAAATTACGTGATTGAAACTTGAAAACAAAAGATAATCCCGAAACAGAGCTGTGTAGTTTATCTCCTTCTTTTGATATTTGTTTTATGCAAAGCTATTTATGATCACACTAATTACAAAACTTGGCAAATCACCTACACAACTTATACTCTCATGAAGAGAGAAAAACAAAAGAAAATAAGGAAACTGGGGCGAAAACAGCTGAGAAATGCCGCTCCACGAGGTTGGTTCGATTGATGCATCGGAGTCCAATGCCGCGTGGGAGGCACTAGTGGCTCCGATGCGAGGTCGGACTCCGCCGCCGATTCGGAGGCAAATCGTTCCGATGGAGTAAAAACAAGCGTCGTCGTCGGATTCCGTCGAGGACCGATACATACCTTTTGTTATCCGACGGGATCGGACTCCGACACACTATAAATGAAGCTCCAGGCAATAGATCTCGTACACATGCGCATTTCTTTGCAATATACAACATAGTGTTTCTCGCCAACGTTGTCTTTTTGGATGGTCTTTCTTCTACTGTAGGCACGAGAGTTGCCTCCAGAGGAGAATTTCATGGAAAAATCGACGTTTTTTTATCGCTAGTGCTGTCTTTAAAGAGCCCACTTAGGTGAGCAGTAAGAGGTCCACGCCAAGTATGTGAAGGGTCTACTTATAGATAGGCCTATACAACACACCAGTCTGGCCGTCCGGCTAATGCCAGACTTCCAGGCTTGTACGTAAAGCCATTGATCTCATCGATCGAGCACGTCTAGACGTGTTGGCCAGCACTGCAGACGTGGCGGACAGCCAGCACAGTCAGGGTGGTATGGTTGGAGCTCCAGTTGACGCAAGAACCTTGGATCTGCCTGCACTTTCATCGGTGTCCTTTTGCCCTGCTGCCGGTCTCAGCGAGGGTTGCGCGAATACATATCCTTCGATGCATCGGAAGATGTCAGTTCCAACACTGCGCGCTCCTAACCGTTGCAACCTTTCCAACCTTCTAAAATTTGACGGAACTTATGGCTACTCGTCCCATCTGTCTTCGTTCACCCACCCGAGAGCACCTCCTGCCCAGCTCAGTCGTAGCCCAAGCCCTGTCCAGCTCAATGGTAGCCCATGTCCGGTTAACGGAGTCCTAGCCACAGTGGATGTTAAGGAGGGCGTGACAACCAAGCAGGCCTCGCACCCTTTGCATCTACTCCTTCGACGTGGAAGAGGACTTCCGCGCTTCTCGCGCTTTAGGTTGTGGAAAGGCTGGGAATACAAGAACGTACTCAATTGAGAGATCATATAAGTTGACGGGTGACGTCCACGACTTCGATTTTCGCTCCTCCGGAGATGCCAACCCGGAAGAACGGTTAGAACTGGCACAGAGCGGTGAATGGCAATTGGGAAGATTTGCATGAAAATAATATAGCAGCGGAGCTGAAAACGAACAAGTCTGCTTGCTCACCGAACCAAAGAACCAGTTTCCGAGCACCATTCCGGTCAAGGCAATTGCTGCAGGCCATAGAAGATCTAGCAAAAGTTCGCTTGTTTCGGGACGGTGCGTTCACTAACTTGGATGTGGAAAAACGTCGAGAATACGCCGCGAATGTCGAAGGCGCTCTCAGAGCACGATGCCAACACCCGCAACATCCCATTCCTTATGCGCTATCCACATGGTTCCCTGCCAGCATGGAAAACTACGACGTTTCTCACTTCCCCGGAAGAGGAAAGGTAGCCGAATTCTTTGGATTCGACATACAACGCCTCGAAGTTGAGGTCAAACAGGTACACGGCGACTTCTCGAAACCGCGCCGAGCGGAAGTGCGCGAGCTCCTACGGCCAGCAGATCACTCCCCCTCCTATTATGTCCCTAAGCCGAAACATTCGAACGTATTCGATCTACTGGAGAAAAATGGGGCATCCCGAATCTGTCTGTCCTCATATTCAGATTTATTTTGTGACAGACATCTCCACGCATGTTTCTCACGCGCGGAAAGCATTTGTCCTGCTTCGTCGAAAGCGTTAGTATCGCAAGGACAATGTCGTCAGCGAAGCGAAAGTGATATTGTCGCCGGTCATAATCTTTTACTCCAAAGTCCCCATTCTAGCCTCACATTATCAAAGATGGCACTGAATGATTTTGTATATGCTGTGTTTTGTACATGTAGACGTGTGACCGACTTTTTAAATGAAATGCATACATGAAGGCGTTTGTTTGCAAAAAAAAAAACTGTGGGATTTTCCCTACTTGATTATCTGTTTACAAACCATCTCTATAATGAAATGTTTATTCTAATGAGATCACGCAGTGATCCTTCTTCAAAGTTCATAAATACATGATTAGTAGTGAGCAATTACCAGTTTTTCAAGGACTCAGTAAAAAAGTAAACAGCGATTTCATATTGCAGAACAGATGTACACTGCTGACACTGAGAAATGGCACAACAACAGTGCAACTCATTCAAAAAGCACGTCAATATATTCTTGCAATCACAAAGCAGAGACCCATGGCTGTGAGGGCAGGAAGATCGGGCGTTTCGTGGAGATTCATATCATCGTCGTGTGGCGCACGATCAGAGGTCTTGCTTGATTGGAAAACCGGGAGCTGGAAGAAATGCCAGCATGTTCACCAGCTGCACAGCGCGAGTTCTGCAATGGGTGTGTATTCTCATCGTACAAATGGTTTCCAAAAACATTGGTTCAGTTGACTCCACTCTAACTCAGTTGCCCAGTAAGCTAATGTCATGTTAGAGTCATATTTAGTAATCTTTTCTACCTTCTTCAGAAAAAAATTCGTTCCGAAAACACAGTGAAAGTTCCCAAAACTCCATGAAACCTGATTTCCAGGGTTTCTTGGATACGGCTGAACACAAGGAGGACGAGTTTACTATGGAAGCATCTGGTGTATAATCAACCGAGGTGCATCAAAAAAGAATTGAACACGTTTCAAACGACAAAAACTAGGCCACAATGTCTCAAACTTTGTACTCTACTGTAAAAAGACATGAAAAACATTTTGCATCGATACTTCACAACAAATGCCACCTCCTTTGATCAGTTAGTTTCCCATCTCTTGCGAAGAACACCGCCAATAGAACAACCCTGCCTGCTTGAAAAATTTGTTGTCAGTGTTCTGGAAACCTTTGAGCGTCTTCGGTCCCGCACATGAGCACCTTTATTCTTGATGAATTCGAGGGATTCTTCCCACTGGAACTTTCCCTCACCTTTGTTAGCATTCAGAATGTGCATTCTTTCCGAAAGTATGGATTGGTGTCACCTAGCCGCTGCAGGGTATCCAAGAAAGCAGGAGTTGGGAGCTTGGATCATGCCAAAATTCATAAATTTTCAACTTTAAAGTAAGGACTTCCGCAAGTCTCTATTTTGCATTGATCGACCAGGACCTCAACAGGATTTGGGATGGTGTTTGCCAAGTGTCCAGAGTCATTGTGGAAGTCAAGGATCGACCTGAGATATGCATTTAACATGCATTCAAAACAATGGTTGCAGTCTGCAAGGTTTTAGATACGAGACGAAAAATGGTATTTCATTGCTTCCTCACTTCGAGCAGCAATGTTTAAAATACATTGAGGCAATCTCAAACGTTTTCTGATCCATCCTGCATGGTCCGATTTGTCCTCCAAATTATCTACGCTGAAAGACAATAGTTAATGCACGGCAGATGAAGGAAATCCGTGACGCAACACTACTGCGTTACGGCGAATTTATAAAGCTACCAGTGTTTACGTTGCAAGTTCTGCTACTCCTTGGATCCATACTGTACAGGAATTTTTGTGACGAAACAGTAAATACTCTATCGGGAGACGCTCGAGAATCACGGCACCGAGAAGTTCTGCCGCGCTGCACCAGTGTGCGTCGTGGCGCTCCCTCATTTGCAGTGCAATAACAATTGTCTTCCATCGTGCATACTTTTCTATGACCCTAACTTACTGGCAACAAGTAGATTTTGAATGAGTCAATAGAACCACACATGTCCAACAACATGCACAGAAGCTGGTTAAACAACTAAGGGAGAGTTGCAGGGTTAACCGAACATTCAATTCACGACACTTTCTAGACACAAGCGGGTAAAGTTTGCAAGTTGCGTCAAAGCAAGCAGGTAAAACCAAAAACTCAACAAAGAAAATTACTGATAAGTGATGAAACATAACGGTGCAAATAACAAATCCCTAGTTTTCTCGCAGTGCTCTTGACGCAGTCGAGCCATCTCTTGGAAACCTTTGGCTTCCTAGATTTGCTCTTATCGCACGTCAAGTTTCCCTCTATTGAACACATGATGAGAGTTTCGGCCTGTTAGTTTGGAAGGATTTATGAGTCAAGATGCAGGTAGGATGTGAAATCCCCGTAAGCTCATAATTCCTGTAAAAAACTGGAGAATTGAACGCAAAGATCGCCTCCTCGTCTGAGCCCTCTCGCAGTTGATCCCGCTTTATCCGAAAAGCTGTTTTGAAATGATGTGTTGAACTGCGTCTGCGACAATTACTGTGATGTTTTTCGTAAACTAGCTGTGTACTACAGCAGCAGACAACAGGAAGGAAGTGTCTGATCGAAGCCTTTCACACTGCATACTTATTATTACAGAGCAGTAGTCTATGTTCGCTCTCCTGCATTGCAAAAGCAACCGCGGTACTGATAAACAGAAGTAACGTGGCACAGCATTCTTAAAACTAAACCCAGAACGTTGAAGAACTATGAAGTTTAAGAAACATGAGTGATTTAACCCCTCCCCCTCCACTCCGATAACCTCCAGAAGAGCCGGGCTTTTACCTTTCTCGGTACCGTATGGCTTATCCTTATGTCCACATACTCACGAAGGCCTCTTAAGGGGCAATCCTATAACAATTATGGGAAAATGAGGTCGTTAAAATAAATATGTACATATCAAAATTTCATGAAAACTATTGAAAAGAAAAAGGCAAAGCTTGTGTACGATGGAGACAGGCAGAAGATGCTGTTTGATCCTGGCAAAGTTGTCTAATAAAATTCTCTCCTGGTGGGTCATTCAGATTCTTACCCTCTTCCCCACCCACCCATCAATTTAATATATTTTCACGAACCCTCAACGGGCAGGGATCCGAACAATAATCTTCAAAGGAGTCAACAACACTTTTCTTTTCCCATTTCGTCGCTATCAGCATGGAGCTTTGGTGGACTGTCTGTCTCCATTTAACACATTCCCGGATTTTGACCTGCACTAAGCAGAGTCTCACTTCAGAATCGTTTGTGTTCGACAGCATGAGCATGAATCGATTTTAAGACTTCACTTCAGAATAATCTACAGGCGATTACTGTCACAATAATATAAATATTTAATTGCAGAAGTGTAATGAATCCTCATTTTGAACCCATTCTTTTTGGGATTGGCGACTGCAACAGTCACCACAAGGAGTTGCGGAGTTGCGGCATGCCATAGCGGCGCGGGTCGATCGATGGCTATCTCCTAACACGTTGGGAATGCAACTTCTTGTGGTAGTTGTCACAACGAACACCTTGAACTCTCCAAACAGAAGAGGCTCGGAAAAATTTTTTCAGCACTCTTGTTGGGATATATGTAATCATACTATCACGATCATTGTCGCCTGAGGATTTTCTGACATTAAAATTCAAAATCGATTCTGAGGTCAGACACTGCGTTCAGTAGTAGAGCGAATCCTCTTTGAAATACGTTGTCACTGCTTGGAAACTGGTAATAGTATTTATCCCAGCACTGTTGCAGAGCTGTAGTCTCTTCCCTCCATAACAGGGTAGATTAGAAGAAAGGCCCGTTTTGAGTCAAGCGTTCATAAAACCACTGGGAAGACTTAGTGTCCAATCATTGCGGGAGAAAAATGTCCCCCTGTTCTATGTGAAATATTGCCTCGTGTTTCAAGTCAGAAACAGAGCCACGCAATCCCATGCATACTCCACGTCACCGTTCCGGGGCATGGCCTGCAGAGATCTTTGCATCGACTGAATAGCACTACAAATATCCCAATTATTCCGCAACAGCACGGCCTAGCCTGTATTGTATGCGATGAATGTTGTTTGACGTACACACATTCAATGTTCCCGTTCTGGATTAGGTTTAGTTGGGGATAAAAAGGAGGAGGAAGGACGGACGAGTGATGAGAACAAAACAAAAACACATTCAACTAAGCGCAACCAAAATGGAACAGGCACAAATCCACAATCTCTACCTCAATTTCATTGAAACTCCACACACCTTCAAGTTATGTTCAAAGATGCGATTTTCACCACCTAAGTGGTAGGGTGGTGGTTCTCAATGGTTAGGGAATATAACCAATGTTATATTATTGACATTAGTTATAGCCCCTATGTGGGTAGTGGCATTCTCCACTGTCAATCACATGTTGTAAGCGGTTACGTTCATACATGGGTCCAGAACATTTAATATCTAACCAGTACTAACGTTTTCTGCGTACATACGCTCGCTCATAGTTAATACTTTCTCTTTACACCGATTATAAATGAAATTTCAGCAGCATTTAATTAAATGGTAACAATACGTAATAAATAATTTTGCATGAATTTCTTCGATGCATCTTCCAGTTGTTGTTTCTTGGCGCATCATGAGTGCATTGAGTAAATAAATAAATAAATACGTATATGTTGGTACGTAACTAATGTCATGTTGAGGGTTAAATAGGTTGTCAAGAACCTGTTATTCTTATTCAACCCAACAACATGGGTTAAATAAGAATAACAGGTTCTTGACAGGGCTATGTTTTTGGAATCTGCAAAAAGTACACAGAAGGAGATCAATCGAGTTGGTGATCTTAACCAGGGACGTCCGTAATAAAGACTTATGATTTAGCGCGATTTCTGACGATTTTTTAAAGGATTCGCATAAAAAATGAGCAAAATTCCTTGAAAATCCACAACTGACGACTTTGTGTGGGTGCTCCAAAACGGCCGGTAAATGTGCTGAACCACGAAGATCTCCTGTGTTTAAAAACCGTGGCAAAACTCAGTGCATATCTGGGTAACCTTGAGTATTCCATCGCATTTGTGTGTTCCGAACATTTTTAGGAAGTAAATAAATACTCCTGGCACGAAAAAATCACTCTCCACAAATCCTTCTGAATTTCGGCGCAATGAAAACAATGCTTTAGAGTATTCATTCTTGAAACGTCTTGCAGTATAATATTTCGTCGCTTTTGCCATTTCGGTCTAGTCGGGGAAACTCTTTCCAGTAGCAAGAGTAGTTATTAATGATCTCCGTACAAGAATAACCACAGAAAATCTTGAAAAGCTTGTTTTTCGATTCTAGACTTTACATAGGATATTATACTTATCATTACTCGGCTCAAGAAGTTTGTGAGAATCACTGTTTTGCTGCGTTGTAAATTCGCTGCAAATCCTTCAGTTGCAATTCACAATTCACGTTGTTTTTGAGAAATTTACGATTTATTACATATTTACAGAAATCAAGTGTTTTGTTTCGCGCATCCCTGATCATGACCGCTTTCCCACTCCGTTTTCCCCGCAGAATTATCATTTCTCCATCAAGGTTTTACAATCATTAGTTAGGCGTAGCCCTGCGGATGCAATGCTACGGCGTTAATATGTGTTAAATTCCTGCCAAAGTTTATCTTGTGACCTAATTTGAATCAAAGTATGGGACATTTTTCTGAGTGGTCGTCTTTGTGGATTAATGCCAGGGATGAACTAAGGCAGAAGCAACACAAACGGGTTTAGGCAAGCATTCGAATCTCGACTAAGAGAACCTTACCATCGAGCCAGGATTGATGGTGCCGGATCGGGAACGCCCACTAAAGTCAAGATTAGACCTAAGTGATGCCTCTATTTTTTTGTAAATGTGCCAAAGCACACTCTTTCACTAATATCTTAAAAAAAACTGCTTGTGAGTAACATACATACCTCCTCGCCTGTTCACTAAGAAGTTTGAACTCTTGGAAGTGGACGCAAGGGAGGAACCGCGAAAAGTAGCAGAATCCCTCTCGAAAACGAGCGTTTCGTAGAAAATAGACGATGGGGTTAACCATAGAGTGCATCATGGCCAGTCCGTGCGAGAACCACCTGACATATTTAACGTTTATCTACAGGTGGTTTTCAGAAAAAAATCTTTGCTCACCAAATGTAAAGAATGTATCTCCAGCTGGCAACGCTGGGCCACAAATCAACAATGACGTTTATCAGAAGCAGAAGAGGTAACCAGCAGAAAGCGAACATTGCAGAGATCAGAATCACCATGGGAATCAGCTGAAACCGATTATTTATTACTGGAGAAGATATGTAGTACTGCAGCAGTACTCACCTTCTTCACGCTCTCGTGTCGCTCCATCACGACTTTCTTCGTCGAGCTGGACGGACCCGGAATGCGACTGTTCCACATTTTCATCCCGATGAAAGTGTACGTAATGATGAGCACAGTGAGAGGCACCACGTATTGCAGAACGAGGACGAGATACGAGTACAGACGCCTCGACTAAAATGTTTTTTTTTGTTTATGCCCCCTGCCTGGTTGCTTGTTTTCCGTGAATTTCCACTAAGTCATGCAGCGAACAGCATGAGACAAGTCAACATGGATTATCCGTGCAACCGCGGCTGATCCCAAAGAATAGGATTTGGAGTTTGATGAGAAAAATAAGCAAATGCATGAGGTTGCCTACGCGTTTATCAACGTCTAGCCAATTTTGCAGCTGTCTTCCGAAAAGAAATAGCAAGCGACCTAAGATTTAACCTATGCAACTCACTGTACTCTTTTCTAGCATATTGCGAAATTGAGATAAACGCTTTGCAATTGGCCTATGAGTTTAAAATTTGATCGAAAAATTGGAAATCTGCTACTTTTAGGAAAAGAAAGATTACATAGTCACTGAATAATTTTCACATCAGATTGTTTGCCACCTCCTAGTGAACTCATTGGACCCGATAAGAAATTTCCACAATGTAGAATATCAATTTAGAGAGGAAAAATTTGTAGAGTTTCCGTGTTTGACCCTAATTAGTGGGCGGGGTCAAAGCAGTTAACGAAGATTTCAAAATTTTTGGTGACAGCCGCAAGGGTGAGGCGTGATCGAGGTATGAAGAGATGCAAATGTTATTCTACATCATGTAGTTCTTTTTATTTCGAAAAATATTCATTCTGGAAGAAGTTATGCAAAAATCCCGCAAATCCCGCGAATCCCTCGAAAATTTTCACATTCTACCGACGCGACTGTAGAAGAGCCATTCTTTCTGAAGCAGTTCACTATTTCTCAGTTTTTCGATTTTCGCAAAAAAGCCACCGAGCGATATATTTTAGGAGTGAAAACACAACAGCTATTAATGTATTACTGCTGTATTCTATTGATAATGTATAATAATATTGGCAATTATTAGCATTTATGCTAGGATTGCGAGTAAATAAATCACGACAACGAAAAAATAACAAAAACCTTGCGATTTTTTTTCGTTTTACGATGCTATCTCAAAATTGCGTAGCAAATCACTGCCTTTGTTCTACAATGTTTGTCGGTCACGATGCCTCATATCTTATTCCAGTCGGTTTGTAAGTTTTTTTGTTCGTCATAAGGATAATTCAGCTCATCCTCATGTCTAGAACGGGGCAGTTCTTTCTTCAGTTTTTGTCAACTTTTATGCTATCCATCTTTCTGCAAAAAAAGCTTGCTACCAGGCGGAATGAATCAGGAGCTCGAAAACTGGAAGCATACCCCTGGAATGAACGCTTCCACAGCAGTCCAGTCCTCGTCGCATCGTTTTATGCCTCCTGTTGTTGTGATTTGTGCGACGAGGAACAGCGGCAATGCCATGGTTATACTGTAATGCGACAGTTCGGTAGCCTTGCCCATGTGTAAGGGCCAGAAAGAACTCACCTGAATGCCCATGTAGCGAGAACTAGGTAGACCGCTCGTTTCCTAGTGAGGCGCATGCTGGGAGAGAGCACGAACATGATGGCCATCCATCTGTCGAAGCTGGAATGCTCTGACTGTTGTTTGCAACCAAGTGTGGTCTAGGTTAGTTTGGGGATGGATAGGGGGCTCACCTGATCACCACGAGGGTCCACGAACTGAGGAACACCGCGATGCCCTGCAGAAAGGACAGCAGGCTGCACATCGCCGAACCAAACACCCAGCGTTGATCGTCGAAGATCAGCACTTGCCAGTACGAGAACGGTATGCAGAACACTGCGATCAGCAAGTCAGCTAGAAAAGGACAAATGATCATGGAGCAGTCCCCTTAGGATTTACCGTTCTCCTCTTCTGCCATACTTTCAGCGCGAAATGGACAAAAATTTTGGAGATTTATGGCACACCATGTGATACAAAAACCACTCATTATTGTTTATCGCTTGGTATATGTATGTAAATACATATATGTAGGCCCCAAAATATGGTTAATCCTTCAATTTTGGCAGCCAGTGAATGTAAAACGGCGAGAATGCCTGTTGCCCTTTCAATTGCAAGCAATGAAATGTTTTTTCGTTGTTCTTGCAAGGGGAAAAACTCAGCAGACCGCTCTCATTACGCCTGTGAGGGTCGGGAAGCAGGCAATTGTTGGGTGAAGACAAATTTCGAGACAAGAAAATGGGATGAACAACGTGCACACGTGAAACCCCATGACATTCCCACGGATTCTGATGGAATCCTTCAGAGGAAAGAGGTAAAAATAGTGAGGACTGGTCCCTGAGACTGGCTGCATTTGGTCTTGAGGTTGGAGGCCTATGTGGGTACGGGCGTGCTTACAGATACATGTCTTCTTCACCCTTTGCCCAGGTTATCCTCGTGAACTACTTTTTTTTCAGAAATAACGAAGCTATACAGTGTTAGCATCAAGACTGCAGTTTTTTTTTATTTATCTGAATGGAGTTAAAAGTTCTTACATCCATTTCCATCCTAAAATATTTCATACGCTCTTGAATATGTCAAGTACGGACAGGTTTACAAGAAAAATATCCAGAGCGTAGTAATTTTTCTCCAATCGGTTCACTATTCTAGAATTTTATGAAAGTTGAGGTTGAAAAGTACTGCCCTTACTGCAAGATAGACGAGTAACCTAAACGAAGCGGTGGTAATAGTGAAAACCGGAGCAGGAGGAGACAAAGAAATTCGATTTTGAAAATGAAATAGTTAAAAATTGATTTTAAATTCTTACGAGTACATGAGTAAATGCAAACCAGTATGAGATTTTTCAAAACTATGAAAGAATTCTGTTGAAATGACGAGGAAACATTGAGTGCTTCTAAAAGTGAGAATGAAAAAGCTACATAGACAGTGAGAGTGAGATTTTGTAAAATGTAACGCTTAAAGAGATAAGGTACTTCCAAGAAAAGGGAGGTCCAATGTCCATTGTAGGCTATTCAAAACAGGCTCTAAGGCAACATCCTAAATTGCTTTCGTTATCGGGTTTTCATCGCATATCTCGAATCGGGTAGTGTAACTCTGTGCAGAGTTCCCAGCAAAATAACCAATAAGCCTGTATTCAGCAACCTCACAAGCGTAATCTGAGAATTACGGAGTGGAAAAATTTGTATAGATTTGAACTCCGACTGTATAATAAGTTGGAAAACAGAAGTAAAGTGGGACACTGTCTTTAGTGAGTGTAGAGGCTTTAGAAATGGCGTGGGGGTACAAGAATGCCACGTCAAGTCTTAGAATTCTGAAGGAAGTGCTTGTAAAAACCAAGATTACAATAAATAGAAGTGAAGGCAGAGCACTGGGACTAGTACCCCAAGAAAGGTTCACTCACACAGTGATTGAATATCATGAAGGAAACAAGGGAAAGAGTCAAAAAATTGTTCTACGAAGAGATTAATTATGAGACTTTCTCGGGACCTGAAAACACTGCAGTGGGAAAGCAAAATTGAAAAACAAACACTAAAGTAATTAATGGAGATGCTTCTTCAACCGAAAGCGTACCCTGGGAGGCTGGCTCATTTTTTTTTTGACCATTTGTTAACCTATGTACCTGGTCCATTTTGTTTTAAACTTGCACATGCAAAATCATATTTAATGAAAGTGTAAAAATTATACGAATCATGACGTGAGATTTAGTAAAGTTTCATGAGCGACGCTATGCTCAACCCGCCGGAAGGAGAATTAGAAAAACAAACACATACCGATTGCCAGATTCAGAATAAGTATGTTGGTGGCTGTTCGAAGCCTCCGAAAGTACAGAATAACCATGATGACCAGCGAATTGCCGTACACCGAGCAGACGCAGAGCACATTGTAGAAGCAAATGCAGATGACCTGCAAAACAATGTTTATCCCTGGTCGACTGCGGCAACCCCCGAGAACGCACCTTAACGAGGGGAGTGAGTTGATAGGTCTCGGACTCCACGTCACCCCTGAACTCGTGCGAGGCATTCATCCTGGAATAATGGCCGGCGGTAAACAGCACAAATCACATATTAGGAATGGCGATAAACATGACGGGAAAGGACAGCGCTGGCGATTTCGGCCGGCTCCGCCACGGAGACGACACTCGAACGGCACTGATGAAATGGGTGTGGTGACTGAGGAGGAAACGGAGGGGAATAAACGGGAAGAATTCTAGGAAAGAAAAAAAGAAAGAGAGGAAGAAAAGAGAGGAAAGACTCCAGAAAGACCAGCTGTCAAAGGAATACATACAAAGAGGAAATACAAGTCCATTCCAAGAATGCAGTAACGCGCATGGCGACACGAGCAAATTAGTGTGAAGGGAGACTCCCACACTTGTAATTACGTTCTCAGCAAAAACATCAAAGCTCATACAAAGGAGGAACTGAGCTTCAGAGATCCCTAGGCTAAGTGGTTCGCGGTTATGTAGGCGTCGAGCAAGCTTTTCGCGACTAATATTTGGAATCTTGGGAAAGGGGGGGGGGGAATAAGCATTGTAAATAAATAGGACTCAGAAATGTTGCTATTCGATCAAATTCACCTGCAAGTAGCCATGCCAGCCGGTTGCTACCTAGGTGTGCCCCGTCTAGACCGCTTCTCTTCTCTTCAATACTCGGTTTGAATGGCCTAACAGGCCTAACAGAGTTTAGGTTTACGCGGACTCACGACCTTTTCTACCGGACGCTTCCTTTCCCAGTGCGTTCGGCTCGTGCTAGCGTGAGATCAAACATTTGGCTATATTGCAGTCGAAAATTTAAGAAAGGAGATAGCAAAACAGCTATGAAGGGTGGATGAGAAGCTGTCAGGCTTTCTCTTCTTCGAATATTCGAATATTCGAATTTATTCGGTTTTGAGCATACTATTTGAGTAAAAGCAAGAAAAACTGTCCCGTGAGTGAGCACTACCAGACTGAGTTACTGCTGCTAATGAGCACCTTCCACGCAGGTGGCTGTGGCTCGATGGGAGTCTAGTAACTACCCTGAATGCAATGTTGCACAAAAAGTGCACTTACATTTTTTTTAGGTTTTCAGAAAAAATCGACAAAGGAGCTCAAATTTCCAAGTGTTCATTCTGCTGGAAAATTTGTGGCGTAGTTGAGCAAAACTGAGAGTCAGGCCCTGTGCTACGTATATAGCTTTTATGACTGAAACACGCTAAAAGTAAACGCATAAAGCTTTCCGTGATATTCTTGTTCTAGCAAGCACAGATTCATTTCTAATTCTAAGGAAAAAAAATTAAAAAAAAAACAGTTCTTCAACTAGGAAAATTAAGAAGTGAGCAAAACCATGAACACCAGTAATCCTCTGATGTCCCATTTTTCTAGCACGGACGGCTTTTCTTAATGGGAACTTATGCATTCTACCGTTTGCCGCTGTTCAGAGAAATTGAAAGACCAAATTCTTTTCTCGATCCGATGCATTTGAAAACAATCCTCTGAATAGAAAGCTATGAAGGTGCGGTGTACAAATCCAAGAACAATGGGGCCCATAAGATGTTGCACTCATGGCAGCCATTCAAGTACTCCAGTGATGGGATCCACAAACCTTCCCAGGTAACTTGCATCCGTCCCATCCCTTTGTAGAAACGGAGGTTTTTTAGTGGAAATTGTAAAATTTTTACGATTAAACAACTACGCCGTCGTTCACTTAAGCTGAGCAATTTTTCACGGGAACTCCCCCACTCTGGGACCACCAATCACTGGTTTTCTTTATATGGCGATACTCATAAACGTCCCCAAGAATGCCGCAAAGTGTGGGCCTTTGTAAAGTTGACAGTTCTCCAGCTAAAAGTAGTTACGTACGTATCATGTCCAAGGGGGATAAGAGGACAATTAATGCGAAGGATAGTCGTATGCATGTCAATTCCACGAGAAACTCGTCCACATAGATGGGCGGGAGGTTCGAAACCTTTTTGGGAACATTCATGGATCACATCGCGGGGAATCCGCTCCTAAATGGGGAACTCTGTTCAAATCCCTCTCGGAAATCATGTTGAACTTAGACTCTTGTCGTGTTTCGATTAGACAGACCGCAATTCGACTTGGGCTTGGGGAGTTGGCCAAGAGCTGGAATTTCACAAGTTGAAAAATCGGCAAACAACAGGGGGTGCTGCAGTCATCCCGACGAAGCCTGAGTAAGTCACAAGGGGCAAAACAGACGGAGAGATGGCACTTTTAGGTCTGGTTATTGAACGAAACAGCTGGGAGGTGCAAATTATGCCGGATTAGCATGCGAACGATGATGCACTCCCATGAACGGGTACACGCTGTGGTAAAAAAATAGAGGTGCATCTGCATGGAAACCAGTGGAGAAACTAGCAAAAAAAAGCAAAAAAAATTTCCCTCACAGCAAATGCCAAACGGTCAGAATCATAACCAACACCAGCTCCTCCTCGGCGAGCGTTTCGTCAGAAGTCAAGGAAAAAGCCGAGAAATTCGAGATTTTCCGTGCTGCGTAGGAAGGACGACGAAGCCCACGTGGAAACGCATTCGAGTGGGCCTCGTTAGCCATCTCCTAAGCAGCTATGGATTCGTAATTGTCACTTGCCAATTTTCTCCACGAAGTTACTGCAGATTGAAGAACGAACACCTTTTTGGACTACTACCTGTGCAGTGCTCTCTATCTCTTAGTCATTAAGAAGTAAAAAACCCTTGTGAATTGGAAAGAGAAAAGAAAAAAAAAAGAAAGGAAAGAGACAGGGATACTTCGCTGACGTTGAATGTTGGCAGCGTTTCTTCTAGGGTTATACATACGAGAGTATTTTGCGAATTTTCGAATTTCTGGGGAGCTCCGAATTTTCGAATATTCAAAGTTTCGGATTTCCACGAACCAGCGAATGTACGAATGTTCAAATACTTATTCGGATGAGCTTCCGCATAGAAAGAAAATTCCGTAGCCATGCGTGTAGGCAGAGAATGAGATGTGCTTCGCAGTGATAATGGGCACGCAACCTCCCAGGTAACACTTGTCATTCGCGGTTTCTGAAAATCTCTCGTAATCAGATCCCTGTGAAAGTAAACTTGTAATGTTATATAGCCAATCCTTCGTGAGTTTTAGAGCTGCAAGTGGTTAAAATACCTGCGTGAAGAAGTTCAACAGAACGAGTCATGATGGAGCATGATATTCTGTTTCGGTTACCATGATTACGAATGAGCTCCCAGCCATTCCAATGAAACACTGTTTCTCATCCCATTTCTTACTATTATATCACTTCTGTTTACATGGTTCAAACTGCATACTTATATGTTGCATTCATGCGTTAAAGCCAATGTTGAGACAGAACTTGTGGAACTAGATTTCTAAGTATGTTCGGGCACGAGGAATAATAACAGGATCTCGAAATGTGTACGAAAAAAGAGTTTCAACGAAGCAGTCGAGGGAAAACGGTTAAACATAAGGAAGAATGGTTTTTAAAAAATGATGACGCAAACGTCTTTAGTTTGCCGTTCAGTTGCTCTGCAAGAAAAGTTGTATTATCAAAAATTCAGGTAAACATTTAGGTTCCTGGGGTGCCTAGAAAATCATGTGGACCTTTTTACAAAGCTGTCGATCACAAGGAACGTTGAAACAGGCATAATTTCGTTTCTGACAAAGTTCAAGGTGGTGATAGATCACAAAGACCTGACAGAATATGAACCGATGGACGCGATTCTGTGGATTCAGCAGTTCCTGATAGAGCTGGCTCTCCTCCAAGCCAAATAAATGACCCTTAGACCAATAACGTATCCCTAGACCCGCCCACATAACACTAGAAGCTGTTCCAGAAAACGGTCCGCTGGCGAGACGAAGTTCCGCGACAACGGGGGAGTGTTGAGTGTGCTGTGTTGCTATGTGCGTATCAAGTGTTTTGTGGGGATACGCCGGAGAAAAATCGGCTTGAGGGTGTTTATCCCCCGTGGTGACTGCAACCAACGAACTCCTACTCATAGGCATTGGCGTCCAGGCATTCACAGCCTTACTCCAGAGGAAGTGGCAGGTCGAGTTTACTGGCTAGAGGAGTGGGTCACAGCAGGATAATTGATATTGCAGCGACACTCTGAGCGAAAGATCAGGGGCATACTTTCTGGACCCTTTCCACTGGCGAACGTCAGAATGGGCGGGCCGATGCAGCTCTTCAGTGGGTGGGTATTTTACTTTTCACTTAGTTATCTGGGCAGCAATACCTCCTCAATACCTACGTAACTCAGTTGGAACCGACCTTATCATACCCAAATTTATGCACGACACGCAACGACATTTGTTGGACAAAAGAGGAAACCTGTTCTCGTTTGACATTCAAATTTTCCGCTGTTGTTTGTGCTATTTGGCTAATCCACAGGTCCTAAGTCCCACACCTCATAACACTCGGAATTTTGATTTTTGACAAAATTCGAGAAAATAAACGACAGCCGCTTCCACGCATGCTCTAAAGCTCTCCTTTGTTAAAACATTATCCATTTATTGAACTTCTGTGCAGCTTCAGGAATTCTGCTATCTCCCAAATTGTCTATAAAAACTGGCTTCGAATTTCACGTGGAAATAGAGAGCGTCTCTGCAGAAAACTTTTTACGAGCGTAGAGGAAAATGGGCAAAACGATGGACAGCGGCCGAACTCCAGGTGGAATTTTACGTAAATTGTAGGACGCCATCCGGTGAGGGGTACTGCGTTCCACTAGTTCCAGGAATGAACAGAATGAAATATTGTACTTTTAGAGGCTTAAAAAATATTATACTACTACACACATGTGCACATACACACAGAATTTCAACTATATATACACACAGCCTTCCATGGAAGTTCCCAACCCATTCCTGGAAATATTCAGCGGTTTCGCTCAAAATCAGGTGGGTGAAGTCGCTCGCTTCTGCCGGAGCAGAAGAGAGATGGTTTTCGAAAGACCCATACGACAAAAGACGCTCGATCGAGGCGCGCGAGAACACATCTTCACCAGCAAGAAATGCGAAGCAGCATCAGTGGGGTTCCCTCGGTCAGTGCTGCCAATTATCTCGGTTTCTGAGGGTGGGAAGCCGATATACCTTAATCGCATGAGCGCTTTGAAAGGGAGGTCATAGCGGGCATCTTCTCATTCGTACATGTGTGGTCATGCACCATCTGAACATTTATGAGGTGGACCCTTGTTGCCCTAGACCCTTCTCGCCCAACATTCTGAATTTGTTATCGAGCTAGACCATCATCCAGTATTGACCGGTGGTGTTGGAAGTGCGTCGATCTCGCTATTCCCTGGGCATTACCTGCGCGGCTAGCGAAATTGCCGCGCGCCGAGAGAGGGTTTGTCTGAGTAGGAGCCGAACAACGTATTAGATATTAGATTCGTCCGAAAGATTGCACCAAGATATTTTTTATGATTTAGAATTCTGTAGAAGTGCACGAAAGAAGGTTTTTCTGTGTTGTTGGTGGGATGCCGAGGGAATGCTGCATCGAGAACTGCTGGAATCTGCACCTGGGCAACCGTGATTGCCTAAGTCTACTCTTCTCAACTACTGAAATTTGCAGACGCAACTCGCCTGGAGCGGAGAAAAATTGATCATGTTGTTCCACTTCATGACAACCTCCGACCTCACGTGGCAAGACTTATCCGTCAAAAAATTGCCGAATTAGGTTGGAAGGATCTACCACTACCTGCTTATTCTCCTGACTCATCCCTTTCTAAATACCACTTGTCGGAGCCCTGAAGCTGCATCTTCGAGAAAAAAATTCAATGATTGGACCAAACCGAAAAGTGAGATTTCAAGCTTCTTAGACTCGCAGCTGCCAGAGTTCTGGACTTCTGGAGCTGATGCTTTAATGAAGCGTTGGCCATATCTCGTGGATCATGAAGGTAATTATTTCGTTGATTGATACCTATTCACAAGGAGCTCAACACTCTTTGAAAAAAGTATGAAATTAGGTGCAAGACTTTCGGACCAGCCTAATGTAATCATAGTCGAGTAATCGATTTCGAATAATCAGGAAATTTGAATGATAAAAAAAGTAGATTTGTGGGAAGTTCTGTCTCTCGATTATTCGAATTTTCGGATTGGTTTTTTTGAATCATTAAAAAATATTTGAGTTGACTGGATCTTCTTCGATCCTATGTATAGTCTTTTTTTAGGTTTTTTAGGATAGGCGGATTCCGCAGAATCAGACTTGCAGAATCGCTATGGGCGAGGGGGCATGCTTAAAGTGAGAGGGTCACGCTGCGACTCAGCGGCCGGTGCGCGATTCTTCTATCTTTCCGACAAGGACTGTACATCATGCACTACAGCTACCTACCATCGTGAAAATTTTTCTTTCACTGAATAAAAATAAGTTGTAGTCAGTAGAGGACGCAGGGAGGGGGGAGGGAGGCCCGCCGAAAATGGGTCGCCAAATTTTTAAAATTAGTTTAGAGCACAAATAAAGACCTTGTATTAGTTTATTTTTAGTGGTTTGTTTAGACTATAATTTTAAATAATTTTTATTGATTAGTTATTGTTAGAATCAATATTTTTGTTAATTTAATTTTCCAACTGGGTTCCCAATGCGGCGGAGACTCCACTCCACTTTTTTCCCATGCCCCCTCCCACTTTCTGCGTACGCCATTGCTTCGAAGATCGACCTCGTCCAGGTTGACCATAGTCACTCGATAGTTCAGCTCTGCTTACGGCTATCAAGCGGATCTGGAAGTGACTGCGATCTGGCGAACAAGCTTGGATGCAGCCATTGGACTGTAGAAAACAACCTTCATGAGCATGGCTGCCTTGAAGTTTAGGCAAGATGGATCCTTCACCAACTGGCCAACTGTGCCTGACCATCTGTCAGTCTCTCATCCTCCGCCCACAGCACAAGAAATTCTTGGAAATCTGGTTAGAGGAGATGAGAGTTGAATCCGCTACGACTCCAACTCCCACCGTGGCGTCTGGCTCCCGCGAGAAGAAGACCCGTCACACAGCCCAAATCCGATTTCCACCTCGAAAAAGTCCTCCTTTGCTGCTACCTCCGAGAAAAGCGACACAGAAGGACTTCGGTACACCTCTCCATGACAACACTAGGCTCACACTGCCATCGAGACGCAGCCCAAACTAGCCGAGCTGGGCTGGGACAACTGACCTCACCCACCCTACTCTCCTGACTTGGCCCCATCCGATTACCATTTGTTCCTTTTCTCGACGCTTTCCTTTTTGGGAAATCCTTTGCTAGATTTGATGATGTCAAAATGGCGGTTGCTGAGTTCCTCGACTCTCAGACCCCGCATCTCTGGGAGTGGGAAATCAGTATCCCGCTCCTTGGTGAAGCATTGTGTTAGCTAACAATGTTGATTATATTGCTGACCGAGTATGTTGTTAAACAAAACCACAATCAGAACAAAAAAGACGTGTATTTCAAACATTGTTTTCTCGCAAACCTAATCATAACTGCACAGAACATAAGAATTCTTTAAGGTCATAAAAACAAATGAGTCATTTTTTTTTTGTTTCCTTGCCAACCTAATCTTAACTGCACAGAACATGTGAAATCTTTAAGGCCATGAAAACAAATCAGCCATCCATTCTGATTAAGACATACAAGGCATATCTCCATTCAATTAGGGTGCAGAACAACGATGTTTTCTCCTTACAAACAAAAAGATATGAATCTCCTCGAAAATGTGCATAATAATAACGAAATAGTGTGAAGATAGGATGCCAAAGTTATGAAGAAGAGTGCGACTCACAGGTGAGGCGCGCGGATGTCAGCGAGTTAATCTGTGCTGGTAGTATAGTTATAACCGAACATTCGTATTTGAATAAATATTCAAAAAATTCGAGCATTCGAATAGTAGAATAGTCGAATGTTCGAGGTCGCCATATTCGAATATATTCGAATTCGAATATTCGACAGGTAGTACTATTCGAATATATTCGAATATTCGAAGGTTTGGTTCGACATTCGAAGACAGTCTAAGACACAACAGAGGAGAATATGTTTTCTACTACGTTTTTGCCATCCCGAGGAGGGGGGGGGGGATTAATACAAATTCCATACCTCTTTTGTACCATAATCCAATCTTTTTTGTTTTACGATGCAAGATGTGCCTATAATCGTGCCGAAGAATATTTGTAATAGAGCTTAGCTGAAACAGAACGAATTCCTCGGCTTCGTGTAAAAAGATATATGTAACTCATTCTAAGAAGCTCACTCCATTACCGCTTCCTTGTTAGCTTAACCTCAAACATGTGTTGCAGCCTCATGTTTGAAGGGGCTTGCGTGAGTCACATTTCAAATATAATTAGCTAACGAGAGAAGGATACCAGATGTCTGGGGCAGTTCAGAATGAGATATGCCTCGTTATGTGAAGGTGACTATGCTGATCATGAATATGTTTTCGCGTCGCGCTCAACATCTTTGTGGAAAAAGTTATGACCTTGCCTGTGCAGTATATGTGCGCAGTTTCTGCATTAGCCTACCATAACTCCATATAGGAGGCGTTGTCATGGAAATGGGTGCAGAATTCGTGATCAGCAGTTCAAATAAACGTATATGCAAAATCTCAGCGAAAAATGCACCATTACTAGAGCAGAATTGCGCCTTCATCAATTATTACCACTACCATTTGCAAAAGAACGATACTTCATTGAAGGTCTACCGTTACGTAGTGCACACTACTTTGTGCATCTCGAAGCACTGATTTCAAAACTATTTTGATCTCGATCCACTCTCGTCTCCATAAGGAGTTATGCCCGTTTTTCCAAACGCACGTGATGAGGAGGTACTCATACAATAAGGTACTTCACAATCAAGGTAAGGTATGGCGCAGTGGTAAGTGTCTTAAATGGTTACCCTGTCAGGTTCAATTTCTCTCAGAGCTCAGATTTTTGCAGTTTCCCCCCACTTACCGCTTTCCTCTGAAAATGTTTTCTATGCAGTCTCACAAGTGTTTCTACTTATAATTTGATATTCTGAAAGCTTGGAGGCATTTCGAATGATCTTCACTATCCCGACTTTGTTAACAGTGGAAGATGGACTCACGTAAGCTCAAATGTTCAAGGAATTCTTTTCTGCTGAAATTTTCCATAATAGTTATTTGAAGGCTGAGCACGAATATGATATTCATTTTGTGACGTCGCTCCATTTTTATAGGTTTGCAGTAGAATTAATAGCAATTACCGTGGAAAACCGAATAAAATTGTTGAATTTCGATATTAAAATGCTAGTGGTATGCAAAATTATGTTGACAATCGTGATCAGCGCCTGAAATTACCCCTCTGTGCAAAAGTTGGATGGATTTTGCGAGATGCTTAAACTATCCTGTACCCAATGATCGTACCCTCGTGAGCAGTAGTAGTGGTAGTAGTAAATGATCAAACTGTAATTATCTGACCGTAATTTTTGCTTTTTTCGCTGATTTTTTGCATATGGGTTTATTCGAGCTGCTGATCGCGGATTCTGTCCATTTTGCACAAAAACGCCTATTTTGTAGGGTAACGGGAGATGGATGCAAAAACTGTACGTTCGAATGAACTGCACAGACAAGGTTATGACTTTTTTCGCAGAAGTACTGAGCACTAATTGAGAACATAATCGATATCAGCATGGTCAACTTCACATTGTAAGGCATATTCCATTTTGAAGTTCCACAGGCATCTGGAGTCTTTCCTTTGTAAGACCATACTCCCACAAACGAATGGCTCATTCATGCTTGCTTGGTAGTGAAACAATTGATAAGCGTGAAATCGCAGTTTGCCATGTTTGAGTGCGAAATTGCCTGAGTGTTTTTTTTGCTGTCACTAGTAGATGGAGATTAAATGATGCCCAGAAATTTAGTGATGGTTGAGCCATCTGCTCAGAAGTGAAACGTGGCCGGCCACTGTGGTGAGGTAGTGAAGGCTCCTCGAAAGCTTCTTTCGTCACGGTATCAACGACTTTTTGGGACAATCTACTACATGGAATCCTCGATTATGCAGCTATGAAGAGGCAGCTCAGAGTAGATAGTACGGCAAAACTGCTACGAACGGCAAAGAAAATACTTGGGAAGATGTTCATTGATGCTTCTCCAACGGCGAGTCTTGGGTTTTATCAGAGTCAAAGGCAGCACCCACGGAAATTTTGATATCATGGATTTTGCTGCGTTCCTACTTTTAGCGTTATAGTGAAAACGAATGCTGTGTTCAATTTAGTCAGATACTTCAAAAAAAAGCAGTTCCCATTGTCAACAGTTCAGAGAATGGCCGAATTGCCCGAACTTGAACTATAAGGAGATGGGAATCTCTGAACTTTCGTACCACGGTGGGCCCACCTTTATCCCACGGTGGGCCCCCAACCGACAGTGGGCCCACCGTTACCCTCCAGTTATCTCCCAGATATCCCCCGATTATGATGTCCGCACCCACTTATCCCACCGTTAGCCCACCATTGTCATCAGTCCCACGGTGCGCCCACCTTTTCCCCACGGTGGGCCCACTGTGCTCTGAGAATCCATGGTGGAACCTCCGTTTGCCCTCCCTTTGCCCACTATTAGCCCACATTTCCATTTTTTCCACGGTTGAACCACCTTTTGCCCACCATTTGCCCCCGTTATCCCACCTATCCCAATTCCGCCTTACTCCCCGTTTTAACCACCATTCGCCCACCATTTGCCCACCTTTACCTCATCTAAAGACCTGTCCCGCGGGAGCGTGTTTGCAGAATGACATAGGTATTTGGTGAAAACATCATCATTCATTGTGTTTGCTGGTTCCAATCCATTCATCCGATTCCGCTCCCGCTTGTGGTGTGTTCCTCTGGACTTCTACTAACTCTGAGACTCCAGCACGGCAAACGGCGTAAACGACTGTAGCAAAAGTATGAAGCGAACTCTCCTTGATGAAGTGAGGATTTCGTTTCAGTGCTTACTTCAGTACTAGCTCTTTTAGGTATTCTTTGACGTAGTTAGTGGGCACATATCGTAACTAATGTTAGAGGAGAAGTAATTGAGTCAACACTCATGAATGCTCAAATATCGTACATTCCTTCTGACTTCTTCACGAGGAAGAAGGCCTGTCCAAGCGCGTGAGTAGATAACCTCCGAAATGTTCGTTCCAAGTGGATGAAAATCCTGCTCATATTCAGGCCACATGGAAATGCAAAGTCCTTGGTTTCTCTCCACTAAACATTGTTGTTCTGTTGCAGTCATGATTTTACTGTTTTTAAATGCCAATTTGTTGGAAATAAATCACTATGCTGTTATGTGGTGTTTATCCAGAAAAAGGCGATCAGGACACGATGAGAATGTGGGCGGAAGAGCATGATGACCCCCGCCTCACTCGTTGAATTACCCCGATTAACCCCTGGAAGTGCCCTGATTAACACTCGGAAATACCCCGATCAAACCCTGGAAAATCCCTGGAAATACCCCAGTTTCTCCACCGAAATCCCACAGTTTCCCCTCGTGAATCCCCTAGTTAGCCCAGGGTGGCCCCACGAATAGCCCGCGGTGGCCCCACTATTTGCCCATGGTTGACGTGCCGAACATTAACCATGGGATAACGGTGGGTCCACCGTGGTACGAAAGTTCAGAGATGAAAGCAAGTGCTAAGTGATCATAAGAAAAGAGAGTGTAACCAAAAACACCCATTCATTTCATGATAAAACTCATCCTAAGTGGCCGCTAGCACTCATCTCCATCCCGTTTTGTTTTGAGAGTGCTCATACCTATGACTGCGCAACTTTCGTAGAATTGTTGCGACAACTGCTGAGTATCCAGAACGATAAACTCTGAATTACGAAAATTTTCTTAGGTGCTGCCTTTCAGCAGCGGAATCGGTAGGCAACGCGGGTATTTCGAAACGGGTTGCCCAGAAGTGCCTGGTTTCCGTCATAGCTTTCTTACTACTACACGGAACGGAATTCAAATCTGAGATGAATGATACTGTTTAGAAATCAGAGCAGGACGCTTACACCAACCTAACATCTCGCAGGTAAAATTTATTCGACTATTCGATTATTCGAATATTATTATTACTAATATTATTATTAATATTATTCGACTATTCGAATATTCGAATTCGAATAGTTTCAAAATTTCCAGTTTGAATATTATTCATTCGTTCGAATGGTTCCGAGGGGCTCGAATATTCGATATTCGAACATTCGAGACCACTTTTCGAATGTGTTAACTAGAGCTAGTAGATAGCCCCAAGCATTTGCTACCCATTTCATTCTAAGTTGAGGTTTATATGACACTGTTGCTGTGTTTAGGTATGAAATCAATGCCAAGGGCAAGAATTCGAGGAATTTTAGGCTCGTGGAATTTCGCTTTATGAACTCTGGTCCGTAAGATCGACGAGCGATGCGGGCGGATACTAAAAGCAGTGCTGAGTTTGCAGTGGTCAGCTCTTCCAAATCGACAGCAACTCTTGAATTTTGGAGAACTGTAAGGTGAGATGAGAGGAAGAAAATGTTCCACGATGGGGTCGGCGCTATGACCTTGGCAAAGGCGTCTTGGCCTGGGATTCGTAAAACGACAGTCCTAGCCAATAATGGTTAACCTTATTGGTTATGGTAAAGGTATGGTGGTGCCATAAGACGCAAGAGGTTCGTTTGCCAGCCGGGTTTCACCTGGATATGCATTCATGAATCCTGACCCTGGAAGGTCAGATTCGCTATGCATCCACCCATGGTTCTGGAGTCAACCACAATGAAAAATTAGAAAAATTCCTGCCAGTTTTTCCTGTGAAATTTTGAAGAACATAACTAAATCATTTCTTATTCTCCTACACTCAGGCTAGGAAGGCTACATTGCTTTCTACGCTGCTCTAAATTTGGGATTTGCCTGTAGGTAAGCTCACGGCTACACATCGCAAGCTTGCGTGTGGAATTATTGCATAGTGCGCATTTGCAATGGGTTTGATTTGCAATTTAAATTTGCAAATATGTAACTCGAAAAAAGGCAAAACACTGTTTGCATGAGAAGATTGGAAGGCATTTATAGAACATGCATTCTCCTGGGGAGTAATTCGAGAAGTTCCAGGACGTGCACAGAATTCATGGAGTCATGGCACCAAACGAGCTGCCGCACACTGCCTTTTTTTTTCGAGAATTTTCTTGGAACCAGCACCAGGTGCAGAGAACAACACGTGGTCATAAGTAGAAGTTGAGAAGATTATACCTACTGCGAGAACAATTTGTCTGTGCAAGGAACTTCAAACCGGAAAGGACACGAAGAACGACAACTTCCTTGGACCTCTGAACTTTCGTACCACGGTGGGCCCACTGTTATCCCATGGTTAATGTTCGGCACGTCAACCATGGGCAAACAGTGGGGCCACCGCGAGCTATTCGTGGGGCCACCCTGGGCTAACTAGGGGATTCACGAGGGGAAACTGTGGGATTTCGGTGGAGAAACTGGGGTATTTCCAGGGATTTTCCAGGGTTTGATCGGGGTATTTCCGAGTGTTAATCAGGGCACTTCCAGGGGTTAATCGGGGTAATTCAACGAGTGAGGCGGGGGTCATCATGCTCTTCCGCCCACATTCTCATCGTGTCCTGATCGCCTTTTTCTGGATAAACACCACATAACAGCATAGTGATTTATTTCCAACAAATTGGCATTTAAAAACAGTAAAATCATGACTGCAACAGAACAACAATGTTTAGTGGAGAGAAACCAAGGACTTTGCATTTCCATGTGGCCTGAATATGAGCAGGATTTTCATCCACTTGGAACGAACATTTCGGAGGTTATCTACTCACGCGCTTGGACAGGCCTTCTTCCTCGTGAAGAAGTCAGAAGGAATGTACGATATTTGAGCATTCATGAGTGTTGACTCAATTACTTCTCCTCTAACATTAGTTACGATATGTGCCCACTAACTACGTCAAAGAATACCTAAAAGACCTAGTGCTGAAGTAAGCACTGAAACGAAATCCTCATTTCATCAAGGAGAGTTCGCTTCATACTTTTGCTACAGTCGTTTACGCCGTGTGCCGTGCCGGAGTCTCAGACTTAGTAGAAGTCCAGAGGAACCCACCATAAGCGGGAGCGGAATCGGATGAATGGATTGGAACCAGCAAACACAATGAATGATGATGTTTTCATCAAATACCTATGTCATTCTGCAAACACGCTCCCGCGGGACAGGTCTTTAGATGAGGTAAAGGTGGGCAAATGGTGGGCGAATGGTGGTTAAAACGGGGAGTAAGGCGGAATTGGGATAGGTGGGATAACGGGGGCAAATGGTGGGCAAAAGGTGGTTCAACCGTGGAAAAAATGGAAATGTGGGCTAATAGTGGGCAAAGGGAGGGCAAACGGAGGTTCCACCATGGATTCTCAGAGCACAGTGGGCCCACCGTGGGGAAAAGGTGGGCGCACCGTGGGACTGATGACAATGGTGGGCTAACGGTGGGATAAGTGGGTGCGGACATCATAATCGGGGGATATCTGGGAGATAACTGGAGGGTAACGGTGGGCCCACTGTCGGTTGGGGGCCCACCGTGGGATAAAGGTGGGCCCACTGTGGTACGAAAGTTCAGAGTAGAACAGCATTTCTATTCGGAGGGAGCCTGGGGAAAAGCAGAAGTTTTGAAATGAACCGTGAACTACTGACTCCAAGCAATCCTACCAATGAGATGCAGGAGTGTAACTCCTTCAGTCTTTTCTCGTTCATATGTCGAAGGTGAAGAGGAAACAGACAAATGTCCCCGTTTGACATACGTAGTCATCTCCTTGCTAGATACTATCTTGGTGAAGTAATTTCTCCGTACAGACAATGGCTCATGTAACTTTCCAAAGGAGCTTTCTACATAGATTGCGAGGTGCGAGAATTTTCAAGATTACTTTATAAAATATAAAATAAGTAAAAAGCATATATAAAATATAGTATATAAAAGTAGTACATAAAATAAGTAAAAACTTTGTATAAGTTCAATTTTACTGTTAGCTTCTATTATTACTTTCAGAATATTTATTGCTATTCTCAAAATATTAAAATTATTATCTTTATTAACTTCTTTATCCCGTCTGAGTCCATGGAGTGGCGAAGTTGGCAATTTTTCCCACGCCGTACCCCGGTGCTAGCAACTCCTGCGTGCGAAGCTGATAAATAGGTATTTGAGTGGGTATCGCGGTACGAAATTTGGTCTTCATGAAATGATTTCCTGAGTTACCCAGTGCAACACATCCTTCATTACCGTGAAATGACGCACGTGTTGTACTTACATAGCACAAACTATCGCCTACGTAGTTAAATGTACTCCCAACAAGATGGTTTAAATTATTTTACAGAGTAGATCATTTCAGAGAATTCTGGTTTGAAAGTTGATTCCGCTATGCATGGCAGAAACTGAGTACATATTCGGTCGAAAGTCCCCAAGATTTTGTTCTAAATTTCCATGTTGACGCAAAAATAATGTTCTGAAATAATTCTGAACCCTATGACTCTCTTCAACCTCAACTTTATCAATAGCAAAAACTCTGTTTTCGTTTTCTTCGTTCCAGAACTGAAGATGGGTCGAAAATCACAAGCACCTTCCGTGGTCTGAGGGACTTGATCCGAACATCGAACAGCTGCGTACCATCTGGGGCAATCAGAATATTGAAATAATTCGGCCTCATCTCGATAGTGCGAGCGTGTACGTTGAGAAGTGATACAGTCATAGAAGCTTGTACCGTATTCCACTAAGGTTCCTCTGTTTTAACTCGGCTCATTTATTTCACTGCCTTTGATTGTACTGTGTTAAGTTGGCTATTGCGCGCCATAACATATTTTGGCTTATTATAAATAAATAAATAAATAAATAAATAAATAAATAAATAAATGAAAGTGTGAGTGTTGTCCAAAATAGATGAAATAAGTAGTTCGAAAATTCATGGAGTACGCTACAAAAAGGTTTGCATCATCTCATATTGATCAAAAGATTAATCGGAAATATTTTGCACAGAAGATGACACCACAAAAAATACGCACTAACATAATAATCTTCCGTTTTCACGTTTGTTTTTTTTTTCGACGTCTGCTTTCGGACATATGTGTGCATATACATATGTACATAGGCACCGAATTTATCATGCTCTCACGAAATAATGAAAAAAAAATCGACAACGTCGGAAGAAAACCAAGGACAAAAACATGACTCGTTAGAAAGTGGTGATCGCCTGGTTCTGCAGGGCTAACGAGTCGTCATGAGAATTCCGAAAACAAAGACCCGGAAGTTGAACGCTACAAGCCATAAATTACCAGTAGCACCTCCCGAAAATGGGGAGTGGAGGTGGAATTCTGTAGCAGTGCACGGATAATCATCGACATGGATCTCCACCACTAAGCATAAGTTATACTTGCTACCATTGGTGGTTATTCGGTACTTAGTGAATATATTGATGTATCTAACCCTTCGGTGCTGATACAAATAAGGTTCCAGCCAAATACAGGATCCAGACAGCCAAAATTTGAAAAAATAAAGCCAACAGAAATTAATTTCAAGCTCAAGTTTCTGAAGACAAGTTTGAAGATCAGAGATAAAAGTAGGGTATATCAAACATACGTAAGCTATTACATATTTTGCCTGCTTTCAAAACAATTTTTTGAGAGACTTTCCGACTTTGGCTATTTGAGATGAGTGCCCCATCCTCTCCCCTCTTTTCCTCCCCACAGCGCCCCACGATGAATAACTCAGTGGAAAACAAATACAAATCCGAGTTAATACTCCACTTGAAAAGTCGATTATTCGAGTTTTTGAAATAGCGAGAGTGCTGCAATCTTTGAATGAAGACAAAAATAGGTGTAGGCCAGTGGCGGATGCAGAGTTAGGGTGGGGAGGGGGGGGGGGAGGGGAGGCGTCAGAGAGGAACAAGTGAGGACACCATAATGAGCTTACCTGTGGTAAACGTGTAGAAGAGCCATTAACTAGCACTCACCAACATATTTACCCATACGTGACCCTGTCTACAGGCAGCTGCTATCCATGAGTATGATATTACGCATCAGTGACAATAATGAAGATAAAGGATTGAATATAGGGTAATACAGGAATTTCTGGCTATTTTATTAAGAAATTCTGACTCTCTCACGTCTGGCACTGCTGTAGTCCTCTTCTATTCAAGTGGTAGATTTTTAAAACCTCAATATGAGCTGCACATTAGCATAGCGGCTCCACGTAGGCCAACCATTCCAGTGGCGACTTTGATGATTTTGCTTCCAGGCTGCATCTACCTGCAGCTCGAAGCATGAATCTACTCTCCTATGGTAATGCAAATGTGGCTAATCATTTGTGCTTTTGACGTCATAAAGGGAACTTATACCTGTGTGTGCGTTTAAAGCGCGTGCGTCAACATGAAGAATGGCGGGCGCAGTAGCAGACTTGAAGTAGCTCAGACGCAGCTGAGACACATGCGTTTGCAGCCTCGAGGCAGCATATTTTCTTTTATGGCGATTTGTGGAGCACCTGCTGTGCTAACCTCTCTTCGTGGAGAATCTTCCGCAAATAGACGCATGCGTTTGACGCGGATCAGACATGTATATTAGGCCGTACAAAAAAGTCTCGGCGGTTTTTCGCCACAAGCCTCCTTTATCTCGAGCAACACTCACCCGATTGGCTCTAAAATTTAACATTCCAGCTTACATTCTTGCCAGGATGGTTCTCTGATTCGTTGCTCGTGTAAAAAGTTATAAAAAGTTATTTTGTTTTGAGAATGAGTGAAATATCGGAAGAAATACGTGTGATGTGCTTTTTTATTATAAAAAAGGCAAAACTGCTGCGAGAACATGCAAAAAACTTGTGAAGTGTACGGAGAAAATGCTGTCAGTGAACGAAGGACGCACGAGTGGTTTGCTATATTCCGTCCCGGAAGTTTGGATGTTAAAGGCAGCACCCACAGAAATTGTCGACCTTGAGATTTCGGTACAATTCGGAGTAATCGGGTGCGCTTAACAGTTATAATGCTGAAAAGAATCCAAACCTTCGAAATCCCTGTTTTCCGGAACCCCTTAGTTTATCGTTTTTGAGCAAGTTGAGCCGAGCTGCGCGATCTATTCGCTGTGGACCGATCCAAAAAAGTCAATATCGCTGCCTTTTTTGTCAGCTGTTTTGCTCGCAAAAAGGTTTTTGGCCATGTTTTGCAGAATTCCTGAAGATTATGAAAGAAATCGAACTTCGGAAAAGATAGCCTGACCAGTCAAGGTATGGCAGAAACACCAATGAATTCCAAAACAAACTCTCAGCAATGAAAAATTCGAAAAGGCGTCACTGGCGAAGATCAACCATGCAAGTAACTAAACCAGCATATTTCTGCTGAAGTAACAAGTAAAAAGTTTGTCGTGCTAAGTGATGCAAAAAAGGAAAGTTAAGGACCAAGAAGTAGCTTTACAATAAGAAGGAAAAAATGGCTGACCACCCAATCAGCTGGCAGCAACTATCCACAACTCTATCGAGCTGATCCTGCTGTTCCAGGATCTTGGACATTTCACTAACTATCTCTCAGAAACGGTTCAGTTTTGCGCTCTAATTTCTTTGCCAAATTGTTAGAACTATTGCTAAGGTTCAAAAACGATCAAAATCTCAGATATTAAAATTCCCTTGGTGCTGCCTTTAAAGATGCACCTCGTTTTGGTCTGCCAGTAACAGAAAAAGTGGATGAGATTCTGCAACTGGTGAAGCAAGACTGACACGCAAGCTGTCGTGAATTAGCGGAGGAACCAAGCATGACCATATGGCAGTTTGGAATCATTTGAAAAAAAAAGAAGCACACAAAAAGAAGCTCGATGTTTGGACGGATGTATGAAAAAACCGCGGAGACTTTTCATACGACTTAATAGGCTGTTGTACATATTGGTGCAGTGGAAGCTTGACGATAGCAGCGCTTTGATGCAAGTACGTTCACCACAACTTATGTGGGCTTTTAAAACCATTGGCAATACCGTCGAGTAATCTTGTTCCGGGAACGAAAAAGGACATCAGCGTCCCGGACATCACAAATAAAGCAGTAAAACTCAGTGCTGAAATTAATAAAAGCACTGAGGATGTGTGTTTACTTAGGCTTCGGCGCACTTATAGATCACTTAATGAAATATTAGAGTAACACTGCAGCTGTCCACAAGAGTAAACCTAAAAGATTGCTTCAAAGCTTATTTTAGCACACTGCGATTTTCCTCGACTCCTCGATGGTTGGTAAGGACTTTCTGGTAGTTTAGACAGAAACAAAAACAGATCGCTGTGCTGGCTGCCTGCCACGGCAGCAGCGTTCGCCAACGAGTCTCGGCGTGTTCGATCGATAAGATCAACGGCTTCACACGTCAACTCGGATGGCAAACTGTTACGGATCCCGTCCCGGAAAACGGGTTTAAACACCTTTTTGAGACAAATTACCTATACCGCTGGATCCAAAGTGTCGAGGAGATGCAGAATCTGTCATCACCTCAACCACCAATGTGAGGTGAGCCCCTGCCTTTAAGGTCTCGAAGCCGAACACGTAGAATCTTAGAGAGGTAATGAGGTAATCGTAGTATTACCTATAGAAACAGCCAATTAGAGGCAGGTAATCCAAAGAAATTGATGAACTTTAATAACGAACTCTCCGAGAATTCTTTCAAAGCGAAGAGAGAATGGATCTAAAGCGATAATTTAGCAAATTATTATTATTATTTATTACATGGGGAAACCATGTGGGCAGAAATAAAAACACAATTGACGTATATTACAAATCATAGATGATAGCAACTATAATACATGAACGAAGCAGTATATTCTATTGAAAAGTATTGGAAACATTTGATGACCTGATGAATCGTTTTGCCAATTTCCTGAATTGTTTCACTTTAGTAGGGATGCGATGATTTTTGCTGAGATTCAGATACTGGGTTCCGGCACGGTTAACAAAAAAGTGTTGCCTTGCGGATGTAATTGCTTTATGAAATGAAATTTTTTCAAATCACCCCTAGTAGTGGAGGTGATGAATTTAAAGAAACTCGTGATGTTGACATTGGTGATGCCAGTTAGAATTTTGTGAATCATGACTAGATCATTGACTTTTCTCCGTTCCAGAAGTGAGCTAAGATTCAGATGCTTATTACGGGCAGAACTATTGGGTATGTTTTCGTAAGTGAATCCATTCATTCTTAGATATAACCTTCTAGTGAAGTTGTTCTGTACACTTTCTATCCTTTTAATGTTCGATTTTTTGAAGCAGATAAATACAATCATGCCATATTCTAAAATAGATCTAACATAAGTCTTGTATGCTGCAATTAATATTTTACTATTCTTAGTATGCAAAGACTTGAAAAGATTATACAATCTTTGGTTAGCTTTATTTACAATTGTTCTGCAGTGGTTATCAAAACTGAGTCTTTCGTCTATTTGAAAACCGAGGTCTCGAATCTCAGTAACTCTAGGATTGGAGTGCAATGTTGTTAATGCTGTAATCAGCATTTTTGTTATTATGACCTAGGTGCAAGACTTTAGTCTTTTCTATGGAAAGCGATAGGTTCCAAGCGTTCGACCAAAAATATAGTTCATTGATTGCACACTGTAAACGATCTGTATCGCATTCAGTAGAAACGGGAGAGTAAATTTTGATATCATCGGCGTAAGCCTTACATTTTACACCGGTCCTATCAATTATGTTTGGAATGTCATAGGAATAAATATTGAAGAGGAGCGGTGATAGAACGCAACCTTGTGGAACACCGCTGGGAGCGTTTTTCACGGTAGAGTACGATTCATTGACTCTGACTTGGAACGTGCGTTCGGAAAGAAAGTTAGAAATCCATACGATAGTTATAGGATTGATGCCAATTTCTACCAGCCTGGATTTGAGCTGGCTACGAGGAACTTTATCAAAAGCCTTCGCGAAGTCGAAATAAATGACATCAACTGGCGTTTTTTGTTCCAATGATAGGGTCCAATCATTTAGAACTTCCAACATGTGTGAATTGAAAAATAAATTCGGTGGAAAAACCTCGAGGAGAGCTTTGGAAATTCTTGCGGGTTCTTCAGAGTCTGCTATTTTTGGAGTACATATTCAAACTTACTTTTGGTGTATTTCCAGAACTTTCTGACAATTTCTAATTTTGAATCTAAACTCATGGAATGTCCTGTGCACGAGAGGAACTATTTATGTACATAAAGTAATTACATATTTTTGCTAAAGTATGCAAAATTCAAGCAAATTTCACTATTGAGTTAACGTCACAAAGCTTAGAAATGAATGGTCAAGAACTACATTCAAAACCAAACAACATATGCAGTAGAATTTTGAACGAAAAAGTCGAGCAAATATTAATTGATTAATGACTCCAGAAAAGTCGAACATTTGAATGTTCGGGAAAGAAAGTGCCCTGTAGCCTTAGCGTGAGGATAGGTAGAGCTGCAGACTCCCTCTTGGATTTCTAAATTTTATTCAAAATCGAACATTCCTTCAAATTTGTGTTCTTATACGCCCTCTATTCAATTCTACGTAATTTTTCCATAGCCCTTCTCACAGCCGTTGGTACACGAGGAACATACATAAAGAGAAGGGCGTAGATTCCTGAAGCAATGATCATTTGAAGCAACGGTGGTCAACGTTACTGGTTTTGGTATAGACTATGTAACGCAGGATGTGAAGGTTGGTTATGCATTCGTGAATCCTAGCCCAGAATTCCGGCAAGCGATGTGATACATCAACTACCCTGAAGCTATCGAAAAGGAGACTGTTGGTGCATCTAAAAGGAATTGGATTTTTTTCCAGTGAATAAATCCTATGTAGCTTTCCAGGAACCATGGACGATAACAAGTGATTCAGTAGCTGTCTTTGAATTTGTGCCACAAACATGGAAAGCCTACACTCTCATTGGCTACGAAACGACAAACATTTGGATCCTGCTCAAATGACACCACACATAGTTTGTTTTCCGTTGCTAGGCGATTGTTGGTTTATGTTCGCAGGCGCAAGCAATTTACATACGAACACAAAATGTCAAGTTTCACTGCTTAAACATTCTTGTTAATCCAGAAAATCCCAAGTTAAACAGCTCTCGACTTTAAAAAAAAAGGGCAGCCGCCCTTTCCAAGTGATTGGACCAGTCTCTGAACATCTCAAAAATCAGCGTTTTATGTGAAGGAGTTGAAAGAAATGAGCAGATTCACAAAGGGCAGAGGGGCACTTCCTAGAGATTTCTTAAGGAAATGGCTACGAATCCTTGTAGTTTTCAATCCGAGATGCGTTCGTTTCCATATATTAGAATCTTCCAAGACAGTAATTTTCAAAGAGGAACAGATAAGTAATTGTTTCGGTCCTCTTAAATTTTTATGCGTGAAAAGTAAATTGCATTTATGGACTCCATAAGAGCATGCACTAATATAATATATGAATAAGAAAATTCATCTACCTACGTGCCTGAAAAGTGCAGAAGAGATCTACTAGGAGCCGGAAGAATTCGTTGGCATTTTGTCAAAAGTGTAATGAAAGGTATATCTCTGTCTGGCCATATCTTTGTTTCAGCGCTATCGATTGCCTTTTCGTAGAATCGGTATTTTGTTACTAGTGTAGTGAAAATCATACAGTGGTATCAGAATCTTTAAATATTCAAAGATTACGTAGCTCATTATATCCAGAAAATACGACTCATTTGGCGTCGGCTCTTAATGCATTACCTGTTCCTAGCCTTCTAATTTTGGATTTTGTGGGAAACTGAAGTAGTACGTATGTGGGAGGCGATTTCTAACTCGTCCGAGGAATTGAATTTAATTATTTTTTTATTTTACAGCATATAAGATGCTACTGGCTCAAACCCTGGTGAGGGTGAATGATGGGAAGAAGGGATGGAGGGTTTTGCCGCTGATGAGTTTTGTAAAAGAGACTTGAATGGGGTTGATACTAGGTGTTAACATAAGTCCGTGCGCTTTTTTGCGGATGCACCTTTCTTCATCCATTTGTTAGCTTTTGGGTACAGGTCATATATGATTTGAAAGCGCTATTCTTCTTCTATAATAACATTGTAAAAGGTTTTCCTAAAGCGACATTTTGCTTAAGTTTTAAGCCTGTGAAGTGGAGCAGTAAGTGAATGAAAAACACCACATCTGCCTATCCTGGCATTCTGCTAAAGGCCGAAAGGTCATCAAAACTGCCTAAACGACCTATTGCTAGGTATGAAAGAGAGATTATGCTTGAAATGACTGATCATCAGCAATTTTCCAAGTCGAAGAGAGACATATTTGGTCTCAATGACACCAACCACTTCGACCGAACAGATTTCTTTCAAAATGACATGGGAATTGTTCCACAGGAATCATGTGATCTAGATAGAAATCATACTTCTCAAAACTAGCAATCAACTGAGGCAATTCTGTTGAAGGAACCCAATCGCAAGGGGCTAGGCATCTTACCCCATGATGCCGTCGGACCCCACCCTTGCCAGCGTCGTCAAACTGGCCCTCCAACAGTTCCGTTGAGGATGTTCTCTAACATTTCTATTCTACATAGCATAGACGTTCAAACAGTACTCGGTGCTTCCTGGTCTCTATTGAATACAAGGAGGAAATGGTATTTTTCTTGAAATGGCGCTTTTTTCCTGAGCCTAAAAGTTAAGTATTTCGATAGTTCTATGAAAACACTCGATGGTACAATAAGGGCATAGAGCATGTAACGGAAAAGTGACAATAGGTAGAAAGAATCGCAACTGAAAAAAGCGCAAAGACTTATGCTAACACCTAATATATTGGAATGAGGCAAGGACAGTGAATTCGCGCTTAATCACAGGCAATTGCTCGTTAATAAAGGTGAATGGACCACTATTTGCTGAAAAAAGTATTCTGGCGTCAATGCTTCACATATATAGTATATATAGGATCACATATGGCATTGCAGAGATACGAATAAAGGTAGAACACCCAAAAAGTGTCCCATCTTACGTTTCGTGAACATTGTGGAAGTCACGGAGGGAGCAGTCTTGCTCTGGTAGTCGGTATAAGGCACACCAGGGCCCGGATCATTGGAAGGAAGGGAGTCTCATTGTCATAGATGACAACCGGGTGTTTGGGCAAACATGTTGATGGGTTCTGAATAAAGGATAAATTTAAGTACATTGCCACGTTTACCATGGGTAATCTAAATGATTTTGCAGGTCCCAGGAACGCCAACCAATAGGTCCATTGATGTGGTAAGTTTGGAATAGTAGCAAGGGAGACGCTGTCTAACAGACCCGTTGACGTTCGATGGGTACGGGGTTATGCGTTGTGGAACCCTCACAAAGAGGGTGCAGTGGCGTAGTATGGGACCTAGGAAAGGCGATGGCAACAGATCAAAAAATACTTGCTCAGTATAGTGCCTAGTAGATTCCATTCAATGCCTGGACCTCTCCAGAGCACTGCTGAGCTAGGAAAGTGCACTGGAAAGGAGGACACTACGCGCGTAATCGCTGAATTGCTCGGGGTCGTCCCAGGAAAGTGCGATGCTTCGGGAGTAATCGAAAGCGAACACACCTCGTTTGCGTTAACAACGACGAGGATCCGCCGTAATTATTCGCGAAGGAATGTCTACGGGCGCATTAACGCTAACAATGCCGGAAGCAGCAGGCTGTTGAGCATGGGCAAGGTGCACACCTCGACCACAGGTATTCAGACAACGCTCCATTTGTGCGTTCTTCTAGCTCGGCTCGAAGGGAGCAAAAAGCAGAAGACAATTTTTGCAAGTTTTCCCTCCAAAAACCACTTCTTTCATCAACTTCTGCGACAAAGAGCTCACCGAGCTGTTGGTTTCTGGCGCCGATTTTTTATAATTTGGTCCCACTTCTTAAAACTTTTACGGATGAAAACCTGTCCGCGCCATTGTTAATAATGACTAGTTAATTCTGTAACCTATAATTCAAATAGTAGTTCGCATTTTTTAATGACACCTCGTTTAGGTTTTGGAAAGAAGAACAGGATTAAATAGTGCAAAATATTAAATTCAATCGGAAAACACCGAGTCTACCAAGAATTTGCTCGAAATTTGAGCAAGATCTGCCAGTCATTCTCTGACTGCACGGTTTATAAAGTCTGATTGAAATATGTAGCTCACCTACCTCATGATTGCTCTCCATTACATGCATAGGTAATCAGTCGCACGCATGACGCGCGTACGCATCTAATACAAGCTCCGAAATGACGCGTTTTGCCAGAAGTCGAACAGACGTTTCCTACACAGAAATCGAACTGAGACGATGAGATGTGGTGGCTTTAAACGCAAAAATGGGGATTGTGAAAGGAAACAGAAGAATTCAAAGATCACGAAGCGAACCCTACGTGAATGTTACCCAGGAATTATGCAGAATCTGGGGAAGTTTCGCGATTGTATTCGAGGCGGAAAATTATTTTCACAGTTCGTTCTTCTATTACCGTCATAACTTAAACCTAATTCTCTAGGTAAAGCTTCAGGTAGTCCCGGAATGAAGTTACTTGCTTTCGCGTCCACTCCAAATTTCATGGGGCCCTCATGCATTGAACGGAGTAAATCGTTTCCCTAAAATTTTGAGCCTGACACCTCGAAGATACACCCATTTGGATACATGGCGGATAAGGAACATTATAACGAAAAGAGGGCATTCCCCGGAATACACCCATAATTTGTAGCATTATATAATGATCGGTGATTGAATTCATTAGCAATCCTACGGACGTTCTAAGCGTCGCACTTATCCAGAATGGGCTTTTTTCAGCGGAATGTACGTATATAGGGCGACAACCAAGTTTTTGCCCAAACTTCGTAAGTCATAGAAACGCCCATAGACTAGAGAGGAATACCAAAACTTTACATAAACTCAGTAAATCCTTCTTTTCCAAAAATTACCATTTTCTTACCACTTCTTCTACTTGAATGCTTGCTATTTTCATTTTTCCTTCTACTTCTGGTTCTCACCACTTCAAAAACGTTGGATTTCAAGCAAACCGTGAAGGTTCCCTATGTAGGTCTCAAGAGGCCCAGGAGCCATATATTCTTGCGGAGCACTTTATTATCCCATCCATAAATGGGGCTTTGACTGCTACAAGTCGCTCGGATGTACAATAGCGAGCAAAAAGATTGCAACTCTGGCTTTCGTCTGTATGTAGCTCCTTCGACGTTCGAATTTTTATGGGAGTTGTAAATACTCACTGGTTGACATCTGCGAAGACTATTTGAGGTTGATTTAACAGTGATCCTCTCAAGATTTTTCTGTTAGCCTGGCTCCTTCAATCAGCTCTGTTTGAGAGGGATAGGTGCTGATGAAGTTTTTATAAGTTTAATTAAAGGTGTTCGGTTTAATGTTGTTCATTGCACTTTCAGAATTCTGAAACATTCCGGCTGGTTTCAGTGCAGCCAATTCTCCAAGCCGGAATATTTCGGAATTTCGAGGGAGCAATGACTTACATTGAAACCATGCACCTGTGACTGACGTCATGGAATCGTCAGCAGCTCTCTCTTTTGAGCAAAGCTGATAGAAGGAGCCAGGCTGTCGGAAGCATACCTAGAGGACCACTGCTGAATCAACCTCATATAGTCTTCGCAGATGTTAACCAGTGCTCAACGCATCCACATTTTCTAGCGTATACGGGTTCTTTTGCACCAAGGGACCAATGGTGGCCAGATACCAATGATAGACGTCATTTAGCGAAACGTTACCAAATTACAGATTTCGACTTCTCCGAAAAATATCTCAGAAGACAGGAGTCCCATGAAATGGGATGACCTCAACTTGTTTCTATCTCATATGAGTATCTATGATTCTAGCGTGTGGTCTCGTGGTCGGATCTGTTTTGGAAGGGAAAAGCACGATGATGCTCATTACATAGAGAAAATGAGAAATACGCGTCAAAATGTGACGACGACAAAGATCAACCGGGACCTAAAAACACCGCTGATCCTAATCCACTCACGGGATTAGCAAGCGGAACAGAGAGAGAATGCGCATTTAGAACGCACTAATGCTCTGCAGCATGTGAAAATACCAGCGAATAATGGGGTATGAAGATGCTGACCCTGCACTGCTCTCTCACGGAGGAGGAGCAATTCGCGCCTATAAATAGCACACTTCATCGAGAATGAGGTGCAGAAGAAGGCCAGAACCATCTGAAGAGTGCATGAAAACTCTTATTTCCCCTGCTAGGCTGCAGATGAGTGCTTTGACGCAACTTGTGCTAGAACTACGTATATGGCTGGACGACCATGACGACGTCGTTATGTGGGCTCTTACGTGCCTAAGCAATTAAACCCAACGGCATGGCATCGAAGTTTACATTCAGTTTGTGGAGCACTGGTAGCCCACCATGACCAGGTTTGTACCCTGGGATTGACCTCGCCGTAACTGGACCAAAATTAACTGTGGCAAAAAATGTTAGCTTCAGTGCTAAACAATTGATAACAATTATTTAAAAATAAATAACAAAAATGATTAACTGAAAAATTGATATGAGATTTCCATTTGTCTTGCGAAGTAATTTCAAAAAATCGGCGATTTATTGCTGGGCAGGGGGAGGAGGCGTCCCCCGACGCTGCTACAAGGCTAAACTTGGGCAATTTTTACACGCGGTAACGGAGATCCCGGTCATCATTGTTTGCACTGACATAGCCATGAATGACGTATTAGGTAATTTTGAACTGAAATATTTGATTTCGAAACTACCGGAAAGTCGAAATCTTAAACAAAAGAGAGCAACACAGCCATGACGGGAAGATGTGAGGGGTTATATTGCTTTCTTCTCGAATACTCAAATTGGTTCCCGAATCACCATTTAAATTGGGGAGTTGATTTCGTATACACAGTTGAAACTCTCATGGGGAATTGGTCTTTAGCAGCCACGATCACGAAGAATTCTCTTACTACGAAATGTTCGCAGTAGTTAACGAAGTTATTGTATTTTGCAGAATGCTAGAACAGTGACGCCGTTGTCCCCGCCATGCTCAAAGACGTAGTGCAGAAATTCTGAAGCATTAATATTTACGTAGCCTGGAGCATCGTCTGCACTAAATATTCTAGAGCCGGTGATGAGCAAACCTTGGAAATAACTGACGTTCTCGAACAGAGCCTTGGAACTATTGGACCGAGAAGAGCCTCTGCAGGACTTGTGCAGCTAGCGCTGCTACTCAATCCTTGCAGAAAATATGCTTCGAAATGGGATTAGTGCCCGGAGTGGAGGACATTGTTGCTGTCGCGAATTTCGCCTTGAACAGCATTTTTGTTTATAATCTTCCACAGCCAAACATGTCCTCTGATGTATTTTCGAGGTGTCAGCCTTAAAAATGTGGGGAAAATAATTCATTCTGTCCGATGCACGGGAGTAGCGTGAGGGCTGGTTGGAACAAAATGTTCTTGATTGAAAAAAAAAACAAAGAAGCCTCACGTCAAAATTCAACTGGCCATGCTATATAACCTGATGTATGGTGCAATGAGTACACTTTCTTTTCAGTTGAACAAAGTTTGCAAATTTTGTGCTAGACACTATTTTAGAGAAACGGTGCTGAAGCAGGAAGTCACACGCACTTATACGAAATTATCCATTTGCAGAAGATCTCCTATGAAGAGCTGTCAGCCTAGCACGTGCATCCACAACGAAAATACCGAGCGAGAACCGGAGGCCGTAAACGCGTGCGTCTGAGATGCGTCAAGGATGCTACTGGGAGAGTCCTTAATCATACAGACGGACGCACGTGAAGCGCGCGCATCGAGTTTAAATTGTTCTTGAACGGTCATGCCGATGTTTTGGGCAAACGTTGTATTTTCAGTCGGAGTGAAGATGACGCTATGATGGTCTTTATGAAAAAATTCTCTGCAGATATATGTGTGCGTGTGACGCGCGACTTTCGCAAACGTATGCTATGAATATTCCTTTATTCGATCCTAAGTATACAATCTAGCGTGATTGCGGGTGAGAAGCCTCCGTCAAGCGGTTGAAGTGTCTCATTTTCTCCGGGATTTCCCTCATTCCACGACAAGTGACAATTTCCAGAATTTTTCCGCAGCAAAATTTCAGCTCTCGCAAAATGGTGAAACCCAAAAAAAAAAAAACTTAGTGGTTTAAGCGATGACATATAGGCTGATACTCGCTGGTTGAAGAAGTCCACCCAAGCCCGACATTCAAATAACTCTGAGGCAATGAAACATGGAGTAATCATGCATTCGTCATCATAGCAACTACCTTACCACCATATGTATGTCAAGCAGCTGCGAGACTTCGTTACCCAATAAGTAGGGTAGACTGGGCTCGGGAACTTCCGACACTGTTCTCTCTTTGTGATATCAATCACTGGGGTTTTCTCTCTGGGAAAAGTCTGTTCAGAGATGAGATGCAAGGGTGGTACAGTCTGCCCGAAACGACGAGTCCGCCCACGCACGCAGGGAACGAGAACTTGCCACGTTTGCCAGCACTCCACGTCATCATCTCTAATCTGCGCGTCACGTTTCATCGTTACCTTTGCGGTATCGACCAGTGATTGGGCTGTGACGTAGACGATGTAGCAGCTAACAGCATACGACCTAGCCGCGCCGCCCCTCGGTCCCCGCGTGCGTGGGCGGACTCGTCGTTTCGGACAGGTTTTACCCTGACCGGGTTGAATCAATTGGAAACTAGAAGAGAAATGAAGCCGGCCACTTCTCATTCCGCTCTTTTCTTCCATCACATCATGGAAAACATTGCCCGTAGTAAACCCCCCTAAATGTTGGGTGAGCTCAACTGAAAGTTCAACTCGGAATTCAGCTAGGTCAGCTGGATGTCCGTTGCCTTCATATGTATTAAGCAGAGTCGGACGCAGAGGGTAGGGGGGGGGGGGGGGCGAATTTTTGAAATTACTTTACAATAGTTATTTATTGTAGTCATCTGTCAGTCCCAAGTCATCTGCTGTTGCGGACAGTTAGCGGTCGCTCTAGTAACAACGTCACTCTAGTGACATCAAAGTGGTGAGCGTTTGGTACAGAAGCTAGCTTCATGATTGGAAAACAGGCTTAGCGTTTCCTTTGTGTGGTTCTGTAGAGATTTGACCGGTTAGTTAGCTTATCGAGTCGCCAATTTCAGGCTCTGAAGACAGCGATTTGCCGAAACGTAAGCCGAAATAAACTAGTTGCTAACCTCGCTTGAAGCTTACAAAATCAACTAAATTACTTTACAATACATATGAAATATCTTGCATTAGTTTATTTCTATTAGTTGATTTTTATTATTATTTTTAATATAATTTTTATTAAATATTTATTGGTATAATTAAGGTTTTTATTAATTTTGTTTTCTGTCTGGGTTCCCAAAACGGTGGAGACCCCACTTTTTTCTCACGCCCCCCCCCCTCCCGCCCACTTTCTGCGTCTGCCACTGGTATTAAGATATGAAGTTGAACTCCGACTTGATAGTGGTATCAACGAAGTTGAGGCAAAAAAAAATGAACTCGGTGTTGAGCAGGTGGTCGACTCTGAGTTGACTGGTCAGAGAAATGAAGAAATAGCGTTGGCAGCATGGGAGAGGCCGATAAGCACCTCTCGACTTACTCACGTTCAGCTCTGAGTTGACGTGCATAATGGCCGATGAACATGAAGTGCTTCGCGTAAGTGGTTCAATTTTTTTCAAATAGGCTTGTTTTGAAGTGATAACGCCTAGCATCGGTATACTATAAACGGTGGGGAAGAGTTTGTTGGTTAGTGAGTTGTGTGGTTTGTAAGTTACGAATAAGACGAATCGAAAACGGACGGGGTGTGGTATCAACAAAGTCGCTCGCACTATCAACCGCTACTGGGTCCGAGTGCTCTGTGGGTGGAATTCTGCGAAGAGTTCAACTTACCACCACTGGATACTTACGCATTTTTTCAGCAGGGGGCAAAATAGTGGGAAAAGCAGAAATATCTCGAAATTTGGGAGTTCAATCAATCGGTTTCATTTCGAAAACTCGTCCAACCGCTCAAATCGGCATTGAGTGGTCGGATGAAGGATTACTACGGGCCCATAATGTTACACTTTAGAGAAGACACATCTATGGAGGTACAAGTAGAAGACAAGAGAATAAAGTAACAGCAAGGATAAAGTATACTTTAATCCATACGTACACGAAACGGTAAGAAATACCAATAAGAGCCATTAGTGTGCTCTTGACGACTTCAACTTCGTGGTAAGATAAAACAAATGCTCGAAAGCATGGTAACCATGACCGCTCACAAGCCAGCCCGGTCAGGACTTGCAGCTGATCTTTATTGTCAGGCAGGAGAAGTGTGAGCGAATAATTGCTTGGGGATTCTCTGCTATTTTCGCCTCCGTTCCAAGTCCTCATCCTCCAAGACAGTGTCCGACGGCAACTGGGCGCAGCACCAGGTGGTCATTGACCACTAGGACTTAGTAGCGTCCTGCAGATTCAGGGGCTTAGCACCAATGTCTAGCGCGTAGCCAACCGCTAACCGTCTACTGATGTAAGATACGTACAATTACAAGCAGATTTCGGAGAGACACGTCTGGAGGATCATCGAACTCAGACACTTGAACCGTGCGAGCGCTCCGAATTCAGGGCTGACCTTGCGAGCGCTGCACCCAAATTTATGGGCGGGGCCTCTCACCGTGCGAGCGCTGCACCTAATTTTGTGGGCGGAGCCTCTCACCGTGCGAGCGCTCCGAATTCACGACCCACTTCTTGCAAATGATACGGGAGTAGTGGAATGTACTATTTCTTTTATTCACATTTCTGAGATCGGTGGCTTAGCGGACAGGCCTGCTTTGAGTCCAATCAACGACAGCAGCTAGAAGATGGGTTTTCCATTTATGGTTCCCTTTGTGCAATTGTAACCTGTTTTTGCATTGTTAATGAATTTGCCTTCTTTAATTACTTCTTACTTAACTTCTCACCTTGGGGCTGTAGTTGGGAGTGAACAAAGTATCAAGTATTATATGTGATTCTCCTCAGAAATTCATTCTAAGTCCAGCTGTCATCCGCGCAACATCTATTCTTTCAATCGGACATAACATCTTTATTTCTACGTTTTGATTGTGGCAAAATCCCACCGATTTTGGGAAGACTTATCTCTGGAAGTACCACCTGCTATACTCGGAGTGATTTTGCTCAGTGAAGAATTCGAGCCACAATTGCACGCTATATGTAAACCCTGCTTTGCAAGACTTGAAATGCATCTTGCTAAATCCATCTTTAAGTCTGGGACTACGTCCCGGACCCGACTTACCCTCATCGATATAGGTGAAGGTTCCCTACCTGGACACCATCGGATGTGATGATGGGCTGAGGTACGTCTCAGCTTATCAGCTTATCGGACCTCTCACAGCAGACTGATCGAGCCTGTATTATTTCGCGCATGGCTCATCCGTTTCACACTGTCATAAGGCTGTGGCATTCGAGGGAAATGGTTTATGAGGAATTGGAAGAAATAAGAGAAAAAAAAAGAAAAAAAGTGAGTAAGATGCATTTATATTCATTCTCGCACCGTCCGAGCGCACGCAGAGTGCGGGCCGTAAAGTCTCTGCAGGTCGCTTCTAGCGGATGGGGGAGCGCTTATGAGATTTACCGTGTTTCACGAGTCGCAAATAGTTCTCGTTTCGTGCATGACCGATCCAAAGCAGTGACTCGAGGAGCATGGAAAACCGTACGAGCGCTCAGCAATGACCGTGCGAGCGCTCTTCAGTGAACGTACCAGAAGCGCTAACGGGGAGCGCTCTTACGGTCATTGCTAAGCGCTCGGACGGTCATTGCTGAGCGCTCGGACGGTCACTGCTGAGCGCTCGCACGGTTTCACATCTGAGACCGTACCACCCGCGCTGGCGAGGAGCGCTCGGACGGTCATTGCAGAGCGCTCGCACGGTTCGAGTGTCTGAGAAATCGTGGCTGAAGATCACTGTCCTTCAACCACTTACTCCATCCCTACCCTGTACTCTGGTGCTCTCCAGTGATAATCAGGTGTTGCTCAACCTGTAGGAGACATATCATGTTGGAATTTTGACTGTGGATGCGCACTATACTAACAAGTATCCCCCCAAAGTGGCACACTTCGTTCTTGAGAAACCGTCTTCGTTTTTGGAAAAACCCGTCAATAATGGTCAAAAAGTGGTTCTTCACCATTTTTTGACCATTAGTGACGTTTTTTTTCAAAAAACGAAAACGGTTTCTCAAAAACGAAAGATGCCACTTTGGGGGAGAATTGATATCATCTAGGCGCATTTCTTGGAGTTGACAGCGTATCGGAACACTTTCTCAAACGAGAGAAATTTCCTGGGAAGGTTCCGGGTTTGAGAAGAAGAAAACACGCTCCAATGACAATTTCTTGTATCTGACGGGTTCTATGACAAGTTCAACGAGTTCTAGCGGGATCAAACAGTTCCGTACTGAGATCGGTTTTTCGAGGATTCTAGCTTGAATTTGAGATGATTTAGGCTGTATCCGCTAAATGGTGCGCATTTCTTGCTGAAACGTCATTCGTCGTCTCACTAACGGTTATTTAAGCACTTTTTTAGTGCTACCTGCTTTTCCTGAAAGAACCCTAGTATGTAGGTACTTAGTGGCCCATTTCGGAATCTGACTGGACTTGGTACTCCCCAACCGACAATGAGCAACTAGTGCTGCGCCCTGGACGGCAAGCTAAAAGCTCTGAGATCTGTGCAAAGAGTTTTCATTCGTTCAAATTCTTCGTCCAAGCTCTCTCGTTAGAAATATGTTTGCTCGCATGGAAAAGTAGGAGATTGTGCTAAAATGGCAGTCGCTCATCAGTTGAAATGGCTTATTTGCATTGACCTCTACATAGTGCATAGGAAGAGCGGGAATGGCAATGAGAGTGTGTATAAAGGAGCGTACGACCAAAAAAGGGGAGAGTTCCCCTAACGTTACCGCTAGGGCATCACAGAAGTGAAATGCATGATGGTCAGGGACAAGACGCTAGTCTACGTAATTGACATTTCTATACAGAAAACGCCAGAAGAGGCCTGGATTACGATTAGAAATGCAGGGATGAACAACGAAAACTCCTTCCTTTCCTATCATTGTGCAGTCTGTCACCATCTATTTAGCTAACATCTCAACTCATTACCTCTTGTCATGCCTTGAAGCTCCCTAGGATCACTATGAACCACCAGTATGTCCTGAAGTGTTATGAGCGCCACGTGGTGCATCAAATAAGTAAATAAATAAATAAATAAATAAATAAATAAATAAATAAATAAATAAATAAATAACAAAGCGAAAAAAAGTTTCACGTGTCATCCTACTAGTATTTTTTGGGGAGCAGTCCGGAATTCCTTTCCCAACGAGGGTACCCCAAAACCTCGCTCTGTGATATCACTACCTGCTGTGGTTCAGCCACAAGATAACCACTTGCCTGCAAGAAATTCATTGATCATGACCACATGGAAACACCACTGCCGGGATTCTCCCGGTTAGAGCTGGCTTCCTTTCAAAGCGATGAGATCGATGACCTGCTCAGCAGATAGTGTAAGGCTATTTCCACGATTGCTCACATATAGTTCGCCTGTTGATAGTGAGTTGTTGCAAGTGTTTTGCAAATTTTGGAACCAAAATTGTTAATATAGGTAGGACTATTGAGTAAATATAATACTTGAAATCCATAGACCTTTCTTTCGTGAGAAGGCTTAGGCATGGGGACGTAGATGAGATGACGGCATTATTATTAATAATCAAGTGATAGTCGATTGGCAACGACTGACAGAATTGTTATTAATAGACATAAATGTCTGAGAACTTCTTATTTCCTCCCCTCATTAAGCTCACGCCTACGAGAACCCTCGCTTAAACAGTCAGCCAGAGGTAGAAAGGAATGAGCTACGAGCCAAAGAGACTTAAAAGATAAAAGGATGTTGTGAAACGCGCGAGTAATTGTCGCCTATGCTGTTCAAGCATTCTTCTAAGAATCTCCGCTTCCCGAAAGCAGTCTGGAGTAATTAGGGTCGCCTTGAATCCGTAGAGCAAACTGCCCAGAGTGCGAAGTGCGTGGGTTCGGCAATTTAGGTCTCGTCCTTTTTGTCACTGCCGAGGACATTGCCGTCCGTTCCAGGGCTTGCTCTGTCACATGAAGTTTTAGAAGGACCTCGTGACTCCTTGTTGGCTGTTGCACTTTGCCTCCAGCTCAAAGGGTTGCATCAGAATACGTATACCCCAGTGGCGGACGCAGAAATTGGGCGGGAGGGGGGGGGGGGGCGGGCGTGGGAAAAAGTGGGGTCTCCGCCGTTTTGGGGACACAGACGGAAAATAAAATTAATGAAAACCTTAATTATAATAATAAATAATTAATAAAAAATATATAGAAAATAATAGTAAAAATAAACTAATAAAAATAAACTAATACAAGATTTTCATATGTATTGTAAAGTAATTTCAAAAATTTGCCGACCCATTCTCGGGAGGGGGGCTTCCTCTCTACGTCCGCCACTGGCATACCCTATGCTGCACATCATCAGGACTTTCCGGAGCACTTAGGATGGAGGAGCTAAAAACAAGAATCTATTGAGAGATCTGAGGTGACATGGCAGCTGCATGAAATGCTTAGAAAAAGTCGAAAAAACCCTGACATCTGGAGTTGCTCCAAGGACAATTACCTTGAAACAAAGGAAGCGTCAAATTTATCTTCTCAGCGTAATTGTTCTAATAAATTATCCAGAGCAGTTTTTATAATGAGAGGACTGAAAAAAATGTCTCTCTCACTACAAAATGCAGATTCAATTAACTGGGTAAGGCAAGTAGGAGAGGTCCGCTATACCGCGAAATCCTGTGGCACCTAGCGATGTTTCTTTATTTACTTACCCGATTATTTACTTATCCAGCTATCCAATCAATTGTTGCTATTTGTCTAGCAAGAAAAATAACAACAAGACAGTGCCCAAAAGTTCAAAGGAACTTTTTGGACGGGATCACCCAGAATAAAGGTGAAACAAGGCCTTGAACCAAATAGGAGTGTTGCTGAAGAGAAGAAGGCGAATTCAGTCACGATTTTTCGGAAAAAAATTACTTGTTGTCGCGAACCATTATCATATGGGTAGGTGAGCCCTAGTGGTAGGTAGAGACGTGTATAGGAAGGGGCGGCCTGAGAATTCCATAGCTGCAAATTTAGAGATAAAATTGCTAAAAATACGAAATTCAATATTAATTGACCAAGAATTATTATTATTTATCACACACGCATAGCTTGTGTGAAACTAAAAAAATCACAAACAAACAAGTAGGACGCAATCTAGTTACCTCTACAATGCCAGAAAAAAATAAGAAGACAAAAATAAATCAGAAATAATGTAACATCTCACGTATCAAGACTAATGTTAAGAACTTTTTGAAAGCTTTATGAGACACAGAGTGCTCATTTTCCTTAACTTCTCAAACTCGGGAATACCTCTACAATGCCAGAAAAAAATAAGAAGACAAAAATAAATCAGAAATAATGTAACATCTCACGTATCAAGACTAATGTTAAGAACTTTTTGAAAGCTTTATGAGACACAGAGTGCTCATTTTCCTTAACTTCTCAAACTCGGGAATACCTCTACAATGCCAGAAAAAAATAAGAAGACAAAAATAAATCAGAAATAATGTAACATCTCACGTATCAAGACTAATGTTAAGAACTTTTTGAAAGCTTTATGAGACACAGAGTGCTCATTTTCCTTAACTTCTCAAACTCGGGAATACCTCTACAATGCCAGAAAAAAATAAGAAGACAAAAATAAATCAGAAATAATGTAACATCTCACGTATCAAGACTAATGTTAAGAACTTTTTGAAAGCGTTATGAGACACATAGTGCTCATTTTCCTTAAGTTCTCAAACTCGGGAATTACTGTGTGGATGAAGCTGAAGCGTCTGCAGCAAAGCTTGGGTTTCAAACGAGGAATTTGGTCTTGCCTCCTCTTATGGTTGAAGTTCGCAGTGCAGTGGCACTAGACGAGTTAATTTAAGGTTGCTTTTACCGTATTTGAGTTTGTGGAAAAACAAAAAGAATGAATACACAGTGCCAAAAGAGACTTCCGCCAAATCTATCAAATTATAAAATTGGGATTAGCTAGGCTAGGGATGGAAAGCCCCTGCGAAATGCCCTTTTCGTTTACATCAGATGTGCTTGAGCGTAAGAAATAAGTAACATAGCATGCAAATTATGACATCGTTCGCTCTTTTGCACTCTGCTTTGTGATTTCTAGAGGCAAAAATCAGTGCTAGCAAGTTGGAGACAGCTGGACAAATACAAATCACGCGATTTGCTGAGAAATTGCAAGAAATAGTGACAGCAAATACTCGGCCAAACACTTTGCTGTTATTCTGTAACAAAGAATCGCACGAAAAAAGGGCAATTGAAATAAGACGACGCAGATTTTCTATCAACATAATATAGCAATTCTGAGAACTTCGCTCCCCCCACCCCCTTCCACCCTTCAAGTTTGCCTATTCTAAACAGGTACGCGGATATGAAAGTGTGAAACTCAAAATCTCACATATTGTGGTACGACACATGTGGAAGGTGACAATTTCACCATTATTTTACTTTTTTTTCGTATGATCATACCTATTGTTTATTATTTACATGAGACATCTCATGCTATCAGCACAACGACAAGACCAGTTACAATGACTGATGTGTACAATTACATACTCGTCTAGGGAGTAATCAGCATTTTATGTAGCCGTCAAGAATTGTAGTGGATGACTGAATATCACCAGAAATTGCCTTCATTATGTGCAAAATAATCGGAACCGGCTCTGTTAATGAAGAAATTTGATCTGAACTCACATAGTTCCAGTTCTAGGGAGGCATAGTTTTACTGAGTTGCCTTTCATTGAGTACTTCCTATTCATTGGCAGCTCATGCGTGTGTTGGTGTGTGCACGAGAACCAGCCTGTGTCGTCAAAACTTACCGACTCCATTGCGCTCCACACATCGAGTCATTTACGAAACAGCTGCAAATTTTGATTTTCATCTCGACTTGCAAATTTTTTGGTGCATTTCCGGTCAAGTTCAGATAGGTTAACTCCCTGTTATGAGTTGTTTTCACACCACTTGTAATGAATGAGAAAAGGGCATGATCAAGAGATCGTATAAAATGCAAGGAACGGGTAGGATACCTTTTGATGGAATAGGAAGACGCCGACGAGCGACCCATGGCACGTGTGAGGGCTGCGTCCCTCAGTACTGGGAAACCCTCCACGCGACAAGTTTGAAGTGTTATGGGAGTGCGCTGGCGCCCAGGAGCTGGGAAGACCTCACTGGACGAGTCAACAGCTGTGAGACAGGTGCAGCGGCGTCCAGTAATGGGGAAGATGTCACGGGACGGGTCCACAGCTCAGGAGTGGAACGACGCCATCCAGTTGTGAATAACATATCACTCAAATGCGAAGCGAGTTCGAAAGAATCCAGAAGAGCATTAAAATTAAAAAAAATACCAGGCTGATCGTCCGGCCATCGCCGGAAGCTCAGGTTGTATTTACTCATTTCAATGCACTGATGGACATAGAATCAAAAGAGTAATCGAAAGAAAGCAATGAAAAGGATGTGCTACTAATGGAACGCTTTTAGAGAGTCGGATCTTTACAAGAACTTTGCGTCGAAGCATATTTGAAAGAGCTGGAGCCGGGTGCAGGGAAATTACGAGCTATTCCTACCACTTTCACGCTTGCCACCTTAAAGAATAGTTAGTACCATTTGGCTATACCTCTCTCATCTATTAAGGAGTAGTAGAAACCGTGACGGAACTCGACACACAACTATACCAACTTCCTTCGTGGCTGGATGCTCAAGAGGAATATGTTAACAAGGCGATCGAGAGACAAAAGTTCGTAGAACTGGTGTGTTGATCGGGAAAAGGTGACACTAAGAGCAAAAGTCAAGAGACGACAAAAAGTTCATTTGAGGACTTCAAGGTTAACCTTCCTTTCATCCATGGAAAGTATAGGAATCTAGAACTAAAACACAACTGAGCGCTGCATATTAGGCGAAAACGTGACCAGAACACGAATCTGTTTTAATCAAATTAGCAGCCAATAGAAAGTTTATAACGCAATAGAGCATTTTTTTCTGAAACAAATGTAGCGTAACATCTAGAACGAAATATGGTTGCGCGAATTAGTAGATAGAGGAGAATTTTTCGTACCCCCAGCTGCAAGTTACTGATATTATTGTCTCAACGAGGTCTTTCATATGGTATTGCTTCTAGCAACTCATTTATATTGACAGGCGATGTCTTCAGGGCATCTTTCTTTTGTTAATAAACCCTATATGGATTTGATGATTCTGTCGAGAACAAGTACTTGCTTTCGACAGTGCAGTAAGTAATGGTGTGAGGAAATTTTGTAAGGGAACACTCGAGCCGTCGGTAGCAGGGCCGAACGCGATTCAAGTTCTGGAAAGTTGGTAGTTCCTCAATTCTGGGGACGTAGTAGTCCACCCCGCAAGTTGGCATCAAAGTTTCCGCCATCGCGACAGATTTGAGTACGAGTGGCAATTCTGGTTGCGCAATAGACATGACATCCATGCGAATGCAACATATGTATTCTGTTGCTCGCAGCATCGAATTTCATCAAATTCAACCTCACCACGACCGTATGCAGGAAAGTAAACCGCTTGACCATAGAAACACACTGCAAGGTCGGACAGGACATCCACATCAACGTCAATACTCAAGATGAGTTTTGGTTATTTCATTCTGCAACTGTTTAGCTGCTTTTGAATGAGAAAGCCGAAGTAAAGGTGAGCCTTATCGTAGTCGAAAGTGTTTGCTAGTGAGCAGCGTACAAATGTAAGCTGCTAATGTTATTGCTTTCCGCATTTATTGCAGACTGCTTTTCACGTACTGCCTTTGTGATTTCAGATTGATTTTGGTCCTGAGTAACTCTTTGACAACATCTCATTCGATTTTCGCTCGGTGATACAATCTAATGGAATGAATCTCGTCGATTTGCTCAAAATGACCTTCCGACCAGCTGGGTCGATTGAGGTTCGACCACCTGACTTTGCACCATATCAAATTTCGAGCTGTTTTTTTTCCCTTTCTTACTTATTTTCTCAAAATGTTATTGTGCTGGCGACAGTGCTTAGGAGAAATATATCTAATTAATAGTACGAATGTGAATTAGACCTAGATAACAAGCGAAACTCATTTGAGATCCCCTGGATATTGTCCACGCTGCCACCTAGGTCGCAGTCGCACCATGATGCCAGCGCAACTTGCAGGGGGACTACTGCTCCCCTTGGTGTTATGCGAGCTCCACAATCTTAGATTTCTATAGGACCGAAGACAGCTGAAATACATGTAGTACCAAGTTAAATGTGCTGTTTTTATCCCTTCAAATTTCCTATATGGCAAGCTTCCACCAACTTACGAATTCGGAACACCCGGTCTCGTGCCACACTTCCGTTCATAAGTGGCAACTCGGCCGTTGAGTGCACTGTGGTACTCCTATGTATACTTATTTGTTTATTTGTTTATTTATTGTACCAAATTGTTGCAGCATCAAAATAAGTGTAAGACAAGACGAGCCTATCAACCTCATGCTTGGGAGTGTGCATATGCGGGAATTCAACTCCTACATCATGAACAAAGGCCAATTCCGATTTTTAGATTCATTCTGCTAGAGAATGTTTAGCAAAGGTCATCTCTGTACTAGATCACACTTAAATCGAGATTTGCTATCGCGACCTTTGTCATGTCTTGTCAGATAATTGAAGTCTTGGGACGTTTTCTTCGAGCATTTCATTCGAACTTTCTGTGTTGGACAAGTTGGCGTTTTACGTCAGAATTCACGATTGTGACTTTAATTATGCATTTATATATATAGGTTGACAAAAGCTAACAAAACAGAAACCCCCAGCTTACCTCCTACATCGCTACAGATATTGGAGGGGAGGAAAGTTGTGTAGCCTAGACTACACCTACAATTACGTTCGAAACCTAGAAATTACATGTCACGAGTTGCGTCATGAGCTTATGAACATCTATGCGCCTTTTCAAGCAGGAAAGACTCCTTAACATTCTTATAACGAACTGTTCAGGAGCACTGTGTCGATTCCGAGTATTGTTTACATATTTATTGTATGCATTAAAAAGGTGTGCTGTCACAAAAAACAGAATATTATGGCAGCATACATTAGAATGGTAAGAGTTGAGAGGGAGAAAGGGAATGAAAACATGCCGATCAGTAACGATATGTTAATGCCAACAACACAGAAAAAGGTAAAGGTAGTGGTAAAGGTAAGGTAAAGGATTGCGACGAGATAGAGGGTTGGATTCGACTTCGACGAAGGCTTCCCCTTTGAGGTAAGTGTGATTAGCTGCGATTATTGTCGACAGTAAACATCTGCAGCACAACTGAAGCTGAGCAAGTATCACATAAGGACTATCTAATGTTGAGTAAACTTCAAAACTTCAATCTCTCCACATCAGCGCAAGGAACCCAGTGCTTCTTAGCATAGGAGTTTTCTGTATGAATAGCAACTTTTACATTGTGGATTTGATTGACATAATACCATGTTCGAGACGAACATTTAAAAAATGGAAACGAAATAATGGCGTCAAGTAGCTTGGAAGAAAGATGTGCAGTATTCGAAACACTGCATTTAATAAACGGAAATCGGCGGCAAGTGGAAAGAATTTAAAAAAGGTACACAACATTATCGTACAGACTGAGTAATGCTAGGAGACGGAGGATGGTTTGCTAGCTTGGTTTTGCTTGGTTATGCGTACATAAATCCAGGCCCAGGGAGAACAAAGAAAACAAGGAGATTGAGCTTGTCCTTGGGTGCAGGCGGACCACGTGAAAGTAGTAAACAATTGCTTCCTTATTTCTGTTTCCAACATCGCAGAATAATTCAGAGAATCGTGATAGGTATTCCTCTTGTTTCAGACTCATAGTTTTATCGAAGGATTTGGGTTGTTCTTGCCCTTCATCCTCTCGAATATGCGTATATATGAAATAGAGCAGAGTGGGGAACATAAGAACAACGTTTGTTTAACGTGCTAACGATAAGGCTATGATCTGCCACTTCTCTCTCACATTTCCACAAAATGTGTGGAGTTTTGCAATTGCTCTCGTATGCATTTCCCATAGCCACGTTGTTTGCTAGCGAAAAAAAAAATTAGGTTTTCTGGTGTTTATTACCAGGGAGCCATGTAAACACTTCATAAATTAAACTCTCACGGACAAATTACTCTATTTCAAGTAACGGCATTGTCTGACCAAAGATGATGAGCGAGGACGAAGGAATTTGGAATGGACTAAACAGGTCTGACGGCGAAATGGAGATCAAACCGGCCATTACACGAAGCGGCAATTTGTGAGGGCTATGGACCCTAATTACTCGGCTCGAACCCGGGCGATCACAGAGCAGCGTCGACTTCTGCCTACAATGGGCGGAGCACCGGCAGGTTGCCGGTGCTGGACATAAACGGGAGTGTGAGACCTTGCGAATAGAAGACAGCTAGTTCGAAGGGTCCACGAGTGGAGACGTTGAGGATCCCAGAGCAGGGCGCTGGCATTTAATCATATTTATTCGTTGTTGATTACCACTAGATGACACCACGAATGTAGCAAATGAGGCAGACACCACTTCGTCATTTTTTGGGTAAACATCCACAAGACGGCCAAAGACCGACCATGGTTCAGGCACACTTTGGAAGTGCCCTTTCGCCAGAAAGTCTAGAATTGTACCACCATGTTTAGCACAGATTCTGCGAGGCAGGACACCTAGAGAAATCCAAAATAGGGTTTATGGTATGATTGCGAAACATGTGATTGCATTCAGTAGTTTGTAAAATATTAAATTTTGTCAAGTGACATAGAGTAAATGATATACATAACGATCGTGTGGCTTCCACCTTCGTTATCCACGAGGTCGGCCGTGGATAGCAAATGAACAGTAAACATGTAAATAGACAAGTTCATCAATAATGAAGGGATGAGCCCCAGCTCAATGGGGAGGGGCAGTGGGGTGGGGGTGGAAGGGGGAGAGTGGGAAAAGGTCGGTTTTGACACCCTAGCCGAAAATGTTCCAACTTGTTGACATCTCGGAACAACATTTTTTCAGATCGATCGGATAATCAACGAGAAACTACGAGATCGCGGATAAAAACGAGAAAATTAAATCCAGACAACACAAGCTTCCCACTTTTTCTGGCATAAGATATGTATTTAGCGCCAAACCCCCTCATCTCGTACCGTTGCTTCTACTATGGGGTACTACGGGGTGAAACATATAATCAATTTCAGAAATCATACCGTTTCAATGAAATGAGCGCAGATTGTACGACAACTGCTGAATTCAACAGATAACTACATTTTTTTACCATTTTGGACCTTAAGAGCCAACTTACGGAAACGTGGAGTTACCTATGTATCTCTTTCAGCTTGGAATCTGGACGACGTACACGCAGGGTTTGTAAAACTCACTGGAAGTAGACACGGTGATTATTGCGAAGGTAGTAGACCAAGTGGGAGGGAACAGCTGGATTTACACGACACCATTTCCACGAAACCAACTGAGCCTCCGATATCGTAGTAAGTCAAGCCGAAATTGTGCCTTCTAATGCTGTTGAGAGCACCTTGGAAAGAATTGAAAGGATCGGCTCCACGAACATTGGGAGCTAAGGTATTGAAAATGCAAGCAGTTGCAGAAAATAAGCCTAAGTACAAAGATTAGTCGCCGTTGGTCGGTCTTCTACTCGCTAGCGCTGCCGCAGTCACACATAGAACGTTCCAGGAACTTACCGTGTGGGGAGAAGGTGAAATAAATGCTAAAGATTCGCCTTCAGTCTACTTACATTTATCGCAGTCGCACGTCATGGACCGCGGTAATGCTCTTGAAAAAAAGAGCTAAGAGAAATTAGCAGATGTGCTGATTAGGCTCTGCAAAGAGCAGCGTTTCTCAGGAAAAAGCTTCATGAAGGCTTGAACTAACGGTCAACTGCTTTGCGAGGAAAATCGTTTCTTCGTTGCTTGACAATAGTCAGAGTTCACCATCGGAAGACTTTTTGTTCAATCAGATATGCATCTGTTTGTGCATAGAGAAGAATATTTGCTAATATTTGAGTTTGCTCTCTGGATGAGCTTTTATCTGTAATCTTTACAGTGACAACTACTGACTACCATAAAACGTTTTCTTTTCAGGCGGATTCTGATAGAGTTACGCAGAAAGTATCAAGCGTGCCCTTTTGCAGTAATTATACTGCAACCAAAATAGTTCCACAAAGACAACGGCAATAGGCTACCGTGATGACGAGGCTGTCATTCTATCCATACATTCGAGCTACTCATCAATGAACAAGGCTTCTTTTAGGTAACAGCCTGACGGGTAATTCTTGAAAAGCACCACGACTTCCTCAATGTGGTTGACGAATGCTTCGCATACTAAAAAAAACCAGCCAAACGGTTTTGGGCTTTCTCCTCCTCGGAAATTTTTAACGGAGCACATGACCCTACAGGGTTAAGCTCAAGAGTCTCATTTGCAGCATTGCTCAGGATGAAGAGCAATTTATTCTATTGTAGAAGCGCGCCTGCGTCGAATACAGCCCATTTTCTATTAGGTTGTTGCGAAATTAACTGCCGAAATAGACTCTTCACTTCAAAGTGTTGTAACTCGGCTCAAACACCAGTTTTTTCATCAGTTTAGCAACCATTCAATTTGATAGATCCTCCCAGACAATCAAACTGAGATCACAGGAATCCGCAAACCATTGGAAGGCAATTTCAGCATGCTCCAGATCAGCAATCTGCTGCTGTCGCAGAATTGTACCTAAAGCTCGGAAAAATGATATGCAGTGGAGTAATTGTCTGAGGAATGAGGGCATTGAGTGAAAACCTCGATGCTTCACTGCACCAGTTTTTGCCGGGTGAATTTTGGAATGTGTGGCTTAACGCTAGCCTGTAGCAGGGGAAAGCAGCTTTTGTTCGTCACTGCCGACCGCATCTGTAGCAGATTTGCGGATCTCAACTCGAAACAATACAATACCAACTCTACTGACAGCGACTGACTAGGCTGTAGAAGTGTGCAATCAATCACACCTTTACAGCACCACCAAACTCCTAACACAACCTCTCTGGAGAGAAGATCTGGCTTGGGAAATCTTAGAAATGGGAAATTCCCCCCCCCCCCCATATCCATTCGCATTTTCTATTATCGTACAGGATTCGAGCTTCGTTTACAGTCTACATTTATATGGTCAAGAAATGAGTCGTTTTGGGACGAAAAATTAGTATAGAAAAGATGTCACACCAGGCAAGACGCTTGTAATAAGTCAGGTCGTGTGCTGTTCCCGTCCACACCTTTCGTACCCTGTTGATTGAAGTCGGATGTATTGAAACTGTAGCATAGTGAGCGTCCACCCTTGCTCTTATCATCCAGATGGTAAGACGCGGTTTAGACTCCATGGCTGTCTTCATGATCGTCTAGCGACATCCCCTGACCACGACCATGGTTGCTTTTGAGTTTAAAATCGTAGGGAAAGAGCTTCGCGAACATCTGGCTCACTGTCCATTGGGAAGGCGATTCCCACGCAAACCTTGCCATTTGTATCGGCAAGCAAACCTCGTCAAATGTATCGCCAACAGATTCTCTTACCTTTTGTATCGCCACACACCCGTAAAATGTATCGTCAACAGATTCTCTTGCCAAATGTCTCGCCAAACAGGCTCTTCACTCATTCTGCCGTTAATCATATTGCCAAGCAAAATTTGATCCCGTAAATCTTATCGCCAAAAACATTCTCTTGCCAAATGTATCGTCAATGAACATCAGAAAAACATTAATCGGCTACCATGCAAAAAAAACGCAATATGTTAAGGATAATTCGACGCGGCATATGCATCACGACTGAATAACCCGTTGACGCAAAGGCGAGCGTCTTAGCAGCGTTAGGACTGCTTCCGAGCCCAGCTTTGTAGTCGCGCGTGGAAAGGACGCACTCATCTAACATAGATTGTCCTCATCCACAGACACTACCGTCCGCGAGAAGCGTTTGGAAGAAAATGAAAATAATAAATGTGAAATAATAATCGAAAAGTTAAGAGCGATACATACAAGACGCGTGTGTGCCCCACGTCAGGCGTGAACTTCTAACTGTGGAGGATTTTCTATAGAGATCGGTCGACAATGCATTTACATGAACAATGGGAATAGCGCTGGCTATAGGGAAGAGCTGCAAACACGTGACTCTCACTTTCGTCTGGACTGCGTCAGAGGCGGAATTCCATTGAATTACTTGCTTTTACTACACTCTTACTTCAAATTAGTTTATTTCATATTGATTTATTTTGTTGAGTTAAGCTATTTCAAGAAATTTTATTTGAAATTACTGTTCGAATAATAATTACGCTGCGCTCTCAAACGCTTATCACGGTCCGGACCACTGGCAACGTATGTGGCTGAGGGCAGTTTGTGAAAGATGCGTGCGTACGTACTGCGTGCGGCTGTAAAAATAGGCTCAGACGCAGCCTTGATGCTGCTAAGACACAGGCTTTTGTTCTCCTCCCTGATAACATCTCAAATGCATGCGTTTATTATGTATTGTCCCTACGTTCTCCGATACATACCATCGCTTTCATCCCCAGCTGATTCTGCTTAACATCACCAGGGAGAACATATCGCAAAACGTTTCTTTCTGATGAAAGAAAAAGAAAGCCCGAGAAAGCAGAGCAAATAGCGGCATATTCCAAGGTTTGTGTTAGAAGTTCCACCCTTATTTTGCTTTGCAGAGGCGCTTTGACTATGAGTTGATGAGAGAATTTTATGAAGGGAGATAAGTAAAATCATTCTGCACAGAAAATATTTTTGCTTCCGGAGTTCGAGGTAAAGCGAAAGGGCAAGGGAGAAGTGTCCTGAGAAGTGTTTGCTGATGGTGGACGCTAGTGTCTCGGTAATAGATGCCTGGGGTTCGAATTCATCCCTCAGCTTACGAGAAAAGGACACTTAGAGAGTACGACAATCCATAACGTGGCGTAACTTCGTGAAGAAAAGCTGAACGAAAAGGGAAGCATAATCTTGTACTCCGAATCCTACCGGCACCGAGCGCTTACACGAGCGTCGTTCGAGGAAAGTAGGCTCAACTCAGCACAGAGAGTCATCTTGCAAATTTTTAAAATGGGTTCAAGGTTGTATACTGCATTGTTAGCTTTTTTCCTCAAGTAAACGGACTGTGGAAACGACTGCGGTGCAAAAAACGGACAAGTCACCAAGGAGACCCTCAGTCGTCAGTTCTCTGTCAGGAATCGTGCGTGAACAATAAAAATAAATGTCTCTAGATAAGGAATGATATTCTTCGTCATTCATAGCACTATACGAGCTATAATACGCCTGACACTGCCCGTGTAGATCTTACATCATCTATCGGCTCCGGCATTTGTACGTAACAGTACGCGCTAGTTTTTTTTTTTTGGAGTGAGCTGTAGTAGCGTCGAAACTTACGAACTCAGACAGCCTGTCCGAAGGACCACAGCAGAAGGAGTATTTAATGACATGGTTAAGAAGCGAGAGACGCAGAGCAGAGAAGATTCGGAAGGATCGCAGCGGAATGGATTTGTTTAAAAGGTGGTTCGGAAAAACCGCGGCAGGTATTCAAAAGAATCGCGGCAGTAAATCGGAAGAGTTGCAGGTCACCCTTCGGTTCTTCAGGTTTTCTCCGGCGGTCACTCCAGAAATTTGCCTGACAGAAACGAATACTGAGTTGATTTTCACCACTTCAAAATCTCTGCCTTCGGGACTTTGAACTACACCTACCGAGAAGCTGACTCAGGGAGATGAGACCTTTCATCGATATTATATAAGGTGGTCCACGTTAAGTTTGATGATCCGTAGAAAGCATATACTCTCAGAGGATGCAGTGATTCCTTGAGTCAAAGAAAGCGCCAAGGACAACATGGGCACCAGCCCACTGTGCAAAGAAGACATTGCAGTGGTTTGAGCTCAGTACTCTCGGTTTCCGGTCGAAAGAGGCTTGGAAACAAAGTTTGCTCGATCTCAATCTTTTGAACTTCGTTGTTTCGTCTATTTTGGAGTAAAAAGCTTGATCTTTTAGCAAAAGTCACTAGATTCGCTGAAAAGAGCTTTGATGAAGGCATGGAACGAAAGAGGTTACAGCGCGCATTCTCAAAAATTTGCGGAAGGCATAAGATGCTTGTACTGAAGCTAAAAGCTATCAATTGAATGTGATTTGTGCGATCTTACGAAGAATTTTTTTATCTATTGAACAAAAGTCGAGATTCCTCATTTGAACGGATTGGTGCGAAGTTGTGGGAGGTTTTTGCGTCACCATTCATACGGATCACAATTTAAGTCCAAACTGGATCACGGAAGAAATGTAGGCTGCATATCAGGATAAGCTGCGTGAAAGGTGCCGACTCCATGTCGTGGTCAACCAGGAATTCGTATAGTAAATTGTTTTCATTGGCGTAAACTATGAATAGGTGAGTATTGGGCTGCGTTCATGGACGAGATTGCTCACCGTACCCAGTGCGAGCCATAGACGTACATCTATAGGGTCAGAAATCATGTGGAGAAGGAGAAGCCTATCTTTCGCTCGCACCAGGAGTGAAAGAAGAGCAATTGGGCGAGGCGAGATGTTCTGAGCAGAGGAAGAAGTTCAGCGGAGTGAAATATTTACAAAGCACACGAGGCGCAGTATCCTCGACATCGCTCCTGAATTGCCTCCGCACATGATTTATTTAACTTCTCGCCTGCCGCTCTCCTTACCGTCTCGTGTTCATTGAATTCCCATTAATCCGTTGACGCAAGCAATGGGCCATTCAGTCGGTTTATGTGGTAGTGATTTCGGGTCGTCACCATGGAATCTGTTGTGCCTAATGTAGGCGCTCGTTATTGCCGTCTGAACTAATTTCTGGCAGTAAACTGATGGCAAAGCAAGGGACATCCGGGAGGATTTCTGAAATTCCATAGTGATGCCGTCACAAGACAGTTTTGACGACCAGCCGCCTCCGACACATAAACGAACGAATGATTTCTCGGAACTCAGAATGACAGTCAATAAATATTGACAATTCCGATGGCATCGGATGGCACAGGTAGGAGACCTAGAAAATCTACATGCAGCAGAAGTTTTTATAATAAATCCCTTGCTTCTAGGATGTGTCCTCCACAGCAGACCTTAGCACGGAAATTTGTACACGTAGTGCTAGCTGTTAGAGCCTTGTATGAAAACTTCGAGGCTGTTGCAAAATCAACTGCCGAAACGAAAAATAGAGTTCGAAATGTTAAAACTCCCCCATACACAAGGTCATTCTACAACATCTGATCCATTCTATTCAGCCCACTTTCTCAAACGATCTTGCAACGATTTCTCGTCTCTGCATCAATAACTGGGAGAAAGTTCTTGGGGCTTGGGGCCCGCATACATGCTGACACCATCGCTGAAACGAGCGCCAACATATTTACCCTGAGTAACCTCAATAATGCACCTAGGTCTTGGAAGGCGACTGCAACGTGCTCAAGATCAGAGCTCGAATGCATACCTGAGATTACCCATTGCGGACGAGTTAACGTTTTCAAGTTTACCGCTCATGTGGTGGCCATCAACGTGCTCACCTATACATGACGATGTCTGAACCGAGTCGCTAATCATGGATAATCGTGCCCATGGATATGAGATATGCTTCCGATGATACTCCTACTCTATATAAAGATGTTCATCTCCAGTGCGATCTCTTCCTCACGTTAAGAGTGGAGATAGCAGGGCTAGTCTTGATGGAGTCAGTACTGCACAACGTCGAAAGTATGGTTCCGATTTTTGCCTCGCTAGGGTAAAACGATTTCTCCCTATGTTATTGTGCATAAAGAAGAGAGAAGCTCTCTAAAATGTCGCAGACAGTGAAGCTCAAATTGCCTAATCTCGAAAAGTTAAAAAGTAAATTGAACCATATTGTAGTGTAATAAACTATGCTAGACACCAGAATGGTTGAGTATACTACTACTTTACTCTTACGCAAGCACGATAAATCTTTTCAATTTCAATAGAGTGGTGCAAATGGAATGTTTGCAGAGAATACTACTTCAAATATAATACTATGGGAAGAGTTCACTACAGAGCAAGGTGATAAATACAAGGCTTTCGTTGGCTACTGCTACCACTCAAATTTGAGTTGTGGTAAATCATCGGAATCGCCACAGTTCGGGCCGTTACGTATAAACTGCACTGAAGAGGACATGCAGCTTCTGAATCCTATGTGATTGCCTAATTAAGCTCAGTTCTCGAAGCAAAACAAAAATCTAAACCATACTTTCGACAATGTGCACTACTGACTCCATCAAAACTAGTTTTGCTATCCTTACTCCTTACGAGGGATAGAGATCGCACTGGAGATGAATAACTTTTTGTAGAGCAGGAGTATCATCGGGAGCGACGCTGAGCTTGAATTTGATCTGAAGCAACGAGTTAGAATGGTAGAAATTGCGGTAGAGAGTTAACGCAAGGCTGGTAGATATCAATGAATTCTGTGCTAACATGTATTTTTGATTAATGAATGAGACTGTATTGAAAATAATGAAAGGAATCCTATTGTGGTCGTCACGCCATTTGTAAACATTTCCTTGTAGGTGGTTGTCAACAACGTTGACCCCAAATATCGACTTCATCGAACAAAAAAAAATCCTTCTGGAGAAATTCATTCGCAAAATGAAGTCGCATCTATGTACTTGCACCAGTACTACATGTGGTTCTGCAAAACATATAAAACCTAGAGTAGCCCGACTGCGATCCGAAAGAAGCTGTGGACACAAATACGATTTGTTGCAATACTTATGTCCGCCACTGTGTGCACATTCGAGCTTCCTACTATAGAGTAGCAGCCATTTTTCATTTATACGCAGTTCTTCAGAAAAAAAGTTAGTCCGCTGCAGAATGTCAGCTTTCGCTCTTCAAATTTGAAAAGCATAACTTCCCGATAATCATGTCGATTCATCTTTTTTTTCAGGACCACAAAAACAATAGAGAGTTAGTGTCGAGGCTGCCCTTGAAAGAGGAGAACAATGTTATGAGCATGTAATATGAGTTGGCTCAAAAGGGATAAACGCGCGGAGAAAAGTGTTTGCTTGTGCCTACCAGAAAAATAAAGAAAAATACTAATATTTTAGCAGCAGACTGCTATAATATTATACTTGCACAACATTCTACATATTGCACTCTCCCCTGTGGAAATGAACTCAAAATGAGCAGGAGGATTAATGAATTCACCATGCCGTGGCTTCAGAAACGTCCCCTACAAACCCCTAGCTCACCTCGGCTTATGTATTCAATCACGCGACAAACGTCAGGACAGCGAGCTGGGTTGGGACAGCCCTTGAAGAGGATAAACTTTAGAGAGGACAGGCGACAAAAACTGAGCCTAGAGCCAACTGGAGCAGAAGTGAAGCATTTCACCCGACAAATCCAGATCAAGTCTGAAGCTGGCTACTTGAAGGAACTAGGTTTTGAGTTGGAAGGGACGCTGGGTAGTCAATTCGAAGAGTTCTATTTCAAAAGATTTTTTAAATTAAAAACAAGTTGGTTGAAGTGAATGAACTGAGATATTGAAGGAAGCTAGTTACAAGATGAAGCGTAGACAAATTGGAATCGAGACTAATGTTTCATGTTACATGTTTGGGTGCCATAACAACGAGCCAGAACCAATTTGATTTGACCCAATGCACGGATCGTTTTTCCAACCGTTAGGAAGAGGAGGTATAGCTATCGAAAGCACCTAATTCAGGTCCCATGTGCTTAACCGATTTCTCAGAACTGCTTGTAATTTGCATGGGCCAACGCTATAGGGCTACAAATACCTCAGCGTACAAGGCCTTATGAAAACATGAAGATAAAACCTTGAATTCATCCCTACCAGTAACAAAAACTTCATTTCCGGGCCGTATTGAAGGAAGTTCTCAAGCTCGAAATATCTCAATCTGTCCATGAAACTATTTTTTCACTCATTATCGTTGTTACAGTTTCCTCTTTGAGTATTCTCTCCAATACTGAAAGTGTGTCATTGTCTCTCATGTCATTAGTTTCTCATGTAATGTTACCTTTTGTCATAAGTAGATCGACGGTGATCATAAAAGAAAAAGGCTCTGGTGCCAGCTTCAACAAGGACGGATCGTTGAGGTTTCTTTGTAGAACATTTTTGGTGCAAATAAGTAGATTAAAAAGCTTGTTCATCGGATGAAATTGCCATTAGAGAGATCGTGAGGGTAGATCTCGTTTCACATAATCTTTGTAGCGTTATATGAATGCCAAATTTGGTCATTTTGCCGCAACACGTATATTCTAATTTGTCACAACTTGGCAGCAGGTAAATCAGATGAACCTGATTTATGGAGAAATAACATCACGAGGAACATGCAGTTGTTTCCACGCTGCCCACAACTTCTACAACACTTCATATTTCCCTTGTCTTGATCTTTTCAAAATTCTTTAAGGTTCCTATTTTTTTTTGTTTGGACAGTAAAGTAAATTTTTTACTCGATGATTTCGAATACAAAAGCTAAAGAAGGAAAAAGGCTTTACTGTTAGCTTCAATAAGGATGGATAAATGAAATATTGGAGTATGCACCGAAGAATGGACTAGGTAAGAAAGGGTGAAGGGTCGCGAGCAAGCCAGCATAGAAGAAATGGGAGCAAATTCATTACAACACATCTTAATCGAGATAAATAATAAAAATAAATAGTAAATTGAAGATGTATGAAATATATAACTATAATATAAATATAGTCTGGCAACTAAGTTCTTGGGCTTGTTTAAACGACAATGTTTGCCAGATTCTTAAAAATTTGCCACCTAATGTTTTCAAGTAAATTATGAGCCAACATGTTAGGGATATGACTGGGATTGCACCAGTATATAAGGAGGCTGTTGGGGTGGTCGAACCATTTTTTTAGAGATGCGAACAATGTCTGCCACCAAATCGATCATCCGTGAACATTTGCTTCACGAGTACCAATTGGGGCACTCTGCAGCAGTCGGAATGAGAAACGCGTGTGCAGCGTTGGGCTAAGGTGTTCTTAAGAAGAGCACGGCAGAATTTTGGTACAAGAAGTTTCGATGAGGAAGTACAGAGGTGAAAGATGGCCAACGTGCAGGTAGGCCAGGGTCAATCAACAGGGTCCTCGTAGTCGAAGCCATTGAAAATACAGGGGTATCAAAAAGTTTCCGGCCTCCGCTTGCCTGTTCCATATTTCGGTACTGTTTTGAGAGCATCATGTAGAGTAAAGCCTTTCATGCTAATTTGCAAAGTTTCATGAGATTTCGTCAAACTTCTCAGAAATAAGAACGTTTTATTCAAGCCAAGGTATGGTGATCGCTCAAAAAATCTATATCAAGCGAGAAGGAACCGACGAATTTTTGTTTTGTAAACGAAATTTATTGAATAAAATCTAAATCCGCCCTTAAATTCTAAACGAAGAGGAAGTCCTCTAGCATTCCCAGATAAAATTTTGGAACTCAATGTTTTCAATGTAGTGACAGACGGTCAGAAACGGAGCGACCTCTGATCTACGAGCAGAGACAAGACGAAGGCGGATTACTGCCGCTGTAGAAAAAATAATTGAGCATAGCAGACAGTCTTTATGAGCAGAAAGTGTGCAAGGATATAAGCTATTCAAAGTTTCATTTGGAAATTTTCTGGGCTACCATCTCACAATTTTAACTTTCGTATAACATTGAGTCTCTGAAACCTTTTCGGCGTTCAACAAGAAAATCCCAGTTGAATATTCAAAGAAGATTTTTGGGAGCTTTATAGAAAGCGAAAAGGACTTTTTGCAGTTTCTTGACTGCCGATAAGTAGCAAATTCACTGCCAAGATGTGAGGTCCCAATCGCGTAGTACTGGGTCAGGATGGGCAGATTTCTGAGAGCAGTGCCATCGAACACGGTAGCGGGGGTGAAATCGTCTGGCCCAAAGTTTTTTGTGATAGAGAAAAGATCTTGTCACCTAACCACCTGTATGTAAATCCAGTTGAAGTGGATTATTATAACGCTACTTTGTTCCACCCCTTTCGGAGGCAAATCAAGAAAACTGACTGCAGAAATTCAACCACAGAATTCAGGCTATTCAATGAGTCATCCTTTTTCACAAAATTGCATTGCTTCATGACAATGCGAATGCATTTCGCTAATTCAGCCAGTTCACAGACGGGGTCTAGGGACTAGCTACTAGAATCCGTAAGAAATTCTGAAACGGCACTTCAGCGGAACAAAATAAATAACGAAAAATAGTCGACGTTCGGTGTTTAAATTCGGGTGATAAAAATTCCTATAAAATTGGGCAAGTCAAATAAAATGACAAGGTGAAGAGTGTTTTGGTCTTGCAGGGATGCATATTCATTTCCTTTAAAATTTCACTGCGGTAGCTAATCTGCAAGTGGTCCAGGCCAGAAACTTTTTGATACCCCAGTAGTCCAACGTTCAGCACCCGTATATTGGCCAGCAGCTTTCACTGTTCACATACCATAGTGGAAAAAATTTTGTGTGAAGCAGGGTTCAGAGTACGCCAGGGGAAATGGGTTCCCCTTGATCTGGCCGCTCTCCAGAGGAAGAGAAGGTTTGAGTGTGCTCGAGATCTCTTAGATCGCCATAGAAAACAACCATTTTTGGACGAGCGACGAAACGTGGATTGTCTTCGACAACCGCCGCATGAGCAAGCAATGGCTTCGTCCCCGCCAAAGGCCAATACCGGTGCCCAAACCGAGTCTGAGCGAGCAGAAGGTCATGTAATCTGTGTGGTGGGTGGTTGACGACACTGCTCGAAGCGACTATCACCTGTTTAGGTCGCTTCAACATTATTTGGCAGGAAAGCGGCCCACAGGAGGTCAAGGACCGTCTTACCAGATTCTTCGAGTCAAAGCCGGCGCAGTTCTACAGGAATGACCTGAAATATGGCGAAGAATTGTGCGTTCAAAAGGAGACTACTTCGATTGATTCTCTTTTCTTTCTCTTTGTGAAATAAATTTTTCCGTGTTTGGTCTTGCCAACCCCCAGAACTTAGTTGCCAGGCTAATATAATGTAAATAATATAACATTATGTAACTTGAATAATTATAAGTGAGAAAATAACAAAACACACAATAACAACATGTAATTTATAATATCTAGGCTACTATCAATAGGATGATCACCTAGCTTCAGAGAAGCAGTACTAAACATTTAGGCGCTATGTATGAACATTATTTGGTGTGGCACTTACATATGATCTAATTCTGGAAATGTTATAGAATGGAAACATGTGGGAAAGAGGCTGGGAATGATACATTCTGGTTTTTCCACCTTCATCAAAATTCAAACTGACTGGCGTAAAATTGAAAATTGAGAAAAACAGTATTTTCATGGACATCTCAAAACGAATACGCTTGTTATGCAGAATGGAAATTTGCAGAATCTGTCTATGCGTTTGTGACGAGAGATAGGCAGAAAATACGCATATTTTGCCTGAAATTTCTTCTTTGTTACAAATCCTGTAATATTGGCTCGTTGTTATCATACAAAAATGCGTATTTCGTTATAATAGCCGATTAGTCTGTTTTATTCATAAGATTTATTTGAAACAGTTTGTGCAAATACTTACCAATTTTGAACTAAGTTTTTTATGCCTTTTCACTGAGATTGACTGGGAAGAAGCACACATTTTCCGGAGGCTCCGCAAATTTCTTATAGAGTTCCTGTTAGCGTCGTGTTTCTATAGTCGAACTGATTATGCCATGCTCATCTTTGGTTGGACTAGAGCATTCAATAATTTATATTCAATCTTTTCTTGTAAAAGATTAAAAAATTCGTAGTACCACCACAGTTTGAAATATGCTAAAGTTCCGGATTTCTCCAGTTCGAGAATTACCCATCCGCAAGTTATAATTTTGAAATCGCAAAGGTGAGAATACGCAGCGTAATGATCTCTATGGATCAGCAGCATCTTTGCATCCCACGGGAAGACCTCATCTTTTGCTTTGCGAACGCTCAACCTCGCAAATGCCAGTGAAACAGCTGAAAATGAATATCAGAGACCATCAAGGAGGGGGAAGTGCATGATGCAACTTATGACGGTGAGTTAAGCACCAAACTCATTATTTGGACGGAGCAATTAAGATATCACGTGCCGATCTCACTATGTAGATTTCACATGATAGGGCATTTGAATCGTTCAAATTACTCGAATATTTGATTTGCTGATGCTGTGTGGTATTCAGCTGAGACGTTAAAACTGTCTTCTGAAAAGGCACATTAGCTGGGATATTGATGTACAAACGTGTTCAAAGTAACAACAAAACAACAAGTCACACAAATTCAAAATAATAACGAAATGTGATAGTAGCAAAGTAAGGGACAAAATGAAACAGACGAAAAGGTATCAGATAAAAGAGGAGTTGCATCTATGCTTGTTGTGATAAAATGGTAGAGGCTAAAGCAAGCATGTGCGGAAGTAGAATCCCGTAAAACGAAAAAAGAAAACGGAGGGCTAAAAATGGGCGGAAAACGGAAAGCGTAAAACGGGAAACTCCGCACACCCCTGGCCTAAAGCCGAACTCCTGTTTTCCATCCAAAGAGAATACTCATCACATAGAAATATCTCAAAAAAATATTACTAGTCATGATGAAATGTTAAAGGTTATGTTACAGAGATTCATACCATTCGTGAGAAATGAATCAATGTTTTGAGTGAAAAGGAAGGTTCACAGAGCTTAGTAGCAGGAAGGTTAATGGTGTAGAAGATTGATGAAACATCAAATTGGTAGAAATGAGCATAGAAAACGAGTCTTATCTCCGAAAAAGTAAGTGAATGCATCCAAAAACAGTGGAAAAGGTATACTGCTACAACTCGTCGTGTATGGAGGGGTAGCTTGTGTAACTTCTTATACGTGCCTGCTGTTGGCGGTTGAACTTTCGTGGAATTACTGGGACTATCGTTGAGGCTAGAAATCATTTAAAAAATTCGGAGAGGAAAACTACCGTGGGTGTTGCCTTCAAAGGGAGTGTGAACATCATATTTGAAGACTGGCAGCTCTTGAACGTATGAGTCATCTTCTCATGCACATATGTGGCGGCAATTAGCTTTTCTTTCGCAGAATATTAAAGAAGCTGTAAGAGAGTAACGAAAATAATCGAAAATGAAGATTCTGATGTCCACTAGATAATGCTGTAGTGATTTCCAGGACGGCTCATGATGTTCAACCCAATTTTTTACCCTGCAGCAGAACCACTTCGTAAGTACCACTTGAATATATCTTTACGACTGCTTCCTTGCTTATGCCTCCCAGGATTTAGCGACATAACAGCTGCTGCCGCAGAAGACCACTCTGGAGATAATTCGGAGTGCTGATGAGACAGAGAATTTTTATCGTCTAAGATATTAGTGAAACTATTGATGGTAAGATTTTTGACATCCTTGGCCTTCAAGCCAACGTTTAATGCATGGACTCTTCCTAGCGAATATGTAGATTGCAGTAAGCTCAATGAAATAAAGCTTCCAGGTACATAGTGTTCGTTTATTATAGTGCGAGAAGATTTTATACGAGGAGTGAAATACCAATGTTTTATTTAACAGTGTGGTCGTCCGGCTGACGCCGGACTCCCAGACTTCTCCTAACGCTCGCACGACTTTATCCCTTTTTCATCTCAATAGACTCACACCCATGCCACATTTTTGCTATAACGCATTACATATGCTTTCCATTGCCTTCTCTCATGTAAAACTGGACTTATCAAAAAAAATTTGCCGCGTTTCTCAGTACAATTTCATCTTTCGCTCAAGAAATAGCTATTTCTAACTACATAAAACCGATTCAACCTGGAATGACTACAGGAAATGGTTGACCATTCTTCGTTTGTTCATTGTTTATTGCTTACGCTCTTTTATCACATCGGCACAGTGAATATCTAGCTTTACGTGCGAACAGTTCGGCAGATTTCTTTACACCTCCATCGAATAGCTTCGTCCAATCGCCAACGAGTTCTTTTGCGCAGCAGTTCAACCTCCCGCTCCTGATATTCTTGTGACGTTGATGGTGATGATGTGAAGAGGATCAGTCGATTTTGAATATACCAAAGCAATCAACTAATTCTCTTCACATTTTTGTTTGTTATAAGTGGTTAAATCAAAAGAGCAAGTTTGAACTATAAAAGAGGAGGGAGCGGTGTGTTCATAAATAAGCGAGAGGAAAAAAATGCGGGAGTGGATGTGAAATGGAGAGAATCACACGGATTGCATACTGCTGAGCTCCGACATTTAGTGCTTTGCGATCTATGTTAAGCGCTAGGGAACTGATCGAGCAAAGATGGATCCAACTCATGCCTTTTTCTCAGTAGTGAACAACGGTGCACCCCTCCTCCGTCGGTCGTCACAATTTCAGGCGTTGCACCAGTCTTGGACGCCGGCGCACCCTCCAAACCGTAGCAGATCCGTAGCTCTTCACTTTCCATCCTTAAAGGCAGGGGTCCACCTCATTTTCATAGTTCAGCTAACAGCAGATTCTGCATCTACTCGGCACGATGGTTCCAACGGTATTCATAAATTGTCTCAGAATGGTCTATAAACCCGTCTTCCAGGACGGGGTCGGCAACAGTTTGCCAACCGGAGTTGACATGTGAAGCCGTTGATCTTATCGATTGGACACGCCAAGACTCGTTGACCGACGCGGCAGCCGTGGCAGGCAGCCAGCACAGCTTGGAGCGATCCACCTCCGGGCTCCAAATTTTTATCCAGTCCGAGCCTTTCAAAAATGGGGATTTCGTCGCTTCTGTGCCTGTTGATGTACATCCCAGGGATCAACATGATGAGAAGGTCTAGGATATGTTGGTAAATCCAACAGGCAGAAGAAGGTGGCCCTCTGCCTTTAAGAGCTTCTCTTCATTTTTTGAACCTTAAAATACCCTTCCCTATCATCATGTTGACACACACACACACACACACACACACACACACACACACACACACACACACACACACACACACACACACACACACACACACACACACACACACACACACACACACACACACACACACACACACACACACACACACACACACACACACACACACACACACACACACACACACACACACACACACACACACACACACACACACACACACACACACACACACACACACACACACACACACACACACACACACACACACACACACACACACACACACACACACACACACACACACACAGAATAAGCGCTTACAAGTCATGGTCATGATTGAGTTGTGAAGCTAATTGTAAGAAGTTTGTTGCGAATCAATGGGTCACTGGGCCTAATCGGTTGAGCACCAAATACCGCACAATTCAATATTGATCAATTACGTATATGTTCCTGTGAGATTCAGTTCCGGAAAGCTTGAACATTGATTGGACAGCAGGAACTTGGTTCAAAACGGGATAATCTTCCTTAAATCTCCCGAAAAATCAAAAGCTCCAATGAGTGTGAGCTTCGACTCCCTCGCATTTGATTTTTCTTCAGTCATACGACTCTTTGTTGGTGTTTCGTTGCAGTTAACTTTCGTTATGTAGTGCCGAGGTCGGATCTCATTTTTAGGGTCAAGTAAACAAATTAATTCGCAACAATACCGTTTGGCAAGACCTCAACTCTATTATCTATAAATATTAGGTTGGTGCAAAAATAATGCGCGTTTTTCGTTGCTTCATCTTCGGTGCAGAAAACTTCCGGTATTTCTTATCACCGCTATGAGAAGTTGTGTATGGTTTTATAGCAAATTTTATGGCCTTTTCAAATATCTCATGCATTTTGAACGAAATTCACGTTTTTCGTGAATTTTTAGTTCTGGAACGAAAGATGCCAAAACAAATTTTTTGCCAAACTCACTTCAGCGAGCTAAAACTCGGCGGCATCGCAGCAGGAACCGCTCGAAATCCCACCATATTTTTGGCTAAGGGAGTGTGAGCAAATGCATACTGCGAAGCTGCCTCCGAATTTTTTCGACGTGGTGTGTCTTGCTTCGAAAGTAAAGAATGTCGCATATGTGTTCCTGGGGTTTGCGACCCTCAACTGGGGCGATCATCGAAGAACACCCATTCAAAACAACATACGTGGTTTCGCAAAACCTCAGCGGTAATCAGGGCGCAGCACCAGGTGGTCATTGACCACCAGGACTTAGTAGCGTCCTGCAGATTCAGGGGGCTTAGCACCAATGTCCGGGGCGTAGCCGACCGCTAATCGTCTACTGATGTTAGACACAAGCAGATTTCAGAGGTGCACGTCTGAAGGATCATCAAAATCGTGGCTGAAGATCACTGTCGTTCAACCAATTGCTACATCCCTACCCTGCACTCTGGTGCGCTCCAATGATAATCAGGTGTTGCTCAACCTGTAGGAGACGTATCATGTTGGAATTTTGATTGTGGATGCGCACTACACCAACAAGTATCCTCCCAAAGTGGCATCTTTCGTTTTTGAGAAACCGTCTTCGTTTTTGAAAAAAACCGTCATTAATGGTCAAAAAATGGTCAAAAGCCACTTTTTGACCATTATTGACGGTTTTTTTAAACGAAGACGGTTTCTCAAAAACGAAAGATGCCACTTTGGGGGAGAGTTGATACCACATAGGCGCTTTTCTTGGAGTTGACAGCGTATCGGAACACTTCCTCAAACGAGAGAAATTTCCTGGGAAAGTTCCAGGTTTGAGAGAAAAAAACCACGCTCCGATGACAATTTCCTGTATCTGACAGGTCCTATAACAAGTTTCAACGAGTTCTAGCGGGATCAAGCAGTTCCGTACTGAGATCAGTTTCTCGAAGATTTTAGCTTGAATTTTAGGCTGTCTTCGCTAAATGGTACGCATTTCTTGCTGAAACATCATTCGTCGTCTCACTAACGCTTATTTAAGTCACTTTTTAGTGCTATCTGCTTTTCCTGAAAGAACCCTAGTGTGTATTTACTTGGTAGCCCATTTCGGAATCCGACTGGACTTAGTACTCCCCAACCGACACTGACCACCTAGTGCTGCGCCCTGGCGGTAATTGCCGTCAGACCATCCCTTCCTCCAATAAGGGATGAAAAACTCGACAAGTAGAAGTCGCGCATACTGAACGAGTACCAGATTGATCCTCGTTGACAGGTTTGCTTCGCGACTTTGTAGTGAAAGAATTAATTGAGACCGACCGAACACTCGCTCGCTTACTGGTGCAGTATGAAGTATAGACCATCTAAGACAAAATCAAGTGCACTGCTCAACAGTTGCACGACAAAGAACCACCGAAACACTGTCAGAAACGGAAGCAACACCAAATTAAGGTTACGGCGACTTTGTGGTGACCTGCTGCAAAAATGGCTCCCTACAGCCTATTTGCTTTTTCTCATTTGAGAAGCACTTTCAATATATAAATGAAATAATTAAGAAACTCCACTGTCTGAGCCCAGCGTTACACTACACTCTTACACAGCGCCGTCTATCCATAAATCTCGCACCTAAGAGCCCCCGCAGGCTGGAGCAATCAGGCTAGGAAGCTCTGCCTCATACATCATAATCACCAAACCTCTCGCTCACCGACTGCCTCTTCCGGGAGAATTTGGGCGTCTTCTTCTGGAAGAATTTCCTCGAATACTCAAGCGACACCGAAATTGCCTTCAGGAACGCTAAAAGGCCCTATTCGAATGGTATGGTAATCGGAGAACATCTACCCTATTGCCAAAGATTTGCGAATTGCAACAGTTCTAAGCGCTTCTGAAAAGATCGATTTTGAAATGAGTTATGGGGTTCGGAATCAAAGGCATGAAAACGCGCATTATTTCTGCACCAACCTAATACCATCAACACAACAGAAATATCACTTATAATGACCGGAAAGAGCAAGCAATGAAGAAGGACCCCATTTCTTTAATAGCAGTAGCAGAAGTTATTTGAAGCAGAACGTCGACAAGGACGCAAGAGTAAACTTGAGGAAAACAGTAGATTGTGAGAAATCTTGACAAATCTTGACAAGAATGGGAGGTGAATAATGAACGGGTAGGAACATATGTACACTGACAGAAACTTAATGACAGTCCGGGGGGACATCTGCTCCGACTGTACCCTGGACAGCCATATGGTAAAGATGCAACAAAAGTGAAACAGGTAGCAAAGTAAATTAAGTACAAATCTGTTCATAAGAAAATTGAAGTAGAATTTGTGAAATTAGTGCATATTTGTTATGTATTAGTCAGGCCCTGTTCAACAGGGAGTCAAAGTCATTCAAATGGCTTACTTACACTAAAATTGCCATTTGATTGGGTTTGATTAGCAGATTAGAAGACCAGTGTAGTATGGAAGCAGATACACATTCGAAAATACAAAGACTTTGACGTACATGGCACTGAGTAAGGTCGGAGCAAATGTCCCCTCGGACTGTCTTTAAGTTTCTGTATGTACACTGAATCAACTAATAGAATTTATAGCTCACACAATTTGCAAAGTTTCTCTGACGAAACTTTGTTACCATATGCTTTGTAAAGGGGATATGTGAAGCTTCCGAGATGAAAAACAGGCAGTCAAGAGGAACCAACCAGTGCCTGGAGTGGCCCGTTTCCTAACTCGTGGAAACATTCATTTCTTCATCCATTTGTTGAACACACCATGAGAGTGTGCCATCTGTACATTGAGGGTGAACCTCTATAGTCCCACCAGCGAGAATGCAAAGCTGTAGAACTGAAGACTCAACAAATGAAACACCGGGGAGCACAGCAACGTAATCGGTAAAACACAATATTGGGCAAAAAACAATTTGGGAAAAGAACCATGTCTTCATAACCAAGGAGGATAAGTAACCTTCTACAGAGGCTTCTTGGACCAGGTCGAGTCAGGCAATTATTTCCTCAGGTAGTTTGTTCAGTTAAGGAGATACAAGATTTTGATAGCTTCGCCTGTGAAACATTCCTTGCCCAGGGCAAGGCAAATTCAGGGCGAACCTCCGAGAAGTAGTTAGAGAAATACTAGGACCTCGCTGAAATCCAGTAACACCTTAGTAATAGCTGGCACGGCATAGGTACATGACAAAGGCGGCTGTTTTTCCCACCTCGTGAGGCTTTATACTTTGCTCTAAGAACCTGTTTGGTACCACTCCTCGGGTAGCTTTTGAATAAGCAAAAATGCATTGGTTCAGAAGACTAAATTGTCGTTGGTTTTAGTCCCTGGCTACATTTCACATCAAATTCGAGCTAAAATTGTAAGTCTCTGAAAGTAAAGTCCATCGAGTCATGTCCTTGCAAATCTGAATGCATGAAATCTCAAAAGCATATTGCTCTTCCTTAGGAGATCCAGGAACCCCATGAAAAATGGATTTACACATTTTATAGCGTATCTGAGGTATTAGTAAAGTTTACAATCACTGTTGAAGCGAAGGCAGAGAAAAAGCCTGGGTTTCAGTAACGACTAAAAAATTCTCTTCTCAAGTATCTCTTGATGTAAAGGAATTATGGCGGCTCCCAATCTCTACCGATTCCATCTCTCCAAACTTGTGACTGCTGCTCAGCAAATTATTGACCACTAGGTTGTTATCGAGAAAAACCAACAAAGAAAGGGCTACCCAGAATAGGCTCTACTGTCAACACCCTTAGTGAACGCACTTCCTTGAGTTCTGTGGCAGAGTTGAATTCACGTCAGAGTACTCAAATTGACAAAAAAGGAACAGCACTGAGCTGTTACACTCTTCTTCTAGAGGAGAAAGGGAGAGGTATGATATCCCTGCCAATTGTGATTTTGCTTAGCCATTTGTCGTTGCTGCTCCGGTAAACGCTCCTCGCGCCGCTTTCTTGGAACCGCTTTTTTGTACTGCTCCAGTGGAAGTCTTCAATTCTTTTCATTTTATTTGATAGTTTTGCGATGAGAAAGAAAATCGAATGTCGCAACGATCAACCACTACACCAGCGCAAGGTTCAAACACAGTAAGAGGACCCTCCAGCAGACCTGATCACCAGATCACCAGATCACAAAGTAGTGTGCAAACCGCCCTGCTGACTTCTCTTGTCCTGGTCGCTACAGTGTGTTTTTCCGGGAGTAAACATCGCGCGCGATCTGATCCATTCCAATAGATCAAATTCTCAGTTGAAAGACTATGTGAAAGCGGAGGTTCCAGCAATTCGCACGTAGCCTTTGTACTGTGTCCGCAATTCACCGATTTTACTCCCGGAAAAACACCCTGTAGTTCTTTCACAGCACTGGTCCGAATTCAAACGGCAATCATTAACAAGAGGTAAAATTGTGAGTAGAATATTGCGCTAGGCCAGATCAGCTACTTCAACCTTCATTCCATGTTTGTCTAAACATTTGTTTTAAAGGTCTCACTAGACGTTTCGGTTGCAGTTGACATAAATGAATGCCGTCGTGAGAGACATGGTCCTACGTTCCTTGACTCCAACCACTGGCGGTACTTTCATGCCCCACAGCACGACCTCACCTGGGATCGAAATAAAAACGCCTTCGAAAATCGAAATTTTACAAAGAATGTAAGACTGCTCCGCATGACTCTCTAACATATTATGATTTCTCTAAAATGAGTCGAAAAGGTAACGCCTATGGAAGCCCTCTGACAGCTGAGTTCGAGCATTTCATCAAGAAAATTATACAGCACGTGCCCAGAGCTGCCAACTCTCAATAAAAGATTTTGTGTCTGAAAAAACGACAATATTGGCACCTGCGAATAAATATGGACTATTTTTCGACAAATGAGAGAATCTTGGTCTATATACGGATAAATACAAGACTAGTACTATCAAAAGGTATGTCGTTTCTTGCATTCCCCTGGTATACCACCTCAAAGATCTTATATATATATATATATATATATATATATATATATATATATATATATAAAGTGTAGATCAATGTATCAGTGTATCCCGAAGTCTCATAGTGTTACAGACGTATATCATCATACCATTTCTATGAGGCCCCGCAATTGGGCTCTAAGAGCAGAGACTTAGTGCAAGGAGATATAGGTGGGAAGCTGTAATAAGTAATAAATGTCGGGATGACTTATAATCATTACTTAATAAGCACTTGACATTTGCAACGGATACAAAGTGATTGAATGAAAAGAAATGTTGTATGTCCAAAGTTACAATAGCATGAAGTTGAAGCATGGTCGATGTCACTAAGTGGAGCCGTTAAGGTGGAGCGGACGCTGTTTCTTCTAGGGATCCACTTGCAAGCTTCTATACACTGCGTTTCATAACTATACGACCACTTTATTTTTTGCAGCTGTGCGTGATGCAGCAATTTTGGAATTTTTCTATAGTTAGCATTAGATTCAGCTGACAAAATAACCATGGAGCACAAATTTCTACACCGCACACTTATCAGCTAAGTTCTGAAATGAGGTGTGACCGTTCTTCCCATGTTTCATATCTATACGACCACTAACGAATAATGAAAATCGATGGAACTTTGCCGCCCCTGCTCGGGTGTGCAAGGATGGCAAATGGTGAGTTCCACATTTTTCTCAGTATTCCTCGCGGTACATCCATAAGCACAGACCAAAAAAGCTCAGTTACCGCTCTGAACGATGCAGGACTAAGTGGTTGAGCCATCGGGACGAAGAGTGGTTCTAATCACTGTCTCGTTTCCACTTATTTGCAAAATTCTGATGGATACAACAAGAAGAAGGATAACAGAAGCCGAAACATCCCACAGCCCATGACGAGAGGAAGATCCGCAGGCAAGTGTCCAACAGTTGCATATGCCTCAACCAGATCCGAGTAGAACTGAAACCCCCAGTCTCAAGCAGCATGGTGTGGAGAGCGCTACACCGCAACGAAAATGTTCTAAGAGAAACTACGAAGAACGCTCCACGTCTGATTTTTCTCTAAAAGACAATTCAGCAAGGATTCACTCGACGGAACATGACCACATTTTGGAGCAAACCAGTGATAATTTTCCGAACCGGAGCAGTACGAATGAGGCTTCGAGAAATGCTTTCAGATCATCTCCACAGATGAGCAAAAGTTTGATTTGGACGAACCTGACGACATGATAAGCTACTGAAAGGGTTCGCAAAAGAACCCCACCACCTTCAGTCGCCGCAACTTTGGAGGCGGATCATCCATGGTTTGGAGTGATTTTTCTGCCGGGATCAGACTAGAGATAGTCTTCGTTTCGGGACCCATGGACTCGATGAAGTACCAGGACACTTTATATAAACATTTGCTGCTATTTTTGAGGGATATCGTCGACAGAAGTATGGCTTACCGCAGGTTAACACCGAAGTGCATGCCACTCAGACAACCAAAAGCTGGCTTTTAGAGAACAGAGCGAACGTCATGGATTGGCCCACATGCAGCCCGGGCCTGAACTCAATGGAGAATTTGTCGAGCATCCTAGCACGATGGGTTCACTGCAGTCATCTTCAACTTCAGACGACTTATGAGCTGAAGACCACAATCATCGAGCCTGGGAAGATGTAGAGAGCGATTTCCTGAAGAATCTGATGAACAGTATGCTGAATCGCCCATTGAAGTGGTTTTCAACCCTAGAAGAACGATAGCCTATTAAATTTGCTGTAAATGGTGTTGTTTCATTGCTAGATTTTGAGAAAATTGAGCTGTTCACGAGTGGTCGTATAGTTATGAGACGTTGAGGAAATTGATAAATTCGAAATTGAAAGTTACGAGAAAAACTAGCGCAATGAAAATTGGTGTTCAGAGGTTATTCTTATCTCTGAATCTGATGGATGGAACAGAAAAAGTCTTTCTTGGCTGCACCTTCCAGTACTGGAAAATAATAGGGTGGTCGTATAGTTATGAAACGCAGTGTATGTGCTGTCAGAGCTTCAGAAATCTCAAGTGGGGTCTAGTTAACATTTCACAAAAGAAAGAGGTGTGGAAATAAGAACGAGGTGTGAAAAGCGCGTACAATAGCGTATAACAGCACGACAGACAAATTAAAGCTTGTGTTCATACTGCTCTGAACAGGGGCGGTATCGATATCTCCAGAGGCGTGGACGTACTATGTGCTGGGTAAAAAAGATAGAAATGATGAATGTAGAATTCAGAATGTACAATGACGACAACCGCATCTGTGGCTAGTTTTCATCTCGTCGGCCAGAGCGTCCATAGAACCCACCAGTGGTGATCTTCCCAGCTTCAAAATCCCTCAGAATATAATATTTGGATTATTCGCATTTACCTGAAAACAGGTGTGGCAACTATTTCCTACCACAAAGGGTGTGGAGGGGGGAGCGATGGAAAGCTGCCCGGTAAAATTAATTCCCAGATTCCTAGACAATGACTCTGCCTTAGTGAAGAGGCGAAAATAAAATAGAAACTATTATTAAAGTTCAGTGAAGTGAAACGTACATTTCCACGCCGTCGCATAAAAACGATATGTAGCCTCGTCAATTAGTTATAGAACTTCTTTTCTACATTTCCGTTACATAACGGGAAGGAAATTCGAAAACATTACGGCTTATTCTGCAAGGTAGAATATACATTGCACAGTACAGAATCGCTCAATAAAACATCAACTTCATCGCTAGATTTCTCAAAAGCGTTGATATTCCAATTTTTGGAGTCAGGAAGAAAATGCGTAGACCTGCCCAATTTCGACTACTTCACTGAAGCAGAGGCCTTTCAAGACACGAGCGCATAGCTTTGATTTATAACGAAAACTGAAGCAAGAATATGAGTAACCTTCAAGAACATCATCAGGGCAACAAACAAGGGAAGAAGAAACATCTGCAACACACTGTAGATGCATTTCTCAGGCATATATGCGACTGGATTTGCAAAAAAAGAGACCACCTCGAGTGCAAGCGACTTTTTGCATCCATTATGGTATCGGTTACATCTTGGATGCAGTTTGTTAGTTTCTTCCATGTTCTGTGATTCTTAGAGAAAAACATCAATGCATGGAAAGGAACAAAGCAAATACATACGTATATGAAGACTGTAGTGGGTGAGAAGTGAAAAAAAATTGATAACATAGTTGTGTTCATTGCTGCTGCCGCAGCAGTGGAGCCCTCTCGAAAACAAAATGGGTTTATTTCCGCTTTTTAACTTCAACACCACGGTTCTTAATATAGGGAATAAATGGGACGATTCGAGAATTCATAAGGCACTCGGTAACCAGTCAGAGAAAGAAATGCACCTCCACTGACGTCATGAAACCCACACCAGGCCCATTACCATGGCTGTCAAGGTTTAATTAGTCATCTTGCTGTTGTTTCGAGCCGTTGCCTCCGACGAAAAAAAAAACGATGGAAAGCGTGGTGATTAGAAATGGGATTTGTTCGATTGCCACAGATCTTCTTTTGCAAGAGTAACTCCATCACATGAAGCATTTGAGCAAAGCTCTGAATAATCTCTCACATAAAATTGTCAGTTGCATGTTTCTACCAGTCTAGCCCCCTGGCCAACCCTGTGCTTCTTGCACTACCGATGCTAGCTTTGCTCAAAAATTCGTCATCACACTTTTACATATAAAACAGGGCTCGTTGTAAAGTGTCCAGTGCGATCATCGCACATCGCCTTCAAGGCGACGATCGCACTTCTCATTGGAGAGGAGTATGATGACCATCCCCACGGTGAATCGGACGGACCGTACGTGAAAACTGGGCGAATGTACGTGTTTTATGTATTCCCACATCACTTCTGGGGCCGTTTTAGCGTGTGAGAAATTATGAACCATTGCGGATAACAAGTTAGAACGAGTACGACTTGTCAGAAGCGCTAGAAGCACTTCTGTGCTTCTGACAAGTCGTTCACCTTCGAGCTTGTTCTGTGCTGTGAGGCGAAAATCAACATGCCTGAGCCCGTAGGCTCAGATGCATGCATTCGCGCTCATTATCTAGTCATACGTACCTTCACACCATCATCATACTCCGAGTGAGATGCTCCGAGTACTTCACTCGGCGTCTCTTCGCCCCGCACACTATCTAGTCGCCTAAGAATGGCGATCATCGCCCTCCAGGGCGACGAGATCAGCGCCCCGTACATACGTGCTCGCAGCACCGGCACGGATAGTGATGATCTTCCATTCCTCAGTGTTGTAAGGTCGTGATACGTGCGATCATCGCCCCAAATGTAGCGACGACTTGTGCAGGCAGCTGATCTCACCGCCATAACACTTTACTACGATCTCAACTTTCCGATGCAATGATACTTCCCCCGTTTCTCGTCATTCAATTCTCATCCGGAATTACCGAAATGGACATTCCAGCTCAAAGTGCTGTAACTCGGCCCAAATACAAAATTCCTGACCATTTTAGCAACCGTTCAAGTCGACAGATCCTCTCCGACAGTACAGCAAAGATTGGAAGCCTCCACAACAAAGCTGAGATCACAAAAATTCGCCAACTTGGGAAGGCAGTTTCAGCACACTTCAGATTAGCAACCTGCTGCTGTGGCGGGATTGCATCTGGATCTCGGAAAAAGGGCCTGCAGCAGGGTAATGGTCTGAGGAATAAGAGCAATGAGTGAGAACCTCGACGCCTGTTTGGACGCATCACTTCCAACATTTTATGGTTGTTCTTATACACTAAACTCTATAATATTTATTTACTTATTTATTATACAATATACACAATCATTATCACATATCCTCTTTCACAATAAAAGAAAGATATTTTCTCTCACACTATCTTCCATATGCCTTCCAATTTACCCTCTCTTTTCCGCTCTCTATTTACATTACTATGCGTCGGTAAACCGCCCTTACATTCCATTCCCAGAGAAATTGCGGCTGATAAGGGAACTGTCTTCTGTGCTCCCCGAGGCCGACTCGCGGTCCTCTTTTATCCACCGCTAGTGGGAGGAACAAGCCGTTTTCTATGAGTCATCATGATCGGAAGGTCAAAACACTCCGGAGGCCCAAGATTGGGTGCTGGATGTATTTGTGAATGGTGATGAAACTGACGACAGGTGGCGGCTTCCCGCACGCCGATAGTTTTTTTTTGCTGGTTGAAAGTTATTATTCACAAACCTTTTTTTCGCGTTGGGCGTATGATTGCAGGGTTTTCACGTTGTTCCAGAGACACAAATAAAAGAGGTCTGCAAGCTGTAAGCGAGGCATTTTTTCCTCTTCGTCTCGCGCTGGTAATCTTTAAACCCACCAAACTCCTATGGAAAACTAGTTTTAGAGCACTTTATCTGCTTTCAAATGTAATTATTTCAATAATAAGGAAAATCTAATTCCTTCAAGTTTTGAACAATACAATTGTGCATCCCCAACATTCTCAAATTCGAATAGAAATATACGCACCGAATAATTTGTTTCCTTTCGATAACAATCCTCTTCGTGTTAAAGAAAACCTATCTCGTCCTCAACACCTGTAATACATGTGACATAACCTCAACATTTAATTCCATGTTTTGCAGATCATGGCGACGCCACGAAACCAAAGTGCAATGGACAGCAAAGACGACGAACCAATAATACCAAAAGACGAACCCGACGATCCAGAAAAAGTCGAGCCAAACTCAAAGCAAAACCAACACCGAAAAAATGTGCAACCTTTGGAAAAAATCGAAAGCCTACTCGACGGGCTCCACGGAAAAGTCGACAATGTAGACCGCGACGTAGCAGACTTATGAGCAATTACTCCATGGTAAATCCTTTAGGGTTCCGATCCTTTAGCGTAAATGTAGCAACCTATCAAGCTGGCTGGAACAACGTTACAGTTGAAGTCCACAACTTTTTGATAGGTTGCAACCACTCTTTTATCTAGTGGTATTCCCATTTCGACTGATGTGTCTTGTGTTACTAGCGCCCCTTCGGGACGCTAGAAAGTGGGGTGGGGCAGCCACTTGGGACATGTGCAAACGCTTCACACTTGCCAAATCTCTAGAAAATTTATAAAGAAGCAGAACCAATCTTCCAATAGGCCCAAACATGAAGTCCTTCTTATGAGTTGAGTATGAGCATGAGAAGTTCGTTCTCCATCGTATGGCGTATTCGTGCGTATTCCTCACTACCCGGCTAACGCCGACGCGTTCTCCATCGGCGGAACTGTATCCTGCCGTTACCCACACTATTGGACAAGGCGAAATCGTATCCGAGTGTTTTCCAGACTACTGGGCCGCAGCGGGCTTTTCTCCATCGGTGGACCCGTATTCCGGCGCCATTTTCACTGTTAGGCCTGAACCATATCCTGGTATTCTTCACTTTACTGAGTCACAGCGGACCAATCCTATATTGGCGGACCCATATTCTGATGTTATCCATACTACTGGGCCACGGCGGGCCCTTCCTCCATCAGAGCGCCCATGTTCTGGCGCCCTCCTCACAGTTAGGGCAAGCCGGATCCGTTCTCCAGGGGCGGGTTCGCATCCTGGCATTCTTAACACTATCGGACTAAAGTAAACCCGTATCCTGACGTTCTCCACACCATTATGCTACGACGGGTCCTTCCTCCATCGGTGGACCCGCATCCTGGCATCCCCCCACACCACTGGGCCACAGTAAGCCCTTTCTCCATTGGTGGACCTGTATCTCGGTGTCCCCCGCACCACTGGGCCACGGCGGGCCTTTTCTCCATCGGTGGACCCATATCCTGGCGTTCCCCACAGCACTGGGCCACGGCGGGCCCTTTCTCCATCGGTGGACCCGTATCCTGTCATCCCCCACACCACTGGGCAACGGCGGGCCCTTTCTTCATCGGTGGGCCCGTATCCCGGCATCCCCCACAGCACTGGGCCACGGCGGCCCTTTTCTCCATCGGTGGACCCATATCCTGGCGTTCCCCACAGCACTGGGCCACGGCGGGCCCTTTCTCCATCGGTGGACCCGTATCCTGTCATCCCCCACACCACTGGGCCACGGCGGGCCCTTTTCATCGGTGGGCCCGTATCCCGGCATCCCCCACAGCACTGGGCCACGGCGGCCCTTTTCTCCATCGGTGGACCCATATCCTGGCGTTCCCCACAGCACTGGGCCACGGCGGGCCCTTTCTCCATCGGTGGACCCGTATCCTGTCATCCCCCACACCACTGGGCCACGGCGGGCCCTTTTCATCGGTGGGCCCGCATCCTGGCATCCCCCACACCACTGGGTCACAGTAAGCCCTTTCTCCATTGGTGGACCTGTATCTCGGTGTCCCCCGCACCACTGGGCCACGGCGGGCCTTTTCTCCATCGGTGGACCCATATCCTGGCGTTCCCCACAGCACTGGGCCACGGCGGGCCCTTTCTCCATCGGTGGACCCGTATCCTGTCATCCCCCACACCACTGGGCCACGGCGGGCCCTTTTCATCGGTGGGCCCGCATCCTGGCATCCCCCACACCACTGGGTCACAGTAAGCCCTTTCTCCATTGGTGGACCTGTATCTCGGTGTCCCCCGCACCACTGGGCCACGGCGGGCCTTTTCTCCATCGGTGGACCCATATCCTGGCGTTCCCCACAGCACTGGGCCACGGCGGGCCCTTTCTCCATCGGTGGACCCGTATCCTGTCATCCCCCACACCACTGGGCCACGGCGGGCCTTTTCTTCATCGGTGGACCCGCATCCTGGCATCCCCCCACACCACTGGGTCACAGTAAGCCCTTTCTCCATTGGTGAACCTGTATCTCGGTGTCCCCCACACCACTGGGCCACGGCGGGCCTTTTCTCCATTGGTGGACCTGTATCTCGGTGTCCCCCGCACCACTGGGCCACGGCGGGCCTTTTCTCCATCGGTGGACCCATATCCTGGCGTTCCCCACAGCACTGGGCCACGGCGGGCCCTTTCTCCATCGGTGGACCCCAGTGGCGGACGCAGAAAGTGGGCGGGAGGGGGGGCGTGGGAAGAAAAGTGGGGTCTCCGCCGTTTTGGGGACCCAGACGGAAAATAAAATTAATAATAATATTAATTATAATAATAAACAATAAATAAAAAATATATTAAAAATAATAATAAAAATAAACAATAAAAAATAAACTAACACAAGATTTTTATTTGTATTGTAAAGTAATTTCGAAAATTTGGCGACCCATTCTCGGGGGGGGGGGGCCCCCCCCGCCCCCCCCCCGCGTCCGCCACTGGTGGACCCGTATCCTGTCATCCCCCACACCACTGGGCCACGGCGGGCCCTTTCTTCATCGGTGGGCCCGTATCCCGGCATCCCCCACAGCACTGGGCCACGGCGGCCCTTTTCTCCATCGGTGGACCCATATCCTGGCGTTCCCCACAGCACTGGGCCACGGCGGGCCCTTTCTCCATCGGTGGACCCGTATCCTGTCATCCCCCACACCACTGGGCCACGGCGGGCCCTTTCATCGGTGGGCCCGTATCCTGGCATCCCCCCACACCACTGGGTCACAGTAAGCCCTTTCTCCATTGGTGGACCTGTATCTCGGTGTCCCCCGCACCACTGGGCCACGGCGGGCCTTTTCTCCATCGGTGGACCCATATCCTGGCGTTCCCCACAGCACTGGGCCACGGCGGGCCCTTTCTCCATCGGTGGACCCGTATCCTGTCATCCCCCACACCACTGGGCCACGGCGGGCCCTTTCTTCATCGGTGGGCCCGTATCCCGGCATCCCCCGCACCACTGGGCCACGGCGGCCCTTTTCTCCATCGGTGGACCCATATCCTGGCGTTCCCCACAGCACTGGGCCACGGCGGGCCCTTTCTCCATCGGTGGACCCGTATCCTGTCATCCCCCACACCACTGGGCCACGGCGGGCCCTTTTCATCGGTGGGCCCGCATCCTGGCATCCCCCCACACCACTGGGTCACAGTAAGCCCTTTCTCCATTGGTGGACCTGTATCTCGGTGTCCCCCGCACCACTGGGCCACGGCGGGCCTTTTCTCCATCGGTGGACCCATATCCTGGCGTTCCCCACAGCATTGGGCCACGGCGGGCCCTTTCTCCATCGGTGGACCCGTATCCTGTCATCCCCCGCACCATGGCCACGGCGGGCCCTTTCTTCATCGGTGGTGGACCCGTATTTCTCGGTGGACCCGTATCTCGGCGTCCACCCCACCACTGGGGTCACGGCGGGTCCTTTCTTCATCGGTGGACCCGTATCCTGGCATCCCCCACACCACTGGGCCACAGTGGGCCCTTTCTCTATCGGTGGACCCGTATCCTGGCGTTCCCCACTGCACTGGGCCACGGAGGGCCCTTTCTCCATTGGTGGACCCGTATCTCGGCGTCCGCCGCACCATTTGGCCACCGCGGGCTTTTTCTCCATCGCTGAACCCGTATCCTGGCGTTCCCCGCACCATTGGTCCCCACGGCGGGTCCTTTCTCCATCGGTGGACCCGCATCCGTATATAGTTGATTGGATATACAATGTCATGCCTTCCTATTTAGAGGCTTTTACTCTTTGTTAGTGCAGAAGCTTTCTCGAAACGAACGAATGTTGTGACTACACAATCGCCGCGAAAATTCAACAGGGGCTGAGGCGACCGCGTAGGTCCAGCCTCCCCGAAGCTTTCGAGACGCGGCAGCTCTCATAGCACGCGTCCATTTCTTCCTGCGAGTGCACAAAGCGTCGCAACAGTGGAAGGCTGGTTTTCCTGCTGCGTACATTGTGCAGCCTGAAAGCTCGTAAACACTCCCTCACTCCTATGCGGCGAGACCGCCAGCGAAGGTGATGAAATCACCATCCCGTGCATGCGGGAGAGCCAGCAGTGACGAAATTGCGGGTCCCGAAGCGAACGTGTCTGCGTCCATGGAAATCGGCCATTTCGCCACACAGTCTGCGCCTCAAGATTGCGGTGTCTATGAGTGCCGCCCTGTATCTCTAACCGCTCTAGCCCCCTTACGGCGCTTTGTTTAATAGATTACAGTGGGTATCTTATTTTTGCCATTCCATTTGGTATTGATAACGGTAGGGTGTTTGCAAGTTGTATGAGGTTGTTTACATTGTTGTGTTCGCAGTAGCAGCTAACTGCATCTTTTGCTGGGTTACATTTGCATGTGTCTTTGATGCTGCAGTTTGATCTGTTTTCGAATTCCCTTTGAGATGCATCCGACTGACATGCATAGTTGAATGAGGCTTCGTTTTGCAAGTATGCGATGGATTTTCCATCGGTGATGATTTGTTGGCAACCATACACAACCTTGGCGCATATTAGTACTATTGCAAATATACGAATAAGTGTAGATGCGTGCCACTTGATGTTACGGTTTCTATCAATTTTTGGGCAAAAAATAAGGTTTGGAAAGATGTCATAGCGGTGAGGCATTGGTCGTCAATCAGATCGTGGGGTGTTCTCTTCCACACCTTTCTAGCCAGGTCGATTGTAGTCGAATGTTTTGAAACTGTGGTATAGTGAGCTCCCATCCCTGCCCTCAACGTCCAAATGAAAGGATTAGGTTCCACGACTGTCCTTAACGCTTGATCGTCAGGGAACAACATGCGATCACGACCATGGTTGCCATAGGGATCAAAATCGACGGAAGGAAAATTCGTGATCCAGTAGCCTACTGCCCACTGGAAGGCAATTTCAAGACAGAACAAATGCAAGAATACCGCATACCACGACAGAGGGTGGTACAGTTTGTAGTCATTAACTACAATCACCCGAAAATTGCATCGGCTCATCACCTGTTCGTGACTTCATAAAAACCGTCACGAAAGAGCTACACAAAATATTCAAGCAGCGTCCGAAAGAGGAAGGGAAGCCCTATCAGATGGATACATAAGTTGGGCTGAGGTCAAAAATTGTGCAGAGGACAAAGGTTCAAGTAAGCATACCCCAAAACGGCAGTTATTTTCGCAACAGCCTGATACATGCCTATGGACCGTTCATGGCTGGTCATTGTCAAATATGCACGAGGATATCCTTGAAATGAATCTGGTAGTTGCGAACTATTTCCTGTAATTGACATAGTGTAAATAAAAACCCGAAATAATTTGACATTGTTGTTGGTAGAAGTAGTTGTTTGAGAAACAAATGATAGTGCGGAAGAAAGAGGCACTGGACTCGCTACGTAAGGCTAATATCACTTTTACGAGGGTTGAAAAGTTTCCGGGATGACAATGAAAACAAAACAACTCAGGTCCAATTCTTGGGTCATTTTTAGTTTAATCCTGTCGAACCTCAGCACCCTTGGTTCCAACGCTTTCCAGCTTTTAATTCTTTGTCTGAGAAGGATTTTTGTGAATTCCTCAGAACAACCTCATACGGTCAAGAACGACTCGCCATTTGATCCAAATTTTTTTCTGGACAGGAAAGCTCTAAGCTCTGATGAAAGACAGAGGCGTTAGCAAACCAGTGCTAAAGAATCAATGGATGAGGGAGATATTTCATTTTTATTTTTCAATTTTGTGGCTAGCGTTGGCATTCGAATATGCGGCCATACCGTTGGGAAATGCCGCGCTTTTTTTCTACTCCCTACCGGCGAAATTTCAGTGAACTGGCATTCCTCCAGTTCCCAAAAATATTCATCATTATTATCTAGCAACACTTTTTCTGACAGTTGGGGAAGTGCCTCTGACAGAGCAATAACAAGTACCGGTACATTTCTACCACAGTGAAAGGTCCTTCCCTTTTTTGGAACTAACTCTCAGGATTTGAACCACAGTTTTTACTATATTTTTGTAGGTATACAATGGTGCTGGACCTGAGCTGCATTTCCACTGGAAGTTCCGGGCTTCAAACCTTTTCTTTTCCGAATGAGTAATTTAAAACTTTTTGCTGTGGTCCACTTTGGGACGTGCTTTTGCTCGGAATTGAACGAATGCGGCACACATCTTTCAGAATGATTTTTTGGAATCCATTCTGTAAATAGAAACTGTTCGCTCTTAAAGAATGCTGAAAGACTCTTCAATTCTGTGCACAATCTGTCTGCAAAATCCATATCGACGAATCTATCCCCGTTCGCTGGTGTAGTACCTTTTCGACGTCCTGCACATGGTCATTAGTTTGCCTTGCGCAGCAATCCTCGCTTATACAAGCTAGGAAGCTAAGGATTGGAAATGTAGGCGATGGGTCTCCAAAGTCAGTACATAGGAGGTATTTCCTTTGTACTAAGATATTACGCTTTATTTGGAAAGTATTCTTGACCGCTCGAACTTCGCATTCACCACTAACTGAAGATGATGAAAGTTGACAGACTAGAGGACCTGCCACAACCAGGCTCTTTAGCAGATCGGATTGATATTCATAGCCAATTCATATGGAGGATTTCTCTATGGAAAGACATGGAAATAAATGGAAAACACTGGCTCTTTGGTGGTCATTCCGGATACTTTTCAACCCACCCTCGCAGCACTTCGAAATGCTTACAAACACCGCTCTCACTGGTCGAACTTGTGCATTTTCCGGGAATGTGAGTGCTTCCGCACATCGGTACATCCTTATCTTGGCGTTTTCCACACTTTAAAGCTCCGCCGCTGGAGGAAACGCTAGGGAGAGCGTATCCATCGATGAAGAAGTGCTCGCCTCTCCATCGGTGGATACTCAGCCTATCGTTGTCCACACTATTCAGGCAATTCTGGCGGCCCGCCCGCGCTTGTTTTGCGGCCGGCCCCACACCGCTCCCGCGGGCGAATTGCAAAACGAGCGCGGAAGGCACGCTAAATGAGCGCAGGAGGCACGCCAAGCGGGCGCGGGAAGCACGCTAAAGGAGCGCGGGCGGGTTCCTAGTAGAGTTTTACATTCGAAAATATTTTTCGAATATTCGAATATTCGAATTTTCGAATTTTTGGGGACCCCCGAATTTTCGAATATTCGAATTTCCGAATTTTTGCGAACAATCGAATTTTCGAATATTCGAACTTTCGAATTTTCTGAACCCACCGAATTTTCGAATATTCGAACTTTCGAATTTTTAGGGATCTCCGAATTTTCGAATATTCGAATTTTCGAATTTTTGCGAACCACCGAATTTTCGAATATTCGAACTTTCGAATATTCGAATGTTCGAATATTTATTCGAATAACATTCCCTTTGGTAAAAACATTTTGTACCCATGCATGTAGGCGAACAAGGCGATATGTTTGCCAATTACAACGGCCATGAAACTTTTCGGGTAGTAAGTTTCATTTGCCGTTTTGAAATTTCTCACAACCTTCTCATGAGTGGAAGCCTGCGCTGCTGTGGAGTTGGTCCCTTATCGGTTCTAAAATTGCAACGGGTTGAAATTTGTAAGCTTAAGAACGTCACTTGAGGTCTGTAACCATCATTAGAGGATCGTAAAGTGGATAAAACCCTTCGTCCGTGAGAAGGCTTTCGCTTTAATATCCCCGTGTTGTAGTTTAACAAAACGTGCCATGGTACTAAATGTAGAGGTATTGACGCGGTAAAAATAATGTTGGGTACAGCGGTTCATTTACCTTGATCATGAATGAGTTTCCAGCTATCACATAAAAGCGTCAGCAAGATAACAAAAACACTGTGTGTTATCCCGTTCCTCATTATTACTTCTGTTTATCGGGTCCAACTGCATGCTTGTACGTTGAATGTTAAGACCAACAGAACTTCTATAACAAGAAATCGGAGTATGTTTGGGCAGAAGGGATAATAATAGATCTCAAGATTTTGTGTGAAGTTTGAATTCCATAAAATTCAATTCCGGTGATGTACTTAGAAAGAGTTTAAACGAAGCAGTAGTCGGAAATCATCTAAATATAAGGAGGAATGCTGTGTAAAATTTTATAGTTTGCATCTCACTTAGATAGTTCTGGAGGAAAGGCTTGAATAATCAAAGGTATAGTTGAAACTGCTGGTTTCTTAAGTGTCTAGAAAAGTACATACGTAGGTTTCACCGGAGAGATCATCGTCGCCAATGTCGTATACCTCGTAGGATTGCAGTTTCAAAGCTTTCAAATGCTGTTGGTGACTTTCGAATGCGTGCAAAGATATGAGCAGATTTTTGGGAAATTGAGATTGAAATGAGAAATTGGACTGGAGTTTCAATCGGAATGGTCCTTCAGCGAGAAAATGGAACTGAAATAACAGTTGCAAAGCAAAACAATTCCAATTCGAATTTTCGGCCTAAAGTTCTCGAATATTCGAATTTTCGAATATTCGAACTTTCGAATATTGCGGAGCCATCGAATTTTTGAATATTCGAATTTTCGAATTTTTTGGGACCCCCGAATCTTCGAATATTCGAACTTTCGAATTTTTCGGAACCTCCGAATTTTCGAATATTCGAATTTTCGAATATTCGAACATTCGAATAAATATTCGAATTTTATTCGATTCGGTCAAAACTCTAGTTCCTAGAACAGCAGCGCGTGCCAAAGTGAGCGCATCATAACGATCGCTCAGAGCACGGAAACAGTATAAAATTATCAAAAACTTCCGAAATTAGAAAAGCGGACATTTTGCAAAGCCCGCGCAACTTTAGATTGTTGTCGAGCTCACTGAGGATTCGAACCTACCTTCTCAATCTCCAGAGTCCGCTGCTTTATCCACTCGACCATCCGTGCAGATATCCAGAAACCCTTTCAGCACGCTAATGGCTCCATTCTCAATCACCTCAGTACTCTATCGGTACATATGGATACATAGTGAGTCGATTATGACTCAACGTCCCCGATTTGGGACTACAGCGAACGAATGAGAAGGTTGTGATGACTAATCTGTTAAGATTAGTTACAATTTATACTAAACACGTTTGACGCGCTTGCGTCTACATGATGAAAAATAAGCCGAGTCACAGCTGACCGCCTCGTCCCCTGACGCAGCGCAGGTGAGACGCAGGCGTTTTCAGCCTCGCGGCATCCGCGCTTTTTTACCATTGAACATGTGCATGCCGCATTAACCGTTCTCAAGGGAAATAATCCACAAAAGAAGTCATGCACCTGACGAGCGGCTGAGGCACGCACCTAGTATGAATTGCCCTTCTAACACTCTAACCACGAGCCGCTGTATTGACGTGAGACTTCCTTTCATCGCATCAGGGTGGGCATCAAAATCCATTGCATGAGAACCCTTGCCCAGGAAATGCTGAGCCTTTGGATAGATAGATCTCATTGGCGGCGGACGCAGGGGAACGCCACCACCCCCCCCCCCCCCTCAAGAAAGAAATTTGGAAACTGCTTTGCAAAACAGATTTTTTTAGTGTTTATAATAATTATTACTCTTTGATAGTTATCACTGATCATTTAACACTGAAATTGACATTTATTATTTTTTATTTTACATCCGCACCCTAGAGCGGCGAGCCACTCCATTTTTTCCACCTCTCCCCCTCCCCCGTCGTCCTGCATCTGCCACCGCCTCGTCCTCACGCACCCACACCAGAAATTCTCGCGCGCCGGCGGCCCGTCAAGAAGCCCCGCACACAAACGTGGCACGCGGGAGGCCCGCCAGGAAACCCCGCCCACTACAATGGCACCCGGGCCGGCAGCGAACAAGCCCCGCCCACTAAAATGGCGCGCGGGCCGGCCGGTGGGCCTGAATCCGCCCGCGGAAGGCCCGCTAGAATTGCCTGAGTGGGTATAGAGCACCATCATATCCTCCGTCCTTCGGTGCACATGTGGCGGGAACATTCCTATCTCCCGGCCACAGCAGACCCGTTCTTCATAGGCGGACCCTTATCCTAGCGTTAATCACACTATTGAGCCTGCGAAATGCAAAGTAAAGAATGAGTTTCCGAACCGTCCGAGGAATGACAGAATGAAAATGAGATAGTAGCGTAAGTCGAACCGTTCGGATTGTGGCCATTCATTCTTCACTTTGCATTTTTGCTAGAGCTGCTTCATCGGAGTCCGGTCGAAAGATACGTATCGATTATCGGATAACGACGATCAATGACTATCTCTTGTTGTCCGACCGGATCGGACTCCGATGCGCTATAAATGCAACTTAGAGCAAATTAGTTAGCAGCGTCATGTACACTGGCGTTGCAACACTTTCACTGAATGCACACCCATCGTCCATCGGTGGACCCGTATTCTGACGTTTTCCACAATATTGGGCCACAGAAGACTCATTCCCCTATGTCAGGAAGCTGTAGCTGCGTTCTTGTATTCCCTGTATTTTGCGTCATGGAGTCGAACAGCGGCGAAACGCAACTACCGCATTACTCACATCGAGCCATTAGCTCTCGTCTTCGCTTTGCAAAAGTTTCATTTCTCCGTGTATGGTGTGTAAGTGATAGTGAGAACTGACCACCTGCCTCTGACCGCGTTGTTCAAACGAACAAATATCTCTCAGCAAGTGCTGAGGAGGGCGTTGGAGGTTCCTATATACATGGAAGACCCAAGTACCCTAAAGAAGAGGATGATTCGATGCTCGAACGTTTATTTATTTATTTACTTGTCTAATACACCGCTGTACAGCCGTGCAATCAAAAGTCGTACTATTAACTAAATTTTAACGAATAAACCAATGAAGAAATTCGTTAGAACACAATAGCTACATGTATTTCAAAAACAAAACTATAAACCCAGCGACTCATTGGGCTAGTAGTTGAACAGAATACTATGTACACTTGGTTGAGGAATGGAGGATAATCTTCCTATGCGTCTCCAAACTAGTAGAGTGTTGTATTCAAAAATTTTCGAATATTCGAATAAACGAATATTTCAAAATCGCCGAACATTTGAATATTCGAATGAACGAATGTTTCGAAACCCCCGTATCCGCGTATTTCATCTACTCATAAGCATTCGGTGAAGTCGTCCTCTCGGTCAATGGGTGACTCCGAATCAACTCCGTCGGAGCTCTCTTCAGATGAACTGTCAGAGTTGATTGTTTCATCAGATCGTCGGTAATGGCGTGCTTAGACGAGTCCCCAGGACTTGCCTTCTCAGCAAACATGATATATTGAAGATGGCCTTGGGATCAATAGATTTTTTTACTAGTAGGCTAGTAGTTGAACAGAATACTATGTACACTTGGTTGAGGAATGGAGGATAATATTTGTATCCGTTTCCAAACTAGTAGAGTTTTGTATTCAAAATTTTTTTTCGAATACTCGAATAAACCAATGTTTCAAAATCGCCGAACATTTGAATATTCGAATAAACGAATGTTTCGAAACCCCCATATCCGCGTAAACATAAATCGGCTCACCTCGCAACGTTTGAGTGGTTGTGCGGCTTCTTTAGAAGCAACTTCCTTGCTGTTTCACCTTTCATCCTGTTGCAACGGCGATTGTTGTATATAAGTCCCGCCAAACTAAACAGATTGCATTCAAGATGACAACACTGAACGCATAGGAAGTCGAAATAATGTACCTGAACAGGCGTTTAAAGTCAACTGATGACGGAGGAGGTGTTATGAACTTCGGAGCTGCTTCAGCTAGAGTGGGAAACTGTTACTTGTAATATATATAGAGTATGATTACTTGTGGCCTCGTCACTACTACGGAAACTACCTGAATATGCTTCTTCTTGGTCGAATTAGACCGCAACATCTTGACTACCTAACAACTCCTGCAAAGTGGAATCTGTTCCGTTTAGGCTGTTATCATGGATATCACCAGCGGGACTCGAAGCATAACCGTCTGCAGCATCCTCTGACCGACCTAAACGAAAAGTAGCGATGACAATGTCGATTGATACGGGAAAAAAGACTCCAACCTATCAGTGAAACGAATGTATCCGTTGTGAATTTTCATCAAGGCTCGGAGATGATTGACTCCAGGACAGCAAAGCGTGGGTCGCTTAGAGAAGCAAACTGAAGGAATTCGTCCTTGAACCACTCATCGAAATAGTGTTCGCACTCCATCAACAACGCTTTTCCAAAAGCTTTGACGGTCTTCTTTGTTTAGGGGATTATCCTAAAAAAATGTTTTTCGCCTGACCATGATTTTGAGTATCTGTAAGGCAGTGTAGTTGTGTATGACCTCTCCGTTTCACTGATAGAAATGCGGCCAATTCCTACATAAATGGAAACATTCGCCCGTTGACAACAAACGTAAATCAGGAGTTTAATTCAATGATTCAAGGACTTCTAAGAGATTACAATCTAGATGATGCTTGGGGTGATAGGAACGAGAAAGTCACCAGTTTATTCATGTTATGAAACGGAACCAACAAAATGCTCATTGATTCCAGCAATTTTAATACTTCAAATTCAAGTGGTTCCTTGTTAAGGTGTGCCAACAAATTTTCAAATGATGTTACCTACAAAAGGAAATGTTGCAGCTTTTTGAGGCCACACTAAAGTCTCATATATGGAAAGCGCATAACCCACCGAGTCCAAAACTGTGCAAAGCATGTGATGTATTGAACCCCAGCGTGTGGGGCAGTCCATTGCGGGAATCTTCAGGGGCATATTGGCTTTCTCGAGACATTTAAATGAAACTTGAGGTGGTCAATTTAATCATTTAGCACAGTTAGTGCCAAACCTCTTATGGAATTCATTTAGTGGAGCGCTTTGACTCAACTTAGCAACCACTGTTTTCACCTTTGATAGGATGCGCTTCCCATACATGGTTTGTAGTGCTGACTGCACAACCAGATTCATGACGTGGGCGCAGCAGTGTACATTAAAGATAAGCCACGAAGCAGATAATTACATTCCATGACATTTTCGATTTCCTGATCATTTTAATTGACCCATATAACACAGCTTGACTCGAATTTATGATACTGAGTGGTTGACCAAAATGATGGCTCCTATTTCAAGTTGCCTACTAATTGAAATGCAATAGGTTCGCGCTTCTCTACATTACAGCGGCGCCATCCGCGATCATGCAAATCACATTCTTCAGACAAACATCATGGCGTGTAAGGCTTTCCGTGATTTTTTCAGTGATTAATTCCGCTGTATGACTAGAAAGACTTCGATCCTGAGAAGTCTCGATATTTTGGGGCAGGTTATATGAGACCAGTCTGGCCGTCCGGCTGACGCCGGACTTCCAGACTTCCTAATGCTCGCTTCGCTCGCATGGCTTCATCCCTTCTTCATTCAGATAAAGTCACAGCTATTCCACATTTTTGCTATAATGTGTCCCACACCCTTTCCATTGCTTTTTCTCATGTAAAAATGCACTTATCAAAGAGGATTAATCTTCTCGAAGCAGTTTTATCACTTGCTCAACTGAAATAGCTTTTTGTAACTATATATAACCGGTTCGCCCTGGATTGACCGCAGAAAATGCTCTATCATTCTCTGTTTGTTATAACTGGTCAAGTGATAAGAGCCAGTTAGAATATAAAAGTGGAAGATGCGGTGTGTTCATAAACAAATGAGAAGACAAGAACGCGGGGGAGGACGTAAGGAGGAAGGATTCACACGGATTGCATACTAATCCGCGCAGTGGTCTGACATCTAGTTTTTTTTACGATTGATGTTAGACGCCATCGAATCGATTTAACAAATATGGACCTAACTCATGACATTTCCCTGAGTAGTGGACACCGGCGCACTCCTCCTGCATCGGTAGCTATATTTTCAGGCGCTCCTCCACTTTTGAGCGCAGGCGCAGCCCTATCACAGCAGTGGACCCGTCACTCCCCACTTTGGGCGCCGGTGCACCCTTATCACAGCATTGGACCCGTCTCTCCCCACTTTGGGCGGCGGCGCACCCTTATCACAGTGGTGGACCCATCTCTCCCACATTGGGCGCCGGCGCACCTTTATCAGAGTGGTGGACCCATCTCCCCCCACTTTGGGCGCCGGCGCACCTTTATCAGAGTGGTGGACCCGTCTCCCCCCACTTTGGGCGCCGGCGCACCCTTCATGTAACGGTGGAGTGGTCGGCATCACTCTAAGCCACGCCCTCGAATTTCGTTCTACACACACACACACACACACACACGTGACACACAAAGTAAGCCCGTTATTATAAGTCATGATGATAGATGTGTCATACCTCTTTCCTATGAGCGTAACGCAGTCCAGTACAACGTCGTGACGTTGCCCAAAACCAGCCGAAATGACGTGGGTGGTCAATCCCAGCAGACAGCAATACAGAATTGGTGTAGACCAGCAGTCGGCCGTAATGGCGACAGCGTTGCTTTGACTGACGAGCGACGAGTTTTTGCGGTAAATTCTTACGACTTCCTCTGTCATCGGCTTCATCAGCGTTCTGTACGACAGAGGAGAGTATGTTCCTTTTAAAGATCCGAGCAGTTTTTTGAAAGAATCCAAACACGCAGAGGCAGTGAAGAGGTACTCAGACAATTTTTTTTTGGCTGACCGCGCACCAGTCTCGGGCTGACAGCAGATTCCCCCCCCCCCGGTCCTCCGCTGAGTCGGCCGCGGACTAGGTGACATTGGAGCGCGGTCAATGAAGCAATGGCGCGTGGTCAGCCCGCAAAACTAACTAGGAGATTTCTGTAGCCGAAGGCAGCAATCCACGGCAATCCTTACATATACTAGCCAAACTAATGGATATACACTATAGTAGAGTTCATCTTCACTTCATTACATTCTCTTGTGATATCGAGAAACAATACATCCGGAATAGCGAGGGACAAATCGGAGGATTCGTGATCCAAACAAAAAACAACAGTCAAGAAGAATTTCATGACAAAATGTAACGTATACCGGAGAACGAATCGTAGTCCGAATAAAAAAAAAAGGTCCAAACGTAAACGTAACAAAACATAAGTTGCATAGCAATATGAAAAGGAAAACTAACAACTTCAATTAAGTTTGGAAAACAATAATAACATGTCAATACGAACCGTAGTGGAAGCAATAGGCACGAAGGAGTTAGACTTCTTCTACGTCAACAAATTCGGCCACATTTTCGCATGCGCTTATATGATGAAGGACAGGGCCAATCTCATCGCTGACGCAACTCAGACGCACGCATTCATGCCCTCGCGGAGGCTGCGCGTTCTTTTCAATGAAGATGTGCATACAACGTTGACCGACCTTCATGGGAGATCTTCCGCATATGAATGCGCGCGTCTGATCTATTAAACAAAGCGCCGTAAGGGGGATAGAGCGGCTAGAGATACGCGGCGGCACTCATAGACACCGCAATCTTGAGGCGCAGACTGTGTGGCGAAATGGCCGATTTTTAGGGACGCAGACACGTTCGCTTCGGGACCCGCAATTACATCACGGCTGGCTCTCCCGCATGCACGGGATGGTGATTTCATCACCTTCGATTTCATCACCCAGCCTTCCACTGTTGCGACGCTGTGTGCACTTGCAGGAAATGGACGGGTGTTATGAGAGCTGCAGCGTCTCGGAAGCTTCGGTGAGGCTGGACCTACGCGGTCGTTTCGTCTGGTGGATGCTACTGTCGCATCCCCTGCTGAATTCTCGCAGCGATTGTGTAGTCACGACATCCGTTCGTTTCGAGGAAGCTTCTGCTCTAAGGCATGACATTGTGTATCCAATCAACTATATACGGATACGGGACCAGCGATGAGAAAGGGCCAGCCGTGGCCCAATGGTGCGGGGACGCCAGGATGCGGGTCCACCGATAAAGAAAGGGTCCCAAGTGGCCCAGTCGTGTGGCGGACGCCAGGATACCAGTCCACCGATGGAGAAAAGGGCCGTCGTGGCCCAATGGTGCGGGGGACACCGAGATCCAGGTCCATCGATGGAGAAAGGGCCCACTGTGACCCGTGGTGCGGGGACACCGAGATCGAGGTCCACCGATGGAGAAAGGGCCCACTGTGGCCCAGTGCTGTGGGGAACGCCATGACACAGGTCCACCGATGGAAAAAGGGCCCGCCATGGCCCAATGGTGCGGGGGACGCCAGGATACCGGTCCACCGATCGAGAAAAGGGCCGTCGTGACCCAGTTGTGTGAAGGACGTCAGAACGGGTCCACCGATAGAAAAACGGCCCCCCGTGGCCCAGTGGTGTTGCGGGACGCCAGGATACGGGTCCACCGATGGAGGAAGGACCCGTCGTAGCATAATGGTGTGGAGAACGTCAGGATACGGGTTCACATAAGTTGAGAATGCCAGGATGCGAACCCGCCCCTGGAGAACGGATCCGGCTTGCCCTAACTGTGAGGAAGACGCCAGAATACGGGCGCTCTGATGGAGGAAAGGCCCGCTGCGGCCCAGTAGTCTGGAAAAAACTCGGATACGATTTTTCCTTGTTCAATAGTGTGGGGAACGGCAGGATACAGTTCCGCCGATGGAGAACGCGTCTGCGTTAGCCCGGTAGTGAGGAATACGCACGAATACGCCATACGATGGAGAACGGACTTTTCATACTCATAGTCAACTCATAAGAAGGACTTCATGTTTGGGCCCATTGGAAGATTGGTTCTGCTTCTTTATCAATTTTCTAGAGATTTGGCAAGTGTGAAGCGTTTGCACATGTCCCAAGTGGCTGCCCCATCCCACTTTCTAGTAAAGTGCCGTTAGCCGTATGCGCGGTTTCCATAACATGTAGGTATTACAGAGGAGCGAAACTGATATTACCACAGTAAAGTACTTGTTAACTCCGCAGCTACCCTATCCAGCTTTTATCAATCATAAAGGAACTGCATGTGAAGAAACTTACTCCCGTATTTTTTGAAGGCAGTGTCTCACCTCAGGGACAAAGTTCGTCAGTCGAAAGAATGCGAGCCGCTGAGCACAACGATGTACTTCGTTTTTCCTAGAAACGTCGAAAACCCTATAAGTTACGGGTTTCTTTGGCCGAGAATTTCGAAATTCTCGGCCAGTGGACCAGAGAGTTCATTCCGCAGCAAGAGCTTGCTGAGGTTGCGGCATGGTTTTTCAACACGGAAACGTTTGTTTGTTTGATAATAGCTGCTGCTGAGAAGTTCATTTTAAGGTGCAATCTCAGCTCCTCAGCTCCGCTTTTGCTAGCTACGTAGCAAGAAAACTCGTCCGCTCCTGTATCCAACTTTGCCTTAAAAGTAGGGGTTTTTGAAGGTGTTTTCTGACATCAACCACATCATTGGAATCAGCGCTCCGAGCTGGACCTGAATCTGTGAATATCTCGGCACCTAACATGAAGTGAGACACTGCCTTTGACTTCAATTCGCTTTGTGTGTGGACTTGCAGAGCGTGGAAGCATCCTGAAAGAGTAATCCAGTCATCCTGAAAGAGTAATCCAGTGGCTTCAAGTCATTAGGGTAGCAGATCTAACAATATCCCGGCGAATACGTGCGAAAATATGGTATACAAACATATAAGATAGCATAACAAAGTGTTCTGGAGCCAAGATTTTCGTAAATGTGACGCCGTTGTTTGAATTTCGCGCGTTTCGCTTGAGGACCTAATGAGGTAGCTAGTCCGTTTTAGGTGTGCGGTCAGCCTACTCCCTCACATGGTACCGCGGTCAGTGCGAAAACATGTTTGGATGATTGCGGCCCAAGCGCGGACCGCTCGCAGTCCGTCTGCTTTCCAAAAAATGCCGCGGTCCGCCTCTTTTTGGTACCGCGGCCAGCTCGAAGGGCTTATTTTGGTCCCGCGGTCAGCCAAAAGAATTGTCTGAGTAGCTATGAACTGACATAACTTCTGGTCGATATCCTTTCTCTCGGCAGGATTGACTCTTCTTGCGAAGACGCCATTAATGGTTGCATAGTTGTTGTTTGAATCGTCATCGCGCAGAGACTTGCTAGATGCAGTTGCCTTCGTCCTGGATTTGGGAATTTTCTTCACTTTGGACACGTTTTGCAGACAGCCAATTCGTTCCTTGCATCATCAAAGGCTTTCTTATAGAGGCTCTATATATAACTCATTTGAAAAATCAGTACATCAAAAGGTTACTTGTACAAGCAACAACACTGAACAAAAGCGAAAGTGGTTTTTTGAAAGTTGCCATTTATGAGAAAGAAAAATGCTATGATAGTATTTACGAAAACACGGCGCCATTCCACATCCAGGGATGCAAAGATTCATGGAATCCTTTCCCGCTTAGATTTTCCTTATGGACATGATTGAGGAGTTGGACAGACGAACATGAATATGCAGTAAGCGTAGCACCTCGCAGGATCCTACCATGCGCGCCCTAATCAAGGATTCGGTACAGTATGGGTACAATATTCGTATTCAGCACCCAAAAGAAGCTTTCGGCGCAAAAATCCAGGCGATTTTATGGATACAACGTTTTCCGTGTAATGTGTCAATTAATCGAGAAAGGCGGCATAATACTTCTAGGAAAATTACAGATAAAAATAAGAACGTGAAGAGATCACTGATACAATCAACAATGTGGGATAAAATGTAAAAGAATGGCTGATTGTTGTCACACATCAAATACTGGGGCAACGAAAAGCTACGTCGGGGTTTGAGTACGTTCCGCACATTATATTGCTGTTTCGCGTAAGACCTACTTGTGGCACTACGTCAGTCTATCAAAAGATCAAAAAAGTCGATAAAATACCTTCAAAGGAGTTACAGTGTCATAGCTAACCGGCACTTCCGCGCAGTAACCACAGGACAAGTACGCTCACAAGCTGCGCATCCGAAAAGTCAGTGGATCAAAAGGTCATCGAGATAGCCAGAGGTACGGAATGAGGTGTAAGAGAGTAGCTAATTGTAGCTATATGCCATGAACGAAGGCATGAAAGAGCTGAGTTGGTGCTCGAATAAGTACTGCGCATGGATATTACTGATTGCGCACAGTCATTATCATCGCAATTTCACTTGATCAATCGGAAAAGCGAGACAATCGAGCGCTACAGAGTGAGCATTCATCGCTGATTCCGCAGAGGGTCGATGGAAGCTCGTCGGAAAAGCAAGTATGGTGAGAGGTCACTGCCGAAAACAAGCAAGGTGGAATAATAAGCGAATATTCTCATACATCAAGAGCTGGGGCAGTTTATAGAGGTACTCTCGTTCTCGAGTAAATTCCGTGCATACTGCTGATTCCGCACATGACCCAAACAATCATCACAGCCAATCTCAGTAGATCAATCAAGAAAAAAAATGCTGGACTCATCTATGAGTTCCTTTCGACCCACTGACTTTTCAGATAAACTTGCCTGTCGGTAGTGGGTATAGTTTGTCCGAAAAATCAGTGGGGAGAGAGGTCACTGCGGAAACCAGCAAAGTAGCATAGTAAGTGAGGGAGTAGCTGAATATTCTCATATATGAAGAACTGGGCAGTATGAAGAGGTACACTCGTGCTCTAGTAAATTCCGCTCATTTTGCTGATTCCACAGAAGACTCAAGCAATCTTCATCGCATAATCTCATCGATTGAGAAAATTCGACTCATATACACTGCGTATCATAACTATAGACACACCCCAAAAATGTCGATGTTTTTGGTTCCATACTTAATTTCGGTGTACGCTGTGATCACTACTCGATTCAGCGTGCTCGAAAACCCGACTAACAACGGAAGGATACCAAATGTCTGTGGCACTTCATAATGGAATGTGTCTCATAATATGAAGTTGACGATGCTGATCTCGATTATGTTCTCCATTAGTGCCTAATACTACTACTTATAGCCTTGTCTGTGCAGTATTATGAGCAGTTTCTGCATCAACTCGCCTTAACCCCACGTAGTAGGCGTTGCCGTGAACAATGAATGCAGAATTCGTGATCAGTAGTCCAAGTAACCCTGTATGCAAAATCTCAGCGGAAAATGCATCACTACGGGTAAAGAATTGCGCCTTGATCAGTCGCTACTACTACTAATTACAAGGGAACTTTGCTTCATCGGAGATTTCCTCGTGGGGAGTGTCCACTGCCTTGTGCATCTCGAAGCTCTGATTTCAAAACTATCTTGACCTTGGCCCAGCCTCGCGTCTGCAATGATTTATATTCATTTTTCCAGACGCAAGTGATAAGAAGGTATACATAAAATAAGGTATCTCAGGTAGGTCAAGGAAGTGTGGAGCAGTGGTAAGTGTTTCCGTTCCCATGAATAAGCTCACGGGTTCAATTCCCCTCAGGAGTCGCGTTTTTGCATTTTCTCCCAGTTACTGATTTTCTCTAAAAATCAATTCTATGCAGTTTTTTGTAAGTGTTTCTTCTTGCAAATACATATTCTAGGAGCTTGAAAGCGTTTTCAAAGATCTTCACTAGCCCGACTTCGTCGACAGGAACTGCTGATGGACTCACGTGAGCCCAAATTTTCAAGGAATTATTTTTTGCTGAAAATTTCCATAATAGGGTTATCTGAAGTACTGAACACGAATATGATATCCATTTCGTGACGTCACCACATTCTTATAGGTTTGCGGTAGAATGAACAGCAATTACTGTAGAAAACCAAACAAATTTGTTGAATTTGGACATTAAAATGTTAGAAGCTTGCAAAATGATGCTGATAATCGTGATCAGCACCTGAAATTGCCCCTATGTGCAAAATTTGGATACAATCTGCGAGATGCCTGAACTACCCTATACCCAATGACCGTTTCCTCGTGAGTGGTAGTAGTAGTAAGTGATCAAGGGGTGATTGTCTAACCGTAATTCTTGCCTTTTTTCGCTGAAATTTTGCATACAGGTTCAGTTGAGCTACTAGTCGCGAATTCTGCACCCATTTTGCACTACAACGCCTATTTTGTGGGTTCACGGGAGGTGGATGTAGAAACTGTACCTTCGAATGTACTGCACAGACAAGGCTATAACTTTTTGCGCAGTAGTATTAGGCACTAATGGAGAACATAATCGAGATCAGCATCGTCAACTTCATATTATGAGGCACATTCCATTTTGAAGTGCCACAGACATTTGGTATGCTTCCCTTGTAAGCAAAATTTCGGCCAGAAGTGTGGAAGAAGGCTTGTCCAGCAGTTGACCCTTATTTCGACTATATCGACTGTGGATCAGGCATGAGCGGATACGAGATTTTCCACGACCCTGATAACGGTGCGGATAACGGATGGGCCGAAAACGACCGGATAACAGATACCGGAGAACGGATAACGGATAAGTGTTCGACAACGAATGAGTTATCAAACACCTATCCGTTAGATAACTTTAACGTTCAACGGAGTGTCATATTATTAATAGATAATTAATTATTATTAATAGATAACGGATAGCTTCATATATATGCTACAGGACACCGCCTTCTGCAATAGAATACTGAAAATGATAAAGAGGAGATACGACTTGAATGCTGTGAAGGAGAATGAGCACAAATTTTTCATCTCGTTAATCGTAAAAATTCGCCATTCTCAGAACGGCGTTTGGTGAGGCGTCGTTATAAATAGGTGTGAGTATAGTACCTAGAGTTTGCCATAAAAACAACAGTTCGCAGTGATGTTTGGATGTTCGATGATTTGATCGGTATATTAGTTGCTTAAGATGATGCAAGTCCACGACATTTTCAATACAAACGTTTCCATAACGAAGCCTAGTCTTTCCAAGGATTCGTTTCTAAACCCACTGATGACAGCGCGATTTTTGGGTGCCCTCACATAAGCGTTGCTTCATATATGTTCTGCGGAATTTTGGTGAATCTTCTGATACTGACTATTATGATCGCATGGAATACCAAACGTTATCCTATTAATATATTCAAAAATTGGTGGGAACAGCAAGGTTTAGTGTTTTGTTGAAGAGAACTACGTGAGGAAGAGGCACTGCTCATCACTGAGCTGTGAGGTCGTCTATTCCAACGTTTTCAATCGTCACATCTTTAGACAACGCTGTTGATAATACTACATGTAGATGAGTTCCTAAATTATTGCCTCACATTGTCGGTCGACCCAGGAAACCTGAGCAAGAGCCTTTTTTTCTGGGCAAATACAAGCCTGTATTACCTCTTCTTACCTCAATTTGAGACTCTAAAACACCGATGAAATATGAGAAAAATGCGCTAGAACGAGGAATACGACCACTATTCTTGAAACGGAAGCTCTCCTCTGCTGGAAACGTGCTATATGAAGCTAATATTTCCGACCTTATCCGCATCGTTATCCCTGAAGCCCGGATAACGGTGCGGATAACGGATAGGCCAACATGCATGGATAACGGCTAAACGGACAACCGGATACGGATAATCCGCTCATCCCTGCTGTGGTTCCTCAGGTTTGAGAAGGTCAGAGGGGACCCGTGTTGGACGGGGATTTCGAGGAGTGGATCCCCAGTCAGATTTGAGGAGGCCGGAGGGGACTCGCGTTGCCTGAGGATTTAAGGAGGTGGTCCTCAGATTTGAGAAGGCCGAAGGAGACTCGCGCAAGAAGAGGGTGCTTTGGGTATGGAAGGCCGAAGAGGACCCGCGTTGCATCAGGACTTCGAGGAGTAGATCTTCAGGTTTGAGAAGGTCAGAGGGGACCCACGTTGCACGGGGATTTCGAGGAGTGGATCCTCAGATTTGAGAAGGCTGGAGGGGACTTGAGTTGCATAAGGATTTTAAAAAGGTGGTCCTTAGATTTGAGAAGGCCGGAGGGGACTCGCGTTGCATGAGGATTTGGGCGAGGGGATCCTCAGATTTTAGAAGCTCAGAGGGGACTCGCGTTGCATGAGGATTTTATGGAGAAGGTGCACTGTGTATGGAAAGCTGGAGAGGACAAGCGTTGCATCAGGATTTCGGCGAAGGGATCCTCTGATTTGGGAAGGCCGGAGGGGACCCGCGTTGCATCAGGACTTCGGCGAAGGGATCCTCTGATTTATAAAGGTTGAAAGGACCCGCGTTGCATCAGGACCTTAAGAAGAGGGTGTATTGGTCTATGGAAGGCTGAAGGGAACCCGAACTGCATTAGGATTTCAAGAAGTGGATCCTCAGATTTGAGAAGGCTGGAGGGAACCCGCGCTGCACGCGGATTTCGAGGAGCGGATCCTCAGATTTGAGAAGGCTAGAGGGGACTCGAGTTGCATGAGGATTTTAAGGAGAAGGTGCACTGCGTATGGAAGGCCGGAGAGGACCCGCGTTGCGTGCGGATTTCGATGAGCGGATCCTCAGACTTGAGAATGGCCCTGCTTTGCACGGGGATTTCGAGTAGTGGGTCCTCAGATTTGTGAAGGTATCCGTCTCTCTCCTTTTATACGGTTCTGTAATCACAGGCCTATCTCATTCATTCCGACTGTGATGAAAACAACAGTCAGACATTAACATGTCTGAACATGACTGGCGTGGCCCGAAACACCTCTAATTCAAGGTAAAAATCGAAACTTACCACATTTTCGTACATTACTCGAAGCGCTGAACACAATGGTGTAAGTATTTCCCGTTTTTGGTGGCTGGTTCTCGTGCACACACACATGAACTGCCAATTAAGAAGAAGTAAGATCTCAACTACCTTCACATCCTTGAAGTTGATTATTCTCCCAACTTGTTCCGATGCGAGTTCAGCAGCACAACAAACCGAAACACACATCGGATGAATCATTGAGCCCCACCTTTGCCACCTTTCCTCTACAGGCTGTGCCAACTTTGGACATGTTCCCTGCTGTTTCCCTACTTTGGGCGACGGCGCAGCTTTATCAGAGCGTCGGACCCGTATCCAGGAGTTCTCAAGAATTTAGGCGCCGGCGCACCCTTATCACAGTGGTAGACCCGTCTCCCCCCACTTTGGGCGCCGGCGCACCTTTATCAGAGTGGGGGACCCGTCTCTCCCCACTTTGGGCGCCGGCGCACCCTTATCACAGTGGTGAACCCGTCTCCCCCACTTTGGGCGCCGGCGCACCCTTATCACAGCCATGGACCCATCTCCCCCCACTTTGGGCGCCGGCGCACCCTTATCACAGCCGTGGACCCGTCTCCCCCACTTTTAGGCGGCCGCGCACCCTTATCACAGCAGTGGACCCGTCTCCCCCACTTTTAGGCGGCGGCGCACCCTTATCACAGCAGTGGACCCGTCTCTCCACTTCCGGCGCACCCTTATCACAGCAGTGGACCCGTCTCCCCCACTTTACGGACGACTTTCTTGCAGGGACGAGTAGTACTACAGCTAATATCCTTTTCGAATTGGGTTTCGAAATGTGTGGGATCTTCCGTTTTCCCACTGTTTTCGATTTCCGGTAGAAACCAATCTTATTAATGCTGTTTGGGTGCATGTGCATCCAGTTTTAGCATGTGCCATTGAGTAAAGAAGACTGGACCGATCTATTGCGCACGTTGAAGTCGTTTCCTTGGCATTTTGACAGAAAGTAGCGGAGATGTGCTTCACAGTGGTTAATAAACGTTTCGAAAGTTTTGAGCTTTTTCATTTGTTGGAACACTCTCTATTGTCTAATAACGCTCGTTTCTGTGGCATTATTGTAACTTCCGAGCAGTCGCAGAAGCTTGGGAGTAATGGTAGTCATTGACGTAAAAGCTGAATCCGGAAGACTATTACTGAACGGTTCTTTCCGGCGTGACATCCAGTGTGCATAATGCACAGATCTCTCGAGCAGTTTCAATCACTTTCATTCCGTTAATAACTATTCAAAAAAATTCTATGTCCGACTGTCTTTGAACCTTGGCATTATGACATTACTTCGGCAATCTATAACAACGTCGTATGTGGCTTACAACAACGCAAAGTAGATTTCATTAGGAGAAATGTTTTGAACGTACTGTTTTCTCCAGAGTGAATGCTTTTTTTAATGAATTCTAATGCTTGATTGACTTGATTTTCTCATGCAAAGAGTGAGGGAAAGGAAAGTGTCCCAGAACTCTATATATTAGGTTGGTGCAAAAATAATGCGCGTTTTCATGCCTTTGATTTCGAACCTCATAACTCCTTTCAAAATCGATCTTTTTGAAAAGGCTTAGAACCATTGTAATCCGCAAATCTTTAGCAATAAGGTAGATGTTCTCCGACTATCGTGCTTTCTGATAGGACCTTCTAGAATCGACGAACTTCCGGAGTTCAATTTTGGTATCACTTCAGTCCTCGAGAAAATTCCCCCGGAAGAAGTCGTCCAGGATCTCGGGGAAGCGGTAGTCGGTGAGCGAGAAGCTTGCTGACTATGACGTAGGAGTCCGAGCTTCCTAGCTCAGTTGCTCCAACCTGTGAAGAATCTGTCGTGCAGGGTGTGCCTGGACGGTTCCGCGTAGGAGTGAAGAATCCATTTTATTGAGCAACGCTGGGGATACACAGTGAAGTTTCTAATTTATTTCATTTACATTTTGAAAGCACTTACCAGATTAGGAAGAATGAATGAGCTGCACTGAGCGATCTTTGCAGCAGGTCACTACAAAGTCATCGTGACCTTATTTTGGTGTTGCTTCGGTTTCTGGGAGTGTTTCGGTGCATGTTCCCCGTCCAACTGTTGAGCAAGGCACCTCATTTTGTTGAAGAGGGTCTATACATCATATTTAATTACTAAGCAACCGACTGTTTGGTCGCAAATCTTTCATTACAAAGGCGCGAAGCAGACCTCTCAAAGAGGATCAATGTGGTACCCTTTCAGCATGCGCGACATCAACTCGTCAAGCATTTTCATCCTCCCACTTTTACTGAAGGGAGGGACGGTCTGACAACAATAACCGGCAATGTTCTGCGAAACAAAATATGTTGTTTTGAATGGGTGCTGTTTGGTAATTGTCATCAGTTGGGGGTCGCAAACCCCAGGAAGATCTATGCGACATTCTTTACTTTCGAAGCAAGGCACACCAAGCCGAAGAATCCGGGAGCAACTCGGCGGAATGCATTCGCTCACATACCCTTTGCCAAAACTATGTTAGTATTCCGAGCGATTCCTGCTGCGATGCCGTCGAGTATCAGCTCACTGAAAAGAGTTTGGCAAAAAACTTACTTTGCCGCCTTTCGTTCCACAACTAAAAATTCGCCAAAGACATGAACTTCGCTCAAAATGCATGGGATATTTGAAAAGCCCATGGAAACTGCCACAAAACCATGTGCACATTCTCGTACCGATCATAAGAAACACCGTTTTTTGTTTTTTTAACAAGTTTTCTGCACCGAAAATGAAGCAGCGAAAAACGCGCATTATTTTTGCACCAACCTAATAGAATACTCCGCATAAGACTTATAGATAGGAGGTAGAGTACGCAGCTCTCAGAAGAGCACGCGACCTTATTTTCACACCTAATAATAGTTTTGACATGAACCTCAAGTGGCTGCCACATCCACGCTTTCTAGCGTCCCGGGGGGGGGGCGCTAGTCACATCAAACGAACCTTTTTCTCCTCCACGACTTCCACGGGAACGCCATGACACGGGTCCACCGATGGAGAAAGGGCCCACCGTGTCCCAGAGGTGTAGGGGACGCCAGGATACGAGTCCACCGATGGAGAAAGCGTCCGCCGTAGCCAAGAACGGGTCCGCCGTAGCCAATTGGTCTGATGAACGACAGGATACGGGTCCGTCGACTGAGAACGGGTCCGCGTGGCTGGTGTGGGGGACGCCAGGATACGGGTCCGCCAATACAGGATTGGTCCGCATTGACTCAGCAAATATACCAGTGCAGTAGTGGGGGGAACGCCAGGATACAGTTCCTCCGATGGAGAACGCGTCTGCGTTGACCCGATAGTGAGGAATACGCACGAATACGCCATAGGATGGAGAACGGACTTCTCATGCTCATACTCAACTCATTGTAAGGACTTCATGTTTGGGCCCATTTGAAGATTGGTTCTGCTTCTTTATCAATTTTCTAGAGATTTGGCAACTTGTTTCTAGACTTCTGTTTTCAGAATGTCATCGCAAGTAATGGTAAACAATACTGTTGCGTGGCACGAGGTCTATCTGAGCAATAGCTAAGATTTGTTAGACTCGTGCTAATAAGCCATATGGTGAGAGCAGGTGAGGAAGAGCAAAGCGCCACTTCTGAAGCTATAATTCGAATGAAAAAATTGAAATTAGGGGAGTGGAGACCACTCAGAGGAAAAACAACAGCAGTAGAAGAAATGACAGAGAAAATCTCACTTAAAAGTGGAGTATTATCGTCTTCAAGGAATTCCTATGTTGATCTAACCTACACGCGTCCTCCTTTATCAAGCCCAACCTTAACAAATCCCACTGGAATTCCTAGCATTCATAAGCATTCTATGGAGAACTCCAAACGGACGCAGTCAAGAGTCAGGGCCGCGGCGCGGCTCTCTTGGGCAGAGTCACGGGAGCTCAGCATAGTGTGCGCCTGCGTCTCTGCCCATGAGAGCCGCACCGCGATCTCGACTCTTGTCTACGTACGTTTGGAGTTTCCTATATGTAGTTAACATTCTTGAACCGACTACGCTATTTATTCGAGCAATAGTCCTAGAATTACGGTTTCCTTATTTGCGAAATCTCATAAAATGCCTAGCAGTTTATTTGTTAGCTCGCGTTATGCTCATTATGTGGAAATGTATGCAGTCTTGAAAATGGAATCCATATACATGTTTAAAAGCTTATTCGTCTGCAAACACGCATAGCGACTAGAATTTAAATGACGCAGCTGCTGCACAAAAAAATATTCCTCAGTACATGATCTTGTAATCTAAGGCTCTACTGCAGATATATCGGAAATTGTCCTAAAACGTTGGCTTTCACGATTCTCGTGCAGTATCTGGAAGCAGCAGACTGGGCAGAGTATATATACTAAAAAGTACGAATATTTATCCACATGGTCGCCGAAAAATAATTTTGAGCGTCCAGATGTTCGAAATTGCACACTGTGCGAAGGAAAGAACAACCGCGATGCTAATCTTGACAGCCGCAATACCAATGGAATAAGGGACCACCGAATGAGAAAGGTGCACCGCTAAGGGTGTTCGAGTCCACTATGGACCCACCAGTTGATCAAAACCCGCATGGGCTCTGATGCGAGCTCTCGCCCTGTCAGTGCGATCTTGTTTAATGCAGTAATTCACTTCTCTCTTCTATTCATTTTTGGGCTTTTCGATGTAACTCAAAATGCTTCCAACTTTTTGCGAGTCAGGATTCCGAGTTCTCACGAGAAGATCGTGACCTTCATCCTGGTATGTACATATTTCTAAGAATCCCATTGAAGAGATGTTGTCGAGGGCGACAAAAGCTGAGTCGCCTCGAACTTCTCATAGACATGGAGGTGAGAAGCTGCCTTATCTCTGGCAGCGGTATTAGCACTAGCGAATTTGGAGAGGATTTGAACAACGCACTGGCTACGATCGATGTTGCTTGTGAATGGCAGCTATTTCGATACCCATGAGAAACAGCACGTAGTTATTTCCGATCCAAGTAGATGGAAAGTTTTCCTAGGGAACAGGACAATCAAGAACACAGATATCCCCCTGTTTTTTAAACCATACAAATAGGATATCTTGGAGAATCTGGTGATCGGATTGCTTCTGGGAATTCTGAACAGTTAGATTGGGCAATAAGTTCGTGCGGTTTTCTATGGGCAACGAAATCACATTCACAAAGCGAATCAGTAGACCTTAGGTGATGCATAAATTTAGCATCCTTAGTGATTTTTCTTCAGATCTACAGCAAAATGCAGCGGATAATCGGCCCATTGTTTCACAAACTGCGCTTCAAGAACGAGGACCATCACACAGGTGAAAAGTGAGCTCTATAAAGAGAACGCCCTTCTCCACGCAGCAATTTCAGGAGCAAAGCTCTCTTCGTAGGCGTCGTTCACGATCCTAGCCACTTCAGCTGCATTTGCCCACTAAGTGAAGTCGTAGAGTAGGAGGTTTCGGAAATTTTCGCTGTCGTCGAATTGGAGGGTCACATTCCACGTCATAGAAAACAAGGTAGAGCAAGAAGTCAAGAAATTGGTTATAACGTTTGCAAAGAATAAAGACGTGCAATCGAATGAAGTTTACGGCCCTCTAAAAAACCAAGTTGAAAGAAAAACTGCACGAACTTGTTGCCCAACCCAATACACCGATATGACAGCCTAATCGGATGAAAGCCAGAAAACGTCAAAACTGAAAAATCTGAAAGCTTGTCAAGTTACTAGCCAATAACTAGGAGGATGAAGAATCTCTCTATCGATTAAATATACAGGGTGCGGCAAAAGTCTTTCGACAAGCATCATCGATCTTTAGAAAATGACGAGGAAAAATTCAAAAAAACTGGCATTTTTTATGTATTGGCAGATCAGTTGAAAACACAAACATTGTTTTTGATTCTAAAATTTCCACCACTAGTTGCGACCCAGGTATGGAAAGTAAAGTGGTAGGTGTGACATTCGGCCTGCGCACACATTGGTGAAGTCAAGTTTATGTCGGGCCTTCTGAAAAGATTCGGAACGGAGTCCAAATTCTTGTGTAGTGCTGATTTTCATGTCTAATGGCAAAAATTTTGACCATTGTCAAAATCGAGGCTAACAACAACCTAAATATACCCTACCTATTTTCCAAAATCTAGAGATTTTTCTAGGTTCCATAGCAGGGAGCACCTACTAATTCCCATAGAAATTTGAGAGCTTTCCGCCAATAGATGGAGAAGTGGTGGAGGGAAAACGGCCTCGACTACCCGCGCGTCAGAGTCCACGTCTCACCTGGAAAAGCCGAAATGTACCTACGAGAGCAGCGAATCTTGATATCAAATATTATATTTATGCGCACAACTTGGTTATGAACAAAAATTTTTCAAAGCTGCTCTTCCTTATGTTCCCAGCCAGCGATTATGCTTGTCCAAAGACATTTGCTGCACCCTAATATTACAGTACATCATTTTCTTCACAATATTCAGATAAGCAAATCTACCGTGTGGCAAGACGACAATCGTGATTCCGAGGACCGATACAAAGATGTTAATCTATATAACATGATCTTATTGAGAGGAAATGGTAGTGATGACAAAAGACCTCATACCCTGGCTGTTAATGACAGAGTGAGGAGAGAGATAAGTCAGAGAGCGGAAAGATTGTCAAGGGTTCGGATCACGTAATCAGACCCAGCATCTCCCTCAACTCATCTTTGGTGTTAATCTCTGGCCCGGGCCTTCTTAGTTCCTTGACTTCCATCATTCCCCTCTCTCTAGCCGAATGACGAGGGCCCGGACCGTGAAGGCTGGAGGTTGTTCCCTAGTGCGTCTCAGGGTCCGGTGCCTCGAGAAGCTCTCTTTAGGGAACGAAGCAGGATTCATCATTGCCCGTCTGTGTTCGTCCAGTCTTTTACGCAACGGTCGGATCGTTTCTCCAATATACTTTTCGCCGCTGTCAATAAGTATACTGTGCTTTGGAGCTCACATATCTTTTCTCAAGAACGATAACGACGATCAGTCCGAGACATCTATTCTCGTAGATCTGGGTGGATGTGAGGAGGTATTTTAACGTGGGAGGTGCGAGGAAGTCAAGCCTAATGGGTAGTCCAGAATCCTTTACAGCGTGACTCAATTTTCGGGCTGGGCCATCTCCCAGATCTCCTGCTGGTTGACAGAAATACGGTAATAACGCTCGGATTTTGATACACAAAAGTGCACTGCCCACGTCTATTCTAGCGCTTTGTGCCGTAATAACCGCTCACTTCAAACAGACAATTTTAACTGAATGCCGAGCGTTGGTCTCATACCTTCAATGTGCGGAAGTTGATACACCTGCAGCGAATAGTGAATGAGAGAACAGCGAGTACCAGTAGTTTAGGATGGTACCTGCAGTGAAGGACCATTTCATGGGGATCGTTGGAATGCATGGGTGTAAAGGGCAGTGCACTAGTGCACACAACAATAGCCAAGCGATAATAAAAAGATGAGCTATCGCTTCAGAAAAGTGCAACAGCAGAGAGCTTCAATGAAACTGACAATTGTTAAAATTTAATTTATGGTCTTCCAACACTATATAAACAGCTGGATGTTTTTTGAGCATCAAGCGACATGACTGCAATCAAAAGCGTTTCTCTTGTAAGTTTATGAATTAGTACCTTGTTTTAATTTTGCTCAAAACAGTGAATAATTGAATTTCAGCTACTGTTTGCTCTCTTAGTAACTATTTCCGCTAATTCCTCTACGGTTGCACCCACTTCAACGGTTGCTACGACACCGAGTCCAGCACCTTCCACGTCTTCGGCAGCAACTGCTGCAGCATCGTCGGGCAGTACGGCAGCGCCTGCAGGAACCACAGCAGCATCGAGCGCACCTTCCACGGCAGCTCCAGTGGTAACAACGACTACAGTTTCAACAAGAAAACCTTGGCCTAGTTAGCAACCGATATTTTTTGCATTACGTTCAGGAATTTACTTATGCTAGTTTTCAGAGCCTCACTGTGGGAACCCTAGCCTAAATAATGGGTTGAGAAATACCATCCTTCACTACCACAATGAATTCAGGTGATGATAGAAAATTGGAGTTTGTTTGGCGCCTGCTAGACCAAATTTGTTTAGGGGGAGCTTGGCAAGAGGACAGACGCAGACTAACAAAGGGTGGGGGATCGCCCCTCCCGCCAGGCTTATGTACCGTATGGTGGGTACTTGATGCCCAGAACCTCTGTGCGAAGCACATACATACTCTCCAGAAATAGCGACAACTATATAGTGTAGAACTTTGTCTCAGTTGAAATACTCCCAATTCAGAAATACGACTGCAATGCTGAATCCTATGCGCAGCAAGCAGTCAATACGTGCAGAAAAACGGAGTTGCCCGCTTATGCGTTAGGAGGACACAAACAAAACTTGTTTATTTTCAACAATCCTCATGCCCCACAACAAAAAGCCGTTCTTTATGTAGGTTTTGGAAAGAATGCATCTTCTGTGATAAAAGGCAAGATTTTTAAGGCGATTTCAAGTTGGTGGAGTCAGTTAGCAAGATTTGGCATGCGGTCTAACATGATGTTCTACCAGAGCGAGTTCCATCGCGGAGCTAGCAATGTGTTAAATTGGGCAAAGGTAAATTGTTGTAGAGGAGCTCTTTTCAACCATAGCTGTTGTAGTAACGTTCGATCTTATAGATGGCATGGTGGAATACCAAACGAGTGGGGTGCGCTGCGAAGAACTGCGGCTCATTTTATGCCGTGTCTTGCATGTACAATCCTGGGTGAGCCATAACACTTCCACAACACATGCACAATATAAAACAACGTTAACAACTAAGAATTCGGTTTCAGTGGCGCTATCGTCAACCAATATGTATATCAAGTTGGAGCTGTGTGTTCTGGCTGCCCTCGTGGTCAATGTGATGGTCAGGCCCTTTGCCGATGGTGATAACTGCATATTTCTACGTTCCTTACCACCACCTTTTAAAAAGATGAGCAAATGGTCATGAACAGATGCTGTGACCAACCCTTACCTTTCAGTTTCTGTCATTTTAACCTGTACGCTCAAATTCAAATTAAATACTCGCAGATAGTTCTGTTTTCATGTGTAAACGCTTCGTGAACGATAACCGCCACAGAAGAAAAATCATTTCTAAAGTTTATGGGGATTCAGTCACAAATTCCCATTCATCCTTTCCTACCGAAAAGGAGAACATAGCAGGTGGAAAATGAAAAAAACCGCCATTACTCTGAGCTTTCCGCACGCGGTGGATCCGCGGTTGCCCGTGAATAAGCTATAAATCCGCATGTGCCCGCAGTGGACAACCGGGAGCGACGTCACTCCCGCGCTATGCCCGCACATGCCCACTGTGAATCCTCACGTCTGCCGTCGACCCGCAATAACATTGTTATGCGCGATGGACCCTCACATGCCGCACGGTGGACCTGCACACGCCCGAGGTGTACACGCACATTCCCGCAGTGGATGAGCAATAACGCTGATTTGAACATCAGCGCTGTGAGAACCCCATCTGTCGACACTTTTGGCCGAATGGATGAGGCACCGGACTTGCACGCATCAGCTTTGGAAACAGGTTAGCTCCAAATCCTGTGATGTGCAAACGCTTGCAAAGTAAAAATGGAAGTGTAGCTGCAGACTTGCTTCTACCTTTCTTCGTCGGACACCCCAACATAGGCAAATTTTTTGACCAAAATATTAAATGCAACACAGGCGCAGAAAGAATTTGTTCACGCTGGCAGCAATAAAATTATTAACAATGCCTATGAGTAGTTCAGTTTAGATTTTTTAGAAGATTCAATGCTAAATGACCAATATATAGTTTAAAAGTCACAGTGCGCTGCCTATACTGGTCTCTCAATAAGGCACACGTCCGGGCCGATCCGGACATGTCCGCTGTGGATCCGCACATGTAGGAGCATTTGTGAACCTCATACCGCAGCAACAGTACGGGTTTTCAACAATCATAGCCAATCCAAGTAGGAGCAACTAGATTATTGAGGAGGGAGGAATAGTTCAGGTGAAATGTGCCCGTAGCAATTCGTGAAGAATGGTTAGAGTTGGGCGGGGGGGGGGGGAAGGGAGACTGATTTCTGCATGCTTATTACTTGCTTATTGAAATTTCACCTAAATAATATTAACTCTTGCAAAAATGTCCGCCTTCAAGCTTCATGCGTTTTCTCATATTCTCAAACTAATACTCCAATTTGTTGACTGATCCAAATATTGTGTCAAAGCCTTCAATCCGAAAATGATTGACAGTGCACCCATTTCACACCACAAAATCTTACTCTATATAAAGCGCAGACCCCCCCATTGCCGCGCGAGGGATGACAGGTCACGCTGTCATTGATCCACTCGCCTCGCCCCACCTCTTTTGCCCGCCGCCACGGGCTCAATTGCGAAAATTGACACGCCCAATGACACGCCCATGTGTATGTATGTGTACAACATGGAAATCTTCAATTAGGACGTCCAATTTGCAACGAAAACGGAATATCTTTGATCTTTAAGGCAGAATAGGAGAACCAATGATGAAGCGAGTGTGATTTCGCAATCAGAAACGTGAATCATCCAAATACAGCAGAGTTGCACGGAAATTTTCACCGCACTCCTTCTAAAGCATTAAGTAGTAATAGCAATTAGAAATCAACGGTCAGGGGAACAAATGGTGCACTCTTCTTCTTCTCCTTCTCCTCAGCGTCTGTCCCGCGCATTCGCGGGGTCCGCTATTTTGGTTCTCCTTCGCCATAGATCGCGATCCTGAGCGTCATCCTTGGTGACTCCAACTTCTTTCATATCCTTGCCTACGGCGTCCTTCCATCGTTTTTTCGGTGCGCCTCTGGGACGCTTGCCGGTAACTTCCATTTCCAGAGCCTGCCGGGTAGGGTGTTGCAGTGATCTTCTCATGACATGACCAAACCATCGCAACCGCTGTGCACGCATTTTTAGCTGTATGGGCGCCGTCTGCATCATTGTTCTGATGTCTTCACGTTACGCACCTTATCATATCGCGTAAGTCCACACGCCCATCTGAGCATTCGCATCTCGGCCGTGTTCAACATTCGTTCGTGGGTCTTCGACAGCGGCCAACACTCACCGCCGTACATCATTGCCGGCCTCACAACAGTGCGGTAGATCTTCCCTTTCAGCACCCTCGAGCACCTTCGATCGCAGAGGATTCCGGTTGATTCCCTCCACTTCAACCACGCGCAGGCAATCCGTCCTCTAACTGCCGCATCCACCGTTCCATCAGCACTCAAGACGCTACCCAAATACTGGAATTCCTTGGCCTGTGTAAAAGCAATACCGTTTGCGTCTGAAACGACGTCCTCTTCCTGTGTACTGCTCATGACCTCGGTTTTCTTCAAATTCAACCTCAGACCGGCGTCTGCAAGTGCTGATTGCCACTTCTGGATCTTGAGCTGAAGTTCTGCTCTCGAATCTGCAATTAGAGCAACATCGTCCGCATAGAGCAGTGTGTATGGCGGACCTTCCAGGAGATGCTTTACCACTGTGTCAAGTGTCATAATAAAGAGGAACGGGCTCAATGCTGAACCTTGGTGCACCCCCACTGTTATATCGAACTTTGATGTTGTGCCATGTGAAGTGCGCACCCTTGCCGTCGATCCATCATACATGACTTGGACTGCCCTCACCATGTATTCCGGGTGCTTACAAAGTAGGAATAGAACGTTTACGCACTTTTTTCCTGTTACAACCTGATTGTGCCCGAACCATAACGATTTGGACTTCCAGCGCTATCACAAATGAAAAAGACTTGACCACGTGAGGATCTGTGTTTCTACTCATAAAACGCACCATGTAGGAGCTCTTTATATTGAACATAATAAGAGTTAACCTCCAAACCGTTTAGGAGCTATGCAGTTTCGCAGAAAATCACTGTCATCCGCGAAGCGCGGCGAAGCTGCGCTTCGTGTGGATGACAGTGATTTTCTTGAGTTTAGCTAGGTAACGTGGCACACGGGTCCGAGTCAGAGCGCCGCGAAGCGGCGCTCTGGCTCGGGGTTCCTTTTTTTTCAGAGTTTACCTAGCCCTGAGGTAACGTGGCACACGGGTCCGAGTCAGAGCGCCGCGAAGCGGCGCTCTGGCTCGGGGTTCCTTTTTTTTCAGAGTTTACCTAGCCCTGAGGTAACGTGGCACACGGGTCCGAGTCAGAGCGCCGCGAAGCGGCGCTCTGGCTCGGGGTTCCTTTTTTTTCAGAGTTTACCTAGCCCTGAGGTAACGTGGCACACGGGTCCGAGTCAGAGCGCCGCGAAGCGGCGCTCTGGCTCGGGGTTCCTTTTTTTTCAGAGTTTACCTAGCCCTGAGGTGACGTGGCACACGGGTCCGAGTCGCCGCTTCGCGGCGCTCTGACTCGGATCCGTGTGCCACGTTACATCAGCCGCTTCGCGGCGCTCTGACTCGGACCCGTGTGCCACGTTACCTCAGGGCTAGGTAAACTCTGAAAAAAAGGAACCCCGAGCAGAGCGCCGCTTCGCGGCGCTCTGACTCGGACCCGTGTGCCACGTTACCTCAGGGCTAGGTAAACTCTGAAAAAAAGGAACCCCGAGCCAGAGCGCCGCTTCGCGGCGCTCTGACTCGGACCCGTGTGCCACGTTACCTCAGGGCTAGGTAAACTCTGAAAAAAAAGGAACCCCGAGCCAGAGCGCCGCTTCGCGGCGCTCTGACTCGGACCCGTGTGCCACGTTACCTCAGGGCTAGGTAAACTCAAGAAAATCACTGTCATCCACACGAAGCGCAGCTTCGCCGCGCTTCGCGGATGACAGTGATTTTCTGCGAAACTGCATAGCTCCTAAACGGTTTGGAGGTTAACTCTTATTATGTTCAATATAAAGAGCTCCTACATGGTGCATTTTATGAGTAGAAACACAGATCCTCACGTGGTCAAGTCTTTTTCATTTGTGATAGCGCTGGAAGTCCAAATCGTTATGGTTCGGGCACAATCAGGTTGTAACAGGAAAAAAGTGCGTAAACGTTCTATTCCTACTTTGTAAGCACAATATTAAGCTCATAGAGTGCACCATTTGTTCGGGGCTATTAAGTCGCTCTAGCTACCGAGCGCGTCCACCGTGTGGCGGATGGTGGTAGGGAGAAATCCCCGCGGACCATGAGCGATACTATTTTGGCCTACGTTTCGCAGGCGGGCGTGGGGGTGGCACCTCACGACCTATAAAATGCTTGCCAGAGAAGGTCGGCCAAGTGGGAGAGGCGAGTCGGGACCGCCTCTATAAACAAGGTCCCCGCCCCGTGGTAGGAGGTTGGCACGGTGACCAAAGCAACCTCTTCTTCTTCGTTTTTCCAGCGTCAGGCCCAGGTGGACAGGCCGGCTGATGGAGACCAGTGTCACATAAATATGATAGGTTCAATGTGGAATAGAATAAAGGCTAGGACGTCACCCGGAAGTGACCTGCAGGAAGCCCGCCCGCCTCCTGTGGTTAAAAAGCGAGGGCTACCGAGGGGCGAACGACCTCGGCTTAAGACGTTAGTTCGGGTCGGGTCCTTCAACATCGGAACTCTGACCGGTAAGACGAGGGAGATCGCAGATTTCATGAAACGGAGGAGGATTCACGTTCTTTGTCTGCAGGAGACGAGATGGAAAGGGTCCAAAGCTAGAGAGATCGGAGACGGCATTAAGCTGTTCTATCACGGACTTGAGACAAGAAGGAACGGGGTGGCAATAGCAATATGTGGGCCCCTAAAAGAACATGTTTCGTCTGTGAATCGTATTAGCGACAGGATAATTTCCCTTCGTATCGCTACCGAGGACGGCTTCTGGACAGTGGTGTCCGTATATGCTCCGCAGTGTGGCTGTACTGAGGCGGATAAGGTGGCCTTCTACGATGAGCTCGACGACGTCATTAGAAGCGCTCCTGAAAGTGACTACGTGACGATTGCAGGAGATTTCAATGGTCATGTAGGGAAGGATAGAAAGGGCTTCGAACGAGTACACGGAGGAAGAGGGTTTGGAAGGAGAAATCCGGAAGGTGAGAGGATCATTGAGTTGGCTGAAGCTCATGACCTTGCAATTGCTAGCACTTTCTTCATAAAGAGGGAGTCCCAGAAGGTCACATATTGCAGCGGAGGTCGGCAAAGTGAAATCGACCACATCCTTGTGAGAAGGCACTCTCTGAAAACGATCAAGAATGTGAAGGCTATCCCGGGAGAAGAAATTGCAGGACAGCATCGACCATTGCTAGCGGATGTATGCATGACCTTGCCTAAGCAAACTAAAGCTAGAGTAGAGCCACGCATCCGGTGGTGGAAGTTGGCAGATGGAACGCAGAAGACATTGCGGGAGAAGATTCTAGCTGTCGGTTTGCCGGATCCCTGCGGTTCCATAGACTCTGTATGGGCCAGCGCAGCAAATACTATCCTGACGTGCGCAAGGGATACATTAGGCGAAACTAGAGGTGGAAGGAGAGGAGATAAGGCAACTTGGTTCTGGAATGAAGATCTGCAGAAGATTGTTAAGGCCAAGAAGGATGCTTACAAAGCCTGGCAGAAGACCAAATCGCTCTCGGCACTGATGGAGTACAAATTGAGAAAGAAGGAGGCGAAGGCTGCAGTAGCTCGTGCAAAAAACGCTGCGATGGACGACCTCTACGATAAGCTGGAGAGCCCACAGGCTGAAAAGCACGTATTCCGGCTAGCGAAAGCGCGTCACAGAGCATCCCTAGATGTGACTGAGATCAGAGCTGTTAAGAGCGAAGCTGGGGAAGTCTTGAGAGATCCTGTGGCAGTCAAGGAGCGTTGGAGAGCCTATTTTGCACAGCTCTTGAACAAGGAGTTCCCAAGAAAGGAAAAGATTCCCGCGGAACCAGTAGCTGGACCGACGCAGCCTTGGACAATTGAGGAGGTGAGAAAGGCCATCAAGAAAATGAAGGTTGGCAAAGCTTCAGGTCCAGACGGCATCCCAGTGGAAGCATGGAGGTCACTCGGCGAACCAGGCCTTCAGTGGCTGACCAAGTTTTTCAATAACATCACTAGGTCAGCAAAAATTCCAGAAGCGTGGAGGGACAGCATCATAGTGCCGATCTTCAAAAGGAAAGGTGATGTGATGGACTGTGCGAACTATAGAGGTATCAAGCTCATCGCTCATACGATGAAGATCTACGAACGTCTTCTGGATGTGAGGCTGAGAGACATGGTGGAAATTGCACAGGATCAATTTGGATTCGTCCCAGAGCGATCGACAGTTGACGCCATCTTTATCGCCCGTCAAGTGATGGAAAAGTACCGCGAAAAAAACAAACCATGCCATATCGCATTTCTGGACCTGGAGAAAGCATATGACAGGTTGCCGCGTGCAGTGCTTTGGGAGGTGATGAGAGAACGAGGCATCCCGGAATACATGGTGAGGGCAGTCCAAGTCATGTATGATGGATCGACGGCAAGGGTGCGCACTTCACATGGCACAACATCAAAGTTCGATATAACAGTGGGGGTGCACCAAGGTTCAGCATTGAGCCCGTTCCTCTTTATTATGACACTTGACACAGTGGTAAAGCATCTCCTGGAAGGTCCGCCATACACACTGCTCTATGCGGACGATGTTGCTCTAATTGCAGATTCGAGAGCAGAACTTCAGCTCAAGATCCAGAAGTGGCAATCAGCACTTGCAGACGCCGGTCTGAGGTTGAATTTGAAGAAAACCGAGGTCATGAGCAGTACACAGGAAGAGGACGTCGTTTCAGACGCAAACGGTATTGCTTTTACACAGGCCAAGGAATTCCAGTATTTGGGTAGCGTCTTGAGTGCTGATGGAACGGTGGATGCGGCAGTTAGAGGACGGATTGCCTGCGCGTGGTTGAAGTGGAGGGAATCAACCGGAATCCTCTGCGATCGAAGGTGCTCGAGGGTGTTGAAAGGGAAGATCTACCGCACTGTTGTGAGGCCGGCAATGATGTACGGCGGTGAGTGTTGGCCGCTGTCGAAGACCCACGAACGAATGTTGAACACGGCCGAGATGCGAATGCTCAGATGGGCGTGTGGACTTACGCGATATGATAAGGTGCGTAACGAAGACATCAGAACAATGATGCAGACGGCGCCCATACAGCTAAAAATGCGTGCACAGCGGTTGCGATGGTTTGGTCATGTCATGAGAAGATCACTGCAACACCCTACCCGGCAGGCTCTGGAAATGGAAGTTACCGGCAAGCGTCCCAGAGGCGCACCGAAAAAACGATGGAAGGACGCCGTAGGCAAGGATATGAAAGAAGTTGGAGTCACCAAGGATGACGCTCAGGATCGCGATCTATGGCGAAGGAGAACCAAAATAGCGGACCCCGCGAATGCGCGGGACAGACGCTGAGGAGAAGGAGAAGAAGAAGAGTGCACCATTTGTTCCCCTGACCGTTGATTTCTAATTGCTATTACTACTTAATGCTTTAGAAGGAGTGCGGTGAAAATTTCCGTGCAACTCTGCTGTATTTGGATGATTCACGTTTCTGATTGCGAAATCACACTCGCTTCATCATTGGTTCTCCTATTCTGCCTTAAAGATCAAAGATATTCCGTTTTCGTTGCAAATTGGACGTCCTAATTGAAGATTTCCATGTTGTACACATACATACACATGGGCGTGTCATTGGGCGTGTCAATTTTCGCAATTGAGCCCGTGGCGGCGGGCAAAAGAGGTGGGGCGAGGCGAGTGGATCAATGACAGCGTGACCTGTCATCCCTCGCGCGGCAATGGGGGGGTCTGCGCTTTATATAGAGTAAGATTTTGTGGTGTGAAATGGGTGCACTGTCAATCATTTTCGGATTGAAGGCTTTGACACAATATTTGGATCAGTCAACAAATTGGAGTATTAGTTTGAGAATATGAGAAAACGCATGAAGCTTGAAGGCGGACATTTTTGCAAGAGTTAATATTATTTAGGTGAAATTTCAATAAGCAAGTAATAAGCATGCAGAAATCAGTCTCCCTTCCCCCCCCCCCCGCCCAACTCTAACCATTCTTCACGAATTGCTACGGGCACATTTCACCTGAACTATTCCTCCCTCCTCAATAATCTAGTTGCTCCTACTTGGATTGGCTATGATTGTTGAAAACCCGTACTGTTGCTGCGGTATGAGGTTCACAAATGCTCCTACATGTGCGGATCCACAGCGGACATGTCCGGATCGGCCCGGACGTGTGCCTTATTGAGAGACCAGTATAGGCAGCGCACTGTGACTTTTAAACTATATATTGGTCATTTAGCATTGAATCTTCTAAAAAATCTAAACTGAACTACTCATAGGCATTGTTAATAATTTTATTGCTGCCAGCGTGAACAAATTCTTTCTGCGCCTGTGTTGCATTTAATATTTTGGTCAAAAAATTTGCCTATGTTGGGGTGTCCGACGAAGAAAGGTAGAAGCAAGTCTGCAGCTACACTTCCATTTTTACTTTGCAAGCGTTTGCACATCACAGGATTGGAGCTAACCTGTTTCCAAAGCTGATGCGTGCAAGTCCGGTGCCTCATCCATTCGGCCAAAAGTGTCGACAGATGGGGTTCTCACAGCGCTGATGTTCAAATCAGCGTTATTGCTCATCCACTGCGGGAATGTGCGTGTACACCTCGGGCGTGTGCAGGTCCACCGTGCGGCATGTGAGGGTCCATCGCGCATAACAATGTTATTGCGGGTCGACGGCAGACGTGAGGATTCACAGTGGGCATGTGCGGGCATAGCGCGGGAGTGACGTCGCTCCCGGTTGTCCACTGCGGGCACATGCGGATTTATAGCTTATTCACGGGCAACCGCGGATCCACCGCGTGCGGAAAGCTCAGAGTAATGGCGGTTTTTTTCATTTTCCACCTGCTATGTTCTCCTTTTCGGTAGGAAAGGATGAATGGGAATTTGTGACTGAATCCCCATAAACTTTAGAAATGATTTTTCTTCTGTGGCGGTTATCGTTCACGAAGCGTTTACACATGAAAACAGAACTATCTGCGAGTATTTAATTTGAATTTGAGCGTACAGGTTAAAATGACAGAAACTGAAAGGTAAGGGTTGGTCACAGCATCTGTTCATGACCATTTGCTCATCTTTTTAAAAGGTGGTGGTAAGGAACGTAGAAATATGCAGTTATCACCATCGGCAAAGGGCCTGACCATCACATTGACCACGAGGGCAGCCAGAACACACAGCTCCAACTTGATATACATATTGGTTGACGATAGCGCCACTGAAACCGAATTCTTAGTTGTTAACGTTGTTTTATATTGTGCATGTGTTGTGGAAGTGTTATGGCTCACCCAGGATTGTACATGCAAGACACGGCATAAAATGAGCCGCAGTTCTTCGCAGCGCACCCCACTCGTTTGGTATTCCACCATGCCATCTATAAGATCGAACGTTACTACAACAGCTATGGTTGAAAAGAGCTCCTCTACAACAATTTACCTTTGCCCAATTTAACACATTGCTAGCTCCGCGATGGAACTCGCTCTGGTAGAACATCATGTTAGACCGCATGCCAAATCTTGCTAACTGACTCCACCAACTTGAAATCGCCTTAAAAATCTTGCCTTTTATCACAGAAGATGCATTCTTTCCAAAACCTACATAAAGAACGGCTTTTTGTTGTGGGGCATGAGGATTGTTGAAAATAAACAAGTTTTGTTTGTGTCCTCCTAACGCATAAGCGGGCAACTCCGTTTTTCTGCACGTATTGACTGCTTGCTGCGCATAGGATTCAGCATTGCAGTCGTATTTCTGAATTGGGAGTATTTCAACTGAGACAAAGTTCTACACTATATAGTTGTCGCTATTTCTGGAGAGTATGTATGTGCTTCGCACAGAGGTTCTGGGCATCAAGTACCCACCATACGGTACATAAGCCTGGCGGGAGGGGCGATCCCCCACCCTTTGTTAGTCTGCGTCTGTCCTCTTGCCAAGCTCCCCCTAAACAAATTTGGTCTAGCAGGCGCCAAACAAACTCCAATTTTCTATCATCACCTGAATTCATTGTGGTAGTGAAGGATGGTATTTCTCAACCCATTATTTAGGCTAGGGTTCCCACAGTGAGGCTCTGAAAACTAGCATAAGTAAATTCCTGAACGTAATGCAAAAAATATCGGTTGCTAACTAGGCCAAGGTTTTCTTGTTGAAACTGTAGTCGTTGTTACCACTGGAGCTGCCGTGGAAGGTGCGCTCGATGCTGCTGTGGTTCCTGCAGGCGCTGCCGTACTGCCCGACGATGCTGCAGCAGTTGCTGCCGAAGACGTGGAAGGTGCTGGACTCGGTGTCGTAGCAACCGTTGAAGTGGGTGCAACCGTAGAGGAATTAGCGGAAATAGTTACTAAGAGAGCAAACAGTAGCTGAAATTCAATTATTCACTGTTTTGAGCAAAATTAAAACAAGGTACTAATTCATAAACTTACAAGAGAAACGCTTTTGATTGCAGTCATGTCGCTTGATGCTCAAAAAACATCCAGCTGTTTATATAGTGTTGGAAGACCATAAATTAAATTTTAACAATTGTCAGTTTCATTGAAGCTCTCTGCTGTTGCACTTTTCTGAAGCGATAGCTCATCTTTTTATTATCGCTTGGCTATTGTTGTGTGCACTAGTGCACTGCCCTTTACACCCATGCATTCCAACGATCCCCATGAAATGGTCCTTCACTGCAGGTACCATCCTAAACTACTGGTACTCGCTGTTCTCTCATTCACTATTCGCTGCAGGTGTATCAACTTCCGCACATTGAAGGTATGAGACCAACGCTCGGCATTCAGTTAAAATTGTCTGTTTGAAGTGAGCGGTTATTACGGCACAAAGCGCTAGAATAGACGTGGGCAGTGCACTTTTGTGTATCAAAATCCGAGCGTTATTACCGTATTTCTGTCAACCAGCAGGAGATCTGGGAGATGGCCCAGCCCGAAAATTGAGTCACGCTGTAAAGGATTCTGGACTACCCATTAGGCTTGACTTCCTCGCACCTTCCACGTTAAAATACCTCCTCACATCCACCCAGATCTACGAGAATAGATGTCTCGGACTGATCGTCGTTATCGTTCTTGAGAAAAGATATGTGAGCTCCAAAGCACAGTATACTTATTGACAGCGGCGAAAAGTATATTGAAGAAACGATCCGACCGTTGCGTAAAAGACTGGACGAACACAGACGGGCAATGATGAATCCTGCTTCGTTCCCTAAAGAGAGCTTCTCGAGGCACCGGACCCTGAGACGCACTAGGGAACAACCTCCAGCCTTCACGGTCCGGGCCCTCGTCATTCGGCTAGAGAGAGGGGAATGATGGAAGTCAAGGAACTAAGAAGGCCCGGGCCAGAGATTAACACCAAAGATGAGTTGAGGGAGATGCTGGGTCTGATTACGTGATCCGAACCCTTGACAATCTTTCCGCTCTCTGACTTATCTCTCTCCTCACTCTGTCATTAACAGCCAGGGTATGAGGTCTTTTGTCATCACTACCATTTCCTCTCAATAAGATCATGTTATATAGATTAACATCTTTGCATCGGTCCTCGGAATCACGATTGTCGTCTTGCCACACGGTAGATTTGCTTATCTGAATATTGTGAAGAAAATGATGTACTGTAATATTAGGGTGCAGCAAATGTCTTTGGACAAGCATAATCGCTGGCTGGGAACATAAGGAAGAGCAGCTTTGAAAAATTTTTGTTCATAACCAAGTTGTGCGCATAAATATAATTTTTGATATCAAGATTCGCTGCTCTCGTAGGTACATTTCGGCTTTTCCAGGTGAGACGTGGACTCTGACGCGCGGGTAGTCGAGGTCGTTTTCCCTCCACCACTTCTCCATCTATTGGCGGAAAGCTCTCAAATTTCTATGGAATATGACAACCATTTCGCACTAAATATCAATTTATCGATTTTATCGATTTTTGGCACTTCCGCCCAATGGAGCGGTGAAGACATGTTCCTCTGGGAGTTCGTCGATACGCTGAGTATGAATTCTACAACTACTTTGTACGACTGCATCAATTCAATGTCACCGAAATGGCTTTGCTAACTTTTCGCCCACAAGTCGATGAAAAAAGGTCACCTGAGCTTCGCTAACATGCTGATCTCCAAAATTATGGAGATTTTGATGAATTTGTTGGTGATAGTAATTGACCTCAGCAGTGTGATGTAGCCAAGGTAGTAAAACACCCGAGCGAAAGTACGGCGGCTAGTTTTTGTATAAATTCGATGGGTTAATTTTGTCCTCCCACTTGAGCAGCAAAAGAAAAGGCAACAATAGCAACCTGACAAAGCCGGAAGGCAGATTATAGGTGCGCAATCCATTTTAACTCAAGTTTCGGCTCAAGACTGCAACTAGAATTGAGTCTGTCCTCATGCTAAGCTGTTCCACAGAGCATCCATACTCGAATTTCCTTCGGATAGCTCAATCCAGAGCTGAGTTATAGCAGAGATTCTCTCGTCAAAATGGCGATGATTATATACTTTTGGCCACTATTGTACATGCTATGTTCGAGATCCTTTGAGGCTCAGCACAGGCGGTTCAATCTCCCTTCCCGTGGCTCTTGGATCCTCTCTCGGAAGAAGATTTTCTAGAGATGATCGGAAACAGCTGCGCGCAGCCTTTATTGCCTCGTTGCTCGGTCGGAATCTAACTCGATCCAGGAAGATTTCGAGCATCAAAGACAAATTGAAGTTTGAGGAACTCAAATGAATATATATGCCATATTGTGAGGAACTCAAGGGAATATATCAAAGTGGGGACTTCCCGTGCTCATTTCTGGCAATTTTAGGCTTGGCGATAGCGCTTTTGTGAGTGGCTACAGCGTCACAAAAATTTGAGTCGTTTTGATTTGAAAAGAGCTATCGAGCACGCCGGATATTTCTCTATATATTTCTCTATTTCTATTTCTCCACCCCCCCCCCCTTCCGCCCCTCTTTGAGACATAGTTATCCTTGAATTGTTTTAATGCGGTGTTTTTAATGACTCGGGGCTTGGTTGCTCTGAATAACGACTGCCAAGAAAAACTTCCCCTCCATGACGTTAAATCATGACTATGTACAGTTGAAGCCAATTCGCCTTTGTCGTTTGAAACAAACCATTAGGTTTGTATAATCTTTGGCCTCTTTCAATTTAGGAATACTTAAATTCACATACAGATTCCAGGTTTTTACAGGATGGGCCAAAATGTGTAAACAACACGCATTTTTCACTTGAAGAAGCATGTTTTGCCTTTAAGCCGGAATCAGTTCGGGGGGGGGGGGTCATTTCAGAGAGTTTTATCCGGACAGTGCTGCAGCGCATGAGCCAGGTTCTGTTCACGCCTGGGCCAAGGATATATTCTGAACTACTGGTTTCATCAAGAGTACATCCAATTGTCTACATACCTTTAAGTTCTGGTAATGCACGATGAATAGGCATAATTTGGACCTAATTCCTCTTTGGAGAAGATGAACTGGACACCAACCAGTTGCGCGCCGCGGTCTCATTTCGCATCTTAGAGGTTATGTTAAGTTTGATTGAGGATATTTCCATGTGAGAAGCTGCATTTACTTCAATTAGAACAAACCAAACCAGATGTTATGCGTAATTTTCTGATTCACGCATGGATTCTTTTCCTGTGTACTATTTTCTTTGTTACCGTATGTTTGGATCACTTTGGATCATCATGTACATTATGGTCATTTTTTTTTGTCTAGACATTATTATGCATATGTTCCGACGACGGTCTTACTAAATATTGCCAAATGAATAGATAAAATAAAGTAAGATAAAACAATCAACTTCTCCCACATTTTGCTCTTTGAATCAACGAAACTGGGAGAATCTGGAAGCGAAGAATTCTCGAAGAATCTATGTAGCGAAGAATCTATGTAGTTAGCTACATCATACTCTGCGTCGTTTAACTGCTCGACCATGCCAAGCAAGCCTGTATTTCGAGTTTCTCAACATTTTTCACCTCCAGAAGCATTAAAAATTTGATTTAGTTGTACGGTAAACGCGCGTTCAATAAATTGGATTTATTCGCATAGCTTTACAAAGCTGCTAGAGGTATTGAAGCCTGTCGGAGCCTACCCAGAGATAAATTCTTGCCACTGAAGAAGGACCTGCACCGTTTGTTAATATGTCGAGAACTCATCCCACAGACTTAGTGATTCATCATACTTGTCAGGTCAAAATAACACTTCGGTGAACGAGCTACCCTGAACAACTGTGTAATCTGCAACGACTACGTCCATGCACGCCTTTCTCATATCGATTCATCACGTTTCAGGTTCTGATCTTTCTTCATAACTATTTTAAACCTGCTGCTGCGCAAAGACAACCTTAAATCCTGGTGTTACTGTTCTAAAAGGAGGATCAGCTCAAAACCAGGCATCGGAAACTCAAGTTCAGAGGTAGAGTAGGTAACTTCTGTTGTTATGGGTTAGGCTTGTGTGCGCTGTGATTTAAAATAAAACAATACCACAAGCGAACCACAGCTTCTGCAACGATACCTTACATGCGGACAGGCTACAAATTCTCGAAACAATAATACAGCGAGGGGGCATAAGTTTTTGGATAACATTGGCTTAGTTATTGCTGCGCCGGAAACCCATGCTCTATTGTACTCTTTCCCATGATAAACAGAGAAGGGCTCAAGATGTTCACGAGTTACGGTCGAGTTCTGCAAGAAGCTTTCGTTCCAGAGCAGTTGACCCTGAAACACATTTTTCAAAAGTGCGGGTCGCTATGACTATCTTACTTGGAGAATCCTCAGAATCTTCGAGAAGATCTTTGGGGTTTGGGTGACTCCCAAAGTGCAAATGCTGTTCTACCCAAGTGTCTATCTGCAGTTTTTCCACTATGTGCAGTTTTTCCGCGGGAATGATTCGTAAAAAAAATATGAGGGGGGGGATTACCTCTACTCGTTTCTCCCTGTGATAACCAGTTTTGAGCGACTTTTTTTTCTCGTGCCATATTTCTACCCGAGAATAGGCAAGAATCAGCGGATGGAAAGCTACGAAAATTAGATTCGTGTGTCACAAGATGTCTTTATAAAAATTTCAAAATGTGCCTTCGCTCAAAAATTTCGTGTATTACTGAAGTACTGAGTAGAAGTAAGCCAGCAAACAATATACAATAACTTGTGCTCCCCCCGCACACCTCTTTCCCTCTTTTTAGGTTCTTTGGCGTCATCAATTTTCGTAGACACTATTCTGAGTTGATAATTCGACATGAAAACAAAATGATCACAAGAGAATTCACCTTTACGGTTCACGTCCCCCGTCTCACGTCCCAATTAAAGGCAGCGCCCATGATAATTTTCGTGTCCGAAATTTCGAATATTTTGGATTTTTGAAATTTTGGAATCTGAACGATAATCCCAGTAATTCTGCACAAGTTGAAGCGCCGAAGACGCCTTCATTTCCAAGATATAGCAAGTTGAACAAGGTACCCGGGTATCGTTAGATGAGTTGTTGAGGAAGAAAAGTTGTGGCGGTATGCGAATCAGCTGTTTTCTGCCGCAGTCAGCCAGTTTTCCCGTGATTAAGTTTGCCTTCCATGCTATGCTCATTTCGAGAAGTTTTAGTTTTGGTCTGCTTGGCCAATCTACGCATTTTCAGTTGTTATTAGACCGCTAGATCGCTTCTTTTTCCAAGAACTTTCAAATTTTCAAATATGGTACGAATGCCTGCTTGTTAGTTCTCTACTTGTTTCTTTCGTTGAGGTATCTCTCTGTTGTGATCATTCTTGTTCCCTTTCGTTTGTGCTCCTTTTTCCCTCAGAAAAGCTGAAAATTTAGTAGAGTATCTAGGAAATTCGTTGACAGTAGAGGCAGCGTTTTCGACTTCGTTGATTTATTCCAACAGCGTAACTCGACCACCTGGCTATAATGCAGCTAATTGGAAGCATTCAAGAACCACTTCACCGTGAGTTCTGACGAAATCGACCACTTTATCCCTGGTCCTCATATGCAGAAATCCAAGATCGCGCTAAAATCTGAGTGACAAATTTTTTCGTAGGTGCTGCATTTAAGGACACGTTCTCGCGTGAGTCATTTAACTCTAATACTCTAGAGAAATATTTTCATTGGCATTGTTCGACAACTCCCTAGACGTCGGATTTTAATTCTGTGTTGACAATGGAAAAGGGTTTTGATTATATGTATCTGTGGGACTCTTTCCATAGATCACTTGAAGCATTGTTTTCTAAACTAGCCGTGTTCCATGAATTACTGTGCTCAAGAATTCTCATCTTGCTCCACATCTGTTTCCAGAAAGACGTTTTGACTTCTCACTGAATGATTCATGATTCTCACCAATCTTGCTGTTACTTGCGATCCTTCCACTTTTTACCCATATCCCTGGATGTCTTTGCTCGACGACTGCTAAGAGCGCCGAAGTTTCACATTACTGCAAGTGCGACGGATAAAAAACAGCTAAAAAAGCAGCAGCGTGAAGCCGTACTCTATTTCGTGTTGTGGAAACTGCCCTCGTCCAGACCCGGATCCTCGTTTTCTTTCCGATCTCTTTCACTCTCGAAGGTGTAAGATCCCTCCCCAAGGGGCGTGTCCTGGGACGCGATTTTGACTTCAACAGCATCGATTCTGGACTTTACCGACGACATGCTGCAGGCTGTCCTCTGGTCCTAATCGGCCTTCCCACAGCATTCTACTGCTATTTTCCTGCTGATCCGGCGATTATCGTCGTCTCTACGCTTCCTCCTCGTCTCTCATCTCCTTATGTAATCTACTAGGCCACCGCTGTTGCTCTTCGGCGTATCATGCGTTTTGATTATGGCATGCTTACAAAGCATATTTTCCTAGCTGTCTGTCTCGTTCAAGTCTCACGAGGTGAATAGCTCAATATTTTTCCTCTGAAAAGCACTGAAACAGGAGGTTACTGGGATTAGGACTGGGCTTAGGGGGACAAAAGTGTCACCTGCAGGTGAGCGGTTTTGCGAACGCGAGAGGCCTGCTGCATTTAATTACATAATGCTCGTCACGGCTATTGACCGTCGAAATAACTCGAGCCATAATCAATTGCTGTAAAGCGAGTCGCGCATCTGATGGATGACAGTGGTTGAGTTCGAGCGGATAGCGATTCACAATTTGTTTCCATGAGAAGTGCAACTGCGCTTCCCTATGGGCATTTCCAAGCGAGATTCTGAGTAATTTGTCTGCCTGGGACAATGCATTGCAACATAATCTGTGCCCGTTTTTCTCCCGTTTCATTTTCCAGGGAACTCACTCGTTGCCCCCGTTTACAGTCGATTGCAGTAAGATAGCTGAGGTTAACAACATTTCGCCTCATCTCACTGTGGTGGACTTCTTTTTGATGAAGTCTTTTTCATCGGGAGAGCCTTGTCGAAGCGTGCTTGGAAGGCCATTAACGTGCCCATAAAGGCCTTCCTTCCCTGCCTTCCCTCATCTCAGATGGATCAAATGGCAGTACTCGTGAATGAATTGGGACAGGCTGCCAAAGGCGGAAAATTAGGCCCCGCCGACACTTTGCTGCTCTGTTTTTTCTCCTAGACCTAGTGAATCCTATCCGTGAAAAAGTGGAGTGCGAGAGCCCTAGCTGCCCATACGAGAAATCTATTGGTTGCAGCTTATTGCATGAGAGAAACGCCGAGCCCCTCGACCCTTGACATATTGGTTGGAGGCACCCGACAGCGGTGACGGAGCCTATTCGAAGTTGCCCGCTAGCATTCTGGCACCAGAATCGAAGCGTAGCGTTCGTCGAGGGCCTTAAAGGCCTTAGCAATCCTAATGGATGTTGCATTTATTGTTGAAAGCCCAGAAAACTTGTTTGCTTTAGGATAGTGCCGTGAAGAGATGGTCCAGTGACTAAATACATTCTCCGGTGAAAAAATTCGACTAGAATCAGTACATTTTCGAGCAGAATTCGCCTATCTTCCCTCCGAACTAATCCCCGACCTTCTCCGAAAAAAAAACACAAGTAAATTTCCAGAAAACCGATGAAATCTGCTGAAAAATTCCTGGGAAATTTGTGATCTACCCAAGTGGGATTGATGAATGTTCCCGAAACGGCGCCAGCTCAATCGTACGTCCGGAGCTATGGGTTTCTAAATTAGGAATCGTTGTGTTTTATTTGGGGACGTTGTTAGAGCAAGGGAAGGAAGTGGTTGTTGAGAGTGTTGAGAGTGGAGGACAGCAAATTTTGTCGTGAGAAGTCATCTTTTTTGGAAGTCCTAGAGGAAACCCACAATCATTACGGGGACCTTCATGAATCTTGCTAGTGTACACCAAAAATGGGCGAGTTTTGGCGGCGAAAATACGTGACCGTCAATTACATCCATGCAACTCGTAGTAGGCAACGTTCACAATTATTTATAGGGATAGTATTATAAAATATATAGTAAGATATGTAGGTATCTCACATTTTGCTGCGGAATCTAGCATACCCTGGCTCCGTACCTTGGTGGATCCCCGCCATTGGACAATATCAACACCAGCCATGGATCATTTTTTTTTCTTCTCACAATCAGTGAACTCAGAAAAAAGGAGAAGATCCAAGCGATATCTTGCGCTTATTACACTGTGCACTATTGTTGTCGATTATTATGCTCATTTCAAGGGGATTCCGAGGTAGTACAACAAAACATTGCCTCTTTTCACAACTCTTCTCTTTATTTCTTTTCCATTAATCAAAATTTCGCGCTATTTGCTCCAGAGAATTAATTGGTTTCGTTCCAACTGGTCTATAAAGGATGCTCGCTGGTCCAGTTGTTTGTCTCCCGTCATACGCAGTTTCTGACGATGATAGCAGCACCCTTCAGCATGTTACAGGATCCAAGGCAATTGTTCGATTGACAAAGCCAAACTTTCATCTTTCAGTCTCATGCTCTAACTCCTATCTCAAGTAATTAGAAAGCTAGTAGTACATATTCTTAGTAAAATTAGAAGTAAAATTGCGTTCTGTGGATCTCTTCCCCACAAATCGACTGTGGTGGGATTCGCGAATGTTTCTAGAAAGGTTCATTACTTTCCACTTCTCCAGAATGAGCTTCTTTTTGCAGCAAAATCTACTTTAAATTTCACAATCCCGATCAATGTTCGAGCAAACTCACTGAGACAACTTGCCTGGACATAATCCTCGCTCAGAAGTCGTTTTAGAGGGCCGAGTAGATCACAGTCGTGCCGAGAATATCCATAAATCCTGGCCACTGGCCTACAGCAATTCTGATAAGGACGGACGCAAACTGAGTTACGGGGAAGAAAAAACGAAAATAAACTGTAGATTTTCGTTTTTTTTTTGTTTTTACGTCGAGTAATTCGAAAAATCGTGAATACTGTACAGAGAACGATTCTCACTTCTCCAAAGCAGCCTAATCTATATAGCTCCTAGTATACGTTCTTCTAGAAAAATGTCTGTGAAATTACCAAAATCAGAGCAATTTTCAAAGTTCGGTTGGTTACCGTTAGAAGGCAGAGCGACCATTTTTTCTTGGCAAGATATAACTCAAGCAGTGGCGGACGCAGAAAGTGGGCGGGAGGGGGGGCGTGGGAAGAAAAGTGGGGTCTCCGCCGTTTTGGGGACCCAGACGGAAAATAAAATTAATAATAATAATAATTATAATAATAAACAATAAATAAAAAATATATTAAAAATAATAATAAAAATAAACAATTAAAAATAAACTAACACAAGATTTTTATTTGTATTGTAAAGTAATTTCGAAAATTTGGCGACCCATTCTCGGGGGGGGCGCGCCCCCCCCTGCGTCCGCCACTGAACTCAAGCATCAAGTTTTGGTGAGCAGAAATCACGTCATACAACTCTTCGCAAACGTCATCGCAGAATATGAGGAAGATGTTGGCTCGAGATAACCATAAATTTTTACGGGTGCTCGGGTCCACAAGTATTCTTTCTTGCCTTGTTAGGCTCTAATTTGTAGCCATAAATATGTCCACTAACAAGCTCAGCAAAAAATGCACTGCCTTTGTTAGAACAAAGGAATGATGTGCTCGTTTCCGCAGGTCGATACGGTATATCTGCAGGGACACTAGAGAGCTTCTGTGGCCGGGGGTTCAGGGACTTTCCAACAACGCTGCAATCTGGCCGACCCTTTGGAATGGATGAGTTTTGTGAGCAAAATAGGTAAACAATGCTCGCGAAATTGTAGTGGTCAGTGTCGCCCATTACAGATAGAAATAGTGAAATGCAGCACATTTTGCTGGGAAAACCAGAACAATCTGTGTAAATACGAGTGTTGGAACATCTCCGGTAACGTTCATGTGACCGTTGAGACACGTGATGAGTACTCAGCTGCACGAAATATGATCTCTTACAGAGTCGTCATGAATGCAGAGATGTGTCCATATTCACACCGACAAAACAAAGCCTTTCCACCAATTTATTCAGCCATAGAATGCTACCCATGGAACGGCTTCGGTGGTGGTATTATATTTATGAACGTACCAGGAGAGGTTCAAAGCTAACCACGTATCCAAACCGTGCAACTTCCACAGCAAAATGTGATGCATTTCACTTTCTCTATCTCGAAATGGCAATACAGACCGCAGCTAGTTGTTTACTATTTTTGTCCAGCATACTTGTTTCTATATTTAGAACGACGGTTAGGTCACAACGTTGCTACGGAACCTTTCAATGCTGGTGCTGTTCCTGCCAGGTTTTCTGGTGGAGGCATTTATTGTATTTACTATTTCTTCATTATTATTTACTTATTTCATTTACAATATTTGAACCTAACAATCTGGCTTGCACAGCAGTGAAAGGAATCTTCAAAAAGTCATGCCCAGGTTCAAAGAAGAAGATACGAGGAAATTATCAAAAGATGCCTTAAAATTCCACAAATCCGACTGCAACAGGGGGATTCACGGACATTCGCGGAGAGCATTCCACGTACATAAGACGGACCAGTTTTCGTAGCGAAATCCGATATAATTTAGTACCTTACTCAGGAATTCCCCCCATCTTATCATGTCGTCCCAAAAATAATGGCCGCCACTTAGTAGTGAAGTTTGGTAGTTAATAAGTACACCCGTCTGGAAGCTATATAAACAAACTTTCAAGCATTTGGAGCACAAGGATTACACTATATGTGCTTTGGAATTATCTTGCAATTTTGACATTGTGCGACGATTGGAGACACGGGTTTGGTACTTACCAATCTTTAGGAGTTGTACTCTGCCTTAGTGGAGTGAAAGCTTGATTTAGCATTAGCTCTGCACTTGGCCTTTTCGATTTTCCTCCTATAAACTCTAGAACATCAGAAATCCACTAGAAATGTTGATAATAAAATTTTTCATTCCTATAAAAATATCTCAGCTTTCGGCAAAGTTACATAACTTAAAATTCGCTGCTGAAAAACAGCCATTATTTTTGGGACACCCTAATGGAAGGCTGGTTGGATCACAACATTTCCGGAAACATTCATAAATTCAGCCACAGATGATCATCTCTTCCTAACTATCCGAAATACTGCACTACCCCCACATTTATTTTTCAGGCATGCTCAGCGGTTTTGACAACTAATCGGAGCATTTCCTATGTGTGTCGCCGGTTGTCCATGCATCCATGCCCCATTTTTTGCAGGAGCATCCATGTCACATGCCCTGCCATTCAAAACAATTGCCCGCTGGTAACACGAGGGACTCATAACGACTTCGCGTGACGGCGCTGCGCTGCGCAGGTAGCCAAGCGGACGCCGAATTGATGTCCATGAGCCTTCCCCGAGAGCTCGTGAAGCGAACACCCTTCCGAATCCAATAGCCAGGGGTGTGCGTAATCAGGAGGATCTTTCGTGCATTTAAGCGGGCGTAGCGCAAAAACAACGCATTCCATTCGGTGAGAGGGGTGGGGAGTGGCTGGCTCTCCACTCATCAACGTAATTTATCTTTCGCATCTGCCATTAGCCAGATAATGAAGTGTTTGGGATAAATCACACGGAGCCTCGGCAAAGACTACTCACAAAATAAAAATATGCAAGTTTTGGTGAGCTTTTATCAGTAACAAAACATCCTACTGTTGATATTTCAATTGTTTTCTTGCAAAGAAAAAAAACACAACCTGTTCAAGGGTTCGTGGTGAAGAAACCGAAGCCAAAAGACGTCCTTGCACCGGAACATCAAAGGAACAGATACGAAGACAACGACCCCACTCCGACAATACGTCACCATCCGGACGCTTACGGAAGGTTGGTTGCTGCAGCTTGCTTCTTGCTATCCATCGACGCTCACCACGCAGTTTAGGCTGGCCTCGTGGATTCAGCAGAATGCCCGTTCCTATCTGCCGATCCGTCATCCGCAAACTACGCTCGACGTGCATGTCAGCGCCGGTCTCTACCAGATAGTCGACTTGGTAAGAGAATTCATGCCAAAGCAGCGCTCGTGCCAAGTCGTAACTCGTGCTTATTTCCCTGCGAAACGATAGTGGAGCCCATGCCATACTCTTTTGGTTTGTTTTTGCTCCACCGCAGGCATCATTAATGCATTTTCTGACGTCCATTCACTGCTCGTGGCTTTCCGCCCCACTGGCCTTCTGATTCGTTGCAAGAAGAACAAGCAGGAGCAGTCGAGCGCGACTTGCAGGCACAATCCATAACAAAAAGTTATTTTGGAGAGCAAGTGGTAATCAAATAAGTCTCAGTTGTCCACTCACGATAGCCGCCTCGGTGCTCTACGTCAGCGTCCCCGGGGAGTCATTGCACAGCCAACCGGCTGTGCTGGGGTCCACATCAACCCCCGCTCCCTCGCTCGCCCCCATCGCCGCAGTACCTCGCACTAGGCCATTCACTAGATTACCTCTGCGAACGCTTTACAATGAGGGAAGTTGTGCATATTCTAGCAGAAAAAAAAGCCTGGCAAACAAAGCATAATGCACTACAAAACGGCGAGGAATGGAGGGGGAAGAGGTTGGCAGGAAGTATAATATTTTGCATTTTTTTTGTAGAATTTCACAAGAACTACCCTGTTGTCAACGCTATATTCAGAAGTTTTTCGACTGAATAGAAGTAAGCAAATATAGGCTCAATCTATTGTTTTCTGCTTGACCCCTGCAGTGGATCTATAACAGAAATCCACACCCAAAAATGTGATTTCATTTCCTGATACCATGATTTTCTACTGAGCAATCATGATAGCGGTGCTGGTTCCGGAACAGCTTCCTCAAAACAGCAGAGCCAGACAAGACACCAAAAAGCTGACATGACAAGGCGAAACTCTGAATAATTTATTTGCTTCTTGGCGCTGGTCCTAAGAGCACAGGTAGGCAAAACACATCCATCGCAGGATTCATGGACGTATCCTGGAAAATTGTGAGCTTTCTGCTAGTGTTGTTCACGAAAATTGCTGTTCTGAAAATCTCTTCCACTACTGAGCCATACAGGTTGTGTTAGGTGGACAACTTCATCATGGCTAGTGTATCAGCGGCTTGCCATAGCCACCTTCAGGCTTCTGAAGACGACGATTCATTCGAAATGTCGGGCCACCATTAGAGTTTTCCACCTAACCACCGGGGTGGTTGTGCATAATTTTCCCGAAAGTATTATAGTAATTAATACACAACTTTAGACAACATTTAAGCGCGATGCCAAATTACGGATAGCAAGAAATTTAGGAAATAATTGCCACTTATCACATCAAATTTCTTGTACAAAACCCTGGCTCTGACGGGAACTGAACACTTTACCGTTGCCGACAAATAAGAAATGCAGTTGCACTAGAAGAGATCTTCAAAGAAACATGCCTAGGTTCAGAGAAGAAGGAGCTTGGAAGTTGCTACATAGGAAATTGCTGCATTTCATTTTCGTCAACACCCATTCACTTACTTTCCGTATTCTTACGTTGCTCTAAGATAAAATGCAGGGAAACTCGTCCACACTGAGTGTGCACCTAGGTTGGCGCCTTATTGAGAACGTACATGAATACCAGCTCTGGAGGATCAAGTCCTTTTGCCGATTGGGCACAGAGAAGGCCTCCCTGTTCAAATTCAAACCAAATTTGGAACACATCTGTACCTTCTTCTTTTTTTATTGTGGATATCCCGCTACTCATTGGCCCCAAATGATTCTCAATACACTAGGCGCTCGAATCGAGTTGCAAAGCCAATTACCTGAAGTCCTTCGGAAATAGAGCTCACTGAGCAAACGTCGCACCTGTCGCCACAAAAAGCAATGAGCGCACAACTTCATCACTTAGAGTAATGGGCGCTGAAACACTTTTTGCGAACAAATGGCGTGTTTAGCTGATTTACTTGGTGATGTAATTTAATTTTATTAGAAATCTCCATCGTAGGTGCAGTGGGCTGTAAGAGAAACTACAGAAGCGAAAAGCTTTGAACTTCAAGCATTTACTGAGTAGCAGCGTGCTAAGGCTAAGCTTGAAAGAGTTCCATCTAGCAAAGGAAGTGCACGAACTTAAGCTGCGCTTTCGGAACGAGACATATATGGTTGAAAGCTTATCTCAAATGATGTTACAAGTTACAAGTGAAATTTGCTAAATGGTTAATACAAGCTCAAAGTTCCACTTTCTGCCATATTGACATACACCTCCCCCAATCGTAGCTCGGCAGCTGGATAGCCGAGTGGATAGTGATGCTGACACATAGGGTGGAGGTCCAGGGTTTGCATCCTGCCCCAATTTTGTTCTGCAAACTTCAATTGCTGATCTTTGACAGGGTGAGGAGCTGTTCAGGAGATTGCTGATTATTAAAGTTACACTAGGAAAGCTACAGGAAGACTTCCTCAGGAATCTCAAGAAATAAGGATGGTTCTAGATAATTCGATCACAGCTCCAAAACTGTCTTCTCCTCCGTACCAAATGCACGTGAAGCGAATAGACCGCCGAAACTGAGCTTTATCCACAATTCATCTGATGTCTTGCTTTTTGATTGCCACATTTACATGCTTCTGTTTATCTTTTTACCCCTGAAGGGAAGCAGGGTTCTTCACTGGGAAAATTATAAACTGTTGCCAATAACGTTATTTTGATTCACATAGGCACAGATTTTACTAGTTTTTCCTTGGAGAAGCGTTTGGGTTCCACTCATCATTTATATTTGCTGTTGAAATGGTAATTCTTAATGTTAGCTCGATCTACTACGTGTGTGCCACAGTGGCGGACGCAGAGCGGAGCAGGAGGGGGGAGGTGGTGGATCACAGGAAAAAAGTGCTTTGCTTTGGAGACCCTGATGGAAAACAAGAACATTGAAAATATTAATCTAAATGCAATCAATAATTAACCACTTGGAAAATAATGATGAAAATAAAGAATTAAAAATAAACTTATGCATTCAAGACTTTCATTTATTTTGTAAAGTAATCTCGGAAATTCGGCTACCCATTCCTTATTCTTTTTGAGGGATGTTATTCTTATTCTTTTTGAGGGATGTTATGCCATGTTATTTTATAATTTTGCGTCAACATGAATTTTATATTTTTGCGTTGACGTAGCTGTTCCCATCCCGCAACTTATCAGAAAATTTGAAGGGTGACGGGAAATGGCTGGAAACACTGGCAATATCGTGTTTTTTTTAATCTCATTTTTATTTTTGGTGCATTGTCGCATTGGATCTGAAACGACACGATATGTGGCAACTCGTCTGCCATGTTTTCATTTACACTGGAGAATTTCGGCCTTCATTTGCTTAGAGTTGGCAGCCGCGTCAGCGTCTTCAGTATAGGGAAGTGCACTTTCTGTAGCAATTGTCTTTCGAGGGATCTATTTATATACACCTCTTAACCTTCCCAGGCAAGAGTGAGCAATTTATGTATCTTAAGCGCAATGTTCGGGAGGATGGGTGAGGAATGGTTTGAAAGCGGCTTCTTCTCCTAGGAGAGCGTTCTCTTCCATGGTCTTCATCAGTAGAGCAGGGGTTCATCAAGGAATGCATGTTTGCACGCACCTCAACCATGATTATTCCATAAAGGGTGCCAAGCGCCGGAACAGATGGAAATGCATTTTTTGAATTCCTGAGCGAGGACTTCGTTCATATGCAGCACCGAAGAAAAAACCTGCTGGGTAATGTATTGAAAACAATGAGGATCGGCGCATTTGCTGCACAGTATGGTTATCTCTAATTTAGCGACTGTATTTTCTTTTTTAAAAAATATGATTTATTCTTTGCAAAATGCGTATTTATTAGTTGCCACCTATTATTAGTAATCATATATAAGATTGCAAGACTGCCCAAGACCGAATAAATCCTCTATTTTACGACAAAATCGTCGTTTTCTAGTCTCTTTCCTCACGTTACATTTGTTGAATTCCGACATTGATGTGAAAAACAGCTCTGCTCAATACATTCTTACCCGTTCCAGATTACGTGATCGTTCTGACAACCATCTATTCTCGGGTTACCTAGTAATCAGATCCTCGGAATAATAATAATAACAATGGATTAAGCACATGGCAGAAAATGGCCACCCTATGCTCTGGGCAGCCAGTTATTGAGCCCTCACAGAAAAAAAGAATACACTAAAGTGTCCTGCTTAATGGGGCGAGTTAACGCTATGGTGCAGTAGTGGGGAGCGCGCCATTAATCAAGTAACGTGCGAATCTTCATAAGCTCCTTAGCCTGTAAAAAGTGGCGAGCGATAGTAAATCAGAACAGCAATTTCACAATGGGCCTGCTACACTTCGGCTTGGCACCACTACTCATCTTGAATCCGATATCCAGAGAACTTGTGCAATGAATAGACGATCTCCGCTGCTGTATCAGCGTAAGATTCTGGCCTTGCCCAACCAATCCGTCGTGGCATTCAGACGTCCATTCAAAAGCCTTATTCCGTTGCTGAAGCACGTATGGCAATAGAGTAAGCCTCCTTTACTTGCCCTTTAGCGCTAGCTGTCAGGAATTCCGAATGGAGCCCATTCTATGAGCTGGAGTACTCCAACGCTGGCTTTCTTTGATTGTCGTAGAAATTGCCTCAGGACGTGTGTAATCATACCTGCGTGAGAATAAACCATGGGGGACCCCTTTCTTAACGTGGTCATCAATATTGGGGGCTCAGAGGAGAGGCGAGCATATTCAATGGAAATGTAATCATCCTACGGTCCTCTTCATATTTACCTCATAATTCAAGATCAAACATAGGGTGGAGATGCGTTATTGTGTTGTATGCTATCTTGAAAGAGCATCGATATTTCTGAGGGACCACCATAAGAATTCATCAATTTCCTGTACGCATCGTCACGCAAAAAAGGCATTGTGACAGATATACTTGGTACCGTTATATTTCTGTTTCCGAATGGAAAACTGGGAGGTTTTTTTTTCATACTATTCTCCTTTCCGAAGAACTTCATCAGAAGCGTGGTAACTTTCCGATTTTGCTCTTTTGGCCAGTTTCCGAATCTTATTGAGCGGTGGACTAACATGGGGACACGCCTGGAGTTGGGTCCAACGGTGTGATAAGGGTGCGCCGGCGTCCAAAAGTGGGGACACGCCTGGAGTCGGGCCCAACGGTGTGATAAGGGAGCGCCGGCGTCCAAATATGGGGAAACGCCTGGAGTCGGGTCCAACGGTGTGATAAGGGTACGCCGGCGTCCAAATATGGGGAAACGCTTGGAGTCGGGTCCAACGGTGTGATAAGGGTGCGCCGGCGTCCAAATATGGTAAAACGCTTGGAGTCGGGTCCAACGGTGTGATAAGGGTGCGCCGGCGGCCAAAAGTGGGGAAACGCCTGGAGTCGGGTCCAACGGTGCGATGAGGGTGTGCAAGCTCCGCAAGTAATAGGAATTCGCTAGGCGTATCTATTTCTGCATGAGGGTTACGCTTACCCTGTTTCTGCGGACCCTCCCACCCTAATCACCTAGATGTACATTGTTTCCTTTCGTATCCGTGTTCTCTTCCCATTCCGTTTGTGTTTGAATGAACCACTCTCTCCTTTCCGTTTATATACACCGGTGGCCCCTTATCACTTGAATTACCACAACAACCAGTTGAGCCTAAATCGTTTCGAGATAACATTCGCACTGAATCGGTTACACTCAATTCTTCATGACCACTAACTTCGCTCATAGGGAGGGCGTAACTTCGTTCATATGGGAGAAAGCAACAACTACGGGATCGAGGGCATCCCAGGATAGCGTAAGAACTGCGTGGAAGGATACAGATTTTATCAATCCATTTACACTTTTGTGCTTGCTTTCAACATACAGTATGCGAGCGAAGCGAGCATCAATAAAAGTCTGGAAGTCCGGCGTTAGCCGGACGGCCAGACTGGTATATATATATATATATATCATACTCTATATATATATATATATATATATACATATATATATATATATATATATATCAGTGGCGGACGCAGAAAGTGGGCGGGAGGGGGGGCGTGGGAAGAAAAGTGGGGTCTCCGCCGTTTTGGGGACCCAGACGGAAAATAAAATTAATAATAATATTAATTATAATAATAAACAATAAATAAAAAATATATTAAAAATAATAATAAAAATAAACAATTAAAAATAAACTAACACAAGATTTTTATTTGTATTGTAAAGTAATTTCGAAAATTTGGCGACCCATTCTCGGGGGGGGGCGCCGCCCCCCCCCCCCCTGCGTCCGCCACTGATATATATATATATATATATATATATATATACACATATATATACGAACAAGGTGATGACAAATTTAATTTTCTTGAGTGAGGAATGCTGCTACACATGACATGGACCGGACTTTTCTGCTAATGAACTTCTCATAGAGCGAAGATTTATTGCGAGAATCTTGTAATAAGAACATGCGGGTAGCGACATTTGATGGAATTTCCAAGGGTGAGCCAAAATTACGGGTACCAGATAAATTTAACTTCCTGAATAAAGAAGCTAGAATATCTTGGAGGTTTCTAAAAGGGAATGTTAGGTGCTCTTACAGTAACAATAATCTACATGTGATTGTCGATTTAGGATTTACTGGGTACGTGTTCTTTGCGGCACACAAATAGTAGTCACTATCATTCTCGAGTTTTTGTGAAAAGCTCCTCCAAGCTGGCCAATGTCATTGTGTGGTTCCCAGCGTGTATTTAGTCTAGGAACCACCCAGATGGAATAATCCAGTGAGCGGAGACCGAAGCAGTTGTAGACCTAGGCCACCAACTGAAGTTGACGATTTGGAAAAGTTTTGCTAGCACCATTCACGTTTCTTGTTTCCTCAAGTTGCCCTCATTGATGGCTCGACAATACATATTCGTTTCATGAGAGATTCGACGGAAACGGCTTATTGGCATGCGCCGCCCAAACAGTTTCTTTGCGATTTTGGCACAAAATTCTGAAGAACGGTATCTTCCGCAAGTGAAACTAGTGCTTCCTGCTACAAGGGCTTTGACACATTGTACCACTCTGTGGATAACGCTTTTTGAATATTTTTGAAGGGCTACAACTCTTGCGTGTCTAAACATATTTTGGTGCTAAGTGTAGCGACAGAATGATGGGTCTACAAATGGAAAATGGTTGAAACCGACAGATGAAATGACATGAGCAGAAGGCACAAGATTCGGACTATAGGAAAAATTTGAGAAATCTCGAAAGGACCTTGAAGGTTTCCAACACTCAAGCAAATTCACAGCGCGTGGGTAGAACCCATAATTTTGGCCGACCCTGTATAATCATCATTTTTGTATGTTTGAAGAAGCGATGATCAGAGAATGATCAGTGCTTACGCTTCGTGCCGCCAAGATGGTCGAAGTGATACCGTTAAAGGCAGCACCAACGGAAATTTTCGACTAGAGAAACTCAGCGTATTCATAGGTATAGAAGGTGCTAAACACTTGCATAAAGTCGAAACATTCCGATGGGAGCAAAAACGCTGTTTTCAGATGCTCATAGCCAGCTTAGGTGTAGCAACTGTGGTCGAGTTGCACGAGTCATGAGATAGGGATTGACATCAAAAGATCAGTAGTGTCGTTTTTTCACCAGTTGGATATTTGCGCGATCAGTTGTTTCTTCTAAACTACTGCCTTTCTCAACCTCATTAAGATAAATGACCACTGGAAATTGTGTAGCACTCGGCAAAGAAATCACTGAGAAATCAAATATCGTGGAATCATCTAGTGGAGGAAACTTCGGAGAATTGGAATTTCAACGAAAAGTAGTTTGAACTCTTACCAATCAGCTTTACCTTCCGTAAAAGGCAAATGAGAAGACATTCCATATAATAGAAATAGCGAGAGATACAAAGAATCATCGAAAAAAACTCACATAGAAAAAAGAACGACTGATTTTCATCGAGATTGCGGCGAAACAGCTGTTTCTACTGCAATTCGCGCAACAGCCAACTAGCGGAAAACTCGTCCAAATTGACAGCTGGCACGAAGATGTACCAGTTACTGCGCAGAATGCAGTGGGTTTCCATTGTTGTTACTGTGAAGGAACCATTCGGACCGCGGCAAAGAATCACGAAGTGTGAAAATCTGAGAAACGAAAGTTTTTGTGGGTGCCGCCTTTAATCCTGAAGCTGCCGTTAGTCTGAACTTCCCTCATAAACTGCTTCGACTGTTACCTCATCGTTTTCAGTGATACACATTGAAGTATTACATAATGCATTCTGGAAGAGGAGACTGTGGAAGAATGATCCACACTTCTCAAAGGTAACACCACTGGAAATCTGCTTGCTCAAGATTTGGCCACAAGTCATTACTTTGGTGCCGTGGTGGTCTTACGACAGAATTATGAAAGGTGACTTGGCATCGGCTAGATTTTGTATAGAAATTTTCACCTAAAACTCAATTAAGGGGGTTTTTCCATGTCCTGGTCAGGGAAATCGCGATAGTTCCTCACCGTTACCCAATCGTTGTAGGGTTACGGTGGGAACAATGTAGGAGAATTGGATAAAACTCATGTAACGAGAGGAAAGTCGAAGTAATGACAGTGTCATTAGCTGCAGCCTAGCTAATATAACTGAGGCTACGGTACAAAATAGATCCATTTAACGCCTTCACTACCCCTTTAGTCAATTGAAGGAGGAATTTCAGGGATTTTTTGAGCAGAAGAAAGCGGGCAAGTTCTTACCCAGACCGTCATTTCTTTTACAGAATTGGTATTTTCTCTTTGCTTCCTTCTCATTGCTTTGTAATCTCAGCATATCCTTACAAAACCGCGGCTAGGTAGAGAATCAATGCGATTTTCGTGATCAGGACATCGAATAAGCTCTTTGAATGGTGTCTAGGTGAAAATTTATGTAGAAAACCAGTTTGATGACAAGTCATCAGCTACAATTCTTTGGTCCGGCGCTACTGGGAAGGCTCCATTTTGCTGGATCAGTCCTGAATTCTCACGCGTTGTCGAGTCACTCCTGAAGCTATCATCATAAGAACGACAACCTGGGCACAGTCTAGTTATTTCAGCCTGCGTTCCGCCTTACAAAACATTGCACTATTTTTAAGCGTCAGTTGTCCCAATGCTGAAGAGATGATGGCATGGATCCTCGAAAAACTGCTCTGAAATCTTATTCCGTCGCATGGCGAAAGGTGTCGGATCGTTAAGGATGCTGTTTGTTTTGCTTTCTGGACGAAGTATTCACAGCAACGAGTCACTGCTTAAAAAGAAGCTTATTGTGTTAGCGCCTGTTGGCAGCGGTGGCCAGACGAAGCACTGGCATGGCAAATTTGCTCTGTGTGCCAGAATCGCTTCGAATGAATCCAGGGATTTCGCAGCAGAATAAGGAAAATGGTAGCACAACTAGCGGTTTAAGTATACTTCTCTCCGAATAAAACCTTTCATAAGAGACATGGTTCTTCGCGTTGGCTATCGATTACGAAATGTCTAGGCATTCAATTGAAACGGTTAGGGATGTGAGTGATCTGCGATTCCTTTACAATAACAAACTTGAGTTCATCTCGCATTATAGAGAGCTCTACAGAAAGGCGCTCCATCGCACATACCAAATATTCAAAGCCTTCTTCACCAAGGATAGCGTAGTCCTGCTCAGAGCTTACAAAATCTATGTTAGACGCTGGTTGAAAGCGGAACTGCCATTGAGCTGGCATTTCCTCCCCTCATAAAAAGAAAGACATTGCAATATTAGAAAAAATTAAGAACAACTACGCAAGAAAAGGTTTGGTTCGTAAAGGTGGCTTTCTCTATTCCAAAATTCCTAATGTAAAATTTAGGAATACATACTCTAATATTTCTAGCCTTGAGTCGAGAAGGGACCTTTATGATGTTTGCATGCTACATAAACCATTAAGTGGAAAGTCTTGAGTTAATTTCTCACAATTTTTCACATTAACCCCGTCAGGCACTCGCAGGGGGGAAATGAAAATTTGCTTGCAGAGACCTAAAACCACGGTCAGAGCTAAATTCTTTGCCGTTAGAGTCGGCTTTTGTTCATTTGATTAAGACCACTGGGGTCATCAGATCCTTGGTCTCTTTCGAATGGAAAATGGCAAAAATCTTACTCAGGTCATAGGTTCCCTTAATTTTATGCTCAGGGTCATGCTTGTTTTATTTGTTATGTTTGTTTTTTCTCGACTGTCTTATACGTCTTATTCGAATAAAAATAAATACTTTTGTAATTTATGGGGAATTTTTTGGAAACACCGTCTAGAAACGTGAAGAGAGGCCATTTCTCACGCAAAGATCGGTTACTCCTCTTATGGTCCTGACGATATACGAACTATTCCCCAGATTTTGATGTCTAGGTTCTAACAAATGTATTGGCTCGTTAAGGCAGTGTAGGTAGGGGGTAGGAGAAAGGTAAGGAAGAAAAATGAATTGGTAGCTAGTTAGGTCACCTTATATGTCGTCCAAAAAACCCCTGGCTATCGAGGTGACCATGGTTACAAATGTGTGCAAAAACAGGTTAAAAAAATGCTTCCCCTTTAACCACCACATCTCCAATATCCATGAAAAGGGATGGAATCCACAAGTGGCGTCACAATCTTGCCTTTTTTCTGAAAGATGACGTAGTTTTTTCCTGAATGACAACTTGTAGATTACGAGCACACCTGATGCGACTGCTACCATATATGGATTGGCGATCGAAGTACATAGAAAAGCCTGCGGACATCCGATACCCAATCATTTATTCTGCAGTCAACCACAGCCTGAGGGTACCTTAGGCGAAATACCATTAATCAACTGGTGCCAATTCGAACAAAAGATGAGTGCACTGCAGCCACGAGATTGTTTATAGGAGCTAGGGGGGCTTGGGAAGAGTCGGAGATGTGAGAGGGGGGGGGAGAGTTGGAGTTGGCAAGATGTTCTTGGTTGGCAAGATGTTCTTGAATCCATAATTTCAAGGATTGGGGCAAAGCATGTCATTCACCTTGCACACTGATTCTGCACATTGTGCTTCATAGTTTAGTTTGTAATCATGAGCTGGATTGAGAGTTTGGGTCGATTTCCGCATTTAATCTTCAACGATAAGGAATACCAAGTTGCCGTAGGTTCCCCGGGAGAAATCACACCTTTTTATGTGCCGTAAGAGATGCTGATCTCAAATCCGTACACTTTTTTTTGCTAATACATGTGTACACATTGTGAAAGGAGTTCTGGACCTCATTTCTCTCTACAGTGTCAGGTTGATCAAATCAACTGCGTCCATCTGCAGCATATTTTTCGGCCACATTTTGTGTATGTGGTTACTTGACTTGCTAATCACGATTTCGTCGACGCCTTCTCTTGCGGGGATACGGTAGTTGTCTGTGGTCTCTAAAACATAAATAAATAATAAATAAAATAAATGAGATAATACTCTGAATTTCTATCTTTTACTTATCGTACCTATAACTTTATTGCGGGAGTATGATAGCTGGAGCTTAACTATCTCCGACCACCACTAATATTCTGCGCAGTGGCGGATGCAGAAAGTGGGCGGGACGGGGGGGGGGGAAAGTGGGGTCTCCGCCGTTTCGGGGACCCGGACGGAAAATAAAATTATTAAAATTTTAATTACAATAATAAATAATTAATAAAGATTATATTAAAAATATTAATGAAAATAAGCAATCGAAAATAAACTAATACAAGATTTCTATTTGTATTCAAAAATTCGATTTTCAATAATATGAAATTTCGGGCTTTCCGATACGATGGAGAGGTATGTATGTACAACTGTTAAGGAATGACAATAAGGGATTTATGGCTTTTTCTTTCTCTCACATCCGAATTTTTATAAAATCTGTATATATAAAAGTGAAAGTTTGTTTGTGTGTGTGTGTTTGTGTGTGTGTGTGTTTGTGTGTGTGTTTGTGTGTGTGTTTGTGTGTTCCGAATAGAAATCGCGGAGGATGAACCGATCGGGACCAAATTTTGCAGGTAGACTCTCCACTGGCCGGCGGAGGTTATAGGCTACTTTGCACCTGGGATTATCGATTGGTTTATCGATTATATCGATTTTATTGATTTTTCGCTCTCCTTGACCAGCGACTAGCGAGAACATGCCTACTGGGGTATCTCAATGCGCTGAACACGAATATGACAACCATTTTGCGCCAATTTATCGATTTATTGATTTTATTGATTTTTCGCTCTTCTTGACCAGGGACTAGCGAGAACATGCCTACTGGGGTACCTCAATGCGCTGAACACGAATATGACAACCATTTTGCGCCAATTTATCGATTTATTGATTTTATTGATTTTTGGCTATTCTTAATCATGGGGTGGTAAAGACATGTCTAATGGGGTTCCTCAATACGCTGAATAAGAATGAAAACCATTTTGCACAAAATATTGATTTATTGATTTTATCGATTTTTCCCCATTTTCGCTCGGGGACGGACAAAGACATGTCTTCTAGGGTTTCTCAGTACGCTGAATACGAATATGACAAACATTTTGCATGAAATATCGATTTTTCGATTTTATTGATTTTTGGCTCTTCCGCCCTATGGAGCGGTGAGAACATCTCTCCTGGGGTTCCTCGATATGCTGAGTATGAATATGACAAACACTTTGTACGAATATGTCGATTCAATGTCACTAAAATAACTTTGCTAACTTTTCGCCCACAAGTCGATGGGAAACGTCACCTGGGCTTCGCTAACATGCTGATCACCAAAATTATGGAGATTTTAATGAATTTGTCGATGATAGTAATTGGCGTCAACAGTATGATGTAGCCAAGGTAATAAAACACCCGAGCGAGGCCGGGCACGGCAGCTAGTTTAACAATATTTTCAAGTAAAGTTATCGTTGTCGAAGTGGTGCTGCCCTACGTATGCAGCTCAGAAAGCCATTCCTTAATGAAAACCAGTGAAAACCGTCTGCTAACTTTGGCGTTATCGTGACAGTGGGCGAGCTCTTGCTCATTGCAGGTGCTCTTTAAACACTTGTAATGTCGATCTTAGTTAGGTCCCAAAGTTTTTTATTGTCTGATTCTTTCTTTCACTGACTGTTGTCTTGGGTCTAGAAAATTACCCTCTTGGGAGAGTTGGGTGCAAGATGCAAAAGGACTGCCCACCAAAAATCAAGAGTCTCAATCGAGATTTGTAGAGGGGAGGGGGGGGGGGTGCCTGTGCATTAATTTGCTCTTATTGTGATGAAGCAAATGTGAATGATTGATCGCATTCCACTTCTTCAGAGTCTTTTCAGATTCTATGTTATGTTAGGTCTGGCAATTAGTTCGTGCTGTTTTTTCTGAGCATTCAGTGTATTTTCACGAAGCGGACCAGTTGAACCTAGGTTTTTCTAAAAGTTAATTCCCGCAGTACTTCTTCTTCGCATCCAGAGCAAGTCCTCACGAAAAATCGTCTCATAACTCTGCGAACTGTGCGTACGGGACAAGTTGCATCCTCCAGCCCAAAGTCGTCCTCACTGAAGCAAACATCTACTTCTGCGCTGTCTCTTCAACAGAACTGGCTTCCATTTAGACGCTGTTAACGTCCCCTGCAGCTTGAGCTACATTTGCTCCACTATTGTAGAGAAACATTGGAGCCGTCGGAGATTTACGCTCATGAAGAACTGGAGGGTCACATTTTATGCGACAGAAAATGAGAAGTGGCGGGAATTCGGGATATTGGTTATAACATTCGTAAAAAGCAAAACAAGAGCTACAGGTTTGAACAAGACCCATGATAGGCTGTAGGTATCAGTTCGAATCCTCGTGAAAAATTGAGTTAAAAAAACCGCTCAAACTTATTGCCCAACTCAATATTTATGTCAACATATTATATTTCTATTTATATTTTTTGTGTCTTCGAGGGTATGTAAGTGCTTGCCCACCTCTTAATGATTTATTCACTCTTCTCCAGTGGTATTGTACTGCTGGCACATGCAGTTTAACTTCAGAAAATTTTAAATATTTATTTTCTTAGGGCCCTTCGTATCCGAGCTTCATTTGCATGTAATTTTTTCCGGTTTTTTTTGGACTCCTATTGGATATTCCTATTACGAGCAAGCTTTTGACACCCTCAGGGTCATAATGCAAGATAGATTTGCATGTCTGACTGCCGTGAATCGAGTGCTGATATTATTTATTATTTTATTACACGCCATAACCATGCGAACTGTGAAACAAAAAAAACTCTAACTTGACAACCTGATCTTGGAATCTTAGGAGACTGGAATACACTAATTAAATGAGATAAATGACTAGGATTACAGCAACTTCTTTGAAATGGTTACACTCGAGTTCAGCTCAAAGTCAGGTGGAATAACTTACTTTTTGTTACGCCAAAAGCTGGCCAAAAATAAAAACGTCCTAGTGATTGGACAAATCCAGGAAAAAACTGGGAACGAATGAAACTCAGGACAGAAGCATACTGAATTTGATTTCTGTTCATCATAATGACCATTAGAAAGCTGCGCTCTCCCCCTATGGTGTTATGGCGGACGTTCTACAAGCACTCGCTGCTTTCAGGACCAGAAAAACAATCTCGCCACGGTTTCCGCGTTCTTCGACGTCTGGTGGATGGACGAGTTTCTCGTGTGGCGACCCGCGGACTACGACGGCATCACGAAGATCTTCGTGCCGATGAAATGGGTCTGGAAGCCGGAATTCTACATGTACCACAGGTGAGTGTCCACGTAATTTGTGGTGGAACCGTCAGCCGATCTACTCCATGCACAGCTTTGTGCTCATGGCCTTTAAGGGGTAGTGGTTTAATCAATAACGCCACTATTAATCATGGACGACGACATCGCTTGCGTCCGTGAATGCACCGCACAGCACTGGCAGGGTGGAATAAAGCAAAGCGGGGGGAGTATTGAGACCCGTTATAAACTTTATATAAGGCTATATCGAAACTGACCTTCCAGCTTAATTTTTCGCTATCACGCAATGGCTTGGGCACGTTCTCTGTTGACTTGCTTGTTTATTTATTTATTTATTTATTTATTTATTTATTTACTCATTCATTTACCTTTCTTTTTAGAGATGAACCAGGGAAAAAACACTGAGTTTTTTCAAATCATTCATATTGGTTCTTGCGCAGAAGCCGATGTTGTAAACAAAGCAAATAAATAAAATGAGCAATCTTTTATAACAAAACACAGACAGAACCGTAATCGTCTGGCTAGTAGGACACTCTTATCAACGAATACAGTAACACTTATCGAATCACTGTTGTTATTGCGTAGTCATTGCTCGAGCACATCATCCAGTTCAAAATCATTCCATTTTCGGTAGAATTTGCATTGCTTGCATGGTTCTACGCCTGCATTCACTCTTTCTCCAGAAATATTAGGTTAAGCCGAAAGTAATGGAAGAAACGGAATCCAAGTCTATCTCGTTTATCTCTAAGTGTTCTCTTCCGAAGGAGTCCAAGAACAACGGCCTAATCATTTTAACCCTTGATAAAGTTGGGCCACACATTGAAAACATTGTCAATCCTGAACTCCAAGAGCTTGATTGATAATGATCCTTTGCGTTCATACTCAACCAGGCTTGCGCGTTCGTACAGCTTCGGATTCCTTTGGTTCTTACTGAGGGCAAAGAGGAAATGGTGTTTTTCTCAGTTTGACATTTTTCTTCTTGAGCCTGAAATCAAGTAAATCAATATTTCTGAGATAAGTCCCGATGATCTATTTGTAGAAGAGTGCTTTCGGATAATACAGGACGCTTTACGGAACACTGAGAAAAAAAAAGAAGAAAAACAATAGGGACTGAGAAGAGCACATGGACTTATGTTGAAACCCAATGTAAGTAATTCACTGAATGCGCCTTGATGGAACACTGCCATTGTTTGAACGTCCTTCACATAAATAATAGGTGCTTTTTGAAAAGTCTTCCATCAAATATGGTGTGTTCCCTAGATGTTGAGCAGTGTTGGTCGCATGGTGGAGCGTGTTGAGATGGAGGGGCTGGTCCGCACGAAAATGGTTGGCGAATTTCCAGATAAAGTTTGTAAAAATGCCCTGCCAGCACATTTTAATTGTCTAATTTCTTTACAATTCTCGAAATATTTATGTTTAGTTATATTTCCTTGGCATCAGGTGCAAAATAGCTGGAAAACTTATGTTAATGAAAGACCAGCAGAACTCCTGAAGCTACTTTCATCTCGCAGATGTTCTCAGCAAATCCATGGTTTCTCTTTAGTAATGGTTTCTAACTTTGTCTAATCCGCACATCTTATGTAAGTAGCTATGGAAGGTGGATATGCAGCATTTAGATATGGATTTTGTTGGGAACGCAATATTCGCGCTTCCATTTTGTAGATACATTTCAAGTATGTCACTTGGAATAGCTTTCCCAACAATTTTGCGCCCTTAATGTATTTCTGCTGCTGTGCGCATGCTCGAGATTTCACTTTTGGAGTAGAATAGCTTTTGAAAGGTGAAACCGTGTTCTTCTCCAGGTTTGAAGCCTTGATTTTATCACCTACTAACAGTGACGCTTTACATGATTTAATTTAATAGCGCTTTTCTGTCTGGGAACAACGCAAATTTTTCTATTTTTGCTTCGTCTTTTGTTTCTTTTTTCGGGCATTTCTACCTACTTCGGTGTTTTTTTTTTCACACAGCGTGAAATTTTTCTTTAGCACTGCTAATGCAATAAGCATCTGGTATAATCCCTCTTTTTTGAGCCCATGGTAAGAACTCATGACAGTACATACATATGAGCTGCCTCGCCTGGGAGCAGTTTATTGAATTGTATAGACATGAAAATAGCATTATAAAAACTCTTAATTTTCTTTCTATAGCAAAAGTAATTAGCTACTCTTTTCTGTAGAATTTTTGCATCGCAGATCTGTTACTTCTAGAAATTTTCCCTTTCGATTTTCTTGGAAATCTAGAGCGCGTGCATCCATGAAAATTAGGAAGCACACTAACAAATTGAGTTTTTTTTACATATTACATATATATATTTCACATGCAAATACAAAACAAGCACTCTACATATTTTCTCTTTATAGCAGAAGTGATTAGCCTTTCTATTCTGTGAAAATCTCGTCTAATAGGTTTCACTGTTGCATGAATACAATAGAATTTGCTCGCTTGATAATGATGATTGCATCCCAAACTTCATCGCACTTGCAGCATAAGGGTTTTTGAATCCAGCTCCTCCAGAAAAAGTCTTTTATCGTATGTGATATGGAAATGTACGTAGGTGTTTGAACGACTCTTTATAATTTCTTCTGCGGGGGCTTGAGGTCGTCAATCTGGGAGAGTTCTAGAAATGAAAAGGCTTTCTAAATAAATCTAAGAAGAGCTGTGAGATGTGACATTAGTCAATTCGGAAGTTTCTGAGTCATTTTCCAATAATTAAGCACCGTGTGTTTCGAAAGAAATAGTACCGACGACTTCATTTATTCCTATGGGATTTCTCGTGATCATCAATGTCCATGTTTCAGAGCAGTCAAAAACTGTGGACTGTTAAACAAAAGCAGAATAATAGACATGAAACTAGAACGACTTGGGTACTTGGGTTTGTGGGAATCATCAATTTCAAAAGCATTACAGAGAGATGTTTCAACGAGGCCTAGCGCATGGAGGCCTTGATGAACAACTAATAATAAATATTCAAAATAAAAATGGATAGGACAGCTTGAGCAACTTTTTATTTATTTATTTATTTATTTATTTATTTATTTATTTATTTATTTATTTATTTATTTATTTATTTATTTATTTATTTATTGATGCACTCCAAGGTGCGCAAGCCAAGAAAAGGCGTGAAACTAAAGAAAGAAAAAATGTAACCTTAACATGCAGTGGTCGGTAAAAACGACAGGATGTGTGGGAATGTTGGGGAGAGTTATAAGTAGAAGGAGATGAACAAAGTAACATTGAGTTTCTGGAGCATTCTATTTCAAGAATAAATTGACGTTATACTCCAAGGATTCAAAAGCGAGGGAGCGATAGTTTATGGAAGCCCTATGAGAAGGGTTCTATGTATGTAGTCAAATAAATTGTTGGTTCGTTTTTTTCACTCAGTAAAAAGCACATCCAGTTTTTCATTTTTTAACTACTACATATGGTTTTGTATTCACTGTAATGTTATAATATCCTGATGTCCGTAGTTGTGTTGATTGCGGGTTTTGTTCGTCATTCCAATTCGTCATTTTGTTTTGCGAATGTTACTCATGAAATGTGGGGCGAATGTTTTCGAAAACGTAAAATTTTATCTCGTCACATTTGTCACCCCATTAGTAGATTTACCTGATTAGTGAATTTGTGCCAGAAACACATGAAACACCACCTCATAACGGATAGACTCGTCCACAGAACTGTTGCAACGCATTTACTATTCACGTACTACTTACTACCGTTCACTTCAGAGCACAGTGCCGTCGTACATACATTGTTTAGTTTGGGATATGTTAGTCTTAGTTGAGATAGAAATGGATTCCACATAATGGAGCAAAGCCAATCTTTCTATTTCATTTTGTTCTTTTTTTTTTACTTATTTTGCTTTCTACTATGTATGTTGATTTTGTGTCCCTTATTCTTGTGCAGCTCAATAGAGCTCAATAGAGGCTTTGCTGCAAACGTTTTTCAGCGGGTTTAGGTTGTTTCTTGGGAAAAATAAAGCCATCTGGCAAAGGGTGCTTAGAAACAGCTGACGGACACTGCCAGCAGAGAATCACCGATGTTTTCAAATTTATGGGGGGGGGGGGTGAAGAAAATCGTGTCAGAGCTTTTCCTTCACTGCTTTACACTCTTTCATAGCTGGTGCGAGGGGCGATAGGAAACAATTTGAGACTGGTTGCTACCCTTCCTGAAAAATGCAACTCAAAATTGAAAACGGGGTGTGCATCGAAAATACGAGGGATTTTGCCGCCTCTCATAAAATATGCTACTAAAGCCATCACCCGATAATTTGCGCCAAACATGATAATACTTCTTCTTTCAGTGTTTACGGTCGAGTGCCGGAGTATGCGACGGATGCGCCGGCACAGATTCAGTCGGACGGACGCGTACGGATGTTCGTGTCGATCTCATCAAAGAGCTTCTGCCCTATCAACTTCAAACGGTTTCCGTTCGACTCGCAGACGTGCTCGTTTTCGGTGAGACTAGCTTTTCATACAATTATCCTTCAGCCTTATCCTTTTTTCAAAACATCGTACTAGTACAACCGTCCATGGACTACGAAAAGGGCAATTTATGCGAGGGTGCGTGCGTCAGAGACACGCATTCATTTGTGCAGGATTTTCCATAAAGGCCAGCCAACGCAGAATGCACGCAGTCAATGAAAAAGTAGATGCGACCGCCGCGAGGACGTAAACACGTGCTCTTGAGCTGCGTCAGCGATGCGTCTGGCTCTATCCTGCATAATATGGACGCACGCGCGCCAAACGCACACATCTAGTATGAATTGTTCTGAAACGAACCAGTGAAGGGAAACATTGGACCATAAATAAATAGTATTATATTTAGTATGAACAAAAATGGTAGAAAACAATGAGCAACAAGACTGAACTCCGTAGATAGCTGGTCTCGCGGCTGCCGCTTGGGAATTGTTCAGTGACGTTGACGCAGCGAACCGTCGATGGATAGTCGGCGCCCTCAATGGCGACGCTGGTCGAGTAGCACAGCATCGGGCTGCACTCCGGATAGCTCCCCGTCTCGTTGCAGAAGCCCGCTTGCGGGTTGTTGGAGCACACAGCGACGGTCAGGTCGATCTTACGGCTCGTTTGATTGCCGCCAAAATCCCATGTAGAGCTGTTCGTCTCCTCACAGAACGGCCGCATATGCAGTTGTACCTCTCTGTCTGAGTAGGGACCACCCCGAGCCAGGGTGACGGTGGGTACATGTAGGGTCTCGCCTTCACCCACTGTGTGGTTATCCAACTCGAAATGGGCCTCAATGAGAGGTTTGGACGAATGGGACGAGTTCGCGGAACCGGTTTCCACCAGGAAATGCTCCTTAGTTGTGTAGTGGAATGGCTTGACCTTTGTGTACTGATACTGAGCGGCGTAGATGGAATCTTCCAAAAGAGGCAGACGGAATGTTCCGTTCGACGCTTTGGTACTGGAATAAGTTAATATCACTTTCGGGCAGATCTCTGGAAGGAGCCGAGGAACACCACAAACCTGAACGTCTTCGAGCGCGCTTTGCCCTCGTTCTCAACTAGGTTCGTCGCCGATAAAGTGACGAAACCTTCTTCGTGTTTCTCCTGAAGCTCCGTCTCTACAACCAGCTCATATCCGTCATCTTGTCTCTTCACCTAAAAATATGTAGTTTGTTTCTGATCAGAACTAGTAGTTAATGAAGAGGCTTGAATGAGCTGTAAATGAGTTCGAAGAAGTCTAATGTCGGAATTTTTGTGGGAGTCTCTTTTTTACGAACCGAACATTGTGGCATAAATAGGAAAAATTAAATTTTTGTATCCTTTTGGAGTAAGTACAAATTCAAGCAAATTTTCCTGTGCTCACACAACTTCTGCGTTTTCATGTAACATGCGCAGTGTGTGAAAAGAATATGCAGGTTTGACAGAACATATACACTCAAAAATATGAGAAAGAATCCAGCATTTTTCCAGAAAATAATTTCTATTGGCTAGGTGCTTGAAAATGCACACCGGTTCTCTCGCTGTTTTTTTTTTGTTCCCCGGAGTTTCCAATAACGAAGAATATTGTGTCAGTTGTCGATAACGACCGATTTGCCGCAGCTTTGGTATTCAGAAATAACCGGTAATTTTACCGTAACCCTTTAATGGTAGAAGTAAAGTCGGAACAATTTCCCAGAGGCAGAATTTGAGGGGTTTTCCCTCGGATTCTCAAGGTAGAACCAGTCAAATGGTGTCCTTACTCCTGTAACGGTCCAGTGAAACTGTCAAGCGACAAGATTCGAGATTGACCTGTGCCTACCCTATAAATTATTCCACAGTGCAAACAAAAGCTTGACTGCTTCTCCCCTTTCCAGCTGTCTTTGTTACAGTATTTTTTTACAAATGTGCGCATGAAGTCACCGTGTACTCCTTCATATGTCGCAGAAATGTGGTTGAGTTTGTTCCGTCGACGCGATGACACTCACGCGGGGCGTCTTCCTCAAAATTCTCCAAACCCGCAGTAGCCATCAGCGAGCTCTGCCAACAAATCCTGAGATGTCGGGGCTAATTAGCGAATGGTTCATGGATGGTAGTGCACAGGATACACTTACTCATGACACCTCAACGGAGTTATGTGGGCGACCACCTGATGGAGTGTATCGTTTAGCTCCTCAATGTCGTACAGTAGGTCCATCTGAAAGAGAATTTTTCGCTTATTTTCGTCGAATAAGGTGCTTTTTCGCCTTGAACAAAATACCGCTCTGCTTCAGGAAAATCGCGCTTAGAAGGCTAACCTCGATAAAATCTCCACTACATTTTGCATCTTCGAGGGAAAATAGCTAATTCACTTTGTTGTCTTCCGTTAAAGGCAGCACCCACGGAAACTTTTGCCTCTCAGATTTTCACTTCTGGAGGAACTTTAGCACAATCCGGATAGTTCTCAGACAAGACGAGCAGCGGAAACAGCCTACGTTCAACTCGTTAACTAGTAGTTCTTTGTGATGGCGATAACTTTGGACGAGTTACCGCGTGTGTCTTTCGTTGCGCCAGCGCAGCAGAATCAGCTGTTTTGCCACAATCTTCGTAAAATTCACTCCATTTTGTTCCACCCTAGATCCTTTTGCTGATTTTTCTGTGATTTTTTTGTTGTTTTCGTGCACTTTCCAGTGCAGCTATGCACGAAGAGGGCTTCTTACTGATGTCATCGTACAATCACACTTTTGCTCATTTCTTCGACTGCTCACCGAGATCTCTATAGTGACGGCATCCTCGTCGTGGTGCAGTACCATCCGCTCCGTCGTCGACGATGACTCACAATGCACTTTCACGTTCGTATGCAGTTCACCCATGGGCAGTCTGGAATTATATTGAATTCTTGTGCCTGCGAGGAGACGTTCGTTACATCCACTCCAATCTATTAGATCAGACATGTCGCGTGAACGTCTCCGAATTGCCACTAAACAGCTTCAATATCGGCTGCTGGACGCTATCCCGAATTATGTGAGAGGGTTGAACGAGGAGGGAAGGCGGACAGTTATCTGGGATTGTGCGTAACGAGTTTAGGATTTGTCGCGTTACACGTAACAGCCATTTTTTCATAGTAAAGTAACAGTTCAAGTGACTGGCGAAATTTGAAATTTTTGCAACGCAAAGATTTGATGCGTTGTACTCGTACATAGTTTCATTGTTATATTGACATGATGCCCTCAACTTGGACTAGTCCAAATATCCTCACGTCCCTATTTCTTTCCCTGCATCTACACCCTCGTCAGCTTTATAAAAAGACATTTTGAGGTGATAACTCTGAGAAAGTGCTAGAATAGGGAAGCGTTGCCGATCTGGCAGTCTTTGATCGAATTTTAGAGGGATTGTAGTCTTCCTGCTTCTTAAAATGAGCGAATTCGACGCAGAGAAATAGTGTCTTTTGCCTGTGGCGGCACTAAAATAGATATTCTGATTTTTTTTGGAAAAATCGCGTGCTTTGGGCAGTGACTAGAAGTTTACTTTTTTATGGGCCCCGTCACTATGCGAATGACGCGTTAGGGCAAAAAATGGAAGAAATATTCAATCTTAAGTGTATGAAAGATTCGATTATTAGAAAAAGAGAGAGGCCCATAGAGACAGAGGAAACACTGGAAGCGATCTGGGGCTTGCTTCTCTTGATTATTTATTTTACTCATTTATTTATTCATTTACATCATGCAAGCGTTCCGTTCATGTAATGCAATATCAAGGAGGTGTAGTAAAATGATGAAACGCTTAAAAAGCAAAAATGAATTATCCGACTTGTGGAGTGAAAGAAAACCTCTGAATTATTACTCCAAATCATGATTCGGTCATACCAAATATACACAGGGTGCTCCACAAGTTCTCGCACACCATGTCTAGTACCACCACAGTAGCGAAATTCAACGAGATGACATGACCTCTTTGGCTGCACTAAACCAACTCAATGGAAAGTCATAACTCAACAGATCAGGATATCTCTATTTGCTTTCGTAATAGCTCGAAGTCGACTGGGAGGCGCACCCGTCGTGGCACGGAGCATCGATGTCATCTCAGAACTGCAGCCACTCTTCAGAATACAGTTGTTGTTGTTCTATTTTCTTCAGAACAATGGAGTAGATGTAGAAAGCATTGAAGAATTCTGGGGTCAGAGCGCAACCCTGTTTCCTTCATTCCTTCAGGAATTTTGATACGTTTACGAAAAGATGCCCAATCAGAGCAAATTTTCTCAGATTTCTGTGGTTTACGATATAAGTGTCACGCTCACTCTTGTTTGAACAGCACTTTAAGTGAGAAAAGACCTCTCTGCTTTAATTTTTGTGTTGGGAAGCCCAAACGTGACGCTTCAGGAAGAATCAGAATCTGCTCAGTGCACGTGCGTTAAATAAATCAGCCGTCGTTACGGGCGTTTTCTTCCTTGGAATGACGAATTCCAGGAATACATGTCCATGGAGCAAGTGCGTATCCTGGAGTGGTGCGCCGAGGAAATCCTGTGAGGAGAGCGGGCTCTAATGCAGCCCCAATCTCAGTTCGATGGAGAGTTGATGCTACCGATGTTCAAGAGCAAATCAAGCGCTACATTATGTATGCAAAAGTTTGAGCTCGTACCACAATACTCACGAAAGGCTTTGGGAGGATTCAGACGAAAATTACGACCGTGCCGCGGTGGGCGCGCCTCCCACTCCCCGATCTGTTAGGTTATTTGAGTTGCTACTCAGTTGGCTTAGTGCGGCCACAGAGGTCATGTCATGAATTTCGCTACTGTGGTAGTATTATACTAGACATAGTGTGCAAGAACTTATGGCGCACCCTTATACGTCGTACCAAACACTAGGCACATCTTGTTGGTAGCAAATCCAGAATGGTAACAGATATCCCGACATTCGCTAATGCAACATGATTCGTCCTTACCAGTGTGCTATATATTTAGAAATGAACAGTTAAAATAAGTTCTTTCCAGAAATCCTAACCTCCACTACAACACGTATGTACAATACTGATCGTGATTATTGATGTTTTTGGCAGAGCACAAAATACTAGTAGAGCTTTGCGCCTCTAAATAATGGCATACCTCTCTTCTCCTCTCCATTTTGACGTCACGTAAAGTCGTTCTGCGCTTTCCTCGCCGTCCAAGTTTCGATGCATCAACACCTGAACATAAGCTATCACACGCAAGTAGAACTCCCATGTGTTTCTTCGGAAGTTCAATGGAGCCCGATATAGAAGTACGAGACTACGTACTTCTGAAAGGTGTCGATCTGATGAGAATTCTAGTTATGTAAACGTAAAATCAAGCAAGATCCGCGCGAATTTGCACGAATTCAGAAGTCAACCAGAATTTGAACAGGATCCGCGCGAATTTGCACTAATTCAAAAGTCAACCAGAATTTGAGTAAACTTCTATCAATTTGTCAGTCTCCAAAGAAAGTTAGCGGTCTGCGACCGAATTTTGGAGGACTTCCATCCAAGTAAAAATCCGCTTATTTCCGTAGCATCTCAAAATCTGCATGCCGTCTAGGCCAGTCTTTTTTACCACGAAAATTCCCTTGCCTTTTTGAGTGTCATACGTACTTTACTTGCATCTGTATCTGTACCTCTTGTACATCTGTATTTTTCGCTGTATAAGTAACATTGGATTCTAAACAACGTACATCCCTTCACTTGAAGTCCGAGTAGTCGCCAACTGTTGTACACATTTCTCCTTACCTCGTACAAATCCGCTGCTCTCGTGATGTTCTGCTGACGGCTAGTGGTGCGCACCAGCCTGTTCTCCTTGTGAACGTTCACTTGACCGTTCACCTCATTCTCACTCGTGAACATCAGCCCGTACCATCGCTCCGGTTTTAGAAACGGCACCGTGTATCTACCTGAAATTCATTCATTCATTCATTCGTTCGCTCATTCATTCATTCATTCATTCATTCATTCATTCGTTTATTCATTCATTCATTCATTCATTCATTCATTCATTCATTCATTCATTCATTCATTCATTCATTCATTATTTCCTTCTTCCTTCCTTTTTTTCGCAATCCCAACCAATAGTGAAATGTGAACTATGCCATAGGCGACGATATTTACGCTGGTGTTCAATTTCTGGCGTGTTGGGTTTCTGAGAAACGTCCCATTCAGCCGAAGCAATTAACAATTCCCAGCGCAAGGCTAACAAAGGTCAACATTTCTTATCTCGGGGACCGGGGCTGAAGGTTGTCTTGGAGCTGTGAAATTTTTTTCTTGGAAAATTCACGGAACTTCCGAGAAACACTCAGAAATTGCTCAGTTTTAAAAATGCCCGGTTGAAGAGTGCAGGAAGCGCACAACGCCACTGCACTTGTGCCGAACCCGCGCGCCATCCGCCCGTTCGTGCGCGAGCTCAGTGAGGTGGAAAATGCCCAGACTGGATAAACTGCTTCCTTGTCTGGCTCTGTTTGTGGGGTTGTTTCCGAGAACTAGAAGTGCAAAGTGCCCACCTCTGGCTACGACGAGAAAAAGCCCGAACAGGTCGATCGGCGGCAGTGTTCGATTGTCGTGCAGGTCAATCAGTTCAATGCGGATCTTCAGTGATTCCACTGGTCCTGAAAGAGTGAATGCAGGCATGACTATGAAAATATAGAGAATAATAGGACAAAAGTCGTGTGCTCATCCCCTGTAGGCGTTTTTTTAAACTTTTGCATATTATGAATCCTGGAAACTGGCAGTGATATCGTGCATTTTCTTGGATTCGATAATTGACCTTTCGAATAAATCTGCTTAGGAGATCAGCTACAATATTACTTCAAATGCTGATAATATAATATGTATTTGCCTTCATTTAGTTCATCTGGGCCAGGATCAATAATGCTTTACAAAGAACGCAGCTTCTGAATTGATGAAAACCACAAACTTTCCAAAAAAAAAGTTCGAACTCAGTCATGCGCACTAAGTAAGGTGGAAGTTGCACTGTTGCACGACTCGTTACCTCTACTGCCAGCAGGTGTCCAATGCTCTTGAAAATCACCCGTCGGCATTTCTTGCAGTAAGAAGGACCGTTGCGTGAAGGAGCAGGGGTTTCACTAGTTATAGCAGAATTCAGGGAAATTTGAATCTGAGAGAATATCCTACAAGGTTCACCAGAACAGAAATCGATCTTCAGATCAGCAGGAGCAGGAATTTGCAAAAATCCGCTTGGAAAAGGGCAGGTGAGACGTTGGTCCATTGCGCACATTGATGAGGTCAAATTCGTCTCCAGCACTCTCCAAAGCTTCGGAAGACCGTCCAAATTCTTGTACGGCTAAGAAGGCCTTAGCCCATAGAATCTATGAAACCCCGTGAATCCTCTAGGATACGCAGATGTAGTGCTTCGAGAAGCGGTTATTTACCTACACCTCTGTGAAGAATGCTCACTTTAAGAGGCGACTTCGTCATACTATAAATTCCAAATGAGCACGTACATATTGGGAAAAGAGCGATTCAACAGTCTCTGACAAAAATATAGACGAAATTGCTTTTGAGCAAGAGAAAGTGGCTGTTGTAGAGCGATTTCCGCGTTTGCTTGCAAAAGTTTTGACCATTGCACTAAGCGAAGCTAACAAGGAATCCGGGGATATCTTAAATACCTATTTTGCAGAACTTTTAGGGGTTTTCCTGGGTTTTATAACAGAAGCTTCTACCACCTCTTACACGAATTTGGAGTCTCATCGAAAATAATCAGAGAAGTGATAGGGATAAAAAGACCACCAGTACCTGCGCACCAGAGTTCATGTATCAATTGGACTTTCCAAAGTCTGTGTACCTAACGCAGGAAGAAACCTTGGAATTAAAAATAGTATACATATTATTAGGAACAGAAAACAATTGTTAGTTTCTCCAGGTTCCTCTTCCGCATGTTTTTAGCGTGCAATTATGCTTGTCCAAAGAATTTGGCGCACCCTACACAATCTATGTATACGTATGCTTTTATTTTCTAAACTTTTTTTTGCGAGTGGTTTCAAAAATAGGGGTTTCTTCCTGAACGGAAAATTTTAGAAATCCATGCAAATTACAAGCAATGAACTAAGAGTTTCGCTGCCCAAATCAACTGAGAAGGAGATGAAAAAAATAACGTTTGGATCTCATCCGACATTCTATGTCACAGTATGGATCCCTTTTCGGCATATTTTTGCTCATATTCCTATATTGTTATTGTGCTGTAGGAAAAAAGACTCCACCAATTTCTTACAAACTTGGGACATTTCATAACATCGCTCCACCAAGCTCAACTCCCACACGTACCTTGTTTAGTAGTGGTAATGACGATGCTAGTCGGACCAAGCTCAACATCCTGGATTTTGTCCACATTAGTTCCGGTGGAAGGCGCACCATAGGCAGACCGACGTGTTTTCAGGACCGCGTCCATCCCCAGTGAGGCGGCTAACAGCCCGTTCATAGCATTTTCGTGAGCAGTGAAGGGGAACTCGTCGGGAAGACGTCCCGATGTGCGCTGAGGAAGTCCTTCTGCGGACCCGTTGTGGAGGGATGCGCTGCTGTCGGGCTGACTTGTTACAGCATCCAGTAGTAGTAGGAATGCAACTGCAGCTGCTCTCAATACCTCAGGAGGTCGCTTGAGCATGACAATGCCGCTACCCACATAGCACGATCAATTGGCACTGCCGCGCTCGGAAGTAAGCAATTTTTGGGTCCACGGAGGGTGGAGCTGGAAGTGAGCGGTGCACTTCCCTACCTGGAGAAAAGTAATCAGTTCGCTGGGCAGAAGACCGTGTAGAAAAATACCTAATTTCAGTGCGGGTCGTGGACATATCAGAGCGATGTAGTGAACTTCCTCGTCGAGAAGGAGGAGATCGACCTCAGCGACTTCTACGACAATCAGGTATGCTTCCCTGTTAAAGAAACACCTAAATCTCACACCTCATATGAACGTCAGGAGACAGGAGTCACAGCGGTGTTCTCTGCCAGGGAACAAAAAAAAAACAGTTGTATACCTCTCATTTTGAGTATTGTTAGGGGCTGGGCATGCATTGGGATGCTGAACATCTGCCACTCAAGCGCCTGTGCTAGATTTGACAGATTATTAAAACAAAAATGAGCAGCCGTTTTCTAGTCAAAGACGTATGCTGCTCAAAGCCTGCTACATCCAACCTACTTTGGTCGTCGGCCCAATGACGTGCCAAATTACAGCTGTTCGTAAACAAGTTGCAGGCAAAGCCAGTACCGCTTTGAAATTCCATTTAATCAACTGCATTGAGAAGAATGGAGTAAAGCGCTCACACACCATTTGCGGATCTACAAATTATTCTCTGACGGCGTAAACTGGCGTGCCGTTGGATTCTACTTCGCAAGTGGCACGCTGCTCCAAAGGCCTGCCGCCCCTATTCGACAATAATGACGCACGGGTATTAGAGAGTATTTCTTCCTTAAACGGGAAACCTTACGTGTTGTTTCATACCCAGGTACAGAAGGCTCCATTATTCCGGACCCCATCGCAAGCGCTGGCGGCGAAACAGGCCGAGAATGAGAACGGTGTTCAGAATATAGTGTGTAGGTGCGCAGTGAAGTGCAATGACTCAGATTGAGCGACGCGTGCGTGCAGGTCCAGACCACTTAAATCTCCTATAAAGATCATTGGCATCATTGTCACTGTAAGCATTATTATTTTTGAGTTAGAGGATCTTGTAATTATGAGTAACGATTCAGGTTACATGCAATAAATAATCAAATAAATAAAAAATAAATAAACATCGCAGTTCCTCTGAGTAGTCGACACAGATCGCATCTCATTTGTTTGAGGAATGGTTGCTGAAGGATGCTCGGCTACGCAACGGGACCACCAGATCCAATGGACACGCAAACGACAGCTTCTCCATGGTGTCAATGAAGCTCACTATGGAGAGGCAGAGCTTCTACTACGTGTTCAACTTCGTCTTCCCTACAACTCTGGTTAGTAGAGGGGCAGGCACTATTGCTCAGGAACCCCAACAACTGGATCTTGCATCAATTTTGGGCGATGGATGCATGGGTTTTGAATTAGATCTGCATCGGATTTGTATTAGCTGCGCAGTCAAATGGGTTCTGCGCAAAATTTCAACAGGTTCCTTCATGCTTGACCGATAAACATGTTGGATCTCTTTGTTGTGAGTTATGAATTTAGTAGCCGTACACGAGGTTGTTAGTATACTTTATTGGCCAACGTTTCGGCGGCTTCGCCTTCGTCAGGGCCTGAAAGGGTCAATGATCAATGATTTCAGCTTTCGTAAGGATTTTGTGGTTTATGGAGTAGTTCCTGGTTCTTCGATGCCTGATTGAGGAGGCGTTTGCGCGGCTACTCTCATAGTCATTGACCCTTTCAGGCCCTGACGAAGGCGAAGCCGCCGAAACGTTGGCCAATAAAGTATACTAACAACCTCGTGTACGGCTACTAAATTCATAACTCACAACAAAGAAGAACTATGCCGAGGTTCAAAGACGACCGGACTTGGGAACTAACATGTTGGATCTCGTCAGATTTTATGCGGACTCATTGCAGAACTCGGTTTTGCACCGATTTTGCAAGAGATATGCGTCCTTAATAAGCGATGAATGCAGCCTTTGAATCCTGTGTAGAACTGATGCTGATCCAGTTGTTGGAGTTCGTGAGGACCTGTTCTGAGTACCATCGATACAGGGTATGGTAAAATATTAATGCAGGAATTCGCTCAATGGTATGTTTACATAATTCTTCTAACAATGTCATTTTCGTCTCTACAATAGTTTTCATGACTATTCTATAACACTCCGTTCGATTTCGAAGTCTTACGTCTTTTCTAGTTTACCTTGCCAATCCTGATTGCTTTTTCCAGGTGTCCCTCGTAGCAGTGATAGGTTTCCACGCTCCCATCAACGCAACTGGAAGAAGAGAGAGCAAGTTCAGGCTTGGTAAGGGTCGCCTGATAATTTAAAACTTATCTAGGCACGCGAATCAATTTCCAGGAATTATGACACTTCTATCGATGTCCGTAATGTTGCTGATGCTGGTCGGCGAGATGAAGTTCGCAATGAAAAGCGTGCCAGGCAAACGAGGATCGTTCAGCGATGTGCCGTTGCTTGGTACGACATTGTTATTTTTTTGTTGAATTTTTGTACGGAAGGCAGTGTCGAATTTCAGGCATCTACTACATGTGTTTGATCTGCATCATCAGTTTAGCCACCTGCACATCCACCATATTCGTGCATCTCGAGAAATTCGCGCTTCGTAATCCTACGTGGCAGGTATGCAGTTTTCACTAAATTTTTGTGTTGTGTAGCTTGCACACAGTGTTTCTCATCCTTATAATCAAAGTCATTCGTCCGTAGGGGATGGAAAGGGTACAGGAAGCTGGTCCGGTTGTGAAGTAGCCCTGTCTACAGTGCGTTTTATAAAAGAAAAATGCTGCAGCCAGAATTTTGATGTCGTGGTGATGCTGGAGTGATGGAAGGCGTTGCAGGCTTCTTAATCTAGATCTAGAGTATCTAGTCTGAAGATGGGCCTTTTTTCGAAAATTTCCTCTATTTTGTTTCTGCTGTCCACAAAAACCTCTAATTTCTCCGAAAAGTAAAGGATGGGAATAGCACCAAGACGTTGTATACGTAAGAGTACGGTGGGCATTCATTCCGACAACAATAAACCGGAAATGGCCACGAAGACCATGTGAGCGGTCCTGCAATAGCAATAGCAAAAATAGCATCCTACGTATGAGCGTGATCGTAAGGGTCCAGTCACTGCCATATTTTGTGGATGTGCACCATAGTGATTTGCTGGTCGTGACTATCGTTTCTGACTTCATTTGGTTGCATTAGCAAGGAATTTGCAGTGCGACCCTTCAAGGAAATGTACGTGAAGCGAAGCATGATAAATGTTCTATCAAAACAATCATATCTTCAATGTTTTTTTCTTGCCGTACAGGTTGTTATAGTAACATTCTATGGCAAGCTTATGATAAGAAGACATGGAGTTTGATAAAATATAATAATTATAATACGGGGTGGCTGTTAAGTATGGATCGCTCGATTTTTTTTTCACCTGCAACTCTGAAAGAAGTGAGATGTCGTATAATCATATTTGTTAGCTGTTTCGTCTAAGCATCAGTTATCCTCAGCCAAGGCACTGCTCGAAGTTGTTTTCTCTCGCCTTGATACAGGCTTTCAGTTGCTCCTCAAGTGAACCGATGGTTGCCCGCAAGAAGTTCGCGTCGATCCTTCTCCAATCACTTTTAATTGCTGCCTTCAGGGAGTTGACACTCTTATGGTTTGATGGAGACACCTTTGCCTCTAAGAAGCCCCAAATAGAGCAGAGTCCATCGAGTTGAGGTCGGAGGAGTTCGGTTGTCGTACTTCCTTGCTTCAAAAACTAGGAAAGTGTGCTTCGCAGAAGGCAAGTGTAGATTTTGCGACGTGAGCAGGGGCCCAATCTTGTTGTAGCACAAACTTTTGTGTGCCAAAGTGTCTTCTTCTCGAAGGAAGTAGTATATCTTCCAGAATGGCCTTCTGATAAGAATTAGCATCGATCTTGTCAAATTTCTCCACGAATACCAGTGGGGTAGTTCCTTCCGAGGTTATTCCAGCCCATACCATGATAGACTTTGGGAACAGGAATCTTGTATGCACCTTCCTCCTCTTCGACTTGCTGTCAAACGATGACAAAGCTGCCTCTGATTCTGACGGCTGCATGCCGTCTCAACATTGAGAATATTTTCGTCTGTAAATATGACATTAGAGAGGCGGTCGTCCTGAATCTCCTTCAACAACTTCTGGACTTTTTCTAACGTTTCCTTCTTCATCCGATATGACAACGTGCCTCCTCGGGAGAGCTTGCAACTGTGGAGTCGCAAGTCACGTTTCACAATTCCTGCACGGTGTACCTGAAGATATGCAGGTCGGAAGCAACTCCGTTGAGGCTGACGGTGTTGTTCCGGGCGATCCCCTCGCTGACGATCCGCTGACTAACGATCGACGCGGCCATGCCGAGACGTTTCGCAATTTCGACCGCCCGTAGTCCATCATCGCTGAGAGGAGCTATTGCGGTATGGTTCGGGCTTGGCTTCGTAACGTCCGAAGAAGATCAAGAATGACGACCACGTTTTATGTGCTATTTATATACTCAATAATCTATCTTAGCATCTCAGCATTGCTTGACATCTCCGATATCTGTACTCTTGATTCTACTTGAACTTCGCAAAGTAGCTATCCATTATCATCGACAGATCGATGATCCTTGTAGTATTCATGTTTCCCGCCGATACTGTACCTCCTGTGGAGGGGGCGGAGCTGACCCGTCTCGAGTTAGAGATACTTGTTCCTAGTCAGAATGATGCTGTAAGCCCAGCGAGGCGCTCATTACTCACTTCTCTCTTCGCACCCACTCTCTCTGTACAGTAAGATAAATATATTCCACTGAACCACCATTTCTGTTGTACACACGGACCATACAAAGTCCAAGAGTCTCAGCGCCCACAACATTTGGTGCATCGGCTAAAATAAAGCCATTCCTCCCGCGTCAGAGCGTAACAACTCTGGAGCCTGGAGAAGAGACTAGCTCACACCAGAGCAATTTCACGGCCCACCCTAAGCCGTAAGAGGTTAGCAAAGTCTATCCTAGGAGCCAAAGTGCCCTAAAATCACGGATCCAATTAAAGATCCAGGATCGATATCGATTCAACCCAGCCTAACTGGAACTACAGTTAGCGCTTGCGTGAGCTAATTGCAGCACACATAGTCGTCTCTGAACGACAAATCTCATGGGAGATTGGGTGAATCTGGGATAAAACATCCAGAATCGAGAGCTCAAAAAATCGATAGTCTAGCTCTAGACGATTCAAAAACCGTCCAAAATAGTACCAGTATCGTCGAGCAAAACCGATGCAAGGTATCACTGCCGTCAATTTTGCAGGCATCAAACTCAAACCAAAACAGATTCAGCCCAATGGCACTTCTCAAAGAAGAAGTACCCGCAAGAACATACAGTGAGAACGGATCATGCCAGAAAAATAACGGCAGGGTCAGAGCATCAAAAGCGAAGCACCCCAACCATCGACCTAATTACGGCGAGAAATGCATATTTTGCCACAAGGGCAATCACTCACCGACACATTGCCGAACGGTCAACAGTCGGAGCATGCGCCGAAAGGCTCTCAGAGAACAGAATCGCTGTTGGAAATGTTTCTCGTCAAACCATAACAGCTTTGTTTGCCGAAAGCAAAACTGCACATCATGTGGTCAGAAGCACGATGCCAGTCTATGCTTCAAAAAAGGTGCACCACTGGTCGGTTACAGTAACGAGCAAAGAATGGCAATCGCCAGCATAACGCCAAACCACCAACATCCAAGAGACTGCCGAAATCGCGATCACAGGGCAAACAACAATCAATCTAATCGCACGAAACCTGCCCCAGTGGCAGTACAGATGTGCGCAGGAACAGTGCCGGAATCAAACCTCTGCCCACTTAGCCCCATAAAGAAGCAAACTGTGATGATGACAGCCGAGGGCAGCATCTGGAACGCGGCACGGCAGCGATTTGAAAAAGTATTGTTCTGTTTTGACTCAGGTGCACAAAAAACGGTAATTGATGAGCAACTTGCAGAACAGTTTGGCCTCCCAAAGGAAGGGACCAAAATGTCCATAACATCTGGAAGCGGTGGACACATGGAAAAGTTCGAAAGCCAGACAGTTTCTCTGAAAATCGGGACGGCATTCGGAGAAAGCCTCGAAATGACCGTGGAAACTCGGCAAATTATTACAAATGGATTTCCATCCGTGAAACTTGTTCAGGCTGACGTGGCTTTTCTGAAAGCCAGTGACATTTACTTGGCGAATACAAAGGTACGTGGAGAGCATCAAATCCCACGCATTCTGGTAGGGCTCGACTATTACCATGACCTAATTACTGGTCATTTAGCTAAAACCCCGTCGGGGTTACATATAGCCAAAACGCTCTTCGGTCCAGCAATTTACGGTACTGGCTTCACCGAAGTAAGGCAGGCTAATTCTGTCAGTTACAACCTGACAACTATCTGTGAGAAAACGGAGTACCAGGCGCTGCAGGAAAACTCTGAGCTCGATGGACCGTCAGGGAGCCAAAGAGGCGAAAATCCTAGATATTCAGGTGAAATCGTCCACGCCTACGGTTTTACAACTGTTCCTTTTTCTTTGAAGGAAAATGTGACAGATTTCGAGCACAACTGCTCAGTAGCCGTAAGAAAGCTACGATCTCCACATCTCCACCCGTCTGCCTTCAACTCCAGCCGCCGCCGTCCTGTATTCCACGTCAAGCCGCCTCCCACGCCGTCCAGCTGCGTTCGCCTTCAATTCCTGCCACCCGTCGTCGCCCTTCACGTCCTCGAGCTGCGTTTCGCCGCCGTCCACCTCAAGAAGTCGATCCTGATCCACGACGACAAGGAAGAAAGCCAAGATCAGTGATATTAATAGTGATAATTCTTGTCGCCCGCCGGAGTATCATCGACAGATCGATGATCCTTGTAGTATTCATGTTTCCCGCCGATACTGTACCTCCTGTGGAGGGGGCGGAGCTGACCCTTCTTGAGTTAGAGATACTTGTTCCTAGTCAGAATGATGCTGTAAGCCCAGCGAGGCGCTCATTACTCACTTCTCTCTTCGCACCCACTCTCTCTGTACAGTAAGATAAATATATTCCACTGAACCACCATTTCTGTTGTACACACGGACCATACAAAGTCCAAGAGTCTCAGCGCCCACAACATCCATACTCAACAGCCACCCTGTATGCGCCGAATTGAGAACACCATAACCAAAACAATGAGGGTTGGGTCGGAGGTAGAGTCGCTACTATAACTGCTGGTCAGCCAGTTTCACATTTTATAACCGGGAACACCCATAAAATTGAAATGATCTGAAAAATCTAATTTCAACTTAGATTCAATAGCCGTGATATAACGGGAGGGTGTTACCTCTGCTTGTTTGGACCCTGGTCTCGAGCCTTCAAAACCGTTGGTTTAATGGATTGACAAGGCCCCACCATATTGATATTGTTAGAACGTTTGCAGAGAAAGCACTAATATAGCAAATGTCATGAAAGCCCTGAAAAGGAATCCCGATCATCCCGAAGTTCTTGAGAAGACTTTCGAGTTCCCGCTTGAACATATGCTAAAGTGGGGTTGAGATGGTTCTACATTATGTATACCAATTCTCGCTTAAAAGATTTTCCACTTCGTTCACTGCTTAGAGATCTCATGCATTATGTGATCAGATGTGGTGTACTAAAATGGATAGCGAAATGAACTGTACCGTCTAGAATAAGGAGTTCGAATCCCAGTCTTTTTGACATCAATTAAAGTAGCGAGAAAGGTTAGAACTCGTTAGCTATGCATAATTCTGCACCTACTATGGCATAACCACACTAACTGAAAGTATTGCCTCAGTGTTTTCGCAAAATGAGCACTTTTCTTTCGAAACAGTAAGCGTAAGCGTACTGCTGGTATTTAAAGAAAAAAAAAACATGCATATTGAATGAGGCGATAGGTTTACCATTCGCTAACCCTGGGTTTTTCCTTAGTTCTTGGTTTTTGATTTCTTTGATCTCCTGTTGAATCTTGCGCTTTCCTCACATTCTACAGAGGATTTGGGTGGAGTTTTCGAGGAATTCATCCTGAAACCGCTTATTTAAAATCGTAGAAGATGAGTACAGACTTTGCTGAAAATGTCGGTTATGCCGAAGAATTTTCGGTCTATTCTATTCAAGTTCCACCTTCTGAGGAAGGTTTGTTAGATTTGGTGCCAATCCAAACGAGTCTAGGTTGGCGTTCCGAGCCTAAGTGCTGGTTTCATGCATCTGAGGCACTTCTAGGATTTCTACGGAACACCACTATTACTATTATGGAAACATTCGAAGTTCATAGCTTTGCACCACAAAGCTTTGCTCAATGGGCGCTGCGCTGCGTGAGGCCAAATTACTCGTGCAGCGAACAAAAGTGCAACGTTCGTCACACAGCGAAACATTGCCAACAGCAGCGAACACTCGGAAATCCACGAACAGAGCTGCAAACTGAAGTGTGCCCGCTCATTTCTCACCCATATTGCGGTTGCAGTCCTTTTTTTAACGAACAACTGGTTTAAGAATGATACACTTAGTGCTTGGCCTAGGAATTTGAAACGAGGAACACATGACCCACTTTTTATCCAATTCAATTCAATTCAGCTCATTACATAGGCAAAACATGCTAAATATTTGAAAAAAAACTCGCAAAGACATGGGTGCATGGACATACGAACAGCGAACAGAATTAAAGATAGAAAAACTGTAAAACTCAAGTTTAATCAGAGAACCTGGCCTGGAACAAAGCACAACACATCCTTTAACATGCCCAAGGAAACCCTGGAGTTTCCTTTAAAAAATCTGCCTTTTTTTCGAGTTGAAGAGCATTGCCTGGAATGATGTGGTATTTTGACAACTTCTGGAGTTTCAAACCCACTCGATTCACGAAATATTATAGTTGGAGCTCAAGGATTAAACACGTTGTCCTATTCAGTCCCACCTTGGTCAAGCCTCCACATAGTGTTAGATTGGATTAGAATGAAGGAACTCTCAGCGTTCGAACCCACGGCATTGCATAGGATTCTCCAAGCAGTTAACGAATCATAGCGTTTTCTCCTAGCTCTAGACTGGGTCGCCTATTTCTAGAGTTACTATATGATACATTAATACAACTATATCCTCTCATTCGTATCAGAAATTTTCCTGTGGAACTATTTTGTATTCCCATAGGATCACATCCTGTGAAAACACAATCTCTTAACGAAAGAAATCAAAAAATTAAATGTGAGTAAGAAGTTCAAGAATAAGCCCCGTTTATTGTGCATAAACGTCCTCATTTAATTTTTGCAGGCAGTTCCATGGTATCTGCAATGGCTCGCAGCGAAGAAATTCTTCTGTTGTTACGTCCCGAAAGCTTTTCGTTACAGCAAGAACGACGTGGTGCGAAACAACAACGTGCAGGTGATCAACTACTTGTGTTAAGGTGGCTTTTCTTCTTTTGTACTCTCATCTTTCCAGGCAATATCTGTGCAGTCCAGTCCTGAGCACGCGTTGATGAAGAACTTGATTCCAAACGAGGTTTTGCTTCACTTCCGCATCAATCTGTGCAGTGTGAAATTCATATCCGTTGACTTCAAAACAAATTAACCTAAGAACAAACCCCCACATAAAGTATGAATGTCATGGAAACCAGTTGAAAGAAAAAAATTCTACCAAAAATACCATCTGAAATAGAAAAACTAGCTTCACTATATTGTATTAACTGAATACCAGTAAAATAAGCAGCTTTGAAATTTGCTAAATAATTCCTGTTGATGTTAAATAACCACAGCTGTGCCATTTTAACGATGGCTCTGCTTCCTTCAAAAGCTTAGAAGCCTGGAATGCAAATGGTGATGAAGTGGTGAAGGTGTCTCTGGGTGCAAAAGGAGTTGAACATCGACTATTTTCTAGAAGTGGTCTAAATCCTGGTGGATGTTGTGAATACGTTGTGCAACAGCAAAGCCTAGCGAGCGTGATGGATGGCAGTGAGGTTCATTGCGTGCTGCTCCTCGCGTATATTTATCAGAGGGAGTAGTAGCGTCAAACCTATACGTGCATGCATTCATGGTTTAAGCTCTGTTCTTTGCTACCTAAGCTTTGAGCTCTCCACTGTCCAGGTCCATCAAAAGGCTACGCTGGCAAAATTGTATCACAAAGGCAGAAATTCCCAAGAAAAAAATGTTTGGTGGCTCGCTAACCACATGCCCGTGAACACATCACTGATATTTTGAATTGGCTCTACCCCACGACATTTACGTAATTGAGGAAATCCTAATGAAATTTGACTGGGAAGCTGTCGGACACTGCATAAACTCCCTGAAATTCCTCATTCTCCATGTCAGAAATGTATTTACCTTTTATCTCAGCATTGAATTTCACATTGCACAGCCTTCTCTTCTGTTGAAAATTCAAATTTTTTTTCAAATTGCAAATTAAGGTGAATTTCACGGAAGTAAACACGGATGCTCCACTACACGGCGAAGTACTACTTGAAGGTACGTATGACGGATTTGTTTCTTCTAAGCAACGCAGTAAGGAGTGTTTATACATCAGCGCGACGCGATGGTCAAATACTGTCCAAATGCGATCGGTCCCGAGTGGATGCATGCGCGAAGACTGGTCGCGATGTGGTAGTTGCCGTTAACCCTCGTGGCGCGACGTAGCTCAGCGATGTCGCATCCTGTTTATACTTTGAAAAACGACACGATGGTTTCGCTGATGTTGTGGACTAAATTGGGGTGTGCATGTAATTTTGCGTGGGTGTTTTGCGTAATTATTTTGCCACGTTCAGCATAGAGCGACGGAGCGATGCGACGGTTTAGCTGCCGTCACGTCGTACGTTTTGTGGCCGTCGCCACGACGCTATCGCGACGCGAAAAAGTATAAACACTCCGGTAGGGCCATTGGCCTGGCAAGCGATACAATCAAAATAGCTCGGATTACCGTGATTTTGGATTATGCTATGAACAGCAAGCGTTCGTTGCCATACTTAGACAGATTTTGCAGCTCATCCAGGTGCCAACGGCAAAGTAGATGTGATCATCGCTCTCCTCAGAGAAGTGATCTCCGTCAAGCAGACGCACCAACGCAATCAGCAGCTTCGCTCGTTCTGGGAGCGAATCATCAGGCGACTCGAGACCGTGTCGCTCTGCTCGTACATCTCCCTCATCGCCATCAATTTCACCGTGTTAATTGTATTTCCGCAGGTGTGGGGCTGAACGAACGAACTATAACCCCAATTTATCTCGACACATATCTTTCGCACCAACATTCTTGTATTATTGGTGGAACAAGTAGTCGTCCCCTCAGGATACCATCTCCACCTCTCCCAGACATCCTGTTTTCGTTGGAATCAGCTCAGCCCCGCGGCGTCCAGCGGAAGGCAAGCAACTCAAAGCAGGAAATTCGTTTGGATGATCGTTCAAAGCTGAAACTTATTTGCAGTCCGCTCACAGCAGAGAACTTATTTTGTGCAGGCGAACCTCCGTCCCTTCACGGGGTTTGAGTTCTCTGCCTATTTCTGTGATATCTGTGATCTCTCACGTTAGTACTATGTGGAGTTGTTATTGGTATTTTATTGTCAATAAATTTCTATTTACCGTAAGCTTTCTTGCACTACAGTTCCTGATCATCCTACAGTGTTACAGAGATGAATCAGTGATTCGTTTAGCAGTTACTATTTCCGCAGAACGGCTCAATCTATCGTTTACTCATTATTCAAAGTCTCACTCATGGTTCACATCAATTCTTGACAAGGACAGGTGATAAGCGAAATCGCTTCAGAAGGACCCTTTCTGTAAGCCCATTGATAACGTCAAGCAGCCTCCATGATCAAACTCTATCTTTACTGAAATAGACTTCTATTACATTTTCAAAGCATAGGACATTGTTGTATCAGTGGGACCTTTACTCCTAGTGGTGTACCACAGGGTACCTGCTCGAGTCCTTTAATGCTCCTACTACATTTCAATGATTTCCATCAATGTCTCCCTGCAAATATCATTGTCCCATTTATGCGATAGTCTCAATTATATCATCATATGATTCCCCACAAAGGCTGCAGCTAGACCTTGGTGCAAGTTCTCAGTGGTCTTCAAAATGGGTGCTTGATATCTCCTATGAAAAAACCGCTGTAACAATCATTGGATCCCAACAACCAGGGCTTTGAAACTTGCACCTTTGCGATCACTCCTTCACATTATCTCGCCAGATTTGTGAATTAGGGGTAATCTACACTGAAAGTTTGAATTTTGAAGAATACAGTGCATTTCATAATTATGTATAGGGACACCCGACTTTTTGTTGCAGCGAGCTTCACCGTGAACCTATCGATCCGATTTTTTCTTCATTCAATTTAGGATGTGAAATAACCTCTAGAGACATACTTTTCATTAATGTCATTAATATATGGGATTTTTATAGAGAAAGATAGAAGAGCCAGTGTTTCAAGGGACACTTGGACTTGATGAAACGATTTACCCAGAAATCGAAAACTATCAGTGCAGTTGTTACCAGTGGATTATCCCCTATCCAGTGCCTATTCAAACATCCGGTTCTTCAAACTGGTGAAGGCGTTCCAGAAGAGGTTCGGCCCAACATTGATCTCAGTTTCTTGAACTGTGCTTCAAAGTTTTTCAGCATAAAAATTCTAGATCCGTTAAGCATGAAACCATCTAGAATTTGTTTTAGAACCATTTCCCGCTAGAAATGAGAGTTCTCAGGCGTTTTTCAGGTACAAAGCGTCGAGTTTGTGGTGGCTTTATCGTGCTGTGCACAACGTCAACTCACGAGGGAAGTATACCAGATATCTGTGGCAGTTCAGAATGAGATGTGCCTCATTATATGAAGTTGACTATGCTGATCTTGAACTTGTTTTCACGTCGCGTTCAATGCAATTACGGAAAAAGTTATGGCTTTGTCTATGCAGTATATGTATGTGGGCAGTTCCTGCATTAACCTACCATAACTCCATATAGGAGGCTTTGCCGCGAAAAATGGGTGCAGAATTCGTGATCAGCACTCCAAACAACCTGTGTACCAAATCTCAGCGAAAAACTCATCACTACCTGTACAGAATTGCGCCTTGATCATTTATTGCTACTACCATTTACAAAGGAACGATACTTCAATGAAGGCCTACCTTTGCGGGGTGTACACTGCTTTGTGCATCTGGAAGCACTGATTTAAAAATATTTTGATTTCATTTCATCTCCATAAGGAGTTATGCCCGTTATTCCAAACGCATGTGATAATGAGGTACTCATAGATTAAGGTACCTCTCATGGATCAGGGTAAGGTGTGGTGCATCAGGTTCAATTCCCGTCGGAGCTCAAACTCTTGCATTTTTCTCCCACTAACTGCTTTCCTCTGAGAATCTATTCTTTGCAGTTTTATAAGTGTTTCTACTTATAACTAGATATTCTGAAAGCTTGGAAGCATTCTGAATGATCTTCACTACGCGATTTCGTTGACAGTGGAATTTCTGATGGACTCACGTGAGCCCAAATTTTCAAGGAATTCTTTTCTCCTAAAATTTCCCATAATAGGGTTATTTCAAGTGCTGAACATGAATATAATATCCATTTTGTGGCGTCACTCCATTTTTATAGGTTTTTGTAGAATTGATAGCAATTACTGTGAAAAGCTGATTAAAATTGTTGAATTACGACATTAAAATGTCAGTGCCATGCAAAATGATGCTCATAATCGTGATCAGCGCCTGAAATTATTCCTCTGTGCGAAAGTCGGATGGATTTTGCAAGATGTCTAGACTACCCTATACCCGATGACCGTTTCTTCGTGAGTGGTAGTAGTAGTAAATGATCATGGTGTAATTATCTAACCGTAATTTTTGTTTTTTTTTTCGCTGAAATTTTGCATACGGGTTTCTTTGAGCTGCTAATCGCGAATTCTGTATCCATTTTGCACAACAACGCCTATTTTGTGGAGTTACGGGAGGTGGATGTAGACTGTGCGTTCGAATGTACTGAACAGACAAGGTTATAAGTTTTTTCGCAGTAGTATTGAGCACCAATGGAGGACAAAATCGAGATCAGCATGGTCACCTTCACATTATAAGGCAAATTCCATTTTGAAGTGTCATAGACATCTGGTATCCTTCCCCTGACAGTCATTTCTCCGCCAAAACCCCACTTTTTGTTGTGCTCTTTCCTTTGCTAGATAAAAAAAGATTAAACTATGTTTGGGTCTTCCAATGAGCCTTTTCTGCCTTTTCTTTGGAGCAGCTGGCCACGAAACACATCTTCAAAAAGTGCTGGTAGTTACGACAATTTTAATGACTACACAATCCCCAAAATCTCCATATGGAGCCTCAGGTAATTTTTGAAGCCTAAGGAGCGACCTTCTCAAAGACACCTGATTTCTTCCATGTACACGAATTGTGAAAAGTATGAGGGAGAAAAGACACGGCTACTTCTTGCTCCCGTGACAGCCAATTTTCACCAGACTTGCTTTCGAGAACGTTTCCTTCTTTAGAACAAGACAGCAATCAGTGATCGGATCTAACTGAGAACCAGCCCAATAACATCTATTGAATTCCATAAGTAGGCTTGGATGTGGGCGGACTGTCAGTTTCGAAATTTGGGGTCTGTTCTTCTCATCCAAGCAATTTTCGGAACTGGAAGAGCCCCCGCTTCTGCCCTTGTAAGCAGCGATCTTGTGCATGAAGCTCTTATTCAGCTGAACAAGATGACGCTTTATCTAAGCTAGAACCACTGTCGAAGATCAGTTTTTTTTTGCTGCATTTGTAAGGAATTGGGGGCTAAATCGGTACACTTAGCTGCAGTAGAAATCTGCCCTGGAAGTTTGCACTAAATTTTGTCCCGCCATTCTACGGGTTTTCAAGACAAGTTTGTAGCCGGGAAAATGCATAGATCCAGCATAATATTACTTAAATACAATTCAGCTCAGAGGAAAATGACTGCTGTGGAGAAATAAGCAAGCAAGCGGTGTACAACAACTAAGTGGTACAAGAATCTTATATGCAATGCACAGATCCCTCAAAGACCTGCTAGCCGTTTCTAAGGCAGGGAGCGACGTAATGACATCATTTTGTGATCCTTTTGCACACACGAAAGCCATTCCGATGCATCGGCAAGGATGTTGCGAGCCATGTGGAGGAGAAAAACATTGGAAACAACAGCGTAATTCTCTCGGCGATCTATGGCGAATGGGCACCTTGCAGAAAACATCTCCCCTGCTTTAGTCGACAAATTGTGTTCCGGAAGCTTCAAGGTCTTCATTTAGCTGTTCAATATCGGTTTCTCCAATATTTATCTTTAGAAGGATAACTGTGAAGCATTGAGAGAATCCTGCAGCGAGCATAGCTATTTTCGTTTACTAGTGGTAGGAGGGCTGCCTTAAGTGAACAAAAAACTGCTGGTCTTAAATTTCGACGATATCGTGACGATGCCCGGAAGAAAGAATGCAATCTTTCGCCATCATCCCTCGAAGATTGCGTCCTTTTCTCTTTTTTGAGCATCCTATCGCAAGAGCTCAATTCGAAATCGGATTTTCGATAGAAAAAAAATACACCTAATGCACTAGATGGTTCCAAGTATAGTATCTGATGCCGGTCTTTGCATCTCCGAGCATTGATATCCTCCGTGCCCTAACATATGCAAAATGGAGTGTTCTATAATAAATTTGGATGTGAGAATTGTAAAATTTTGTGAGATTTCATGAAAACGAATTTACAAATTTCATGTAGAAAATACATATAACTGAGTACTGGAAATAATTCGAGTGAAAGCTGCAAAAAAGATCGCGCAGTGAAATTCCTATAGATGGGTTTTTTTTCCTCATATTATAGCCTAGATTTGGATATTATTAGGTGCGTGCAAAAGTTCCGGGGCAGTTGCACTTAATTCTTCAAAACGCCATAACTTAACTCAAAATCAGCAATTCTGTTCAAAACAAAAAGCATTGGCATCCGCGTGATGTTGCCAATATGGCACAGAAAAGATTTTTCCAGAAGCTAAAAATTTGACAGGTCTACACCTGAAATAGTGGCACACGTCGTTTTCCAGTAGGGTCTGTTCATTGAAAGCTTTACAGCGGAGGTAAAGACATAGAAGGCAGAAATGGGAGTAATCTGTTAGAGGCAGGTATAAGGAGTATATAGGTTAGGCTAGAATTTCGGAGCACGAATGGCCTATTCTTCATACGGTTGACACTGCAACGTGCTGGTGTGCCTTATCCCACAGCCGGATCAGACCACATATTTCCGCCTGTGTCGGCCCTGCGCTTGAGAGTTTCCCCATGATTACTGTAGGGAAAAGAAAACACTATAGGGCGATTATTGTGCATTCATTTTAAAAAAATTCATTATAGACGAGTCACGTTACTGACCATGAAAGGTCAAAAATTTTTTAAAAGAAGATAGTGATGGTTAGGCCATTTTTAGGTGGGTGGCAGGAGCTCGGACTTTGGGATGACCTCCTCCTATTGTCGCACCTGACCCATTCTCTATCAACAATAACAATTCTTCCATGAAACGACTTGTTAGGAAATCTGAAGGTCGAATATCTGCAGACTTGCCAGCGTGGAGGTTGATGCTCTTCGTTCAACTCACACAAAATCCATCTACTCACCTTCCCCTTCGCACCGATTTTCTTCAAGTGACGAGACATTGTTGACTAAATTCCCCGCAATGTATTGCGCATTTTGCACAAGGTCTGGTTCAACCTGCTCTTCCCTGGCGCTTTTGCGATGACCAAATTTCTGACCAACTTGTGAAGCAATTTCCATGCTCTCATCTCCACTCAGAATTCGTAGGAACCTTCGAGCACCTGGCGTTTTAGAGAACATAGCCTTCACAAACGCATTGTTGATGCTACAGGTCGCTTCTCTTTTTGATCATCTAGATTTAATTTCATAAAGCGAAATTCCCCAAATTATTGCACAGCTCATAGCATTGGTTTTACACCCAAGACAGAGCAACGCTATGATGTACACCCGAGCCAAAAGTGGTATAGGTAGCAGATGTTTTATGCTATCAGCATACATGAAAACCGTTGCAGGATATCGCAAACGCAAGGAGCAAAACAACGTTGAACGGTGGAATACCATCAACTGCCCCGGAACTTTTGCACACACCTAATACAATGTAGTAGAGTCAATCTGTCCCAAAGACTTCAAGAATGTATTCTTCGAAAACCAACGGATGAGGGGGGGGCACTGCTCGCTGAGCGGCTGATGGATTCGAAATTGGCAAAAAACTCAGTAAGTCGAAGGTCACCACGTAGTCGCCGGCCGCCCAACCGAGCGCAAATTGATCGCTCAGGATAGACATGGGCTATGGTCTTCCTTCCATTCCCCTCCCAGCTTCTCCACACCACCAGACGTCACTAGGAGCAGTCTTCGCTACTGGTGTTCAGTAGAGACTGCTCCCCGCCCTCGCGGACTTCTCGCGGAAGCATTTCAGCATTCCTTTTTTTTCGTTCTTTACCCTTCTTATCTCAGAAACATGAATTGGTGTCTGCTCTGGCTGCCCTTCTGAAATTCGTTCGTTCTTTCCCTGTCGCTCACTCATTTTTATCAACACCAAAAATTCTTAAAAGCTTCCTTTAGGGTATTTAAACTGTTTTTATTATGGTGCTGCGTAAGATCGACGACAGCCCTTTCTACCTCAAAATCGACGGGAAATGGGTTTACGTGAACGAGAATGTGCTGAGGAATCATCCTGGAGGCAGCGCAATAACCACCTACCGGAATAAAGATGTGAGTCTCGAATTTTCCTTCTCTTAATGCTTTCAAATACGATATTACCTAGACCAAATGAGTTGTTTTCGTTTTCAACTACCCAATTCGATCTCATTGTATGACTAGCTCTGCTTCCGTGTTTGTCTTTCGCTTTTCCGAGCCCGCTTGCGTTTGTGAGACGAACTTACGATGGCGAATGGACATCAGACCACCCAGCGCCCTGTGTGCTCTCTGTCCACCTTATCGAGACTTTCCATGAAAGTTCGCCGTAAACAGAACGCGCTTGCATACACATCAGCGTATTTTGCACTCACCAAGAAAGAGCACTAGCTGCGAATACCAGCAAAATGTTCGTTGGTCGGACTCTACAAACAGATCTGCACACCACTTCCTGATTTCTCGCTGCGGGGTTTCCTATTGCAACATTTATCATTTAGTACACGTGCAAAGCACATGAACTGTAGATAAAAACAAAGGAAAACAGGAAACAACCAACGTATCAGTTAAAGAAAAACAAATTATGATAGAAGACCATGTAAGGACAGAAATGATAGCCGTAGCGTGAAGGAGGTACTATTTAGGATTTAACATGGGTGGATATTCTTGCAATAGATGATATTTTGGTTCGGCAAAACAGTATAGCTATTGTAATAGTTTATTTTTGATTGTTTATTTTTTGAACATCGTAAATATTTGGAGCCAAAATGAATAAAGGATAAAAGGATAGAGTGGTCGGCTTTAATCAATCCCGTCACGTGGGATGCGCCCCTCGTTCGACTTCATCTTAGCATCGTAGGAGCATTGGATGCATATTTGCCCTATACAGTGAATTGTGGGGGCATCCGATGTTTCACGTCAGTTCTTCATCCTCCCAGACTCTTCTGGTACCAATTTACCTACCTCCGAGGGATGGAGGGCTTGGTTGGCCTCGGCCGGGATCAAATCATCGACCGTGTGCGTGCGCAGCGAGCCTCTTACCACTGCGCCACACGCGCCCCCTAAAATGAATATTTTTGGTAACTTCATTCTCTATTATTGCATCCGGAGCTCCAAATTGGTGGAGGGTCCAGTTTTCTTCCTCCACCTCTCTCCTCCTAGCTCGGCCATTTCTACATTCGCTTTTGCTACTTTCTCATAATGTTAACCCTAAAGATGGTAATGCTCTAACTCACCGAATGCTGGTCCTGACAGATGAATGAACAAAATAGTTCTCGGAAAAATTTTATGAATGGTCTTTGTTTCGAATTACTTGCCCTCATACTTGAGGAATCCTAGGAACCGTGTTCTGCATGAGATTGAAAGATGCAAATCGCACGGGGCAAATCTCACTTAATCACATGCGTGTTAATGCAAAAAAAATCATGCAAAGCCCACGCGTCTCCGAATCCGAATGCAACTCCGACGCAGAACTCACAAAAAACCACATTTTTTAAAATCCCATGCAGAATCTATGCACATCAGTGCAAACACTTCTATTTTCTAAGCATCTCCAAACCTCTGGTTTCTCGGGAACCGATCCTATGTACATGTCCTTTGACACAATCACACTCAAAAACTGGAAAATTTTCTGTATTTGACGACAATTACTCCGCGGTGTCACTGCAAATGAAGCAAATACCAGGAAAAAAATTTTGGATTCTACGGCTGTGACTAATTATACTTCTGTACATCCTCTCCTGCTTTGCTATCCAACCTTTCTGCCCTTTGTGTCTGTCTTCCAGGCATTCCTCATTGTCAGAATCCACAAGTCAGGTAGTATATCATCTTCAGCTAAAGCCATCTTTGCCTTTCAGTCATTGGCATCCTGGATTTTTGAGCATGTGATACGCGAACGTTCACAACGGCAATAATCCCACTAATCCTCGCGTGTTTCCTGTCAATAACATCTCGCCAATCCACTTGGGAAATGACCAGCCCGGCTTCTCTATAAAGAGGATGAAAGCACGAGTCATCGCAACTAGCTTAATTGAAGAATACTTTGAAGGTAATGCGTAGCCAGAATGCTTCTAATTCGGATATTAATCAATGTCTGGTGGAACTTCGAAAATGCTACAAATTCTCGTAAAAGCTGCAGCGTCGTTCTCAAGTGCAAAGAAGAGTTCGAGATACTCTAGGCCTCCATTAGCCTTCAATATTTTTTTCCTTGTTCTAGAAGTCTTCAGCATACAGTCTGATCACCATATGCGCGTATTATGTGCCTTTTTCTATAGCCTACCTCAGTGTCGCAGCTACGTGTAGTTTTGGAGATGTGTGATCAACCTTTGAAAAACAATAATGGTTCAATAATAACAAACCTTTGGAATAAAATGGAAGAAAATGAATCTTCAAAGTAGCAAAAGGGGTGCAATACTTACGAAGGCCTTGCTTAGTTTGAATTAAAAATATGAGAACTAAGAAAAAATAATAACAAATAAAAAAGAAAATTAAAAAAGAAGAGTAAATGAATGAACAACTGGCTTTTAAACCAGAACTTTGAGGAACCCTCTTTCTTCTATGACCTTTGCTTCGAAGAGAAGCAATGTGCCTCGAGACTAGGTACGCGAAGTTTATAAATAAGTGAATAAATAAATAAGAAAATAAATATATGGAAATATTGTCGACCACTTTTTCACATCTTTATTTAACTGTAACCCCGACAAGTGGAATAATAAGTACATGTGATTAGTGGAGACCGGTTTGGGAACATCTAATACCCAACCTCATTCGTAGCCAATCACGCCGGGCGCGCGGAGAGCTCCTTTCTGGGATTTTCTGCGTGCAATAATGTCGAAGGACAATCTATTTGCTCAAATGAACGCTTTCAGGTCTTAGAAAAGTCTCAGAAGAGTTCCTAAGAGAAGAGTTGGATGTCCTAAGAGTGTAATAGACTTTCAATCCCATCCAGGCTTGCTAACTTGCTGAGGGAGCGCTAGGTACAATCGATCAGAAGCTCACCAGTGCAGAGAGTCCACGGACCTGAACTTGAACTCTTTCAGCTGCAGGTTTTCTGGTTTGATCGACCTTGGCAGTCCTTCCAAAAATTTCACTCTTGTATGAATAGACTTCTACTGTCAAATCTTTTGTAATCGTCCTGTTGCTTGCTGCTTGCATGAGGCCGGCCACGCTCTGCAACAGTTTGGGTATTAAATGTCCCGCAACCGCGGAGACCGCTACTCACTTTATGAACACCTCTCTGGCGCTCTATGCACAGTACTCGAAATTTAAGGCACGCCCTGGAAGCGGCAAGTCTTGGCAATGCATTGGCCACCTCGAACATTTTTCTAGTGAACATATAAAACATAAAATGTGCCTACTGGGAGCTTGTTAGTGCTCGGGTGACCTAGAAACCGTGTTTCACATGAGATTGAAAGACTCAAATCCCAAGACTAACACATGCATGCGTGCTCGTGCAAAACACGTTTTCTTTTTCAAAATCAATGGTTCTGTAACAGCAGGATCTTCTCTAACTCCACTACCCCATGTAGATTTTGTGCTACATCAGAGGGAATTATAGATTTAAAAAAATCCAAGAAAAACTTTTGCGCCAACCTAATAAGTACCTCGATATCTAGTGTATGCACAGTATATGAGGGGGGGGGGGTAATTGAGAACCGGCTTGTGAAAATTGATTATGTACTCACTGTTTAGTGCTGAAAAGGTTCAAAGTTGTTCTAAATCTCTTAAAGGCAGCAGGAGCTGAAATTTTCGTCTCTGAGCTGAGCTGTGGGTGGTGAAGTACAGACTCAGCACATCCCTCAGCGCATAAATGTGAAACGAACACAGACAATGATGGCTTACCTGCAGAGAAAATGGAACATTCGTCGCGAACACGCCTGGCCGTGTTCGCGCGCGGACGAGTTTTCCCCGGCGCAAAAGCCATTGCGGTGCGTGGTTTGGCGCAAAGGGAAAACGAAATGCATTCAATTCACAGGGTTTCATGGCGGGACTCGGCCAAAACCACGCGCCGCAATGGCTTTCGCGCCGGGGAAAACTCGTCCGCGCACGAACACGGCCAGGCGTGTTCGCGACGAATGTTCCATTTTCTCTGCAGGTAAGCCATCATTGTCTGTGTTCGTTTCACATTTATGATGTGCCGAGTCTGTACTTCACCACCTGCAGCTCAGCTCAGAGTCGAGAATTTCAGCTCCTGCTGCCTTTAATCCCTTGAAAATAGGATGTTATATAAGGTCTATTGCTCCAAAGCAGTGTACATTTGAGCTCTTCTCGTCCTCAATACCTACCCGCGCCATGCTACGAAAATAATTTTGACCGTGCCCTACTTCCATTTTCATTGCATCATCCGAATTGGTCTTTAGATCTTCTGAATGTAATACATCCTAAGCATCTGTTTTTTTTTTTTTCATTGCAGGCCACAACAGTGTTCCACACCTTCCATGCCCAGTCCAAGCAAGCATACAAGTGGTTACAGGAGCTCAAGACACAATGTCCCACACAAGATCCAAAGATTGTTGAAGAGAAGGTGATCCCAGCCCTCGTACTCCAACCTGCAGAGCTACCAGATGCTAACTCCACACTGCCTTCAGGAAGAAATGCTCCCGGGCTATGAAGACGTAAACATGGGCTCGTTCGACATCTCTGAAGAACAAAGTGCGTCGATTTCAAAGAATTTCGAACAGCTTCGATTGCGAGTTCGGCGGGAAGGACTCATGGATGGAAGTATGCTGTTCTACATTCGGAAAGTGAGTTCTCTTTTATGAGCTGTTAATGCAAACTCTTTCACAGGGATATTTATCGCTTACAGGTGCTAGAATCACTAGCGATCATAGCCTTGGCAGTGTCCCTCCAGATGAAAGGTTGGTACGTGCTGTCCGCCCTTCTGATGGGACTGGCTTGGCAGCAGCTAGGATGGCTCGTGCACGAATTTGCACATAACCAACTCTTCAGGGACCACTGGCACAACGATCTTGCCAGGTACGTCAACGAAAGCTACTATCCACGGAGTCAGGTTTCCCTCAGAGATCTGTAGAGTAGGCCAGACACTTGACTCTCAGCAAACTATTTTTTTTGCCTTTTTTCCCTCTCAAATATATACTTTTCTTTGCATCGCTGAACTAAATGAAGCGGGTCGTGTTTTGTTTTGCAGCTACTTCGTTGGCAACTTCCTGCAAGGATTCTCTTCGGGTGGTTGGAAGGAACAGCATAACATCCATCACGCTGCTACTAACGTGGTCGGACGAGACGGGGATCTCGACTTGATGCCATTATGGGCCACTGTTGTCCAGGATCTCAAAGTATGCTGTTACACATTGGTTCGTTGCGGGCGCCAGCGACTCTCTGCTTCTTTCGGTCAAGGAATTCCGCAACGTTGGCGCAACATTAGAGTTCGGATCAAATTAAGGGGAAATTTTGGGGAAAAAGATACTCTGCAGCTTTGGAATACCTTTGCGTAAGATCTAAATTTCTAAGACAGGTGTACAAGGTCAAAGAAAATACACCTTAAGAATGCACACTATACGATCCTTATGTTAGTGAGACCGCAGCACAAGCTTTCCCCAGGCTACGTAAGATCATAATGGAGCCCTATTTCAGAGCACGATCACTGAGGTGCCCTTAAAATTTTACTTAATTCGGGGCGTTAGCACGTTTACGCTGGGCAACCCCAACTGTGCACGTCAGCCCCTGTAAGAGTAGCCCGTCATTTGCGTTCGTGATATTAGAAAAGAGTCTCGGAGAGGACTCCTCTGCGGACCTTTGAGTTGAGAACGGCCGATTTTGCCGTCACGAATTGCACCAACTATTTTTTTTTCAAAAAATAGCCGTAGTCACGGACTAAAAACGGGAAAGCCGGCCAGCCTTTTCTCTCTTTTCTTCTACACGTTATGCCCATAACTGTATTGAATAAGTATAATAAATGATCTTTATATAGGAGGGATTAGTTGGTATGTGTAGCGGCCGAATAGCGTGTATTTTCCTGGACTCAGTTAGCATTGTAAGATTACATGACTGGCAGGATTTCTGTACATTCAAAAAAGAAATCTATCCGACGACCTACTCCAGATGGCTGACAACTGGTGGCTCTCGATACTACCCTACCAGCACATCTACTGGTCGCTAATGCTGCCTCTGCTACGAATCAGCTGGCTTCTTCAGTCTATTGTGTTCGTCCATGGAATGCCGCAGCACTACTACAAGTATTACAGAGAGCGGGCCACCTATGAGCAGGTTTGCAGCAGGTCAACGTCAATCCGTGTGGCCAATTTTCATTGTAGCGTGTTTAGGTCACCCTTGGTCTACACTGGGTTCTGGTGTTAGCACAACTGTACTTCCTCCCCACCATGCAGATCAGGTCAGTGTCCAAGAAGATGCTTGCATGCCTTTTATAGCAGCAGCAATCTACTAATTTTCCTTTTAGGCTGATGTTTTTCGCCATTTCTCAACTAACAGGAGGATTTTTGCTTGCACATGTTGTCACGTACAATCATTACTCAGTTGAGAAGTTCCCATGTGAGTATTCCGAGTGCCAAGTGTTAGATGTCGATGACTTTCCTTTACATAATGATGATCCGTTCTGTTTGTTTTTGAGCGAAGTAGGGAACTGTAGCGGTTTTCCAGAACGTAGCGGTTTATCCGACAATGTAGCTTATTATCCGGTGATGGGCGGTTCGCCCATTACTGTAGCAGTTTATCCGAAAGAGGCCACGCCTCTAGCGGATAAACAGTTGCCCCACATTATTTATTTAACGGTTGAAAAATTTACCCTTGTGATTCTAGAATGAGAAATGAAACAATGCAGAAGAACATAAAAAATAAGCTGCGATAAGTTTTCGCTTTCCAGACACATCCAGGATCATGTCAAACTACGCATGTCTCCAGCTGTACACCACACGTAACATGCGACCTGGCATGCTAGTCGACTGGCTATGGGGTGGCCTTAACTATCAAGTAAGATCCACCCGCATTTTTTGCGATTCAAACTTAAACAACATCCTTTCAGATAGAGCACCACCTTTTCCCTACGATGCCACGACATAACCTCAGCAAGGTGAGGAAAACGCAAGAAAAAAATTCTAAGAGGGAGGTCCTAAGTCTTCCTTTCTAGGTGATGCCAATGGTCAAGCAGTTTTGCGCAGATAATGGCTTACCTTACATGGTCGACGACTACCTCACTGGTTGGAAGCAGGAAATCCAACAATTCGCGAACGTTGCTAGGATTGCATCAAAAATGAAAAGCAAAATCTTCTGAACGATTTGTTTGGCATAAAAAGAAAATTTTATGCATCTCCGTTAACAACATGTGATGATTTTGAAAATTATCAACAATGAAACAAACCAGCATCACAAGTTCTACCAAATACAGCTTGATTATTAACTATTTATGTTCAAAACTACAATTAAATAGCATACAATAAATACACTTGTTTTTTCTTACATATAGTAGAAGCACGTTCTTTTTTTTTCTTCAGTTATTTTACATGAAAAACTTCTAGGGATTAGAAAACGAACCAACACCCGACAGCACTATCCTCAGATTGTCACCATTCACCGTTTACTGAATTTACAACAGAACTCGAGTGGACTCAACCGCATGTCGTCTGCTCCGACTTTGATCACACAGTCAGCTTCATCTACAGAGATAAGCTGTCCCATCACTCCCATCTCATCTCCGTAGATCACACGAGTCTGCAACAAGATTGTGGACAAGTACAGCAATTCACTACAAACAAAAGTTGTACCAGATGCATTAAACTTACCCAATCACCCTCCTGTGGTTTGAGAGGCTCGATTTGATCGAAGTCTGCGGTAGCAGAACACTTTAAGTCAGGTATATAGACTTGACATCGTCCATCCTAGAAACAATAAATGTTGGGATCTCCGTTAAGAAATTACGTCTTCAAAAATAAGGCTCAAACCTGAACGCTCGTAACGATAGCTTCGCGGTCTTGGAAGCGATCTTCGTCGTGATTACTCTTGATGGTCACGAAGAGATCTTCCATAACCCACTCACCGCCCTCGAGGAAGTGGGCAGCTGAAATATTCGTTCGCTTATGGGATTCACACTAGAAAATCAATAAAACGCTGACGAAAACGACTCACGGATCTTCTGTCCTCCTCCGTACGACTCGTAACTGTTACGCACATATGGCGATGGAGCGGAGTAATCGTACATTCCACCCGGAGTCATCGGATTGTAATTGCCTAAATCTCGCAAATTCTACAAAAAAAAATATGAGAAAATCAGAAGGACTCTTACCCATAGGAGTTTCTGGAGCAAAACCAGGGGTTTGAGGGTTGAGGTTTGCGCCAGGTGTGGGAACACTGTACGAAGGTGATGCAGGAGCTTCGTACTGTGGCTCGTGATCCTGACATTAATAATTCTTTTGAAAACAACATAAAAAACCTCAATGGACTCCAAATAAAAATAAAATTGTCGAAATACCATACTTCGTCGTCACTGCTGTCTCTACGTGCAGCAGACGCAGCGGCTGGTTCCTCGTATGACGGCGTCCTTCCTCCGTCGTAAGCAGGCGTTCGTCCGCTATCGTAGGCAGGAGTTCTGCCGCTTTCGTACGACGGGGTCCGTCCACCATCGTACGCTGGGGTCCTGCCAGAATCATACGCTGGCGTCCTACCGCTATCATACATAGGTGTGCGTCCGCCGTCATAAGCAGGAGTGCGCCCTCCATCGTAAGCAGGAGTCCGTCCTCCGTCGTAGGCAGGTGTACGTCCACTATCGTATGCGGGAGTTCTGGAGCTGTCGTATGCAGGAGTGTGTGAGCCGAACGGTGTTCTGCCACCTGTTGTGAATCATATTTGTCAACTTGTTTACATAGGTAGGTCTACAGGATTTAGCTAGCCGGGAATGTTCATTGGAAAGCTTACCTTCGTCCATACTGTACATCGGCGTCTTTGCTCCCGCTCCATACATTGGTGTCTTGCTTCCCGCATACATAGGTGTTCGCCCGTCGTCTCCCTGGAATGGTGTCTTGGCGTATTGGGCCATGTTCGAGATCGATCCGCCAGGTGTGCCATCTCCAACGCAAGCTATTCGAGATCTATCCACAGAAATCGTCTGGAATTGTGCATGTTTTGGTAGCAGGAGGTGAAACAGTGAGCAGAATATTTCGGAATACTCACTTTGCATTGGGTGTGCAGCTCCACTCGAACTGTCTGTTCCGTCGCATCCTTGACAATGCCAAAATAACCCTGAAAGTATGGAACTTGATAGAAGTAACCATAATCAAGATGAACGGAACTACCTTTAGTGGCCCTTGAGTAATGCGCACACTCTTCCCAATGATAGCATTGTCTCTTCGAACCTTGTTGGCTCCACCACCACCCATACCTGGTCCACCAAAGCCAGCTAAAAACGTCACTCTAATGAATTACAGAACATGCAATTAGGAGGACACAAAACAAAAGCTAAGTAGCCACAAAACCGAGTGCGTAACCAGAAAGGTAATTAGGACAAAGAACATATTCTGACAAATTTGGTGACCAGATAGTTGTCAAAAATAAACAACATTCAGAACACGCTGCGAGATCTTTGTCCATGTAGAAATGGCTTTTAACCACTGCTTTTAACCCACTTACGACCGCGCTGCTCACGCGTGATTTGCGCCTTTTCTGCACACTGCTCTCTAGACCACCCATACTGCGGATGAATAGAAAAGGAAAAACAAGCGAGAACGTAGGGACATGCAGAAAAGAGCGCGATCATCAATGGGTTAATGTAAAAGCTAGTTACTTCCTCCATCCACAAAAGCCTCTACCTTTTTGCTCAGAAACATCAAATCACTATAGTTATAGCTTAGGAAAAGGATTATCAATTTGGCGACCAACTGTTGCTCTCAAATTCAATTTCATGGTTATTTAAACGATGATCTAAGCCTTGAAATGAGAACATTATTATCCAGAAAAAAATTACATGAACACATACCGACGTGATTTGGTGTCTTTCCTCCAACACTATACCCGCTTACACTTTGTGAACTTGAATGAGCAGGAGTAGCACTTCCATTATGCCGAGGTGATTGGAAAGGATTTGGACTTGACATTCCAAGGCGGTTCATTGTTGGCATCTCACCTGGAAATGAATGACTACACTCAAAAACGATTGGCATGATATAAAATCATACTTCTTGTTGCGCCAGAACGGGCTCCGATTAGCAGAAGATGCCGAGCCTTGCAGACCAACATTCCACTGTTTTCCACATGCTTGCGCGAATACACGAATACCCATGAACGATATACGTGCTTAATTTCTCCTTGCTTCTCTTCCTCATTCTTTTTTGCCTTGAACAGAATATGAGGTTAATCCTGAGACAGTGGTTGTGAGGAAATGCGAAACTCACAGCAAAAGGCCCATCCACAATTTTCACCATGTCCTTGCACTGGATGGGGTTTTGTTGGCTATCCAGTGCTTGTGAATGGCGAGTGTCCTTTTTGCCTTGTATTGCTTGTGGCTTCACACGAATAGTCTGAAAGGTAACACAAATGCTGCCAAGCAATCGATCAAACTACCACAGATGAACTAATCAAAATCTCAGCCTCGAGATTCCCAAGTAAGGGCAAAAAACTGAAGAGAGACTAAGCACCGGACAAGCAAACAAAGTGAAGCAACATTTATTTACCTTTCCATGCTGATTGAGAACTTCCATTGTCTCCTTTTCCAAGCGAACTATCACACCAACATTTTGTTGATCTAGCTGAACAAGATCGTGGAACTGGAATTGACCCAAAGAATCCACTCCAGTAGTAATATCGGCACAGAGCTGGACATCGCGTGGACGAGCTTTCATCTGCGTAAAACATATAAGCGGAACCACAATAAGCAACTGTGCAACACCAGGAACAATTTCTCACTTCATCCATGCTCAAATCGCTGAGTACGACGACAAGATTGTGTTCGACTCGCACGATAAGTCCAGTGTCTCCTTCATAGCGCCCAGATATCATTTTCACGTGGTCACCAGGACGGAAATACTTGCGTAATTCTGTCACGTTTAGTGTTAACGGCTCCTTAACGGTAGAGTGATGTTGTCCATTGCAATGTTCGAGAAAAAAAAACACCAAGCAAATAAAATTAGGCGGACACAAAAACCCAAACCTTCAATTCCTCATGATCTGGCATCATTACGACTTTCGGTCCGTCCACGCTGACAACTTTACCGCGGAGATTCACCAATTCGCCCTCGGTAACTTCAACGTTGTCGCCCGGGGCGAAAAAGTGGGTGTTGTCCTTGATAGTCGTGGATTCCACTAGAAAAGAAGAAAAATTATGGAAAGTGTGCCATATTTGTATGCAATAATTCACATCCCCCAGGTAACACTCATAAAACGACAGGAAATGTATGAAACCCACGTTCTTTCTTGAGATCCTCACTGGTGTCTTGAAAACGTTCCAGCTCTGCCAAAGTTGGCTTGACGCCTTCAGCAATCTTTAAATACTATGAATTTACAAGAGAAGAAAAGGAAGCAACTAATTACTAGCGAAAACTTACAATGGCGCTCATAGGGAATGATTTGTAAAGAAATCCCCGTCGATAACTGTTCCCTTCGAAAATAACAAAGTCTCCGTCGTTTGTAACTTCTCCTCCAATTTCCCTATGAACATATTGATATGTACTAAATACAGAATCTGAAAAGTAGCAGAACAACATACTTGATTCGATCTAGATCGAAAAGCCGGGGCATTGGACGACGCTTCACTTTGTGGTTACGATCCGCTTCCTCAAAACCATGGGTGGAAAATGAAGAATTGGATAAAGAAAGCAAATTCAGAAGATTTAAGTACCGTTCTCAATGCACCGCGCATACGAGTATAATCGATACGAGGAACTATGCGAAGATTGACTTTACTCTGAGCGACGTCCACCCAATCAACCTGTAGTATTCGTGTGATTACTTCATGAAACACTCACAACGGAACAAGTTATGGAAATATAAACCTGGGCGAGATCATCTTTGTACATCGTTCGTTTAAGTCGAACATAAGAGTTGACTTTCAACTGTGGAATGTCTTTAACGACTCTGAGAGTATCAACCATCTCTTTGATGGGTACCATCTAAAAGAGAAGTGTAAAAAACTGATGAGGTAGAAGCAAAACGAATCCCATACCGTCACATTGAACTGATTTAATGCTGACACGCCATTAATCGCGTTTGCCACATGGGACTGTTTGAAGGCTTCAATGTAGATGATACCTTTCAGCCCTTCTTTCACCACGATGGATTTTATTTGCAATGGCTAAAATTACACTTTCTGTTAAATCAAGGGAAAATATAAAAGTTCATGAACAGCAACCGTGCAATTATTGGAAGCAAAATTCAAAAAAAAATCAAAATTGAATGAAATACCTCATTTGTGTTCTCGAACGCCAAGAACTTTCGCATTAGCTGCAGTGCAACGAGTTTTTCCTCTCCCATCCTACACTTAACAATCCATAAATTCGGATCTTTAGTAGAAGGAAGAAGTCCGTGTTGTGAGATGTCATCTGAAGGAAGACATTTGGCTTTAATTGAGCCACAATTTTTGATCAACTAGAAGGCAGCAATCACTACTACCCTCTAGAAATCAGAGAGAAAAACTAAAGGGAAAGGTTCATTGCGGCATCCTAATTTTTACCAAATATTCCCTCTATTAATAGATAATGTATGCTTGGGAGAATGCCTTCACTTCTAGATAAATTCTCAGTAAACAGTGAAAGGAAGCGTGGGTAACCATGCAGACAAAAATTATTCTTGAAGCTGTATTTCAATAGGATAGTTTTGCAAATAGGGGGAATAGGCAGACCCGTAGCTAAACTGAAAGCATCGCTAGTGATCAAACTTCATTGTCATTTCCTCCTACTCAAACTGAACGGGCCGATCATCAAACACGACTGATTTTTGAAGTGCACATTCATCACATATGTGCAGTGAGCGTCAATGGCTTCATTTTTCGCGATCTCGAAAAACATGAGGCCCAGCCGCGCTGTTCGCGCGTGAATCTTCTCCGGGACAATGATTTATAGGGTCGTCTTGATAGTTAGTTGGACTTATTGGAAGCTAACATCAAATATGATGGACAGCTATCAAGAAAACCGTGATTCGCCACTGCTCCACTATGATTCCGCCGTGAACGCCGCGATCGTGTGGAGTGCTTCTCAAGGCCGCTCCCAATGACCCCTATTGTATCTAATTGTGGTCACATTTGAAAATGACTTCAGCCCGATTTTTGGAGACGATACTTCTTTACAGGTATAAGTTAGGCGATTTGCCACAAATGGAAGACAACGAACCAAGAGCAGAATCGTCGTCAACAAGATCCCTTATAGGCTGCGTTTTGTACTTGTTCTCGAAATATCGACCGATTTCGTCTTCGTTCATGTTGCTGAAGTTTAACATGAAATTAACAGCAAGAATCTTAGCCATCCTGACCGGAAATGAATTTAAGAAGTGGAAGCAAAGAAAAAGAAAATTACGCGAATTTGTTCCGCTCGTTTCGCCTTCGCTCAGCGTCTAGCTGCTTCATGTACTTTTCAGCCTAAATGAAGTTAATACATGGATAGCAGCCCTCATGGAATAACGGTTCCAAACCTCTTCCTTCTCATTAGGTTCAAGAGCACGGTCTTCCTCATCATCCCACTCATCCTCATCTTGTTCTTCGTCATCAACGTCCACATCTTGCAGGATGAAATCCGAACCTCGTGGTCTTCGATCTTTCTGCAGATAATTGAAATGACAAAACCTAAAGGATGGAACGGAGAGGGAAAAACTAGTTCAAATGTGCAAAAAATTATGAGCTATTTGCTACACGCCTCAAACAATTTGGGAGCAAAAATCAATACTGAAAAGAAAATTCGAGCACAGATCCCCACATCGATAAGGGACAGAATTTCCGTCAACGATTGGAATGACTTTTTTCCACACTTGTTTTGTTTCTGCAGAGAAAGTTAACATGAAGGGAAACAACTTGCAATAATTTTTGCACTTGATTTAGTATGTCCCTAGAAGGTGAGGTCGACAAATCTGAATATGGATTGGAATTCGTTTTGCCCAATCGCTCAATGCCGTCTTCTTCAAACACTGAATTTCAGTAATCTTCCTCTCACATGACTGATGAGCCGTTCTATTACAAACGCCGAACCTCAGGGAGAGAAATGACATTCAAAAGGCATTGTAAACGCTATGTTCATCCATTACCAAATATCAGGCTTTCGCCAAAAGTTCACGATGGATTTGACCCCAAGAGAACCATCCCTTATATTTTATCTGTTTGAAAAAACCGTCATACAGAAACACTAGAAACCATGTGCAAATGGATGAAATAAATCTAGAAACCAACTGAATCAATTCCATCAGAAGAATCCGCTGGAAATGAAAATCCTCTTACCCTTTTCTTTTTAGATTTTTTTGTCTTCTTGTGAGAAGAGTCTGAATCATTATCATTCTCACTGTCGTTTTCATCAGCAGACTCCTCTTCTTCTTCGCTTTCGGAGTTAATCTTAAAGCAGCAGGACTCATTCGAGTAAAAAACTGGTGAAAACTTAATGCAAAACATATAAAGATAAGCAAGAAAAAATAAAACAACGGATGTTCACAGCACCAGCACAAGTAGATCAAGAAATACAAAGTACCTTTCTTTTTCTACTTTTCTTTTTCGAAGTTTCTTCCTCACTGTCAGATCCGCCGCCGGACCCTGATCCACTATTTGCCTGAAACCGATTTTATTGCAGAAATCGAAGAACGACTACCATGGAAGTTGCTCAGTACTACTCTGATCAAAATTAGAACCTCCTCCTCTTCTTCGGGCTCTTCCCGCTGCTCCTGGTAATCGCCGTCGCTCTCGTCGCTCGACATTGTTCAGAACGAATGCAGTAACTTGCTAGAAGCTGAGGAAGAAGTGCAACAACTCAGCAACAGAAAAATAGCTCCAAGAGTTCAGCAACATTAAAGGTCGCAACCGTGATACTGTGCACGTTGATTGGAGCGCGAAATCTAGTCACCGCGGCTCGCATAGGAACCACTGCATGCAGTTAACGACGCAAGAAAGCAATTTATGCAGTCCATTCATCGAGGAGTCGGTATGCCACTTATCGGAGACGTGTGCTCCACGTACTCCCACATCATTTCCGGGACCCTTTCTAATATGTTAAGCAGTTAAAAATCACTGCGACTAACAAGCTTGAACATGCACGACTTGCAAAAGACCTCTCTAATCTCTTTACATAAAAATGCACCAATAAAGACTCATTTCTGAACCGCCTGTAAAGAGAACATGGAGACCCGGGAGTACAACTATAAACACTAATCTATGTATTTAATCAAAGCCAGAAACCACGATAATTTTCCAGACTTCGCTGCAGTCCTACAGATGTCTATAGAGCACATTGGTGAAAAAGAACGCAGCGATCAAATTTCTGAGATCTTCTGGGAAAAGCGATTTTGATTGGGTCCAGTTCGGCCCGTTAAGGAAGAATGGCCAGGTTGCGTGAGATGGAAGTGGAAGAAGGTAGAAATCTAATCAAGCTTTATCATAAGAAACTCATGCGATTGTTCTTATCTGTTGTGATATTGGCATCAAGCAATTTAAGAATGAGAAGAGAGAACCTTCAACTATTTCAAAGAAGTAATTATGTCGCTTCCAACAGATAAGTTCCATCGTCCACTCCCGGGAAGCCCGGCTAACTTCCCGGTGAAATCACACTCCAGCTTCCCACGGGGGAATAGAGCCCAGCAAGCTATCTCCTGTGGGCTTAAATTTTTTCAAGCTCGACACAGCAATAATAGAGAGTGTTCCCCTGATCTCGGAAGAGTCACTGGTACGGCAGCGCCAGTGAGGACGAGGTCCGAGGGGTTATCTAGGCGGCCTAAAATCAGAAGGACTATGATGACGGTCTGTACCTTCAACGCACGCACGCTTGCATCGAAGGCTTCCATCGAGGATTTGATGATGCAGGCCAGGAAGGTCAGGTACGACGTCATTGGACTGACCGAGACGAGGAGACACCGACCACTGAATGCCACCTTCGACACTGGAGAAGAACTGTTCCTCGGAACCTGCGACAGTAAGGGAGTTGGTGGAGTCGGTGTCCTCGTCAACACGAACTTAGTCTTGAACATCGACTCATTCGAACAGCTAACAACCCGAATCGGACGTTTGCGGTTGAGAAGATGTGGATCAATACCGGCCTTGACAATCTTCGTCGCCTACGCTCCAGCATCCAGCTACGACGAAGAGGATATCGAGGCCTTCTATATGGACTTGGAGAAGTTCTACAGGGAAGACCACACATTCTACAAGATCATCGTTGGCGATTTCAACGCCAAGATTGTTCCTAGGAGAACGCCTGAGAAAGTTCACATCGGTACCCACGGCCTGCAGTGGAACGAACAGGGAGAGAGGCTGTCTGAGTTCATCATGACGACGAAGACCATCCATGGTAACTCACAATTCCAGAAGCCAACCTCCCTACGCTGGACGTGGGAGTCACCCGGTGGAGAGCACCATAATGAAATTGACCACATCATCGTCAATCGAAGGTTCTGACTGACCGACGTCGGTGTTACACCGAAGTTCTACACCGGATCAGACCATCGCCTTCTTCGTGCAAGATTCTTCTTCTCACGCAAAGGAGAGAAAGCCGTGAAGTTTAAGAGAAGGAGTCCCAAACCCGTCATCAATTGGGATCTTTTCACTTCGCTAGCCGGCTTTTGGGAAGACGCGGTTGTCGACAACATCGACGAAGAGTACGATTGGCTTGTACAGCATCTCCGCGACAGCGCAAAGAGCGCCGAGGGTTTAAGAGTCACCAAGAGACGGCTGTCTTACGAGACCCTCGAGCTTGTACGCCAGCGTGAGGCCGCGAGAGCCGCAGGCAACTACCAGCTAACGTCCGAGCTCGCAGAACGGTGCAGAGAAGCGATAAAAGAAGACCTCAAGGAGAGACGAGCAGCAGTGTTGGCCGAAGCCGCAGAGGCAGGGAAAAGCATACGATGCTCCCTCCGAGACTTCGCCAATCGCAAGACTAAGATGTCCGCCCTCCGGCGCCCAGACGGAACAATTTCTCCATCAAGACGGATAGTGGAGAAGGTCATCTACGACTTCTTCTCGGATTTCTCCCGTAGCCACCTCCACCTCCCTCAATGTCATCTTAGGGAGGACGGGTATGTTGTCCCATCGGTTCTCCCTTCCGAGATCCGACATGCCATCAAGTCGGTGAAAAATCGTACAGCACCGGGCCCCGACAGGATTCGACCGGAACATCTGAAGAACCTACCGCCAATTCTCATTACCACCTTGGCTAGGTTTTTCACGCGGTACCTGTCGGAATGCAAGGTACCTAACCAATGGAAGACCAGCAGGACCGTGTTGCTGTACAAGAAGAGAGGCCCGCAGGATATTGGCAATTATCGCCCCATCTGCCTACCGTCCGTCGTCTACAAGCTTTTCACGCGAGTGATCCTCCATAGGATCGAAAGGACACTAGATGAGGGACAGCCGTGCGAGCAAGCAGGGTTTCGAAAAGGATTCAGTACGATCGACTACATGCACACCGTCACTAGACTCATCAAAGTATCACGAGAGTATAAGATGCCCCTCTGTCTCACGTTCATCGATTTGAAGAAAGCCTTCGACTCTGTTGAGACGGAAGCGGTGTTGGAAGCCCTGGGCAACCAGGGCATACCTACTCAACACATCAAGGTATTTCGTGAGCTCTACAGCAACTTCACGACCAGGATTTCTCCATTCTGCGACGACATCACCATCGACGTCAAGCGAGGGGTTCGGCAAGGTGATACTGTGTCGCCAAAACTATTCAGCGCCATTCTCGAAGATGTCATGCGGAAACTGGAATGGGATAGCATGGGAGTGCATGTTGATGGTCGGCGACTTAGTTATCTTCGCTTCGCTGACGACATCGTTCTTATAACACCAACCGTCAGCGAAGCGGAACAGATGCTGGCCGACTTCGAGGACTTCGCGTGTGGAAAGATTGGTCTCCAGCTGAATCTGACGAAGACGATGTTCATGAAGAACGGATGGGTCCCGGATTCCCCATTCTCGCTCAACGGAACGACCATATCCGAATGCTCCAGCTACGTATACCAAGGTCGGGAAGTCAACATGATGAACGACCTCACTCCAGAGCTGGGCAGGAGGAAACGAGCGGCTTGGGAAGCTTACAAGAGCATCGAGGACGTAGTGAAGAAGACGAAGAACACCAGGCTCCGTGCCCACCTCTTCAACACAACCGTTCTCCCTGCTTTGACCTACGCCTCAGAAGCCTGGGCGTTGCGCAAGCAGGATGAGAATGCTGTCAGCGTCGTCGAACGCTCCATCGAGAGGGTGATGCTAGGAATAACCCGCCTCACGCAAGTGAGGGCTGGAATACGGAGCTCCACCCTTCGTCAACAATCGAAGATCAGGGACGCTGCCGTTTACGCCGTTGAGTAAGATGAGGTGGGCCGGACACGTGATGCGTTTTAACGACAACCGTTGGACCTGTGCCGTCAGCGACTGGATTCCACGGGACGTTAAGCGCACAACGGGAAGACCACCGACCCGGTGGTCAGAATTCTTCACGAAGTCCTTCAAGGACAGATACGATGCTCTCCGTGTCCCTCGAATGGACAGAATCTACTGGACAACTCTGGCTCGCGAGAGGGACAAATGGAAGGATTGCTGGCGCCCGCTCGGTATACCCGAAGATCAACGGGAGTCAAGGTGATCAAGGTGGATTATTTATTTATTTATTATACACAGTGCCGAGGCACAATGCTTCCTTTCGACAGGAAGACAAAAGAATGTTTTGAAAGCTACACAGAAAAAAATTCGGACTGATGCATATTTCTAATGCAGACTGACCGAGGCCTTCATTCATTTCGGACAACAATTGCTTCCACGAACAGAGCAGTTCAAAGTTACCCGTATACCTCTTAAACCTTAGCACTTGATCCTTGAATGGTGATTAGGTGAGGCAAGATCGTAGGTAGGTACCGCATCTGTTGGATCCTTGCAACACCGGCAGCTCTCTAGCCCAGAGCTAAGCTGCTGAAGAGGTGAAGCTATTAATCGTGCTACAATTTTCAAAAACCCCTCCCTCAAAATAGACATAAAAAATTAATGCACATATACATGATTATAAAATTGTTTTTCTTCCTGCTGCCATGCAAAGTACCGTTCTTCATTCCGGACAGACGAGCTCGTAATCGTTAATATTCGTCTGCAACAATTTTTTTAGTTTCTTATCAGTGAGGATTTTCTTTACAGAATATTTGACACGTAACAAAATGGAAGGAAGTGATCTCGCGATCCTGGTCGGAACAAAATGGATGGAAGTGATCTCGCGATCCTGCTGATTCTAACAAAGTAAGGGTAAAAATGTTTTTCATTTTTGACTGCGGGAACATAAAAATTGAGATATTCTCTTCTTCCTCTACATGGCGAATGACAAAAAAGGTAGAGAATCGAAGCCGAGTTGACCGGTTCCATAGTTTCCACAGGTAATGAAGATTCATCTCAGGAACTCTAGAAACCCGGTTTTTCATCGGTTTTCGCCGCGGCCGGGAAATGCATCAGTTTTGCATGGGATTTCCGTGGGACTTTGTGGGCTACGGAAGCGAATCAGTTTTGCATGGGATTTTCACCGGTTGCAGCATTGGCTAACCAAAGAACATGTTGCAACGTGTAAAAACTCACGTAGATCCCATGCAAGACACGAATCAACACGGAACCGACATCGTCGCCGTATTGGTCACCCACAGGCCTCATAATGATGATTATGTATTTCGTTATTCGTGTTTTCCATTCATCCCTCGTTCATCTCAAACATTCATTCATTCATTCTTTCATTCATGCTTGTTTCATTTTCGTAAGGCCTCCTCACCTAAACCTTAGATTTGTTCCTGAAGCCATACTTAAGCATAGGATTAGGTTTAGGCTTAGCATAGGCTTAGGCTTAAGCTTTTAAAGTGAAACTCTATGAACTTTCATGGAGTGCCCCGCCCCTCCCCAACTCTATTCTCCACACGAGTTAAAGTGCCGATCCTGCCAGTCTGTAGTGGAATAACGGTTAATCGCCATCATTTCATAGTGCGTTTCACTGGTGACAATAATCGTGTAGTGATTTGGCGGAGTATGACGTGTTGAAGCATGCAGCATTATGAAAAGTCACTCTATGCAGGCGCTACGTTGCTACGATCGACCGTAGTTATAGTCTTTACGCGCAATCGGCGGAAAATTTTCGAGCGCGCCCAGCATGCGGCGCGTGCGTGGCGCGGCCCTCTTCTGGGGCTAGCCGGTCGATATCGGTCAGCCACAGACCTCACACCTTCAAATAAACTTCAACTAAAGGAAACAATGAAAGAAAAACACTCACATGGGCCACTCCTACAGCAACAGTGAACCCGTTGTAGAGCATTTTCTCTACAACGGGTTCACTCTTTCGTTGTAGACCACACACACACGTGAGAGACTAAGCCCTTTGTTATAAGTCATGATGTTATATATATATATATATATATATATATATATATATAGTAGCAGTAGTTATATATATATATATATATATATATATATATATATATATATATATATAGTAGCAGTAGTATATATATATATAACTATATATATATATATATATATATATATATATATATATAGTTATATATATGTATTTATATATATATATATATATATACATACATATATATACACAATAGCAGTAGTTTTATATATATATATATATACAGTAGCGAGCAAAAAGATTGCAACTCTTAGTTTTTCGTCTATAACTTCTTCCAAAGCAGAGCGTGGGCGTTCAAATTTTTATGAGAGTTGTAGATACTCATAGAAGATAGAAACAAGGAACAACCCCTTTACTCGATTGGCTTCACGTTTCTTAAGAAAAATTTTTCTCACAAAGGCCTCAATCTGTAATTTGGCACCATTCGCAATGTCTCATAAAATGAAGTCTATCGTTAGAATCTGACCACGAATTGGTTCCCTGCAGCTGAGCCAGCCCGTATTTGCTCGAAAATGTGCATGCGCTGACCACTGGTTGACATCTGCAAAGACTATGTGAGATTAGTTCAGCAGTGATCCTCTATGGGTGTTTCTGTCACACTGGCTCCACCTATCGGCCCTATTTAAAAGGGAGGGATGTGCCTGATGATTCCATAGTCTGGCCACAAGTGTTCGGTTTCAACGCAGCCTATTGCTCCCTCGCTATTCCGAAATATTCGGACCTGTTGCCATGCAGCTAATCGTGCACATCACGGAAAATAAGTTTTGGAATTTTTTCTGTCTCGGACAGTAAGACATCCGAAAGATCCCATGAGTGATAAAGATTCTCCAGGGTCCCTAGAATGTTGCCGTGTGCGTGAAGATTCATGCCGCCTTAGATTTATCGAAACAGGACTACTCGAAGTGAAGAGTGCTGGTCACTAGCACGAGCACGAGTGGCCTCTTGCTCCATCTACGAGTTTTCCCACTTCGCCTAGAGCCTTTTGATTCAAAAATGTCTCATTCAGTTTGTTTCATCCTATTCAAACTGAATCAGCCAGTTTTTATAGTGCCAGGTCACAGCATCCCGCTTCGGTGATGTTTCGTAGAGTTCATTGCATTTTAGCAAGATCTACCTCATCAAAATCGAACCGGCATGAATCGTCACGCACATCAGGGACATCCCTCCCTTTTAAATAGAGCCGATAGGTGGAGCCAGGGTGACAGAAACACCCATAGAGGATCACTGCTGAACTAATCTCACATAGTCTTTGCAGATGTCAACCAGTGGTCAGCGCATGCACATTTTTCAAGCACATACGGATTGACTCTGCTGCAGGGAACCAATTCGTGGTCAGATGCTAACGACGGACTTCATTTGATGAGACATTGCGAATGGTGCCAAATTACAGATTGAGGCCTCTGTGACAAAAATTTTTCTTGAAAAACGTGAAGCCAATCGAGTAAAGGGGTTGTCCCTTGTTTCTACCTCCCATGAGTATCTACAACTCTCATAAAAATTTGAACGCCCACGCTCTGCTTTGGAAGAAGTTATAGACGAAAAACTAAAAGTTGCTACTATTTTGCTTGCTACTGTATATTGTATATATATATATATATATATATATATAATAAATATTTCATTTTCAACATTCTTTTCCAGCTAATGAAGAAAGCTGAAGATCTGTCCTTGTTGATGGCTCGTGCCCAGAAGATGCGAAACCATCTTATCCAGATATAGACTGTCCGAAACGGCGAGTCCGCCCACGCACGCGGGGATCGAGAGGCGCGGCTAGGACGGATGCTGTTGGCTGCCACGTCGTCCACGTCACATCCAAATTACTGGTCAATACCATGAACATAACGATGACACGTGATACGTAGATCAGGGATGATGACGTGGAGCGCTGGCAAACGTGGCAGCTTCTCGATCCCGCGTGCGTGGGCGGACTCGTCGTTTCGTACAGAATATACCAGTTGAATTTAAAAACTATCAGGTAGGATTACATTTTCTTAGATACTTTCGCGGTCTGAGGATCTGTTTTAATTCAGAATTTGTAACTGCCATGGTGTCGCCACAGGACCACGCAGCCTTCATTGTTGCCTTCTGGAAAACCTTCAAACTAACTGTTTAGGTTTTCCTTTATCGCTGTAAATCTTGCAAGTTGTAAAAGACTTAGGTCATATTTTTTTAGTGACAACACCCGGCGGAGCATCAAGACATAGTTTTTTTTTTGTTACACGGTACAAGTTTTGCCAATTGCTTCATTTGATTTTTTGTTTTTCATGAATTGTGGGAATAATTCTGTGAATTGATTTGTTAAATTAATTCTGTGACTGTTGTGTTATATGAGAAGAACTGTTGTTTTGTTGTTTTTTGTTCCATTAATGTGCTGTTTATCTTAGGACTATTCTGTTTTCTAGGAAGAAATCATTGTGTGGTTCGTGTGTGTTTCTGCACAGGAATGAAAGGGCAGGGGAACCATACGAAATAAGTTATCTGAAGCAATGCATGAGATTACCCTAGAATTTCAGCAGAAAGCAAATAAGCGATCAAAAAACATCGGAATCTGAAACTCATGCAGAACCGATGCAGATCCTATGCAGAACCGAGTTTTTTTGACCTTCGATTTGTTTCAGTTTTGCATGGGACCTGCATCAGTTTTCCGTGGGATCTGCATCGGTTATAAACCACGGATGCATTTATCAATCCCATACAGATCTGATGCAAATCCCATGCAAAACCGGGTTTCTAGAGTTCCTGAGATTGCACCTCTCCTTATAACAAGACTTTCAATTTCAAATTTCTAGACGATCTGTGTACGATGGTGATGTGAAAGCATTTTGATGCGCAAGCGACCTTAGACAAAATATTCGCGTAAATATGAGTTGCACACTTTCGATCAGCGCTAATTTCTTAGTCTCGTAAGGGTTCCCTATCACAGAATTGTGTTCTAATGTGGGACGCACATGTAACTGTAGGTAACATATTCGTAGGAGCGGCTATATGTTATAATTACAGTTGTATGTGCGTCCCATATGTAATATGAGACGCACATATGACTGTCACTATAACATATAACCGCTCCTGCAAATGATACAGTGCGTATCAAAATTAAGTATCCACCCCCTAATCCATATGTAACAAAGTTCAAAAACATCCATTTTAGACCGGACAGCTCATATTTGCTTTAGTAAGGACCGAAACCCCTTACTGAAGTATTCTTACCGGGTCGCTCACGTTTTCTCAGGAATAAGATGCTAGCTATCAAGTTTTGGTTGTATCAAAATTAAGTATCCACTTTGAAGCAGACCATTTTTCTTTATCTAAAAGTGGGTATAAAAGGCAGATATTTTTGCATACTTCACTTATTGCTCTCTGCCAATATGCACCGTCGTGGAAACCTCCTGAGCTCCGCTGAACAGGCACAAATTCGAGCCTTACATGACGCAGGATTGTCCAACCGAGCAATTGCGGCTCAGTTAGGTCGCTCTCATGGATGCGTGAGCCGGTATCTGCAAAACCCATCCGCATACCACAAGCAGCCCAATTCTGGTCGCCCTAAGCTGCTAACCCCCAACGACAGCAGAAGGATCAAGAGGCTCGCGTCGAACTCCACGTTGAGCATCGCTCAGATGCGGGCTCAGTTGGGTTTAAACGTCTCAAGAATGACCATATGGAGATCGGTCCGAGGGAATTGCAACATCACAAGAAAGGTAATGCGGAAGGCTCCACGGTTGACCTCAGAGCATAGAGAAGCACGTTTGCTCTTCGCCAGAAACAACATGGCAACACAATGGGACAAGGTACCTTAGATGTTGCTGTTCAAAATATATTTAGATTGATGTCAATTTAGCAATTCTGATTTCTAGGTCATCTTCAGTGATGAGAAGAAATTTAATTTGGATGGCCCTGACGAGTACCGTCATTATTGGAGGGACTTAAGGAAGGAGCCACTCATGTTCTCAAGGCGTAATTTTGGCGGCGGTTCGCTTATGACTTGGGCGGCGTTTGGAAGCCCAGGAAAACTAGAACTGGCGTTCGTTTCTAGCAGGATGGATTCTTCCGAATACCAAGAAGTTCTGGAAACGCATCTGCTACCTTTTTTGAGAGGTGCTAGGCGCCATTCTCTCGTCTTCCAGCAAGATAATGCCGCCGTCCACGTGTCTCACTCAACAAGAAGTTGGCTCCAGGAGCACTGCGTGCGTACAATTGACTGGCCGGCGTGTTCGCCAGACTGTAACCCAGTTGAGAACATGTGGGGCATAATTGTACGCCAAGTTTATCAGAATAACAAGCAGTACAACACGGTCGACGATTTGAAATCGGCGATTCTGGAGACTTGGGACCAGATTGACCACAACATCATACAAAATCTCGTAAAAAGTATGCCACGAAGGATTTTCGAAGTCATCCGCAACGATGGTGGACCGATCGATTATTGAATGTCCGGTTATAATGATAAATTTGTTCAACAGTCGTAAGTGGATACATAATTTTGATACAAACAAAAAATTTTCATGTACAAGAATTCCGAGCCAAACGGTGGAAAATAATGGGGAACAAGAATATAGGGTTTACGCATTAGGAGAATTCTATGGAGCAAGTTCCCTTATGTGGAAACCGGTATGAGCCGAAATATTACCCATGTTGGGGTGGATACTTAATTTTGATACGCACTGTATATCCATGATACCGTCTACTAACAAATATTCTGGTATCCAAATAACGACTCTAATGCTGATAAATTCGTTGATGAAGTTGAATTGGTTTTGCTGTCTAATTTGAGCAGCGAACGAAAATGCAGCAATAACATTCTGCTGGAAATGCAAATATGGACCATCTGTATCTGCTCTTCTTTTTTCTAAGTTCATGAGTGTAAATATGTGTATTGGACAAAATCCATGGAAGCCGAGGGAGTAGAGATTTGGGTTCAATTACGCGACTAGAAGTGAGTCTCTGCCCATGTTATGCTCTGCTGGGAAACCTCCATGGAGCGTCTGTGCATGTCCAAATTTTTTCTGGATTGTCCAATCCAGAGGTGAGTTATAGCAAAAGACTACCTGGTCTATTCAGTCACTGACCTTATCTTATTGGCCGCTACTGCTTCATCTCTAGCGCTAGGAATTTTAGCTCGAATCTACTGTTTATAATGCATTCAGTTGAAAAAGAGTGAAGAAAGGACAGAGATGATCAAAAGCAATCATGAAAGAGTTACCCAGGTTTAGCTACCCAAGTTTGAGGAACTAATTTTAACAAATTATGAAAGAGATTTTACATGTGGTCGTCATGACTGAAAAGTTCTCAATGACTTTAACTAGAGCCATGAAAAGCAGCCATATGACTACCTTGGCGACTACATAGGAATGGAACACTCACGGATAAACTCCGGGATCTTTGAATGTTCACAAGGAATGGAAAATGTGTTTGCATACCCAATGAACTACAATTAGTGCTAGTGTTCCAGAAATGATTTTCATTTTATGCTGGCATCCCATTCTAACCAGATTCAGCAGAATCCATAGTCGAAATAGTACTAATTTTTCCTATTCTCCTCCAAATTGTTTGATTCTTCAATTTGAAGCGGGTAAAACTCAGGCAAATCGATGCATTTTTCTGATTCTCTATCGAATAACTGGATGAACGGCTGGATTCGTCCGTGGAAATGCAGTCTGTGGAAGTTTCAACGAGAAAAAAGCTGAAGGGAGCAAGGAGCACTCGCCGCCAAATGCATTAGTGAGCAGTTTTCTGGTACCAGTATTCGACGTTGAGGTAGGGAGGAAGTGTTTTCGATGACTCGTTCAAGTAGTCTTGTTCACCTGCATTCTCACAACGTTTCGAAGAAACTCACCCAGCCTTAGCACCGAGAAAAAGCCTCCAAATAAGTAGGTACTATTGTTCACCTATGGCTGGTGTGGAAAATTTTCTGAATTATCCTCTGTTGCTAACTTTCTGTGGGTTGATATTGCCTTCTGTAACATCCTCACTTCACCTTATGGTCATATCTTCAAGTGTGTAGATCAAACCTCGAACAACTTTTTGGAATGCATTGTCATTTTTCTTGATAGAAACGAAACTTTCCTTCGAGTCCGCAAAGTGTAATATTTAGGCGGTGTTGTCGCATCATATGCCGTCTGACTATTAAAAGACAGACTGAATATCAGGCTTCAGAATTTTGTACGTTGTTCGAGAGTTTCACCTTTATTTACTGTTTCAGTCGTAGTTTTTTTTTGCCCACCTTTGTGAACATTTAAGTGAGTAAATAAACAAACGAATAAACAATTTTGCGAAAAACGAATTATTCTGTGGAGATCATGAAGTCTCCGGCCAACACAAATTTTCGATCATCTCCTCTCATAATATCAATGTGAAAATAATAAATAATCACATATAAATGAACAAATATCTCCAACGAATACGTAGTGTAGAGCTCTTTTCATTATTCCACGTATGGCTCATTAATGAGTGTAGTTGCGGTTCATTTGAGTCAGTTTTTTGTATAATGTCTCACTCATTTTGAAGAGCCAATCCATGAAATCTTTATCTCTGGTTCGGAATCAGAAAAAAAAGAGAAAATCAAAGCAGTATTTGTGTTTATGATGAAGCTTAATGCGTACCTTCCTTCCGCTAAACAACGCCCACTGGAAACTGTATTTTGGATGAAATCAGCTCCTTTGAAACAGCAATCTATCACTTTAATTACGTATTTACGTATTATCTTCTTTTTTTCTTCTTTCTCTCCTCGAGACTAAAATGGGGTTGACAACAGGTCTATGTAGAAGAACTACGCCAGAAGGAATTCACTCTGGTTACATCGATGTCGAAGGCTGACGTTTCCAACTTCTTTCTTCTTTGCTATTATTTTGTATGTCCTTTTTTACCCATCCATATCCAAGATATGTATTTTTTATAACTTCAATTATGAACTTACTCCCGTGTGAGTCTCCAAATTGGCGGAAACTCCATTCCTTGCCCTCGTCTACTTCCACAACTGAGTTTTCTACTGATAGATACAATTGCTGGACAACGAATGAAGAATCGACGAAACTGGGATGTCTATTTGCAAATCTCGTTTGGATGGAGTCCACACAACACCAGGCTATTTCGTGGAAGTCCTATATAACCTCTGTGGCCAGTGAAATTAGTTTTTAATTGCTCATTCTAACGCCGAGGTACACGAGAAAATTCCGGGGTGAAAAAGCTTGAGTGGTAATAATATGCGCGACCCTTTACACCGTTAAAACTCCGTTACTCCTCAGGATGTTGCACGCTTTTTCTTCTTCTCTTCAAAGAAATAAAGTGTATTCGTTCTCAAACTGCGCTTTCTTCTGCTCGTTTAAGATTTACATCTTGGATATGGATAAGCAGCAAAATTACTGATGTAACGTGAATTTATTCTTTCCAAAACAATAAATCAAGGCGACAATGGTATTACAGCAAAAGCATATGTTTTATGAATTCGACTGGTGTCCAAGCATCGACGAGATTCTCTTCATGATGTTCTCCTAGGCGACTAAGCACTCATTTCACGTTTTTCTGGTTGTATTGGACCGCATTTGGTTTTTGAACGAATCCTCCAACATACAGTAGAGAGCAGAACTATGCATTATTTCTCTGTCCACCATTTCTTTGCAGACAAAGCTCGAATTTCCACTTTCCAATGCACTTCTTTCACGAGTATTCCCGTAAAGAAAGGTCCTTTAAACCTGTCGCAGATTAAAGAATAATATGAAATCTGGTAGTAAAGTATAGCTGCTCACAGCCTGTATACCTTTAAACGCGCACTTGCTTGTATCGAGACCATTCGTGCACAACCCAGAAATTATTTTTCCTGGAAAAAGAGATTTCACAGTGATTGGAACGGCATCCTACTTGCTGGAATTCTTACACAGATAGTGGAGCCTATAAACTTTGAAAAAACAGAAATGCTTGTTGAAAAGTGGTCTACCCGGCTGGTGCCTACAAAGAAAGTCGAAAAATGCGTAGATATATCATATATGATCCTACCGATAATGCTAAAAGAATCATTAGTCTATTTTGAGAATATCATGCTCCTCTTCCAGTCTTACCACTTCATTTGCTCATCTAATGTGAAATGTATTGGAAATGAAGCTACTTCAAATCAAAACTAGCACCACTGAGTTGGTGAAAAACAAGTAGTGGCTATGATTAGTGGTCATAATGCGTACACTTTGAAATACCTAAAGATTTGGATAGGTAATGGAAAAAGGGGGATGAGTTCTTTCTACAGATGTTACCCATCTTTTTGTGGGCCAACCTACAGAGTGACCTGAAAGTCTTTGGCCGGTGTTTTCAAAATTATCGTAACTCGCTGCGTTGAATGTTCTATCAGGAAGGATATTCGTTTCGTACCTTAAAGCTGGCTTCAAATATGGGTGCATACCCTTTTTGTGTTCAGCCCTCTTGCACCTATGTTTAATCCAGTTGACCGGGCAGTGCAGTGTTTCTGGAAGAGAATGTCTTGGTTTACATCACGGCCGCCCCTTGTCGACCACCTTCAAACGGCACCTAGGGGAAAAGTTTGGAAGAGGTGCTGATGTCCACATGCAACTCTGCTTTAGAACATTTTCGCCGTTAGAAAAAGGCTTTCGACACCTATATAAGGCAGTCTTGTTGGCAGTGGTCCTGATAAATAAATTCCTCAGACTGATCATCCTTAGGCCTCATATAGAGTTTTCGTCACCGGTAAGAAATTTTGGGTCATCCTGTGGATTAATGCTTCTTAATGGCGATCGAGACAGAATTCTCGAGCCAGCTCTCTGCTCCAGTGATGTGCATCCTATGCAAGCGAGCTAATTTTCACTACATCCAAATGGGTTATTGTCGTCGAGCAAAAAAAAAAGCTGCACAGAGGAGGTAGTGAACATCTGCGCCACTGAGGTCTCGCAGAAAAGGTTGCGTCCCCCGATCTTCCAACATTGACGCGCGTTATTATTTATCCAATTTTCCCTGGTATTTTTGAATCCATTTTCGAAGCACCATTATTGCAGCCTTCTCATCCTCAGCTTGTACTCTTCCCGACTGATGCACGCCTTATTAATCGCAGTACTTTTTCTATGGGTCCGTTGCAGCGCCCCGACGTCATTTCCGCTCAATGTGTACAACCCCACTTCCTATTTAAGCGATCCACTAGAGCAGCTATGCTCTTCTGGAGCTTTCCACTCAGGACTCTTGATGTAATCGTCTCAAATGTCCAGCTTATTTCTCAACTGCCAATTTGGTGTCTTTCGTAGCCATTCCAATCTGCAAATATATCAACAGGGTTACCGATCTACATAGGGTCTCTTAGGGCATTAAAACAAGGTGGCCCATAAATGCTCTACCAGATAGAAAGAAATATGTGAAAGCACATTCTCCAACGACCTCTCTAAGAACAATCTACTATTTTTCTAAGAAACAGAGCACTCTAGACTCGTCTGGTGTTCCCTCCTTCGGCGAAATCATAAGCCCTAAGACTCTTGAGCTATCCCTCCACCGCATTCTGAAGGCGGAAAATGTCGTTGCTAAATGGGAATTTGTGGGAGGTATCCAGGGAAAGTCAGGCCGAAAATAAACGTTACCACCTGACAGCCTTGTTGGCACAACAGCAAAGGAATTCTTCAACAAGTCATGTCCAGTTTCAGAGAAGAAGATGCATGGAAACTTCTTGTAGTTCTCATCAGACATACTGTCCTACAAGGTCCGCACTTAATCGTTTTATGCTTTTCCTGCTCATGGAAGCACAAAACTCACCCATTTAACACACAAGCACTAAACACTGACGATGAGAGCTAAAAAAAGATAATAAACCTAAACCTCACAAATGCGACCAGTGGCGGGAGCAGAAAGTGGACGGGAGGTAAGGGGGGGGGGTGACGTAGAAAAAAGCTCGATCTCCGCCACTTTCGAGACTCGGATGGGGAAAAAATTGATAAAATACAAATTATAATATAGAGTAATCAGCAACAAATATTCAATAAAAGAAGAAATAATGAGAAAAATAAAAAAAAACCAAAAATAAGTGACTTTGTGGCGATTTCGAAAATTTGGCGACCACTCCACTCTGCGTCCACTCCTGGAAGGCCTATGAGAACGTTCTTAGGAAAATGATTGAAGATTTGAGACTCAATCTTTTCCGGTAAAAAATGAGTTGTTTTACGCCGCCGCGACTCTATACAGTCTAGGAAAGTGATGAACTCAGTACTCGGAGCACAGGATCTTTCTGGCTATGACTTTTTCCACTACTCACTGATATTTGATCTTTACTACTATGATACAATATTTCTAGCACCTTTATCCGTCGTGGGGGCGTGCTTGGCCTTGCCCGAAAACTTGATCCATGCCTAGCTACCTTATCACGTCGAAGATGTCAACCACCAGCCATTTTTTATTCCTTATTTTTTACTTTCTTTCGCGCTCCACTAGATTTATGAATACAAGCACTGAAGTAGAATAATGACTATCTTTCTTCTGCCTAGCACGTAGCTTAGAATCCACAGAGTTGTCAAAAAGCTCCCGACTTAGATTGCTTGCACCGGAACGGGAACCTATCGCTGTCAAATATTGAACCATCTTGCATTCTTGCACTTCTCACAACACAGTTTCAAATCTTTTCAGGGATTCAAAATGATTTTTTCATCACATGACTGAAGGTGTCCGTTTTGTTCCTTATTCTCCCTCCTTGAAGACTACGCTTAAAATTCCCAAATAGCAATTAGTCACTGAGGGGCTGTTTTGACTTATGGAGTGACTGACTCGGATCTAGCTTCTCATATAACGGCTGTTGCAAATTCTAAGCTGCAACTGGGTGATGAGACTTTCAAGGAAAAACACCCCAAAGGGGAAGACTCCTCGAAAAGCATCAACCTGAGGGTAAGGAAGTTACCACTCTGATATGGAAGAATTCCGATAGCAGGTAGGCATCCAATCTTTCGAGAAAGAGGATTGAATCCATTCGAGGCATTGAGGGATTTTCAATATTTTTGCACATTTTTGCACTCATTTGCAAGCGTTCGTGGCAAAATCAGTTTTAAGGTGCACAATGTGGACTCCAGAAATAGATGGCCAATTCAAAGGACGAAAATACCCATTGCCTTCGTACCGCCGAGCCTGATATACTATTCGTAAATGTGACCAAGTGCGTTTGTCACAATAAATGATATGCATTTTTCTGCGAGATATAGCGTGTTCAGTAATAGAAGAAGTAAGGATAATGGCCGTCACGTGCCCGAGAACACCGTTTAACTCGTCAGCGGGTACAGCTGGTCAATGATTCTTCCATTTCCTCTCAATGTTTCCTCTGACGTGGGGTGTATTTAATCCTTGCCAATTGTGGCTCATCCCTCTTTACTCTCAGTAATTTCCAGCAGTTCTGGGATCAGTGCGTAGCTGATGAAGAATCAGGAAGTTTAGAAAAACAAAGAAAAAGATGGCTTCGCCAATTCGTGGATTTTCTATTGCGTTATCGGCTGTAAATGTCAGTACTGCTATTTTGAGAAGAGCTCTTTTTCCACGGGAACGAAATTTCCCAATTGCTATCAGAGGCGGTGGCATTGGAACAACTCAATGTCGTATTGAGTGATAACATGAGTCCTCGTGATTTTCAGTTGCTATTTTTTCCGTCTCATCGTCAGATTTCGTAACGTGCTCTACAAAGTTCGAGAGCTTCCTCTACATTACTCTCATCATGTGGTCCCTCAGAAATATTGATTTCCTTAATTTTTAGGCTCAGAAGAAAACCCCGACTTAAGGAAAAACACCGTTTCTTCTTTGTATTCAGTGTGGCGCACATCGCACTCGATGCTGTTGATCTTGATCCATGAAACATACCGTATCCGAGAAATAAATAACCAATGAAGGATCAAGCATCAGCTCATGACGAAAGGGTCGTCCTAGAATTGTGCTTGGAAGAAAACGTACAGCAGACCAAGTTTTCAACATCCCTGAACCTCACATTCTGATGGATGACACCGGGAGTAACATCTCCTGCATTGGCATTGGTTTGGCGGCAAATCCCTCGAGAAAGCTCGGAACGATTTAAATGAGAGGGTCATACAGTATGTGTACCGTGTGGACCCCAGATCATCACGACTTCGCAGTTTTACGAATTTTCGTGATTGATGGTTATTCGGAGTGCTATTCTATCAGTTTATACTATCTATGACAGCACCGCTCTATGCTGCACCGGACAACGGTGACTGTGGTCTATGTGCTGCGTCCACGCTTGTGTATGTAGTACATACAGGGTGCGGCAAAAGTATTGTCCCGCTTGAAATGGCTCGTGAAAACCTCATTATTTGGCATGAATGCGACGAATTTCTTCACAACATACAGAAAACAACATAGCAAACAATATGAGACTATGCCTGGTCAATTTTATCTCCATTCTTGAGAACAGCTCAAATGAAAAAAAAAACAAGTGGAGCCGTAAGTGATGCGCCGTAGGGACCGTTGTCGATTTCATCCTTTGTTTCTTCCAAACAATCCACAGGCAAGCCCATGCTATGGTGGGGTGTGGCACATGCTTGCTCCTTCGAAGCGTCCATGTGGTGCAACCCAGCTATTCGAAACTGGAGGAGTACGGTGGTCACTAATTTGGAACTGGAGAGCTCACGAATGATTTCTTGTGCAAAACAACTTCACTGGCTTTACTTTGTAAGCTGCAGAAAAATTTCCTACAAAAGGAATGGCCCACTTCTTAATCAATAATCGATCCTACGGAAAGTGCATTTCTGCCGAATATCGTTTCTCTGTCATGCGGTGATTTTGGCGCTAGAACCGAAGGAAATGATACGAAGCTCCTCTGCGCCGTTGACAAATACGTAAACAAAATTAAATCTTCGCACAGACAGAACCAGCTGGTACTTTTCATTAGCGGATTTGTGGAAGGCTTAACATGTGCTCAGCACTGCTCCCATTCCAGAAAAACATCTCGGGAAGAACTCTGGATCAAGTCAATGATGACTACTTGCATCGCAGCGGTGAAGCCCTCTCCCGCCTTGCCTGTTGACGACTGGCGAAATTAGGGATAAAGTGGATTGAGTACATATTTATCTAAGTTTTGCATTGCTTTCAGGATTCTAGGCAGCAGAACGGTCAACTTGATTTTCCATCTAATTTCGATTTTCTATATAATTTATGTGTCACAAAAGGCGGTCAATACTTTTGCCGCACCCTGTATAGCGCGCCGTGTACGAAGTCTATGATACAAACTGCTGTTATCTCTAGGGAAGAAGTGGGACAAGGCATTAACTCATAGTGAAAAAGCGACATCTTATAAAGTCTTCAACAAAAAAGAAGCTCAAATCCTATAGAACAATTGGATTTTTCGTATTACGGCGATTCGAACTTTACCTATTAATTTTCCAACATTGTGTTCGATATCGGTCGGGAGGGTGTCTACAGATTTCAACATACGTGCCTGAAGGTGGTCGACCCAATCTTCTCTATTGAGATCCTGGATTTTTAATGCCATTTTCCGCGAAGCAAAGAGCTCGATAACGGAGAATTTGTACAGGTTAAAGTATATCCCGACAAATGCAGAGTCTGACATTTTAGGAAAACTCGGAAATGATTTAGTTTTAAGGAATTTAGGGTGGTCGACAATTGCAATGGATTGCGAGTTCCGAGGGTCTTTCGATTAGTAGTAGTTCAGTTGAACCATTCTTTCCCGATGATTGCCGGGGTTTTTTTTTTCGGAATTCCGTGTAGTGATGAACGTTGTCATCTCCATCAACATTTTCTGTTGGAAGTGAAGAAGTTGCTGTTCCTAATTGGACAGAGCTCGAAAACAACCGCAGATTAATGGAACCACGTCTGGCTTCTGCCGTGTGGTGCTGGTTCCTGGACCTCATTTGACCCCGTGGGATCAATCATGGGGCTGGAACTCTTTTTTTTTTTGAGAAAGTAGAGGCTTTGCGGATGGGGAATCCCTCTCCTCCTGTTCGAATATCTCACATATTCCACCTGATCAATGGCATGCTCTCGCTGGTGATTTCAAGTGTTTTGGTAGTAAGCTGTCACTTGTCAGCTTACCTCAGCAAGTGGCTGTGAAAAACAGCGGTGGGACAGCGGTTGGTAGCGTTGTCAGGCTGATTGCAAAAAATCCCGACGTTTCTTCTGCAATTGCTAGAGGACCAAACATTGGCTCTATAGATGGAATTGAGTAGTTAAGGAGCCTCATCGTGGGTGAGGAAGCAAACAGCGTCATTATTACCCAGCCAGCAGCTGGTTCCCTGTCCATCGGTTGAGCAAGGACCTTTTGGAGATCTTCTGTCCTTTCCCTCCTTACGGTGCATAGTAGAATGACTGGGGGGCTCTTCAGGCCCCATGATGAGCTGAAGTGTGGTGTTTTGCTGCTTTGACGGTGGTTCCAGTGCAGAACGTCTCCCCCATGACAAATCACGTCTGTTCTTCCAGTGTTTTTGTTGCTGTTCGCATTTCATCTTCTAACAGAACCGTGCTCTCTTCCTGAAATGCCGGCTCCATGTGTAGCAACCATTTTTTATTGAGCCCCTCTCTTTAGAATTCCGAATTCCTCCGAATTCATGACAAACAAAGTAATTTTTTCTGGTTGCAACAGAATGTGGAACATAGATGAGCGAAATCTACTGCCCCATCTCGATTCTTCTCATTCGATTCATCACTACCCCGTAAACAAGGGGGCAAATAACATATGTGCAGTCAATTGTTGAGCCCTCACGTTTTTTAGAGCTCTTTTCTTAGCGAAATTTTCTCAGGAAAAGATTTTCTGCTTATTCTTCTGTTTCAATGGGTACGATTTTCGCTTCAATTTTCTCCGTTCTTTCATTACGTGTGCTCCAATTAATTTGTAGCGTCTTCCATGTGGAGTAATGGCCGTTCAATTGTTCAAAACAAACGTCAGAGAGGTCGCTCGCCCTCAATTCACGTTCACCTCCCTGCTGTACATCGTTTACGTAGGAGTTCTTCCGGTCCTTATTCGGACTTGATCCATCTCTGGTATCCTGATTGTTAGTCTTACGTTAAGTCTTACGGTCGTCTTCATCGTTCCTGGTTTTTCAAGCCTAATTTCCGGTGCACATAGGTAGGTGAACTAGACTCGTTCCTTTCCATTGTCCGGCAGTTTTATTCATTAGCAAAGCGGGGCTGTTCCAACACCTTTTCGTCATACACTAATAGTAGGCTGGCTTTACTACTTCCACAGTACGCGGCCGCTCCATATACTTCGGAGATATAGGCTATTGTGAAAGGTAAGGCTGTACAGCTCTTGAAGAATAGCTCGGGGAACGTACATACCGGCAGAAAGTCACCATCGGAGAATTATTCAGAAGTTTTTCCACAGTTGCTTTATGTGAATGATCTTATTTATATTTATTTGTTATTTTTATATTGATATTATGAGAACTGAACTTTGCACTGGGATACTTGCCTTGTATGATATCCTCACCCCTTGTTACAGTCACAGTCACGTTGAACAGAAAGAAACCCAAATGGCTTTTTGGTACGGATTGTCATTTTTCTGGATGAGCATGAAATTTCCATTCGAGTCCTCAAAGTAGTCATGTGATAAATTGTTTTTATCGCAGTTTAGTAGTTTTTATCGCATAATATGCTGTGTGAGATCAGCTTTCTGTCCATTTTGTTTCGTAAACATAAGAGGCGCGAATATCTTCTTTCTACATACTCCTACGTACCCCTTTACAATTATTTTCGAGAGTAAGTGAAAATCACGGGTTGGACCATACTAATTCATCGAGTTTCTCCATATTTTGAACACTTTTCTCCAGGTATTCAGTGGAATAATTATTCACATAGGACATTAATGTTTGAGGAAAATTCCAGCAGTTCAAGCCATATCCAGAACCCTACATCCAGGACCTAACTCCCCTCCCCCTCCTCTGTGAGTGCCGATGAAAGATAGTTCGCAAATGCTACAGAAGACTCCAAATATTGAAAACAGTCGAACTGTGTTCTACAACGAGTAACGCTTTTATTAAATTTAATGTTACTAATGTGTCACTAATGTTGTGCTCATAAGAAACTCGGGTTCAGAAAGTTCTGAGTTCAATTTCCTAAACACATTGCTTTTTTGAGTTGCTGAAGGGATTACCAGGTGATAGGTACGAAATGTTGATATTGGTGAGGTATGTAGGTGGTCACATCTTAGATGAGAGTTCTGACATGAACGGTGTTTTGTTGTGCCGTGCAGAAGCTTCGATTTCATCTATGCACATTAGTAGTTAAGGAAACAAAACCGTTATGATTTCTACACTTTGAAGATGTCGTAAATTGGTACGACAGATACTATACGGTATTCTAATATGACATCGTGAAGTGATAGCTACTCCGTGAATAATGCTGCTTTGCCAACTATTCAATGAGATTTAGCATGCTCCGCAGATAACAACAGCCGTGTCGGGTCTTTACGAAGATTTACTGTTGGTCCGATACATCTCCGCGTTGAATCTAGATATCTCTTCCATTCGGAAGCAAGTAATTGCTAGCATTCCGTACCATTCATCACTCCTGACATGCAATCTCCGACGTTGAATTCCAATAAATCAGACAGCCATCAGACGGCTCCTCCTGAATCATAGCTTTCTCCTCGTTTTTTGAAGCACATCAATCCTATGCCGGTGTTAAAACTCCATGTCGGTGCTCGGATGCACTGAGCACTACTGTAATGTTGAAACTTCTCGAAACAAGCAAATCTCCGCTGTTTGCAGGAATTCGACTCGTCACTTTGACATAGGGTGGAATCGAGATGTACGAGCCCTGGCGCTGGATGCGTAACTGACATAACCCAGAGTAAGCGAGCTAATGCCCATGTTAGAGATAGGCGGTATTTATGGTTGATGCGCTTCAAATTTGACGCGGCGATACGCATTGTAGAACTAACACTGCCGCTATAGTCCTCGAGGACTGTAGCACCTTGCGTCGCCGTCGCCGGCGACTGGCGATCGCCAACATCGGCGGCCGCCAATGTTGGCGACTGCGGCGCCGGTGCGTATCGATTGTGAGGGGTGCCAACATTGGCGGCCGCCGATGTTGGCGATCGCCAGTCGCCGGCGACGGTGACGCAAGGTGCTATACTCCTCGAGGAGTATAGCGGCTACCTAAGAGGAGAAGAGAATTCTTGGCATGATGCGAATGTTCCTGGTTTTGCCATTGCGACGACAAAAATGCGTTCTGATCTTCGTCGCATCGAAACATTGCGAAAACTTTGTGAAGTTTCAGGCCGACGCGTCAGATTTGACGCGCATCAACCATAAATAGCGCCACGGTGATGCGTACGTCTCTGGGGTGTTTACCAAACAAAAGGGCATTTTTTCTTTTGCAATCGTTTATTTACTTCGTTTCGCACCTTCTACGGAGTCGATGGAAAGTATTAGGTTGTCGGAAAATGATTGAGACACTCTGGATTTTTTTCGTCTCCAAAATTTTTCTCTTTTATTGAAGAACCTGCAATGATCATGTGCACCTACCACCTGGGGCTATCTATCGAGGGCAGTTCCAGCACCAGGGTTCGGCACAAGCTTAGCTCGAGCAGAAAAAAAATATGAAGTCCCCTTTGACCTAGCCAAGAATCTGCGAAGACAACACAAGCAGTAAACAAGTTAAAACAAGTTCGTGCAAATGACATGAGTTTCGTGTTTTCAATGTACATTGACATGTCATGTGTTTCACGCCGAGTACACAAGTATTCCGGCGTTAGGCTGGTACGCGAACAATCAAGGAATAGTTTTTGGCCACAAAAACTGCCACCACTACGTCACGAGGGCAGGCCCGATAATGGCATGAGCACTCATTCATCGCCATAGTGCAGCAAGGACCAAAGAGGACAAGTGGTTGTTAGGTACGCTAATGCACTCGTAAAGTCTCCTGCCTAAAATGGTATGGAAATGTTTGCTCCACGAAATGGCACCTGAATCGGTGATTGATGCATTTGAAAGTAGCGCTCTACCAAGGAACCAAAAAATCTCAAGTATTTGTCTACTGGAGGGAGTGAGTAAATACTGAAAGGATTGGTTCTTATGACAGGTCCATTCACCACGTGCGTAGTGGCCTACTCACGTTGAGATGTAGGGACGTGATGGGAGGAACCGTGTCTCTATAGGCCTCCATCACGTCATCGCGCACCATAAAACCTAGCAGTGGCGTTTGTTCAGCTCTACATTTTGAACACACTCACATTTGTTGAAAAGTGGTTTTCGAGTACTAACAGTGTTTTGAAGTGAAAGGCAACACGTACCCAGAGCAATTCTGGGGAAAAACATACAAATTTGCGGGGGAAGCATAGCAGGAGATCAGATCGGACGAAGTGGACGCAAGAAATTGCGCCTTTGTCGAAATAAGTCTCCCTGTCACCTAATAGTAACCGCACAGAGACCGCGTCGCAGCATGTATGTACATATTGGCACCCTGATTGTCTGCGCATCTACACATTGCCACCGTTTCATTTGCGATCGATCCTGGGTAGTGGCTCGTTTGAGTGGGTCTAGATTATTCAATTTTACTTAAATCACATCTAAATAAAGACTGGAGCCTCCAAAAAGCGCCTACGTAATGCAATCCATCAATGTTGGGTACAGGATTTCGAAAAGAGCTTCTGTTTAACGTTTCGAGACACAATGGCAATGAAAACCCTTGATTATCGGGGAGCAAAGCAAGGATATTCGTACAGCGGGGAAGGCGTCTAAAATCATTTGGTTTTGTTTACAACGCTTTACCACGCTTCGCTTGAAGTTTGCTTTGTGGTAACGTGAATTCTCCCTCAATGAAGTGAGGCATACAAAAATATAACAGGAAATGCTCTCTGAAATAGGTTTTCAATTTAGATTTTATTCCTAGTATCGAGCAAAACGAGACCAATCTATCTCTGCTTCGCAAGTTTACTAGTAGTTTCAATGTGCAGTACTAACAATTATGATTCCATTCACTTGTTTGACCTCTGGTTCACTACAACAGCAGCAGTGCCAGCAGTGCCATCTCGCAAATGAAATTTTGTTCTTTCTCACCCCTTTCCTTAGCACTCTGAGCACTTACCATAAATTAGGGTACTTCTCGCCTCATCAGCAACCTTTATGAACAATGTCGTCAGTGAAAGTGCAGTTTGCCGTGACGCACCTGCAGTCTAAGGACAGAGCCATTCCACTTGGGAGAGGGTCGGTCGCATCGGCTGGGAGCCGCTATACATACATATCTAATGCCTACAAAGTGGCGTCACATCTCGCTCTTTCCGCTTTCTTCAAATTTTTGTTGGTGTCTTCAGTTTCATGGTCGATATCCAAGAAGGTGCATATCTGGTATCCATGAACAGCATAATTCATCTCCTGCTGAGGTTTTCTTAGCATCCCGCTCGCATGTCCTGTTACAGCATCGCCTGACAACCAGTGCTCGCCAACATCATGAGCAGCAAAAGGGCAGTGCAGTCCTATTCATTCAAATTCAAGCAAAAACCGCTGCTCAACCGCCCGCCTCTAAACTTTTTTGGGTCTTATATGAAATGCAATTTATCACCGCGGAAGTATGCACTGTCTGTCAGCCGTGCAACCGCTTTCTTTCCCCAATGAATAGAGTTCAATTGCGCTTCCATCGATGTTTACTTTTTAGCATTTTGAGCACGTAGCTAGTTCTATTTACCAAATATGTTGCTCAGCTTTGACGAAAGGTTCCAGCTAATTTCTGGTGCTGAAGATAATTGTCTGCATAATAGTCATCCTTTTTTTTATCCTTGACCAGGAACTTGCCCATTCGACTTTTTCATCCGGTCATGTGCTCTGGCTAATTATGTGGTTCCTGGTTGGACTGTGCTATAATAAATAACGAATAGGCTGCCCTATAGCTTGCTGATTCGACGGATGGGAAACTCAGTACCTACTTCAGCTCCTACTAGTCGTTCCAGAATTCGAAGTGACGGCCCTGCGGCCCCCATTTTTAGCGTGGCCCACATTCTCCCAAGAGCATTCTTGATACCTCCTCTGATAAATGTGAAGCGCAAGAACGCAGCCGGGACATCGTAATCCCAATGTATGGGGAAGTGGGAAGCCTGAGATCGCCTCCGACTTGCTGCCACATTCCCCTTAATTGCTGTCATCATTCCTGAATTGCTCCTAAGAGGAAATCGTCAGTAGCAGTTGAGGGAATGACTGGTGATACATCGAAACTTTCTTCTGAAAGAAACTCTATGACCTTACCTAAATCCACAACCCGTATGAACTAAAGGCACTAACCACGTCCAGGGTCATCCTAGCAGATCAAAGGCAAAAACTAAACATATGCAGAAATTAATCATAAATATTCACCTCCTCCCGAGTTGAAGTCAGCAACGCATTCCTTCACCACTATCCATTACTGGTCCAGCCTTCAGGTCAAGTTGAAAGACGTTTTATTTATTCATTTATTTGTTTACTTGTTTAGTTATCTTTTTATTGATGCGCACAAGGGGATCCACCACAACAAACAAAAAAAAACTCAGAAAATACGTTGAAAAACTGTTAAAAAAAGTTTCAAAACAAAGTAAACTTTCTGAATAAAACCAGCATGCTACACTAATATATGAATACGACGATGATTGTGAAAGAAAGAGAAATCTAAGACTTGGTACGTATCGATTAATACTAGTTTCCCTTTGTGTTACCTATAACACAAATATGGTGTCTTTGGATCATTCACGTCCAGGCTACGACATCATATTTAACATACCGGAGCGAGAGCCTCACATATATTTCAGAGGCTTCCTTAATCTAAATACAAACCCCGGGCGTTGACCTAGAGGAAGCCCTCGGAACGACCCACACTCGGCACGGTGAACGAGTAACAGTGCGAAGGTTGAATGAGTGCATTCTTCACAGTCTTTCATAACTCAAAATGGGAGCGCGGAGTATCAACATTAATTCGGAGTCGATGCGCCAAACGACATCTCGACATCTATTTTCGGGAAGTAATGAGTTAGTCCTTTATATGGTGGGAAGGGCGTGGGGGAAAAGGGACTATTGGTATGTATTACGGTTTTCGGGCTGCCTTTAATTATCAGGCTTAAAACAGCATTGACCCGTCCCTTTCGAGAGGTGGAGTAGGAGTCTTTCGTTTGTCCCTAACCGCGACCGCACATGCGCTGCTCATTCTGGTGGTAATTGTTCGCTAATCTGCCTTATAAGAGCAGTCAAGTTCCGGAATCACTTGCTGGGAACTAATGGCATGTGAACTATAATGGACTAGAGTGCCCTTCGTGGGGCACCATTTAGTCCTTCATCGATAGTTGGCTATAGAATGCAAGCGTAAAGACCAAATTCACGGCCATTCCGGTTAGGGTTTTCTAAATGTTTGGACGGACGGAAATTTACTGGGTGAGTTCAGCTGAGAGAGTACAAATGAGCCTAGCTCGTAATATCCAGCTACGTGTACTAATGGCCGAGTAATGTCCTAGTGTAAAAAATTAGACAAAGACGGGTGTTCCAAAATAATGTTTACATTATTTGAACACTAGTAATGTTTGACACGAATGGAAGGAAATGGAGGCATTCTAAGGTGATATACCTCAGCTAGAGATTCAGAAGGGCAATGACTGATACATTGATATAAGTGCATGTTTCACAGCTGTACTGAAGTTCCACAGTTTCAGGAACATCAGTATCAAAGACAGGTTTCCTTACACTCCTCATCGTTCTCCCTCGGCTGTCGAGCTTTCCCTCCTTGAATATTCGCTGTTTCAACTTATTCCGACTTAAATTTATTCATATTCCTATTCTGTTATGTTATTCGGTACCATGCATGTGATTGGCGTTTTTTATTCTGCAATCTCACCTAGGAAATTGGCATTTTACTAACCTTTTCCATAACGGTTTTTCACGGCGGTAACCGGTACAAATGCATACCAAAAACCATATTCCTCCTGCATATACTATGCCCTATCAATCCCAATGAGATTTCTTTTCGCAATCTTAGCAGACTTCTCAGCAAAACAGTTACTGGAAGTCATGCCAAATTTGGATTATCTTAGGACAATTAAAGATAACTAAGAAATGCCCACCAACGTTTGTGGACTGGTTCTTCTTGCATCTGCGCAAGAGAGCGAACGTCTGACCATCTGGATGATTGAGGAGTACTTCGACTTCTCCCGATCCACTATTGTTCAGCGGATCAGAAAAGCAGTAATAAAATCCAGAGAGGGACACCTCAACTAGCACAAAAACAACGTGAAAATTTGATGAGTCTTCTCTAAAGAATGAAATCTGAATAGGAATGCGCTCAATCAGCACCAATGTTGCTAAATTACTGTCTATTACTATTTTTTCTTGCTCACTTATCTTCTTTTGCTCGAAGACGTGAGTACTGCTGCTGTAGGTGTCTTCCCATACTTTATGATCATTTGAAGGACTTCTCTACATTTCTATAATAGAATGATGGCCCGATGCAAGCTCACGCTGCAAAATATGAGGTTTTCGCCAGTTTTTCCGGCCTGGTTCTGTTGGGGGTTTTCGTTAAATCTTCCTCCTCGAGTTGCTTGTCCTCCATCATAGTGTTGAATATGCGCGGCTCCATCCTATATACTTGTGCCCAAACTATTCCAGTCTTCCATTTTCGATCTCGGCCGCAGCGCTACCAACACAACATTCTTGACGAAAATCTTCATTCCTATATACGGTAATGTCTCGTGTTCTCATTTCTTTTGAAGGCTTGAGCAAATAATCACGCGGTAGCCAATACATAGCTCTCTGAAGCTTTGAAGTAACAAATACATTTCAGATACATACAGAACACACATACACAATAGAAGATAGTGAACAGTACTGATATAGTGAACAGTATTAACCTGAGGAAGGCAATACGCGAGTCTGGACTGTGGCCTATTTCTTGAATGCAGGGAAAGACATACGAAGAATACTATGACTCGGAAAATTGTGAAGTTTAGCCGTGACCGTGATAATGAAACATCTGAGCCTGCTCTGTGTTCTACTAACAGGAGATTTCAGTTTTGTATTTCAATGTCTGGCCCTGGAGTTCTTCAAGGTGAAAAAATTCTGTTGATGTTAGCTCTCCCAGTAAGTACTTTGAAGGTCATGAAAAGAATGGCCTATATGTCGTTCTTTTCCATTCTACTGTACAGATTGAGTAGATTAAACTGTTTCCCGAGCTGGCCAGTATTCGTAGGCATGAGCGTTCCCAAAATACAACAAGTTAAACAAAGTATCCGGATAAGTTGCGGCGCCGATACGAATCGGCTGTTTTCTGCTTCACTCTGTCAGTTTTCCAAAGATAACATTTGCTTTCATTTATCATTTTGAGAAGTCTTAAACCGTGATGATCTGCTTCCCCCATTCACGCTCTTCCAATTGTTTAGCCAGTACGATCGTTTCTTTCTCCTTGGACCTTTTAAATTTTCAAGCATGGTGTGAATTTTGTTACTTCCCCTTAGTAGGTATGCATCTACAGCGAACATTCTATATTCTCTCCGTTTGTGCTTTTTCTTCCTGAGAAAAGTTGGAAAATTAGCAGAGTGTCCAGTTGCAGCAAGAAATGTACGTTCTTGAAATTTCACTGCAGTGTTCAAGACCCAAAGCGTTTTTATTTCAGAGAACATTTCCTGTTATATTTTTGTATGCCTCACTTCATTTAGGGAGAATTCACGTTACCACGAAGTAAAATTCAAGCGAAGCGTGGTAAAGCCTTGTAAACAAAACCAGATGATTTTCGAAACCTTCGCCGCTGTACGAATATCCTTGCTTTGCTCCCTGATAATCAAGGGTTTTCATTGCCACTGTCTCCAAACGTTAAACAGAAGCTCTTTTCGAAATCCTGCACCCAACATTGATGAATTCCATTATGTAGGCGCTTTTTGGAGGTTCCAGTCTTTATTTAGATGCGATGTAAGTAAAATTGAATAATGTAGACCCACTCAAACGAGCCAATACCCAGGATCGATCGAAAATGAAACGGTGGCAATGTGTACAGGGGGGGCCATAAGTTATTGTACAACGTTTGCTCATTTATTTCTCCACCAGCAACACATGGATTATCCTGCTCTTTTCGCTGCCGAATAGAGCAGGGATCAAAGTATCTTACAGTTAAAACCCGGTTTCCCGGGAGAGTTTTGCTTTGGAGCAGTTGGACTTAGAACAGGTTTTTGAAAAAAGCGGGTTGATGTGGAAATTTTTTACGAAAAATCCACCAAATCTCTAAAGTGGGGTGTACTGCTTAGATGCATCTTAAAGAGCAAAGAATGCTCTTTCTAAAAATATCAAACTGTTTTTGTGGCTGTTTTGCTCGGAAATTGCGGGCAGAGTTAGTGCATTTTGCGGCACCGAAAGTCTGCAATGAATGTTTCCGATAAACTTTTTTCGTTATCTTGGAAGTATCCAGGAGGTTTTTGTGATCAAAAGATAGAGCAAATCCAGCTCTATTAAACAGTGCCTAGTGCGGCAAAAAATATTTTACTACTGCGGAGAAATGGGCCAGCAAACGTTGTACAATAACTTATGGCCCCCCCTGTAGATGCGCAGACAATCAAAGCGCCAAGATGTACATACATGCTGCGACGCGGTCTCTGTGCTGTTATTATAAGGTGTGTGGCGAATTCGTAGGATCCTCTCACAGCCCTCTCATATATTTGTGAAACCCTTGTCTAACGGGGAGACTTACTTCGACAAAGTCGCAATTTCTTGGGTCCACTTCGTCCGATCTGATCTCCTGCTCTACTTCCCCTGCAATTTTGTATGTTTTCTCTCAGAATAGCTCTGAGTACGTGTTGCCATTCACTTTCAGGACACAGTTACTAGTCGAAAACCACTTTTCAACAAGTGTGAGTGTGTTCAACATGTAGAGCTGAACAAAGGCCATTGCCAGGTTTTATAGTGCGCTAATGAAATGATGGAGGCCTAAAGAGACACGGTTCCTCCCATCACGTCCCTACATCTCAACGTGAGTAGGCCACTACTTACATGGTGAATGAACTTGTCATATGAACCAATCCTTTCAGTATTTACTCATTTCCTCCAGTAGACAAATACCTGAGATTTTTTGGTTCATTGGTAGAGCGCTACTTTCAAATGCATCACCGATTCAGGTGCCATTTCGTGGAGCAAACATTTCTATACCATTTTGGGCAAGAAACTTTAGGAGTGCATTAGCGTACCTAACAACCACTTGTCCTCTTTGGTCCTTGCTGCACTATGGCAATGAATGAGTGGTCAGGCCATTATCGGCCCTACCCCCATGACGTCGTGGTGGCAGTTTTTGTGTCCAAAAACTCTTCCTCGTGATTGTTCACGTGTCAGCCTAACGACGGAATACTTGTGTACTCGGCATGTAACACAGGGCATCTGCTCTTTTAGCTACAATGCTTTTCCCTGCTGATTCCGTAGGGGTCCATTGTGCTAGAGAACAATTGTTGGCTCTTTCTCAATTATGTGAGTAAAGAAAACAGGAGCCCTATTTCATGTTAGTTCATCTTTAAACCTAGGCATTCCTGAGCTTGGTGAATAGTATCACTTGTTTCATGTCATATCAGCTTAAAACCGTCATCACAGAGGCCTGAAAGTGGCCCAGTTCTTGACCTGTAACCTACCGGTCAAACCTCTCATCATAACCTATCATTTCTCGACATCGTCCCAGGCAAAGCACGAAGAACATACCCGGAGTCGAGGTCGAATCCATTAGTTGTTCCTTTTTGTAGAAGGGTCCACCGAAATTACTCGTGGTCGTTACAATAGACGAGTGGACATTTTTCAAGGCCTGGACCTTATTCGATCTACAGGTAGCTCAAGTAGTGATATAAAAGGATATGAATTCAATAATTATATTGAATTTTCATATTATTATGGTCTGTTCATTTTTCGTTCCGTGCATGAACCTTATAAGAAAACTAAACATAAAAGTATGTAGGTTTCCTCCTGCACTCATCAATAAGGTGAAGGAAACCTACTAAGTTGTGTTTGTTAAGTAATATCTAATATGTGCACATTTTTTCGAAATTGGCCTACCGAAAGTTTAGCTTTAAGACTTATATCTGGCTCGATTGATATAAACATCCAACCACATGTAAGTAATGTGCATTAAAAATGAATACCGAGCGAAATATAATCAACAAGAAGATTTTGATCATATTCCACTTGGTATCACTCATTTCTTGGAATTGTTCATTTGTAGTCGACTAAGATCAAATGGATGTATTGAATGGGTGGGATAGGTGGATATATTTATTAATTACAGATTTAATTTGTTATGGTATATCGAGTCCTGAATCAGCTTCCTTTCAACAATCGTTACCTAATTATATTGTAATCAAAATATTTCCTTTACAAATTCTTGGGTTCTAGAAGCATGTATTTCGTATTTATGTAAAATATAATTATTTTTGAATAAACAACGTATATATGAACTTTCAATTGCAGATCGACTGTAGTCCATTGCTAATAATATGTTTTTTGTTCGATGCAGTCCGTTTATAAGGTCTTTTCTGGTAGAAAAAGTGTGAGCGTTTCGCAAAGCTTCAGTATAAATGGTAGCCTTTTTAATTCCGATTGAAATATTAGTGAAAATAAGTCACTTGTCAGTGAGCATTCATTTTCTAATCATATCCGGATTTTTGGTGAAGACTCGCTTTTGGCGCTTTCCTTGCTGCAATCTTACTTCCGTACGGTATTAGCAGATGGTTGAGCATCAGAGCTTAGTCATGTCTCCGCTTTGGCGGAGGCACGGATCTGGAAGTCCGCCGCGGGACCGCTGTGTCCACCAAGCGCAGCCGCGGAACGTGGCTACGCGTTCGGGAATATGTTTGGGCTTGAGTAAGCATCCTCCTACCCACGTCTACGGTATGAACACAGCCCTGCGCCTAGATTGAGCTGCGATCGTAGGTTTGAGACAAGCAAACCAGTTCATCGCTGAATTGCAGCCTCTGCGGGACAAAGGCAGCTCGTAGAAAATGAGCTCTTACCTCGCGGTGTAACTGCTGTTGGAACATGTTTGGCCTATTTTCGTCGTTCCAGAAACTCTGAGTTAATTGTCGTACAGCCTGTTTCAAACTAACTGCCTTCTGTTGTTTACTTTGAGGACATTCACCAAGAAGCACCATTCTGCAGTTGAGCTATATTATGCATTGCTGAAAGGAAGACAATGATTTCGTTGAAAGACCAGTTCGATAAATTTCACCGTAACAACCTGGTGTGGCAAAAAGCAAGTGATACTATTCATCAAGAGGCAGTCTTCTCTCTTTTCGGAGTATTTATCCCTGTCTCATTTTTCAGCTCTAAGAATACCTATTTTGAAACTTTCAGGGTGACCTGTCGAGGAGAGTCAGATCAGGAGAGTCAGATAAATGCTTATCAGGGAAGGATACTAGGGGGGTCGGACAACTCTTAATGGAATGAATACTGTCAAATGCATTTTTCGATGCTGATCTCAAATTCGTTTTCCTTATCTGCTGCGGAGCTCTCCCTGAAGAGTTATGTGGCATGATTCCAGCTCGCGCAAGGGAGCAAGAATTCGCCTTCTTGGATATTTTTTGCCAAGAGACCACGGGAGCTTATCTAGATGTCGAAAAATTTTGAAATGGTAGTTAATTTTAATAAGGGTTCTCCGTGAAAAATTACGCGGCCTGATTTCGGCTTGTCTAGAGCTAGAATTCTGCTAAGATTATGGGCGAAAACTATTCTGAACATGTCAACTTATTAAAATTAACTACCATTTCAAAATTTTTCTACATCTAGATAACCTCCCGTGGTTTTTTGGCAAAAAAATATCCAAGAAGGCGAATTCTTGCTGCCTTGCGTGAGCTGGAATCATGCCACATAACTCTTGAGGGAGAGCTCCGCAGCAGATAAAGAAAACGGATTTGAGATCAGCATCGTAAACTGCATTTCACGGTATACATTTTGTTATGAGTCGTTGGACCCTCCTAGTATCCTTCTCTGGTAAGATTAAGAGATCGAAAAACTAGCCCACGAAGATATCACCGCCTCGGTGGTACAAATTCTTCCTTGTTCTTTAGCTCATCGGATCACAGGTTTCCAAAGTCCTAGGGGTACTCTTCAAGAAATTGGCCGCCTCGGCATCGCAGTTCTGACGTCAGAGGGCGTTCACGAGCTTCTCCAAGTGCTGTTCCATAAATTGTGGAACAGCATTACGTCATTAGCGTGCTTCACAACTGCTACGAAGGAGAATATACTGAGTAACATTACGTTCCCAGAACAACCAATTTCCGAAAATATACGTCATGTACATATGTATATGTATGTCATGATTAATCCTTCCCATTCTATGTGAATAGCTTCAAGAGAACCCTACCAATTAAAAAATGTCTACCAACGTAAAGTGAGTGAGTTTTAGCTGTGTCCGGATTAGCCATGTAGTTCCATTTAGAGGCAGTTACTGAAGGTAATGGTGCACTATGCAGCTGCCCATTTGCTCCGTTCAGCAGGCTAATGACGGATTTCCCTGATGTGTACTGGCGAGAGAACGCGAAATGACTGTGAGGTCTACCCAGAAGCCTTATTTACGCTTTACTGAATCGCTTTAGCATTTTTTTTGGCACAAAGTTTGTCCCTGTGGACTTAGCAGTGACATTTTTGATGATGAGGCTTTTGGTCGCGATTGACAAGGGCAAATCTTAAGGAGCAGCGACTTATAGCCTCTCCATAGTTTCTGTATTCGAGCAGTGAGCGGAAAATCGAGATATAGAGCAACGGTTTCAGCTTTACTTAGCGCTTCTGATAGCACTGAAGAGTGGTGGGTGGGCCGTTGCTTTTTAGATTCCCCCTGGTGAACAGGTTTGATTAATTTTTATCTTCAGATTTATTTTAAGGATTTCCGCTTAGTCCCAGTCGTTCGGTAAAGAATTTATCAAAGCGAATTTACTTCAGTTACTTCATTGAATTTTTTGCTCGAAGGTGACTGACTGAACCCCGACATTATGCGACTACTTCTCTTTCATGCTTTATATAAACTCTGTTACTATTTGGATGACTTTGATTGGCAGAATTCGTGAATGTTTTCTGGAATGCTGTGACTTGCCGCTGCTCTGAGGTGGAGGAAACGTCGGTGTTGGCGATGAAATCAGACAGTATGTATGGGGGAATCAGAAAATTTCCGAATTAGTTCTCTTGTTCTCTTTGACACTATACACTTTTCATAGCTCTATTTCATTTTTTAAAATCAGTTTAAAGAGCTCTTTTCACTTGAGTCAGAGTAGCTTTCAACAGCCGACCTCAATTCGTTTTCGTCCCTGAATCTCAGTCGCAACTCTTGATCCGTCGACGGATGCGCTGTCGAAAAGCAGAAGAATCCCATCACGATTAGGCTAGAAAAACCGCCATAGTTTCTCAACGGGTCAACTTGGAAATATGAAACATGGCATGGTGGCTTGAAAGACTTCAGGCTTCACGATCGCTTCCAAGGTTTGAGAAAAAAAAAGGATGGAACAGGTTAAGGTCGGAAGCTTTTGGTACTTCTGTATGTATGTACAAATGCTCCACTATGGTCGTTTTTAGATACTAGACCTTAGTGAGACCTCCAAACATTTATATGTAGCAGCCATTCAGTGGCAAACGTAAATGTCATATAACTTTTTCAAATAATAAACTTTTTAAATAAATAAAATAACTTTTTCAAATCATAATAAACTGTAGTAATAACGATACTTTTTCTACTTTTTCCACTTTTTCAAATGAAGTTGGGATGAGTTTAAGGTGTGCCCTTATTTCTGTCACCATAATTTAGGGTCACTCTCTATGATTACCTCACTAGGCCAACAATAGAGGAGAGGAAGCGGATAATTTATTAAGACATACTTCAAATAGTGGAGTGTGCCGCACTATTCCGGACTTTGAAGGCATCAATGATCATCCACTTCCGGCTGCGGCTACCAGTGCCATGGAAGTCCTCAGCTGTGGCGTTCGGCACGGAAGCGCCATGGTAGGAACGAATTCGTTTTTGCTTTGGATGCTGACGCGTATCTTACCACTGCTACAATGCCGTCGTCTATGACGAGTTCTGACGCCAACGTTCAACATTCTGAATGATTTATGAAGTGTAGCATAGCCGCGCTGACGCATGATAAACTCGACGACATGAACGTGCGCTGCCAAAGGTCGTCGCTAGCAAAACAAGTCCATTTGCTGCTTTTCGCTGGTTTTTGTAACCTGCAGTAATGTGTGTTGGATGTGAGCGGCCATTTTCCCTTCTTCCATTATCCGATAATTGGAAGAGAGTCACTCGGTGGTCTACAGCACTGTTCTTGATTGGACCTTCTATTGCGGGATTCATGAACATTAGCGGGATTTTAGACACCTACTATATCCACCCTGTCCCTTGGACGAATGAGAAAACGCAGTATTTCCTACTCAAGAATCCTCTCTACTTTAGGTGATCGAGGGGCTTAGACTCTTCTCGGGATGCGTTCATGAACCGCTCCCTTGGTTATCACAGATTCCCTCACTAAATTTCCTCCATTTATTCTTTATTCAGTTTCCAATTACGCAACGGTACAATAGGTGTTGCACTGTATTTGTGTAGAATTCAGCAGTCTTCTCATCATCTCCGGTCTTAAGCGCTTTCCTGTTCGACATTGCATCTTCAGTTCTTTCCCCTTTGACCCTGAGTATGTCATCAATTTACGGTTTCCGTGAGCTGCACCGACTCCTTCTTCTTTTTCGAGTAGTCCAACTATGTAGTAGCAGAAGTTTTCAGCGTAAGCTCATATTTCCTAAAAGCCGAACGAACCTAATTTCCTAGACTTCTGTGAGTTTATCGAACCAAGTCTAGCAGTCGTGAAGGATTGTTGACAGAATCCAGGACTGAATTCCCTTCTGAGCCGACTTTAAACAGTTTTCTTAGAGATCGCACAAGCATGCGATATTTAAAATAGCATTCTCTTCCGGCTTGGATTCTCCTTTTCACCACTAAATTTTTTCCCCTCGCCAATAATAATAATGGTAACTATTCCGAAGAACTTAAATTTTTAGTGTCGCCGCCCAGACATTTTGCAAAGTAGCATTTGACCCCACTCATTATTTCGCCCACCTGACTTCTGCGGATTCGTCAACGTACCCGGGTATAGGCCAGGGTTGTCAGTAATGGACAAATCTCTTGAGCTTGATATCTTGCCATCACTGATTTATACAAGTTGCTCAAGCAACTTATACTCATTCTTCTCTAGGGAACTATGTAGCCCACAGAGAGCAGTGTAGGTCATCCTTCGCGGGAACGTCAATGAATAAAAGCCATGGTGTGGGCTCCCTTTTGAAGTCTGCGTAGTTGTGATGAGGACTGGAGAAGAACTTCTTCACTGCTATCACTGTTTGGAAGAGTTCGAAAGTTGTAGAAAAACATTTTCTACATAAATATAACGCTAAGCACTAGAATTATACTACACACATACTATCCACTGCATACGTTGAAGATTGCAATTGATAAACTCTCTTACACATTTGCTACTTATTTCTCATCAAATTCGCGATAGAATGTTCATATCAGCGATGACCAGACTTCATATCTAGCTAATTGGTTGAGTCGACCATTCTTTGATGTTTCAGTACATAGGCGTTTGAGTTAGAAAGTTTTTTATGGACAACAGTAACTCATGGAACAGTATTTGAACTCATCCTTAGAGGGCAGTGTAGGTCACGCACTCAGCAATGAATTTTTGCTCTCCGGTGATGTCGTCCTCTTTGGAAGCTCGCGTTATCCGTATGCTTTCCATATTGATTTGAGGCTCCATTTAGAAAATGGAATTTTTACCGAGAAACCTGTTTCATATGTACATGGAACTGTTTGGATTCTCAGTGAAACAATGTTGACTCAGAGAAGAACCTTATTTCTAGTAACATAAGTAGGAGTCCGTTCTCCTTTTGGAATGAAATAAGTGATAGGAAGGTGAATGTGAATGTTCAACCACTGGCTTCCGATTGCTGCGTTCTTTCGAGCCCAGCAATGCTCCAATGAGCATTCTATTTGAACGACCTTTTTAGAGTGGCACTCTAACCACTGGGCTCATCATGAAAATTGCGCTTTACGTGGGTTGAGGACTCATTCCAGAAGAAGAGTTCTGCCCACGCTCTATGTGAATCTATAGATGTAGTTATGAATGAACACTATCGTGGTGGGCATTATTATAAACCAGTCTGGCCGTCCGGCTGAGGCCGGAATTCCAGAGTTTTCCTAATGCTCGCTTCGCTCGCATTTCATAACCATGCCAGATTTTCCTATGATGCCTCTGTTCTGGTTTTAGCGTTTCTTAACCCATTGACGACCGCGTGGCTCACCGGTGAGCCGCGCTTTTTTAGTCGCGTGGGACCGCGCGGCTCACCGGTGAGCCGCACCCTTCTCATCAACTACTGGAACTTAATTTCGAAAAAGACTCCGTCACATTTTTTGTGCAGTGGATGGAAATAAACTGCACAAAAAACTGCAGAAAAGCCACATTATCTACACAGAGACACATTCCTTACATTTTGTACTTTCTTATTGTTCAGGCTAAAGCCATACGAGCATGTATATCCTCTGGATGCTTCCTTGTAACTCTCAAAACGCCTCTGACAAACTTCTTTCGGCCTAAGAGAAAGCAAGAAAGATTTAAATTCCCTCTTTTTTTGGTTCGACGACACTAGTAATCTTCTAGAACTAGATTTTGAATTATTTTTGCACAACAATCTATTTTGGTCCCAATTATCTTATCGTAACAGTGTGGAACTACGAAACTCTCGAAAGGAGCGTTGGTCCCACGCGCCAGACACGCGAAAACGCGCGCGGTCGTCAACGGGTTAACTTGGCAAACCACCATTCAAATGAGAATGACCTCATCCCTTGGAAAAATTTTCTTTTTCTTGATATGTATAGCCAAACATAGCTATACGTCATCGATTCAGCATGTATTGACCACAGGAAATGGTTTATCTCTTTTGTCTGGAATGGTTGGTCAGGTGATGAGAGTGGCTAAAGCATATGAAAGAGGATGATGCGGTGTCCCAAGATAGAAATGGGGTGAAATAGAGGTGAGCATGAGACGGAAGGGACAGAATCACATGGATGTTAGATAATATTCTGCATTCACTGCAGTCCTCTGGAATTTGGCGCTGTTATTTGTTGTTAGAAGCTAGCAAAGCGATCGAAGTCTATCACATAGCAGCGCCGGCGCACCATAATCATGATGGACCCGTCTTCCGGGAGCTTCCTACCTCTTCAGCGCAAATTATCACACCGTTGAACCCATCTCCAGGTGTTTCCTCAGGACGCCGGTTTGCCCATACCACCATCGTGGACCTGTCCCCCCAATTTTGAATGTGGACGCACCTTTATCACCTGCGTGGACCCGGCTCACCCTTGCCAACACAGTAGATCCATCTCCCCCACTTTTGGAAGCCGACGCACCCTCTACACAACGGAGAACACCGCTCTGCTCTTCCCTATCTATTAGAGCTTCTCCCCATTCTTTGAACCTCACCATATCCGTCTCTTCCCTTTTTGTAATGATATCGTAATCACCATCACTGACCAATCGCAGAACTTCGTAAAGCTCTGGCACACACGTAAACTGACAGACACAAACATACTAAGCCCGTTATTGTATTAAGTAATGATGTCTTCACATGCTGGACGTTAGCACATATCCATCCGTTCACTGAAAAGGTTGTGGGACGTGATCATTCGTTCTCGCCACGGCAGTACCTTTGTCTGATAGCAAAGATGGATCAATTATGGAAACGCATATTGATGCTTCACAACATATGTACCTTACCGCTCTCACTTTTTGGTTAAACCCTATGTAGTGGTCTCCTGACAGTGTATCTACACCATAACCTGTGTGGATGTGAATGTATGTCATCTCTCCCAAGAAGTTATGTTGAGGTATTGGTCATATGTTTGTTATTCCTTCACTTAGAAAGCTGCGCATTACTACTTCCGTGCTACTAGAACATGTACACTGATAAATATTGATCTATGGGAGCAATAAAATTTTCCGCATTTATCCTTGCTCTTCAGTACAATTGACAAGTAGCGAAAATGTGAACCATTATTATTGATGACATGTTGTCATTAATCTGATTTGATTTATGAAGTTTGCGCAGAATTCCATTCATCAACATCATCTTTTATTACTCAAGCATATGCTCATTAAAATAAAATGAAAAAAGAATAAAATACAAAAGCGGCTAAAGCACCAAACACCGACCATAGAACAATAGAGAAGTCGGAAAATGTGTAGTCTTTGGACAATCACATAGGAATGTTGTGCCAGCAACATAAGATAACGGCAAATAACGCATCACGCATCAATAGGCCGCCTTTTGCCAAGTTTCTCATACCGAATTATAGGTCTCTGAATGAAAATGAAACGTCTGAAGCAAAGACTTGCTTTCGGAACGTGGAGCTTAGTGTACCCTCCACTTGTGGTTGAAAGGCCACGTTTTTATTTATTCATTTATTTATCTCTTTTATCACGACAGAACAGAATGTGTCTGGTTTTCTTCGCGAAGAGTTTAGCGGATTTGTTCATGCACCCATCGAGCAGAGTAGTCCTTCAGACCTGAGGCCATGTTCCCATGGATTTATTTGTGAAAAAGCAATTAATCATTTCTTCACCTCCTCTGGGGAAATGTATGAAGGCCCAAGTTTTTGGTCCTGACCCGGCCATGAGGAGTTTAATCATGCATAGGTAACACCTTCGGCACGTAACATAACATTCTCAGTCGTTCTAGAGTTTCATGAGTCGCCCTTTCAAAATGTAGAGAACCATTGGATTGCCGTGGCCGTACAAGGCACCTGAGAGGCTATCGCATCACATACATATGTATGTGCTTTCTTTAGACGGGAGCAGGCTAAATTATTTCAAATCAAAGACTTTCTTTCCAAGCAAATCCGTAACGGAATGTCAAGAATAATTTGATGTGAGTATGTAGAGTGTAAGTTTTCTTCACATACGTCCTGGATAGAAGAAGATTCCGAGAGAATCCCGAAAAATCCGGCAGTACATAAAATAAAGCAGCCAGAATATTGTCTTACGATAAAGTTTCATGCTAACTGCGATATTTACGAAGTCATCAGTGTTTTCTCCCATATCCGTGCTCTACAACTTGGATTCTACAACTGGGTTTGGTGTATTTTGTTGAAGCGCAGTTTATAGATGCCAATCCGGCTGTCGATGAACCTCGCTGACAAAGGGTGAACACTCGTGTAGCTTTATTGACTAACGGTTCCGCAGCATCGCCTTCTTCAGAGCCTGAAATGTGTGCGTCAAAATGTAATATAGGCTATCTAGTACCCTTTAAACGTCACGCACGGAATGCCACGTCAGTTCTTCAAGCAGATCGGGCAAGCTCTTTTTGCTATAATATACATTGCCTTAGTATTGATTCACGATGACCTTCCGCTAAATTGTCACCAACGTTTGGATGCCTGAGGTTACAAAAACATGCCTATAGAGGTTCCGATTTCCATGTGAGCAACAACCACCTTCTCTGACGGTTCCTTGGATTTTTGACATGGATCCAATTGTTGGCTGATTCATCCGAACTACTCTTTCATTGTGGGTCTGAAATTCTCCGAAATTCCCCATTGGGTAATATTGGGGTGTCAGCGAACGGATAAGCTTTGATTCAGTATGGTATCTCTGTAACAACGCTAGCACGCTGATGTTTAGGGGGATCTGAAAGGAGGTGGGCAATTTCACCAAACCTTTTTACTGATAATGTAATTGCTACTGCCTATTTTGTAAATGCCTTTGTTCTTTCTGCCACTTGATTTCTTGGTCCTTTGGAAACATGATTTCCGTCGCATCTGCGGTATTTGTTTTTAACCGACTAATCTGCGGGGTTTCTCTCCACAAAATTTCAACTGACGTCACCCCTTTATGCGGAGCCACTTTTCTTAGCTATGGCCTCATAAAAAAAGTTTATTCCGCTGTTGTACACCTGTGATGCAGCTGGAATAATGTAAGTACTAAAAAAGGTACTGGTTAATGGGCTCCTTAAACTGTCACCATCAGTGCATTATTGCTGAGACCTTAACGTTCTCATAAATTCTATTTAATTCTATTTATTCATGTGACCCTTCAAATCTCTAAGAACTGCTGTTTATCTAGAATATCATTTAAAGAAGTTTTTTTTCAAGAATTCTATTCATTCAGACTCTGGGAGGTAGAGGGGCTTACAGTGAAGTGTCACGACTGTTAAATATTTGGCAATTCGTAGAAAAGATACCTAGCAAAAACTTTTGAGACTCTCCGATGCTATTCGTTACGAAGTTTAGCAGTGCCAACATTACTTCGCAACACATTGTCATTTTCTCCACTAAATCGGTATTTTCCTTTGAATCTCAGTGGTAACTGTTTGTGACTCCTGAGATCACAACTTTTGATCTTCTTGACTTGCATAGATAAATAAATGAAACTCAATCTTCACTTCTCGCTTGCTCCCTCCAAGCATTATTCTGATCAGCAGAGCAGTGGAAAATTTAAAGATTTGCAAACGGCCATAGTGTACTAAAAATGCCTCTTGCAAAGCAGTTTTTTAATTCTATCTTGTATCTTTTGCCTCATTTTTATGTACCATCTAAAATCGGTTTTTCTCTGCAAGTCCACATATTCTTGCAGCTTTGAACGCTATTTTAATAAAAATGTATGTTTAAGCATTGTTACACTAAGTCGACGAAACTTAACATTCCTCACACCAAACACCACTTTTATCGAGTTTCGATTTTTTTCAAAAAAACATAAAAGTTTCGGTACACTTGCGTTTGTTATGGTGAAATTGTAGCATTCGAGCACTGGTGCGTCAATTCGAAAGAGGCAATACGGTAATTTCTACAAATTAAGCTCATAGGTCTTTGAAGTTTTCGTAAATTAAGCTCATAGGTCTTTGAAGTTTTCGTAACTGGTAGATCTGATCTTACAGATTCTGACAGTTTTAAGAATATTGCATATTAAAGGTGTTCCAAATTACGAGCTGGAACGGATGAGCATCGCTACGTCGGGTCACATCCAATCTGCTAAAACGATTACTTTCTGAGTAAAAAAGTGATTGTCCACTTATACTCGACGCAAAATGCAATTTTCAAAATAATATGTCGGTGCACAATCATCGAGCTTTTTTCCTTCCTGGATCTGAACTCCTGACAAATAAAAGAACCTTAGCTGTAGTTCACCGGATAGACAGGCGTATCACCGTCAGCTGCAATTTCTGTAGGAAAAACTTTCGGAAACGTACCAATAATCCTTTGTTATAGTTAAATTGTAGCATTTGAGCAGTGGTGCTTCAATTCGAAAGAGGAGATACATTAATTTCTAAAAATGGGGCTCATAGGTCTTTGTAATAATCCTCGGGATCCAAGGTCATCCACTGGATCCAGCCAACTGCGGCTGAGCTGCTGCCAAAAAATCGGCAAAAGCTCAACCAGAAAAGTCGGGAAAAAATTCGGCAAAAGTTCTGCTGCAATCGCCCCACTTTATTTCTCTATCATGAATCCTGAACTCCAAAATTAACCGAAATCGACATAACAGACCGATGAGCCGTTAGAAGTAAGTTTTTGGCTAAAACAATTCTGATCTGATTTATCTCAGTTCATCGGAGCTTTTTGCCATGTGTTGTTCGGCGACAAGCCAAACCGGTGCCCTCTCACCTTCATCTTTACGTTTTATAGTTATGTTAACAATAACCTCTAGTCCTACATCATGTTTGTTGATGACACACCTTTGTGGTGTATTCAATAAATTTCTGAGTGGACTTGCACTAACATATGTAAACAGTTCGAAGTAGATTCGCACTTTAGATGCAATACATGACACTTCCACCAGTCTCACCCAAAATTTCACATAAAGTGCATGCAATATGCTGCCGCTATTGCTTTCACTTTACTACTAATAAACGAAAAAAAAGTAAACACCCAACTTCCGCTTCGTTCCTTCCACTACTTTCCTATCATCAAGGGTTTGAATTTATCCTCGAACTTCCCAACTTCACTGTTATTTCTAGGGTAGGTAGCTGCGCTTTGTTGTTCCTGTCGGATCACGCCGTTCCTCCTGATTTTTGAAATCAGCCTGCAGGCTCTGTTTGCTAGGTGTTTTTTAACATTCACAGTGAGTGAGTGTTTTTCACGTTGTGAAGAGTCCTTCGAAAGGCAGCAAGAGCTCTGTTGTTCAAAGCAGCTCTGATTCTTGCCACGTATCTGATTTATTTAAATTTGTTAGAAAAACTTCAATTGCTTGGATGTAGATAAGTTGCAGGGAAACACTCTAGATAAATGCGTTGTACAGCTGATAAATCCTTACTGGATGACGGTAACCTTTAATCGAGCAACGACAATATTGTAGGAATCCATTCGTCGGATTGGATTCATTGTTGGATTATTAGGCACGAAATTGGAATAAAACATTTTCAAGCCGTTCACACGCGCAGCCAAATAGCGAATACAGCAGTCGATCATCTACGTCCCTTATTTTTCTTGAATTACTGTTACTTTCCTGAGGCTATTCTCTTTAATCGCCCATTGGATCTGCATTTCCACCAGTCATGTACAAGACTAAAATTCCAGGGTGGGTCACGCTTGCAGCCCTTCCAACACTACACCCCGTTTTCATTGTATTGGTGTTCCCGCACTTTTTGTTTTCAAACGGTTGGCAGTACCCAGAACCATCGTGCTGCGAACAAAACAAGTATACTTCATTGACCCAGATAGGTACACCTCAATTTGACTGACTGATTTCTTCATGTTCCAGAATTGCCATACTGTCCCCTATCCGTGCAATCGTAAAGTATTCTGAGGCTTATGAAAGTTCCAACGTATTTTCCCTCATTTTGCTAATTAGAAAACCAAGCTTTAGTTATCACAAAATGCCCACTTGGCCTGAAAACCATGAATTATTCGGGCTTTCTGTTCCTGAAACGCAATGATGGAGGAGTAACGTGCGCTGGATCTACAGAACACCCATTGCTTCAGTGCTATTTAGGTTGAATGCTCAGAACTCCTTGCTGTGCCACATATAGCGGATAAGCAGTATTATTAATTGAAAGTCGTGGAGGAAAGTGCATGACTATGACCACATGGGAATTTCTTCGGCTCCTGCTTGATACTGCATGTTTATTAGGGTGTAAAACTATGAATTCTGGATTGCTAGCGGTTTAGCCTTGTTATTCTACACCTTGATTGCTTACGTATCACGTCAAGAGTTTTTTTTTGCGTTTTTTAAAGTTTATTTCTCACGTACTTATTGGCCATGCTTCTCTATTGCCCCCAGTACAAATAACTGGGTAAAAAAAAGGGCCGTAAAAATTCAGGTGAAGGTTTCCTAAATCTTTTCACTTCTCCACCTTTTTACTTTCCAGTCAAAAAGTATCTGTGTTTGAAGAACTAATCTACCAGTAATGTTCCGTTGAATACCTATCTTCTTTTTAATTGGTATCTTCTTAATTGAAACGTTGAGTCCTCAATTATCAGATTTGTTCGCTTCTACTGCTTATCTTCTTCGTTTCATTTAACTTGAGTAGAATATAATGTTTGTTCAGAAATTTAACATGTTTTTTACTTTCGTTTTGCATGTAGCTGTCTAGGTTATGTTATATGTACGGAAACAGCACATCATGTCGAATCAGAGGGCCCAACTACAGGAAAAGCGAGCACTTTGCCCAGAAACTGTTTCTCAGGAAGCTCTCTTTACACATGAGAGGATTATTATCAATCACAGATTCATGGGAGATTACCTGCCGGGATCGCTACATCCAGATGTATTCTATAGCTCGGCTTACATTAGCGGATCACTGTTCGAAATACGACACCATGATGACCTTGGCTTTATTTTTCAAAGTAAGCTACCTGCTTCATAACACTGTAACGTAGCCTGTTGACAACAAGAATTTCTCAGACTAACGAAGTGCTGCCTGACCACGTTGATTCCCATCTAACCAGAGTTCGAGTGAGTTGACTTGGACTAGAGAACTAAAGTAATTCTCTGGAATATTCTCGAAATAGAATTCCCATTAACTCATTGTCGACGGCGGCTTTTTCGAGCATTTCTAAAGACATATTTTCAATTTCTGACTGTTTTTCTCCGAAATGTTTGTAGGAATTCAGTATAGATGTTCATAACCACATATTGACTCAGTATTATTCCATTACCATCTAAATAAACCCAATAGTCGCTGGTTGGCTTAATAGTCGCTCAAACAGAACCATGCGAAAAAGGTGTGGCACACTGGTCAGCGGCACGAAAGTCGACCGGATAAATATTTATAATTGCAATTTAGACAAAATAATACTACACAAAAAAGATGTTTCTGCTAGTTACTCCATATTGTTGATATCTTGTACGCATTCTCACAACCACCTGGCTCAGAATACCGCTAAACGATGCAATTTCTTACAATCTGTGATCGGACCTTCATTTCGCGTTCTGCCTACTGCTCGCTGTTTTACTTGCACTGCATTGAACATCTTTTGAGTAATGGAAGAGATTTTACCACAATAATGGATTCCACTTCAAGGGATTGTCTCCCACGGACTACCAAGCACTGAATCCTGATAAAGCTTCATCTTAAAAATCCTAAAAAGGAGAACAAGGCAGAAGGGGTGCTAAACTAGTTCATCTGAGTACTAATGATGAAATACTCAAATGAAAAAGTCGGGCAAGCACAGTGCACGATCGAGCAGATTTCCTCCTACGCGAAATATTTTTTTATAGGATTTCTACTGAACCTAACAAGAAACTAAGTGGTCTCCCGGGGAAACTCAAGAATTTTGGCAGAAAGTAGCGAACTCGAGCAAAATTACGATGTCACTCATGCATATGCAGGCCAATTCAAATCATACGAGTGTTCTTGTATAATTTTTCTGCTTCGAGAATAGTTTCCAAGTAAGATAGACAGCAGATAACCTTATTCCGTCGAGCTACTTTCATCTTAGCTGCTAAAAGAGCGGCTTCAACCTTTGTTCCTATTCATAAGCTTCGGATCATTACATTGATAACTTCAGGGCAACCACTGAGAAGCTCCTTCTTTGAAGTTCCTCTTCCTTTCTCTTACCTCCGCCTTCAAAAACATCCGTTGTGCTTATTTCGAAGAAGCCCCGTGAGTCAGGATGGAGTCATGGATATGCGGAGCGCTAACCTTTAATCCTTTTATAAGAATCAACTCTTTTCCTTCCTGGTCTATTCCAGTCTTGCTCTTCTGCCTTTGAATAGGATTCGAGCTAATAGCAAATGTGGGCAACCGTTACTCATTAGCATTCAGGGGTACAGATTCTGCATTCTGCAATCGAGCGGAGAAGATTCATACCTACATCTCTCGTATGTTTGCTAATTAACTTCCTGCTCTAGTCTGAATCTTCCGGCGAAATCTAGATGAAGATATCAGAATTGAATCCCAACAAGCACTTGTCTCTTTGGAGAACTCTTGGGTTTACACATCCGCTGGGTGGAATCCTTCACTCTGTTATTGCTTGACCTCGCTATCATGCGAAGTCATTCTTTTGAATAAGAAGACCTACAAGCCTTGATTCAGAAACATGAAATGGGACTGCTCAGCGAAGGCGTTGTTATAATAAGACACTCTAATGTCGTGGAATCTCTGAGCTAGACCTACCAAACAAAAAAAAAACCACAAATAAAAGACTCACTAAGGTCTAGGATCCTTGGACATGTCATAGGCTATGCATAAATAGCAAAAGAATAACCGAATATTAGGAAATGCTATGGAAATGATCTCAAACTTAGGTAATTAAACTATGAATGTCATGACAAATCTGGATATATGTAATTTTTCACTGTCGAGGACTGCAGAAATCGCAGAAAATAATGTTGAAAATCTAGATTTTTGTCCGTATTGCCTCTATTCTGATTCTATTCTGTACCCAGCAACTTACGGGCTTCAAATAACCGTTCCGGTAAAATTAATAGAAATTTATAATACATCTGGGTTCTGTGAATTAAAATCGCAGACGCGCTTCAGCGAATGGAAATGTGGGCTGCCAACGTGCTTTTGAACCTAAAACTCACGTTCTACGAAATTTTTTCAGGGAACGCAATGAAATTCGAATTGCTGTGAAAACGCACTGATGCATTTTACGTTTACTGCGTAGTAGAGCTGGACGTTGTATGACCCCCCTTTGTGAGTTGCTTTTCACTGAGGAAAGCAGCTCTCATTGCCAGAAGAAAGTGACTTAACTGGCTGCTATTTTTGAATTTGATCTTAACGAGGTTCCATCCTAACTCGCCATGAAAAAGCGACAACGGATGAACTCATCGTGTTCTTGTGGAAGGTAGGGCGGCCTGCAAAAAGTCGCTCGGGGTTGACTTTTAGAGTTGAGATTGTTGTAACAGTTTGGATGTGGTATAAATCAGTGTAAATCGGTCTAGACTACCAGAAAGCCTAACCTAGGCATGTGCCGCAAATATCTGACCATAGGAGGAGAAACGCTGAGGGTAAATGTCCGTTCCCACTGGTTGTCCAATGTCAATGTCAATGTCAGTGTCCAATGTGTGTGTCAAATGTCAATGTCAATGTCAATGTCCCTTCCCATCCACTTTATCACCCAATATAAATTATCCGTCCACCTGCTCATTCTCCGGCGAATTATAATCCAAATCCAGTGCCTTGTCGGAAGGTAGCGCGAAGTGGTGGTGGGGCAGACCTTGAACCTTCATCTGGTGAATGTTAACCGATGTCCTGTACATAGTGGGACGAAAGCCTAATTCTATTGTATACAAGCACTACACTTTCAATAATTAGTGACACATCTTGAAAGGGCAACAACCCTAGTGTAGTGTACCTGAATGATTCTCCATAGTTTCAGTAAGTAGAGTTTCTGTCTCCACAGCATCTGTATTTAATTTTTCTGCCCCGGGACCCTTGAATGAAAGTTCCGTTGAAGGCCACATTTTGAAGTGAAAAACCTTTTATAAGTAGGTCACTTGCCCAGAAAGTACGCACGTGCATCAGAGCAGAGGGGTTGACTCATCAGACCTCATGAATCTAACGAACTTGCTTCATGCTGTTTGGTTTTCAGGTGCAGCACCTACGCATGGCTGCTATTTCATAGCCTGTACCTTCAGCAACAATTATCTTTCTTTGCGCCTCCTGCGGCAATTATTTCCATTAAAACAAAAGTTCTCGGGGTGAAAAAGAATAGAAAGCGTTCTGTACTTTCGCGAGTTCGAGTGATGACTTGAAAAGTCATTTTTGACCATAAAAAGATACATAGAGAGATGAGTTGATGGCAATGCTTTCTTCTGCTCCCCAGGCACAATTACCCGCGAGTATGTACATACGTACATATTATTATATTTACATCCAATCGTTTCATATTTCCGTGCTTTTTTTGTAAATATTGCTACTCTCAATTCTTGTCATTCGCCACCAAAACTTTTGAGGTGTCCTGGTGTATAAGCCGAATTCTAGAATGGGTAGTTCAAGTGAGCATTTGGCGATCACCTACAACCTTCCCTTCTCTATCATCATGTGAGTTATAAGACGCTCAGCAACTTCGGGGCACTGACGAGTCTCGCAGGGCTCGCGTTGCCTCCGCAGAAGCGGAGACACTGCTAAACTCTGATGCTCCGGCTACCCCTTTAAACGCAGCCGAAACATGGGGTGTGCTGCTCGCAAAAGTCGGAATGCAGCAGTTTTTCCTTTTGCAGCAATGTCTGCCCGTCATTTTCTGAGGCAGGGGGGGGGTGGCTTAGCAGGTTCTGCAACGTTTGCCTTATCCAGTTATCTGAGTTACGGGGCGCCAATATAGAAACCTACCTTGGCGGCCGTAAAAATCCCGAACACACGCCACTTTGCGTTGCGAATGGGGCGCAGAATAGCACATGTGTGCACTTTTCCTGAGACGCTACCCGGGAACATCACGGTCACGCCTACTCAGTATGGGGCCAAACCGGAGCCCCCAATGTTTTGTCGTCCCTGGACGGTACCTTCGCTACGTACAGTATTTTCTTATTGGGGCACAACTGGGGCCAGTCCTAGAAAGTTCCCGTGGTTTCCGTTCATATGAGGCACCGGCGCCCCGAAGTTTCTTCTGAGCAACCAGAACTACTCATGCTCAACGTATGATACTAGCAGAGCCAGTAGTCCGCCTACACCCCCATTAGGGGATCTGTTCGTGTGCGAAGTTCTCACCCTGTTCCTTACCCTAGAGGCTAGCTTTTAACACAGGCTGAGACGGCGATACCTCAGCAGATTTATTGCCAACCAGTTTCGTGAAGAAATAGTGCAATTTGGCTTTACGTCACTTTAGTCAGAAATAGGAAGATGTCACAAACCATTTCTCATCCATCAGACATGTAATAGCCCTTTCACTCTCACCATTTGTGACGGAACTCATTAACACTATTTTCATGGTGGGATATTGGGGGATAACTTCTGCCCTAGTCATGCGAGATTTTCTAACATTCTAAATTTTGACGAAGAGAACACCAGACACCAAGGATTTATTTTTTAACACAATGAGAAACACTTCTGCAATGCAACTATGTTTCTATGTTTCATACGAGAAAGTAAGAAAAAGAATACATTTCAAGCCATGATGAGAAATACATGAGAAAGAGAAGAGAAGAAGTCTCAATTCCATAGTGAGTGCCTCAACCGGCTGTGAGCTCGTTACTGCCCATTCTAGGACCGTCTGATTACTAGAAAAGGTCTCTCAAATACGATTACGAATTCAATAAGTGACTTCGGCAAGTCGGGGCTGTTTTTCCTACTGATCTTTCGAGTGAAAGCCCGAGCTCAAATTTCTTTTAGCGCTTTTTATCCTCGTCACGCACTTGTCCAAGTTTTCCTTTTTTTTCGTCGTAGGGTAAGCGTGTCAACACGTCCCTCACACCCTCCGCTTTTTCCTCGTGGTCTCATTCTTAACATATGAAAAACAAGCAATCATTGTTGATCGTCTCTCAGCCTGAGGATAACATTTCAGGTTGAGTCCTAGTGGCACCACCTCGAAAATAAAAACTTGAGTAAACAGTCTGATATGAGTTCCTGTTTTGGCTTCTCCCTTCTGGGCCAACAGCTCCAAAGTTTGAAAAGCAAGCGAGGACAAAGTGGCGGAGGACTTTCTGCTCAGTTTGTTGTGACTTTGTGTTCTTCGAAATGATTCAATACCTGTACTATTCAGTGCTTGGTCCAAATTCACAGATACATATCAAAAGGTTTATATCTAGAGTTGAAAAACAAACTCCACTGAGAACTCATCACACCTTACATCAAGAAGATGCACGATCGAAGTGGCTGTTACGATCTTGGCGTATGAACCCGAAATTTAGCTCGCAAAACTTTGGGAGCGTCTAAGATCTTAGCCAAAAACCCAAAAATGAATCGCAAGGAAGAGTGCACAGCTGGCTCCCTATCAAGCCCTTCACGGGTTCTGATCGCGGGCTCAGATGCGAGGGAGAGGCGCCTGCTTGTTAGTAGTAGCGGCTCAACTCCAGCACCAGGTGGTCCGCTGACATAGCGGTTTACGGCTACGGTGGTGAGCATGATACTGGTCTACTACCTTACGCTCGTTTCCGATCCTATCTTTTTGTTACGTTGATATCTTCTAGCATAATGAGGCGTTTGAGAGGGTAGATTGCACATGACTTTGATTTTTCGGGCTCTGACGTAGGCAACGACGCCGAAACGTTAGCCGAAATAAAGTTAAGTAACAGTCTTGGTGAACTGCTCAAGCTAATCCTCCTGACGAAACTCAGACATTTGTTCTTGTTACAGCGTTTATCACTAAAATGTAAAGAAAATCTGTGAGCATATTTCAAGAATCCCCCTTTTCGAATTAGACGCCCACAGTTGAAGGAATCCCCTCAACATATAGATAGACCGAGCCAGAGCGCCGCTTCGCGGCGCTCTGACTCGGACCCGTGTGCCACGTTACCTCAGGGCTAGGTAAACTCTGAAAAAAAGGAACCCCGAGCCAGAGCGCCGCTTCGCGGCGCTCTGACTCGGACCCGTGTGCCACGTTACCTCAGGGCTAGGTAAACTCTGAAAAAAAGGAACCCCGAGCCAGAGCGCCGCTTCGCGGCGCTCTGACTCGGACCCGTGTGCCACGTTACCTCAGGGCTAGGTAAACTCTGAAAAAAAGGAACCCCGAGCCAGAGCGCCGCTTCGCGGCGCTCTGACTCGGACCCGTGTGCCACGTTACCTCAGGGCTAGGTAAACTCTGAAAAAAAGGAACCCCGAGCCAGAGCACACAAAGCGCAGCTTCGCCGCGCTTCGCGGATGACAGTGATTTTCTGCGAAACTGCATAGCTCCTAAACGGTTTGGAGGTTAACTCTTATTATGTTCAATATAAAGAGCTCCTACATCGTGTGTTTTATGAGTAGAAACACAGATCCTCACGTGGTCAAGTCTTTTTCATTTGTGATAGCGCTGGAAGTCCAAATCGTTATGGTTCGGGCACAATCAGGTTGTAACAGGAAAAAAGTGCGTAAACGTTCTATTCCTACTTTGTAAGCACAATATTAAGCTCATAGAGTGCACCATTTGTTCCCCTGACCGTTAATTTCTAATTGCTATTACTACTTAATGCTTTAGAAGGAGTGCGGTGAAAATTTCCGTACAACTCTGCTGTATTTGGATGATTCATGGCTCTGATTGCGAAATCACACTCGCTTCATCACTGGTTCTCCTATTCTGCTTTAAAGATCAAAGATATTCCGTTTTCGTTGCAAATTGGACGTCCTAATTGAAGATTTGCATGTTGTACACATACATATACATGGGCGTGTCATTGGGCGTGTCAATTTTCGCAATTGAGCCCGTGGCGGCGGGCAAAAGAGGTGGGTCGAGGCGAGTGGATCAATGACAGCGTGACCTGTCATCCCTCGCGCGGCGATGGGGGGGTCTGCGCTTTATATAGAGTAAGATACTATATCGCCGAATAGCCGAGAAGAAATCATTGAAATCTACACTCATTCAAGTCAGAACAAACACAAAAATTCAATTTTGCAGTAGAACTCTGCTGAACAGGTAATCTCTTGCTGTATATAATCCTGCTTCTTGTGATTGTCAGGCAATCTGAATTAACCGAAAAACAGTAGCATCTATGTTAGTCGAGTATATAATAAATTTGAGCAAAAGTTTTGTCGGTTTCTTTTTTTTTCAAAATTCTATAACTCTCCTTAGATGTGGTCGATATTTAGCACACCATTCACCTTGTATTTAAAATATGAAACATATTTCTCACGCAGGAATCGACCTACAAGATAAAAATTTGATACGTAGGTGGTGAAGCTTAATCTATCATTTAGTTCCTAAACACCGAGAGGAGCCTCTTTCCTTGGCATTTGTTTAGTGTTCAAAGTCTAGAACTCAGTACCTTTTCTTTCTTTTTCCTTCTCAATCATCCTACATGACTTCGCCTTGTTTCCAATTCTGCGGAGATGTGTTTTAATAGATAAACAACAGTGTAGTCCTCTTTTTCTTCACTCCGTGCATCTAGGATTAGCGAAGAAAAAAAAGGAGGGGGGGGGGGGGGAATGGGAAAATATCTGTCACACAGAAAGCTACCAAGTGTGTTTGATGTCTGATCGGCGGTAATAAAAGGAGATGCCTCACTTGTTTAGATCTAGGCGTGTTAGTACGATTTGTAGAAATAATATTACTAATGTATTGCCCTCTTCCTCAGTAATGACGAGCTATTTTCTGGCTTAGACTTTGACAAACGGCTTATTTACGAGCTCATCGGCAACGAGGAGGCCCCATCCCGGCCTTAGAGTAAAAGGCTGTGTTTACCAAGGTTTGTTTTCTCTTCATCATCGTAAATTCCGAGCTTTGACCGCTCGACCACGGACCCCTGCCATTTACGAGCCCATGGCCGACACATGCCATTTCGGAGGGTTAGCATTACGTCTTCTAGACACGCTCTAATCCAAACTAAAGGATTGATGATGTGCTTTCATGGAAAAGTCTAGACTAAGCGTACGGGTTTACGTGGTGATTCCCGCGAAGCCAATCGCTCCAGGACTGTGTTTATCCGTAACGTACTTCTGTTGTTGCCTCCTGGAGCGCTACTTAGCGCCGTGTTCTTTTGCGGTTTCCGGCAAATACTTCTTCAGATGTTCTTTGGCCCGCAGAGACGCACGACGCGTTTACTCATTCCTTCGTGGCGTACTTGTCACATCGCTCTCCTAACGAGCCTGTAATAATCTCTGCGATGAGCCTATTGCAAACGCTTCGCTGCACATCTCAGGCAATTATTTGCCTCATTCGCCCCTTGGCCTTTTTACGTCGCCCAGAGGAATTATTACTACTCGCCCCTTAGGAGTAGAAGAAAGATGACAAGAACAACTCGGCGAAAAGAGTTGAAGAATGTGAAAATAGATATTATGTTATATCCCCAAGTATGGTGTTCTAGATGGGTAGCGTTTCGTGGTTGAGAGCTAGAGCCTCCCGAAGGAGACCACACAAGGAAGCTCTCCTTCAGAAGTTTACCCTGGACAAATCTGGTCGCTGCCTTTTACCCACTTAGTGTGTACTTTGTTGTGAGCTCTCTGAGTTAGTGATTTTTGAGCAGCCCCGTAAAGTTCGCGTGATTAACCTCTGGGTAGTCGCCACCTAGCCCCGCCCATCCATGTGCTTACTCCACCTCCTCCATTCTTGTTTGAAGAGGTAACGCACGCAGCGGAACTCGTGCTGCCCGCTACTATCTTTGCCTATCTATGTACTTCTCAATTTTTCACTTCAAGCAGGCATCGGTAGGGGACCTTTCTCAGCTTTTGTAGCTTTCTCGACGCGCCTTGCTTAAAAGGAATAAAAGATGAATGAGTGAATAAAGTACGTAGAAGTAGAAAGTCCAACACATTGAATAGTTCAGAAAAAGTCGATAAAAAAGAAGAGAAACAACTACAAGGAAAACTTTTGCAGATTTTATCAATTTATGTATTTATTTGTTAGTACAATCTCTGGCTAGGCACTGAAAACATTTCGTGAAAAATTCTAGGATTCATATGTGTAAATCAATCCATGTCGGCGAGAAAGGTCGTACTCCCTTCACGACCGGTAAGTCAGAAATCCTGACCTACTTCTGTACAAATACCCGATCAAAAATGTCTCATAATAAACAAAAACTGCTCTTAGTTCTCAAACAAACTCATGGTTCTCCTCAGTGACTGGTCGATTTCCAGAAAAATCCCGGGGAGCTGACCGGAAAAATACCACCAGTTTCTTGATTCATTAGTACTTTCGAGAAGATTGTGGCGTTCCCATTAGTCCAGAAAGGACGACTTTTCACGAAAACTGCTGTATTTCACTGCACACACCATGACATTTGACTCCGGAACGCCCAAAATGGCCAAATTTGACATCGGAGAATCATTCCACCATGAAATTATTTCCAGAGAGTTAATGGCGTGCTACACAAACAGACCTGCCAGAAATTTTGATTGTTTCTGGTTGGTGGACATGCCGTTTCCTTGAGAGCTTTTCGCTTGAGAATAGGTCTCGAAGACCAATTTCGACCGCTTTGAGCGTCCGGGAACCTATACTCCACTCTTTCCTTGTTTTGCTGCAGCCTGTACTCTCAGATAGAAATTACCGATTTGGTTTGAGAAACTCCTCCATTCCGGATAGGTTGACCTCTCGGCTGACCTCAGTTCTAACATGACGTTAGTCTTGACTGCCTTCCTTGCCCATATTCAGCGACACTTTTCAGAGCTCGATTCGACAGCGTTCCTCCTCGAGATGTAAGCTGATTTCCTCCAGCCGCAAGCATTCTTTTCTGCATTTCCAATTGCTTTCATGCGTTTCGCTGCTCCAGACCCGCGTTTGTTTTCGCTACCCTGATAGCTTCGCGTTTTTCTATTCATGACGTCTCGAGATATACAGTAGGGCGAAGGGCCATCGAGACGTTGCAAGTACCATAACTGCCTTCTCACTCGTGACTTCTGCTCAGTCATTCTACGATCTGCTCGATGAGCGGTTAGAATGAGCGTCTGCTTCGTTGCATAGCGGATTTGTCACTGTCTCAACATTATTGAGCGTCGGCAATTCTCCGTTGTCACATTTGTCATCCCCTCGAACGGATGAGGTTTTGCTTGTCAGCGCTTCTATCCACTTTTTGTTACTGTTCCGGATGATGTGGTTTCAAGTGAATACCGTATCTCTGCAAGCGGCTTTTGATGTTTGATAGGCACACGACAACTGGTGCACCGTACCAGTTTTTCCGAGGACAATTACATTCCTGCCTTCCTTTTTTCCCCTAAAGCTCTTAAAATAAGGAGAGTATACACAATTCCAAAAGAAGATGTACAATTTCCACATATTTCCGTTCAAAAGTTTCATGAACTACGTATATATTAGTTCTGTTAACACATCATCCTCATCTTAAAGCTAATTCATATTAGACGTGTACGTTCGTCGTGCGTGCGACTATTCGACGAACCGTAGAACGCAAACGCACCTCTGACGCAGCCCAGACGCTGGTGAGACACATTCGTTTGCTATATCGGGGCTATTTGCGTCGGCTGAGCGGTTTTGCCATCCATGGTTCACATACCGTGCTGACCTGTAATAGCGGAAAATTCTCAGCAATGAGTACATACGTTCTTCCGCGAGCGAATGACGCACGCAAGCAGTTTAAATTTCCTAAATTTTCTTGGTACGTCAGATGGAATATCAGCGCTGTGCAGGACGAAAGAAAGACCATTTTCAATAGCTTCATTATCGTACATCGGTGGTTCGTCGCAATAGACTAGTACTAGTAGTACTAGGTTGCTGCAAAACTTCTCCGAAAATTTTCTATCGACTTTGTTTTTACAACAACTCTATTTTGGTCTAACCTACTAGGTGAACGGTATGACTTCTATGGTCAGAAGGGACTAATGCTTATTTCAAGAGCAGGTCCTCGGCGTCACTTGCACAGAGTTTGAGAAACTGCGAAGTCATAGATCGCTATTGTTGTGTCGTCATGTTTGACGAATTCTTAACTTGCGAAATAGGAGCTTGTCTAAGCATAATGATAGAGAAGACTCTTGTGTTAAGTACCTAAATACACACGTGGGTAACCTGCGATAATGGTCGTAGGTAGTATATGTACGAATAACATGTTCCAGAAAACAGGAAGTAGAATGAGAGGCCTTATTTTGGTTGTCTCAACCTTATTTTCTCACATTTTTCGGAGACTTCAAATTTACTCCATGCATACTCTACCTGTTTTTGAATGACATTACTTTCACAATGGCATAGCACTGACATGAAGTTCTATGCAAACTTCCAGACTAAAGCACATTAGACATTCTTAGAAAAAAGAAAGGACTGATACCTTTTGTAGTTGTCCTTCCCAGGGTTTCTTGCTGCAGGCTGCTTCATCTCACGCCGACGTCTGAGAGCCAGACGTCCTGGCATCTTAGCAGGAAACAATTGCGGAGTGCTTCCGAACGCAGTAATCGCATCTGTGCTCGTTGACGTGCTCTCACTTCACCGCCCCACTGGCACTCAACCCTCAAGCTAATTGTCATGTCCACTATTATCTTCATGAAATAGTTCACCGTGTCTTTTAGGATATAGTAGCGATTAAGTGGAACACTCTTGGATTTGTAGTTGTTCTTGATGCAGCATTAAAAAACAGATTTTTGAAGCTCCAAATATCAAGAGTACCTATGGTTTTCGAGTTCATCTATTTATTTTCCATACCTTTTATTCTAAAGTGTTGTGCCGTAACCTGTGCTTTGTTCGGCTCAATTGCCTTTCTACCAGTCCAACAACAAATGAGGTGTGCTTTCACGAATGCAGTGATGTCGACAGGCAGCCTCAAAAATTGCAAAACAAGGCGATTGCAGAAGCCAAAGCAATCCTTTGTTTTACAATTTAGTTGCTCAAAAAACTCAAAATACCTCCTAGCCCTCTACGAATGCCTCTTTGCGAGCAACATTTCATCAATTGTTTGGTCTAAACTTTACTATATGTATTATCATCGTGTATCGCGAAATAATAGTATAGTAACCATGTGTGATATTCTCTCATGATTATTTCAAAAAATGCTAATAGCTGAGGTATTAATAGGTAATGCTAATCTGAATTATTCAGCACATTCGCGAACTTACGTTCTCGGCATGGTGTGCCGCGTGGGACACTAGCGCTCCGTTAAGCACGCGTTTGTGATCAGCCGGTTGTGCACGCGTTCTCACTCGTCAACCTGTTGATCACATTGTCGTGAATGTATTAAAGTTGATATACGTCGGCATTGGTTTGTAATAGTAGACGTCTCATAGTCGATGAGCGCTCCGCCTCTACACTCCTGAAAATGATATCAAAAAGAGGTTTTCTAGCAATTCCGGGGAGTCTCGCGTGTAAAACACTGGTCACACTAACTCACACAATTTATGACTACGCAGAAATTCCGAAAACTGTTTCTGAGACTCGGCTCTCAGCAGGTAAGGGGACAAAGAGCTTTAGGATACCTACCAGGCCAGAGTTTTTCTCTTCTCAACAATGTTTATGTTTTCTTCATCATTTTTATAATTTTCTGTTAATGATTTGGTTCCTACTATGCTCACTTCCGTTCTGTAGTGAAGCGCCTCACTTTTCTTTGCTCCCTTTGGTCTCTGCCTTATTTTTTCTTGTTCTATTAGATGAACGTCAGCCCACCGACAAGAAAGACTCTTTTCCATTTTCATTCTTTACTCTTCTGTGTTTTGAACAGAGAGAACCCATACTTGATCCCTAAAATGGGAAGTGCATGGTTAGTCCATCTCAATAAACGAAATAATCTGGGGGCAATCCTCTATTTATGTTAGGCTTGTTCGGGATGGAACCCAATGTTTCCCAAGGAACGTTTATTTTGTCGTTGTAATGATCACAGAATTTTCTTTGAATTCCATCAATCTCCACAACCTGCGGAACTTCTTGAGCCCTTGAGACTAAACAATGGTAGTTTGGACCTTGAAGTTACATAGTGCAACGAGAATGAATATGATGATTACCATGCTTTTTGTCAAGAGCATACTGAAGAGTATTCTACACAAAAAGTAAAGAAAGCACTCCCACAGGCAAAAAAGTGAAGAAAAACGCCGTATAATTATACACCAACTTAAGGTTTAGTACAATACCGTAGCGAACAACAATACGTCCTTTTTCACAAATGAAAGTACCCACTGGGGAAAGGGAAGTCCATTCCCTTTATGAGTATCCTTTTTCAAAGCTAAAGAATCTGTCCTTTATGTACATTCTTTTTCCAAGGCAAATTTATGCAAATCTCTCTCTCAAAATAGCGGAATTCCATGTGTTTCCCTTTCAAAGGGACATGAGCCCATTTCCAATAAAAAGCGTTCCCATTCTTAATTGACATTAGCGATTCTGGAGGCGAGAAAGAAGGAACGAAAGGGGAAATACGCAAATGGAGAGATCGCGGTGATCGCTGCAGATTGGTAAGGGCTCAGAAGGCCTGAATAGAGGTACATCGTTCAATAGACGTTTTGGAGCTGTGGCACAAGTCATGAGCATACCTGAGAAGATACACCCGTCCCCAGTTGCCTCACCATTAGTCCACTTTTGTCATCAGTTCCACGGCGCCCTCCAAAATATCACAAAACCACGAGATAACGGTGAGCCCCATCGTAGTTCAAAAATTCAGAGTAATTGACTACCCACCGTCCTGATGTGGACAAGCTCTCAAGATACACCTCGTTCAAACAGTTTTTTTAGTCAGAAGTAGCAAGTAGTAGTTCAGGCTCCTGATTCTATGTACACTTCACTAGAAGTACTCTCCATGTACTTTATTTATGGATGGATGGGCGGGAGGCTTAAAACCATCCAGAGAAATTCAATGTCCTCTCAGTATATGTACTTATACTCTCAGTATATGCACACACTACTTTTATTCTATTTCTGAGCCAACAAGAGGTGGGTAGCACTTCCATTTTGGCCTACTTCTCGACAAATTGCCTTCGTTAGTGCCTAAATTGCTCGATTCCTGGTTGTCTCTTGGCCTTTTCACGTGGATCCACACATCCATTTCCCTCTGTCTTTCGTTCACCTCCGATGAGGTTGCTATTTGTTGTTGATTTGTTGAACAATTGGAGATTCACAAGTCCTGGGAATGTTCAAGAGTTCCACCACCGCTCTGCAAGCCACCTGCCATGAATAACGAGTTATCAAAGCTAGTTCTAGCCCTCTATTACTAGTGTGATTTGTGAGCTTGATGCAGTTTTCTCTCCTGTTGTTGTCGTTGACGAAGACATTGAGATAAATTTCGTTTGCAAGAGTGTTTATCTGGTTATACCTTCACGGCTGTGCCGCGGCTCTCTTGGTCTTCTCGTCTTTTTGGTCTACTACCAGATCGCTCGCAAAGAGCTGTTTGTGTTTGTAAATGCTCGGGTTGCAGCATGCATCCACAGCAAAGCTTTCAGCTCGGACCAAGGATTGTCCGCTCACGTCCTGCACATTTTAAGATCCTTGAAAATATCGCTAGTCCATGGTCATCCTCACCGCTTTTGACCGTGAATTGAACTTCTGCCTTGATCAAAGCATAGTCCTGTCAATTTTTCGGGTTTTCCTTAAATTTTACTCTTGTTTTTCCTTCGCCATCAATATGTTCCGCACTGCTCGCGCACCTTGACAAGAAGAAAAATATTTAAGTAAATAAATTTCAGAGAGGCCCTCGCCATATCAGGCCTACCATCATTTCATGACGAATAGCTCAGCGCTGCCCTCCGAACCGGACGAGTGTCTCTACCAGCCCCAGATTTTCCTTGTTGGTTTCTTTCTTTTTTTTTACTATATGACAACAGAGAAGTCGTTAGGGGTACTGTTTTTATTCCTATGGAGGTGCGAAAAGTATAAACTATTTATGTAGTTTGCCGATTTTCACAGTTGTTCGATAGATTATGCAGATTGCTCGCACATGACTAGAATTTCTGGGTAGAAAAGTAATTTTTTTAGTCTGAATGACCTCTTGGCCGCTTCCGACGTGACATTCTGTAGATCCAAGAGATTACCCTTTTCACATCTATTTGGGAATGTCATAATTAAACTAAGTCTTTGTATTTGTACTTGCTCAAAAAATGGAGAAGAAATTAACCGGAAGTGAGTTACGAGGAAGAGAAGGAAATCGATTGCTACAAGTTACACACCGAATGTGGTAATTGTGCAATGCCATGAATCCAATGTTCTCCAAAGCCCTGGAAGAGATGAACCATTTTGAATTTTCAGATGTTAATGATAATGAATGCTGGACGGGGTATAGAAGCAGAAAGAAATAGCAATGTTTTGAAAGCCTCCAGCACCTTCCGGAGTAGGTCTCCGAGATCAGTAATTCATCCTGGGCCAAAGCTGAGAAAGCTCACCCGACTGTCGCTGTCACGTTGTGAGAAGCAGAGAAGGCTATGGAAGAATGTTCAAGGGTTTGGGTCACTTTAATATTCATGGTTTACCACTCCAGTATTCTGCATCTCACGACCAGTGGATAAAATGCGCTTGCGCCAAGTTGAGTAAAATCAGCTGGGCCAAACACTTGATGTATCTTAACGACAACCGCTGGACAAGAATCGTTAGCGACTGGAATCCGTCAAGCGCACAACAGGAAGACCACCAACCTGATGGTCAGACTTATTCACGAAGTCCTTCGAGGAAAGATACAATGCTCTTCGTCTCCTTCGAGCGTGTGGATCCCACCGGGTAACCCTGGCACGTGTGAGGAACAGGTTAAAGAATTGATGGCGCCTGTTCGGTATACCTGAAGATCAACGGGAACCAAGGTGATCAAGGTAACCACCTTGTTAGGAGGAAAAATTCTACACATACCATAAGTCCTTGTTAAGCGGGGATTAAAATTAGATAGGTTTCACTCTAGACAGCTTATTTAGCTTACAGCTAGTTTTTTTCTAGGGGTGGTAGTAATTTGGCCGAAACCTCGAGGTAACCGCGAGGTTGAACTCGGAGTCACCTCGTGGTTTCACACGGAGACCAGGACCTGACCTCGAGGTGACCGAGCTGAAACCGCGAGCTGACTAATTTTAATTGAGCAAAGTATTTTGTCTCGGGAGGATCCGAACCCGTGAGGGTTTGCCTCAGAGACAGCCCACATTGCACTACACCATTTGTACCTTATCGACATTGAATTGTTTTGGACCATACGAAACTTATCAAGTATATCAAAAACCTATCATCATTAGCATTGGATGTTAGAGTATTCACTATATAGGAGACGACCAAGCGGTGGTATTCCCTTTTCAACTTAAATAGGTATGATCTTCTCACGAACTTCTTGTCACACTTACTTGTCACCATTCACTCAACAATTCTGGACAAAACAGCTTTAGAGATGGAATCGCTGATAATCCCCGAACGTAGCAACCGTCAAAGAAATGTAAAGTACGGCAGAGTTGATCCCCGCCGTACTCTTTCACGCAGCCAGAACCTCATAAGATTGAGATACCGCTTCAATGACAGTCATTTGGACTGGATTACTAATCTACTGTCATCGAAACTTGGAGACGATATGAGGAAGCCTTGGGCAATTTCGAAAAGGCAGCAGAATGTAAAATTCTATCCTTCTACAGGCTTCCTTCTTCCGAGTTCTTTTTATTCTCTTGAAATGCCGCTACTTTAGCAACTACCTTAACTTTTTAGTCACAACGTGATCCTCGAAAATTTTAGTAGTGGAAATTCGACTACTTAAAGACTGTTCGTGCAGTCACCTTCCCCAGTTCATCGATGTCACGGCTCAGCGACTGTAGAACTTTAACAGCTGAATGTGCAGCGAAATGGTGCGTGCTAAAAAATTAAACTGCAGAACAAAAATGAAATAGTAACAAAAGAATGCTTGTTATTTCGTGTTAGAGGAGGGTATTACGAGCATGTTTCTGCGATGATGAGATGGTGTTTACGCTGTTCCAGTTTGTAGTGGGATATAGGTGCTACTTCAAAACGTAGATAATTGCGTTATTGTGTTTCTTTGCCTACAGAGGCGAGAAAAGTTTTCTTTGGGGGGTTTTCGTGGTTCTCATATTCGGTTTCAGTGTTATAAGAAACCCCGGTAGACATGCTTCCACCGATCTCTGCGTAGATGTAGCGAAAAACCTGTAAAATCGATATAATTGATACATCAATCGATAATTCGCCGCGGAAAGTATCCTAAAACCTTCGCCGGTGCCCGGCGAAACCTGTGCAAAGTTTGGATCGGAAGTTTTGGAACTTTCTAAAAAATTGGCTCAGCACTTTCTTGCCACTCTAATAGGTTTGAAAGATCTCTGAATTCCTTCTATCTTCAAAATGACCAGCTGTCTGCCTCTGAAAGAGAGAGTGTCCGTGGTGTTTGAGTGAAAAAATAGCTAAGAAGCCCTCTGAACACGAGAGGAACCACTCAACTTAGAAGGTTCCCTTTAGAGCTTAAGACCTGCAGGTCAGAATGAAAAAGTACCCCTGAGTACTTTTTCGAGACCGGTCTGCGTCTCTTGCCACATGATACTATTTTCACAAACATGTATGATTAGATATTAGATCACGGTCTTAGTTCTGTTACCGTGAGGTCGAGACCAGAGTGAAACCTCAAAGTGACCGGTCGGTTACCTCGAGGTCTCAGTTGTTTTACAATAGATTTTGGAGAAAATGACCTCGAGGTGACCTCGAGGTAACTTTTGACGGTTACCTCGCGGTTACCTCGAGGTTTCGGCCAAATTACTACCACTTTTTACCGTTTTACCTTTTACCGTTTTTTTAGTTCTTTACAGTTACAATTCTTTTGTGAAAAACAATACCAGCAGCTGAATCCTTGGAAAACCCTGAAACAATCCTTGGGAGCAAATGGCAGTTTGTCATTTCTTGTATTTCAGCAATGGAAAATGTGCTTTGTCGGTTGCATTGGCCTCATCACAGCACTGGTCAGCATCGTGCACAACTGTCTCCTTTTCTACACCTTCAATTCTTCCCGGGTACGGTTAATTTCAAAGCAACTTATCGCCAGATTGAGCTAAGGATCAGTAGGTACCATTTTTAGGTATTACGAAAGAGAAATCTCACCTATCTAATGTGGATATCAGGCTGTGACATATTTGTCTCAATGAGCTACATCGCCATTATGTGTATGCAGGTAAGAGACAAGAAGTTCGTCCTCTACAACAAAGTAGCTCCGTATTTTTGTTCCAGGTCTACACGGATTACTTCGAGTCCTTCACGATATTTTACCTGTGGCATCGCTACCTGAGAGCCGCGTTCACCGTCTCACACATAACCCTGAGCAGTAGTTCTTTCCTCCTCATGGCAGCAACCATCGAGCGGTACCTGCAGAGCACCAGCGACCCTAGGTAAGCAGTGGAACTCCGGGATGTCATCGCTAAATTGAGGTCCCCACTTCCAGAACAGGAAGCCTCTTCCGCCTTTTGGCTCGGCATCGTGCCTCGGTGGTGTTGTTCTGCTTCGCCGCCAGCTGTATATTTAGAGGAACGGTGTTCTTCGAAGTCGATGTGAGTGCCTCTGCGCTACCCCTACTCAGACAAACTGCCGGAAATTCCGCAGCAGAACATGGGCCTTCCGGAAATTCCGCAGCAGAATAAAACGGCTTTCGGAAAAACAGCAGCAGAAAGACATCCGCAGTGAGAGAGACGCAGAGAAAAAAGCGCTCCGGAATTTCCGCAGCAGAAACGCAGGAAAACCGCAGAAGAAAAGAGCTGCCCCGACCTCCGGAAATTCCGCAGCAGGACACGTCATCTAACGACGTGGCACACTGACTTATTGGCGTTGCTCCGGCTCTTCATTAGTCAGTCGTGTTTGCTGCGGCTGTTCATCAGTACCTTCCCAAATCATTGTTTTTGCTGTTCATCTGTCACATTTCTTTGCAAATTCAAATTTCTCATATCCCACAGTTTTTATGTGCAGGCTACAATGTCCACTAATCGGATTTTGAACTCAGCGGCTTGTGCGCGTAGTACCTAGACTGTGACTATTCAATTCGGTCGCTCCTTAGCTGAGTTTGGCTTGGATGCGTGCTTTTCAGTAACATTTATGGTTATTGAATGTTTTTGTTTTTCTTGTGACTCGTTGCAGATTTTGATCTCATTAGTCCACTGAACTCAAACAGCAGCGAGGTGGACGTGTTATCTGTATATTAAAATGAAATGTGTGTGTGTGTGTGTGTGTGTGTGTGTGTGTGTGTGTGTGTGTGTGTGTGTGTGTGTGTGTGTGTGTGTGTGTGTGTGTGTGTGTGTGTGTGTGTGTGTGTGTGTGTGTGTGTGTGTGTGTGTGTGTGTGTGTGTGTGTGTGTGTGTGTGTGTGTGTGTGTGTGTGTGTGTGTGTGTGTGTGTGTGTGTGTGTGTGTGTGTGTGTGTGTGTGTGTGTGTGTGTGTGTGTGTGTGTGTGTGTGTGTGTGTGTGTGTGTGTGTGTGTGTGTGTGTGTGTGTGTGTGTGTGTGTGTGTGTGTGTGTGTGTGTGTGTGTGTGTGTGTGTGTGTGTGTGTGTGTGTGTGTGTGTGTGTGTGTGTGTGTGTGACCATCGTTTCGGAAATTCCGCAGCAAAATACTCTTATTCGGAATTTCCGCAGCAGAATACCGGAATTTCCGCAGGAGAATACCGGAAATTCCGCAGCAGAACAGCAGAAAAACCGACTGGTTACCTGCGGAAATTCCGGTTTTCTGCTGCGGAATTTCCGGCTCAGTGTCTGAGTAAGGATTAACCTTCTTTAATAAATGTTTTTAATTTTCAGGTGGTATACAATCCACGTTGCACTGGCTTCTCCAGTATGGGTTTAGCAATGTCAGGACTCTTTTCCAATCCTGTCTACGACGCCGTCTGGAAGTTCTGGATTCGAAAAATTGTCACAGTATTTCTCCCGTTCACTGGTGAGATTCAATTTTTGAAATTTCAAACTATTACCCTCGCCCGCGACCTCGAAGATTCATCTAGCTTGTTCGTGAAGTGAAAGGTCCCTGCAGCATTTACATTGTTTCAAACAACTATGTGGAAGCTATGACTGTTTTTTATGGGAACAGTACTTCATTGTGAATGGCACAAGGCTAATCAATACATAATAAGCAGGCAAATGTGCAAATAAGCATCCGACAAGATAACGCTCACTTGAATGAAAATCCGTGAAGGAACATGCAAATTGCATTTCAAAAGAGAAGTATAAAAACATGAATGAATAAATATGCATGCAATGCGCTTCGGCTTCAAACACCTGCGTTATATTTCCATTGGTAATTTGATGTTTGCATCAGAAAAACGAATTTTGCATGAAAATAAATCCATGCATCACTTTAAGGCAGTGTACCATCTCGTCTTCATGTATGTGGTTCTAGTGCATCCTGAATCTCCTCGATGCACTGAATCCAGCAGTGCGAAGAATAAAAAAGGATAAAATGTGCGTCGTCAATCAATCCCGGTTTGTGGGATGCGCCACGCAATCACCTGTGCATCGTAGAAGCATTGAATGCATACGTGCCCTGTACAGTGACTTGCAGAGTGCATCCTCCGATACACCAAATCAGTACTTCATCTTCCCGTACTCCTCTGGTACCAATTTACCGACCCCGGGGGATGAAGGGCTTGGTTGGCCTCGGACGGGATCGGATCATTGATTTTGGGAGCGAAATTGGAGCTGTTACCACTGCTTTACGCGGCCCAATCCAGCCATATACATTAAAAAAAATATTACAAAACAGTCTTTAGAGCAGTTTTTTTTTGAACGTTTTTTTTGCTTGGGAGAGGTTTGGAGCAGCTTGTCGAGCCGAGTGGACGTGTGAAGCTGTTGATCTTATCGATCGGACACGTGTAGACGTAGGCCAACGCTGCAGTCGAAGCCGGCAGCCAGCACAGTCCCAGACCGCTCCGCCCGGGTGGTTCGTGAACTGCACCTTCAAACCCCTCGGAAACCGGGTTTTCGTCATCTTGACGTACATCATTGGAATCGGCGTGACGAAAAGGTCTAGAGTGTGCCGATATCTACAACCTATATCTTTTTGATACAGGCAATTTGTCACCTCACGAGACGAGGTGACGCATTGCCTTTATAGGGGTGCCAAAATTCCGGCCTCGACCTATTCGATGCCTTCTTTCTCGAAACTTTGAGTGCGGTCGTGTAGCCTGAAGTCTTCGGAGCCACCATGCCAAGTTTCATACTCTCAAGTTGGCTCGTTCAAAAATAATGGCGCTTTTTTCTGGCCTAACCATGGTGTCCTTCACATGCTTCTCGACAACGCACCTGTCCACAGATCAAGAGTTGCGGTTGCTGCCACACGAAGACGCAGATTCGAGTCATTGAATCACTCATCCTGTAGTTCGGGCCTGGCACACAGCGACTATTATCTGCCTAGAAATTTGGAACAGCATCTTCGAGCAATGAGATTCAGGGCCGAAAATTAGCTGAGCTCGGCTGTTAGAAGGTGGTCTGCCTCATGTGACAAAAAGAGCTCTTTGAACTGTTTAAAAAATTGAAGCTGAGCTAAGAAAAGTGTGTTGTTCGAGGGGCCCATATTTTATTACAGCAAAATTTCGTCGTTCTAGACCTTTTGGAAGCAGTCTTGGCCGGAAACTTTTGAATGTCCCTAGAATTCTGTCCATATACGTGGTCAGAGTTATACAAATAATCTGCGCTTCGCCATGGTTGGCATGCAGATCATCTGATTTGGAAACATGTTGAAGTCAGACACATCTCCGGCACACTTCGTGCACATCTCATAGATTGAAATTCTCATCTACATTAGCGGACCTGTCGCGAATTTAGCGTGAACCACAGGCTTCTCATTACATTAAGACCAAGCGATGGCTCAACTGTTCAAATTTTCGTGTGTACAAAACTAAGTTTCTTTTTTAAAGTATGGGATGTTTTGATACTCCTTCGCTCTGCCGTAGAGCACGCTAGCTATAGAGTATTTAGACTTTTCCTGTTCGGTCCAATGATTTGGGAGCTTTTTGCAGTGTAAGAATTTAAAGAGCTCCTATCTTCTGTCCTTGTGTATTCTGAGAAACAGTGCTCGGCAACCCTATACAATCGCCTATTCCAGGTATGTAGAATAAGGGCGCACTACTGTCAGAATTGTTGCTTCCACGGACATCCTGTGCCTTTTCCTAGGAATCACCTTCAAATGCTGAGATTTTGCGTGTTAGAAGTACTACTTTTTGCAAATCTACCCTGTCATTTAATCCATTCTCTGTAATCTATAAAACATGAGGCAGTCACCTGAGTAAAGTGGGGCTTTCATCCTTAAATTATTGATAATTATATATCAATAATTATGGTGCGTGTAATTTTGCTTGCCGAAAACTTTCGCATCATCATGGATTGTCTTTTCTAACCTAGCCGGTATTTACGCCAAATTATACCCAGCCTCAAATTAATTGTACCTTGACAATCGTGCAAAACAAAAATAGAAAAAAGCCCTGATCAGCACCTTGTTCCATGTGTTTAATCAAGGACACTCAGCGTTTGACTCTTCGACATTGAGACCGATTCTCGATTTTCAACCTTTACGGGATTTTTTTTTGTTTTCTTTCCTTTTTTTTCTCATGTTGCTATTGACTATACTTTCTCATAATGCTGCATCAGTGGGTGGAATAAAGAAACTAATAATGACTTATAGACAGTTCCAGAAAAAAGTGAAAAAAATCGAAAGGAATGATTCGTTAAGAAGAAGGTTATTTTCAGTGCTCGCGTCTTTCAACGCCGCCATTGTGTACAACGTCAGTCGAACCGATCGCGATCAGACTGTTAAGGCTTTGGTGATGTTCAGCGCTGTAGGAACCAGGTGGGTCACTGCTTTTGTTGCAGGATCACTTGGCAAGGATTCTCACGGGGCGTATATGTTGATGACAACGCTATTTGATAGGTGTTGTTCATGTCCATGTATATTGTGTGGGAGTTCTGGGGAAACGCATCTTTCATTTCTATCCCATTTGGGAGTATAATAATGAAATGTTTAGTAAATCTTGAAAATTTATATGTTCATGTGTGCTGAAAACGACTGCACAAGCAACCTTCATTGAATGCCTTCTTTCAAAGACAAGCACGAATAAGAATTGCTATCTTACTCAGAACACCGAAAACAACTTGTCGACAAGCATGTGGCGAGCAATTTTCAGTTTCTAGTTGCATCTAGAACTTGCTTTTCCAAAGCTTGTCGACAACTTGTCCGCCGAGGAGCTTGTCGACAACTTGTCCGCCCAAAAGCTTGTTTGCAATTTTTTTGGGTTTTTTTTTTGGAAAAGCTGGCCAACACCTTGTTTTTTCTCCTCCTTGTCGACAATTTGTCGGGAGAAAAGCTTGTCGACAACTTTGTTTTGGGTGGCGTGATGACGTCAAACTTGTCGACAAAGATTTGCTAGTTAGAAGCTCGTTTGCAACTTTTTCTTGGGCAAAGCTGGGCGGACAACTTGTTTCTGTGGTTCTGAGTACCATACCATATCCTTACAATTAGATACTAGCTTGTTTACAATAAACTATAAACTTATTGACAACAACTAAGATTAGCATATCATATCATTTCTTCATTTCTTCTTCACCATGTATATCATATGTCAACATATCAATTATATAAGAAAATTCTTGTTAGAACACCAGCGTCGTAGTGAGAACTTTACCTGCTCAACAGGACGAGCACATTGTCGGCTGTACCAAAAGGGTGAGGTTTACAGAGCAGAGGTGACGAGGCTTCGCTCGCGTCTTCGAGCTGTAACGCGAATGCTGGTCATGGTGGTCTGCTGCTACCTCGCCGCCAACATCATCGACGTCATCGTCGCATTCTGGGAGGTATGTCTCGCTTCGAAGCTGTTTTATCATCATTGCTTTAATTTTCCTATTTTCAGACCATTGACATAAACTCCTTGTTGGCGAATGAAGGCTTCTACACGGTCACAACTGACATATCATCGTTCCTGCCAATTCTAGCCTGCGCGTTGCGACTTCCTATTTACGCAATAAACGACAAGCAAATAAGAACTGAGGTCAGTTCGGACGTACTTATGGGACCATTTAACTCATTCATGATTGAGGGATGAGGGATAATGTATGAATCTAGAAAGAGCCTTGCCCACCGAGAAAGAGCCTCTTTATCCTGGATAATTCTTTCTGCACTTTCCGCTACGGAATTTTATAAGTTATGAGTTTTCTATAAATGGAGAAGCTAATCTCAAATGTATTTGCCCTTCCACCACAAGTATGCACTTAATTAAAGATCTCACAGCCATCTACTTGAAACGAATGTCCCTCACGGCTCAATCCGGTTTCTGACAGATCGAGACGTCAGAAGATCATCTGATTTCCCGGAAGATTAGATCCAAGGAAGGAACACATAACGATCGAGGGGATGCACTGAAAGAAAATCACTGTTCCTTTACTGAAGCACTTGGTTAGAGTTCCGTAAACAGCAATAGGGACCATATTACTCACATGTGGACTCAGAACTTCGGAGCCTCAATTGTCACCTTGATTAGCCGTAAACAACAATGCTATATCCTCTCAAGTTTTTCATTTTGGATTCCAACCAAACCAATCTAGGACGGCTCGATGCATTTTTATGTCAGTGCACTGCCAGAAAATGAAAAATCCTAGGATACAATAACACACAATTGTTGCGTCGAAATCATGTTTACTTAAAACTGCCTTCCTTGTTTCCACTACGGGCCTCATGAATTGCCACTCCTTTATGAGTGCACATCCGCCGAATTGACGTTGATTGAGCGTTGTTTTCTCCCCAGCGCTTCCGGGTGCGGGGCCGTCGAGGTCAAGAGGCAGAAAAATTCAAGGATCCAAAAACGGAAGGTCCCGTGTGCTTACGCGAACGTTCGGGGTACCAGGAAAATTCGTGACATATTGAGTCAAACATCCGCAGTTCCTCATTTACCTGCTTACCTGTTGTGTATGTTTACCCCCGGCAGCGGTATCCCTGCTAACACCTTTATTCAATTATCTTTTCCTGCATGTTCGCTTACCTTTGGAGCTGCTATGGATAGGCTTCGGTGATGGCATAGATATTGGAATAATTTCCCGGATTTGGCCTGGACTACGCTATCGCGTTTTCGCTCGAGTGATGAAGTGATTTGCTTTCGTTCTGTGGCTAACACAGAATCAGGTTACAAGGCTGACAGCTCCTAATTTTAGCTGGACAGGGACCAAGGATGAGCAGGATATTCTCTCAGGGGCCAGAAGAGCCACGGCACTTTCCTCAGGTGGTTCGCATGAGTGGGCTATGTAAACATGGGGGGTAGCCATTAAAGTGCATGTTGTCATGAAATTTCACCTGTTGTTGCGAAATTTGATCATTGCCTCCATCAGAGAAAGGTTCACTGAATCTACTAAGATTCGTCACAGCCTCTCGATATATTTTCTCAAATTCATGACAAGAGAAGGTGTCGATCAGTTCATGCTCGTAAAATTAAGACATCTTTAAATTTGATGGATAAAAGATACACTTGAATCTCCAGGACAAAATCTATGACTCAAAAAAAACTTCCCCGTTTCTGTCAATCCCATATCCGGTGGGCTATTCCAGCTGGATAATCGCGCTTTTCGATTACTCCCATGAAGCAGTACATTCACGGAAGCCATGTGGCCGATGCAGGTCCGGAATCTGACACACCTTGGAAAAAGGAACGACGAAAACTCAAAGGCTTGCTCTGGGCCACACTTCACACAAATGTTCCACTTTTTTCTTTGCTCCAAACTAAGGGGAATTTTTGGAACGTAGCAACGAATACCGCTCTCTAAACATCATTTTCCGTGCATCTCAGATCCCCCTGGGGAGAAAAGCAGTTGGTTCAATTGGGCTATTCCTATACGGAAGTGATTCTGTATGTTTAGCCACATCTTCCGCAATTTCTGAGGAGAGATTGGGGTGTTGCCAAGGGTTGAGGCATCAGCGTGTTACCCATACATGGAAGCAATGGCCTATATTTACATGTATACATTGTTTATAGTGTACAAGGTGGACGGAATTATGGGAGTTACATGAAACGACATCTTTCCTTTTCTAGCCACAATTATTTCATCTTTTACATTATAACAACTGCAAAACCACGTGAAAAATCAGTTTCCCAGGGGATTTCAGAGGATGCATTTCCTGGCTTCGCTACAGGTCTTCAACCTTACCATCACGAAATCTCCTACCGCAGGTAATCCTCACCAATTTCTGACCAGCACACCGGAGTAGACTCTGTACATGATCTGGGTTCGCGAGATTCTTGTTCTCCAGTTTCTCCTCCATGGAAGCTCCAACGGAGAAATCCAGTGTGTTTAAGTCTCAGTGCAGGAAGACCATTAAATCTTGTTAAGGAATTCGGAGGACGCCTCTGCTAGTTAAGCAATGGTGTTTTGGCCTTGTGAGCTGGAGATACCCTTTTTCTGAGGAATCATGTTGGCGTTTTTCATTGCCCAGACAAGCATTTTCCCATGAATCTCGTCTTGCTACAAAGCGGCATCTTTTTTCTCGATTTTGCTCATGCAAGCCGGAGGTATCCTCGCATTCGTGGTCACTCTTCCCCAAACCATTACATCGCTGGTATACAACAAACTTGTGGCGAATACCTCTTCCGAGAAGTAGCGCTCACTTCGGTTCATAATTTGGTTATCTGTTTATGGGTCGTGAACAACCCAAATAGGGAAAATTTTCTCATCAGTCCATAGAACACCATAGGGCGGCGCACCTGTCAGACGCTCAACAACCTCCTCAAGTCTGTCAACTGTTGCAACAACGGTTAGATGTTGTGCTTTGGGCATGCAATAGCGGCAAAGTCTCAACTTCTTTCTAACAATTACTCAGATAGAAAAACGTACAACACTCGGACTTTTGGCACCAACTGAGCTATAAGTCAAAGGGAAGAGGATTTTATGACGTTTCTAGAATATGTACATAGCATGAAGACGTGATAAAAGTCAAAAATAAGAAAAATAAGAGCGCCAAATGAGGCTCCCATACTTTCGGCAGTCCTGTATACATAGTTCACCGAGAAATTCATTCAAAAAAATAATCTTTATTTCCTCTGAAGAACCCCCCAAAACCCCCGTATGCTTTTGCATTCTAGTTGGAAACGTGATGGAAATGCTTCTTTCACGACCGTTGTTTTTAGGCATTTCGTCAGCCTCTACTTTCGGCGGTCCTGTATGCATAGTTCACCGAGAAATACATTCAAAAAATAATCTTTATTTCCTCTGATTTTTGAATTTGGGCATTTCGATGATCTTGTTGAAATGCTTTTGCTTCTTCCAGGTTGTTAGGTGGAACTTCATTAATGACCTAACGTTTCCATGAAATCGTCACCGAACGTTTCCTTCCTGCTGGCTAGTCCAACGTAATTCTGAACTCACCAAAGGCAACATACATACAACATTCAAAAAATTTCTGAAAAATGAAGATTGGGCGTGAGCAGCATTTTTCATATCACTTCTCCCCCAGCCCAGTACTTTAAATGTGACGACTCCATGCCATAAAAATAGTCCCCCAATTATTTTAGCAGGAGCACATCACAGCATTGTAATCATATTTAATGTTTGCCAGTTTTTTCGCTAAAAATCTGAAGGCAAGATGTTTTTCTCGACCTCTCGATGACATTCTGTTTTTTTCAACTAGTGTGAGATGCATGTGCCTTCTTCTATCTGTGTGTACTCATGAGGATTCCGAGAATGTAGACATTATTTTGGACCACCCTCAGTCCCACATAATATCGTATGAGGACGCATTTGTCATTTTGACCCTCAATAAGGTTTGTTCCATATTCTGAAACATGCTCATTCCTCTCGTTTATTGCAGGTGTTTCGACAAATCCAGGACATCATTACCCGCCTGTGTGGCTGCTGTCCAGTCATCGGAAAGTCGGTGCGACTCCAGAAGAAGTTCCGCGACACAGACATCGAGAACGAGAAGCTCGTCATCCATTCACCACTGATGAAGCCTTCGTCAAACAACCACCTAGAGGTAGGTACGTGTGAGAATCCTGACTGATGGCATCAGCGGTGAACCAATCTTGTTTCAGCCAAGGGCGTACGGAATGGGCGGTATAGGTGCACTTATCATGGCCAGGTCCAGCTTGGCTACTTCGGATCAACGCCAGGAAATCAAGGATTTCCAAGTCGGTGTGAAAGTCTGAAACACACTGTTGTGCCTTCGCCAAATTGATGACGTCGTTGTGGGCAGCAGAAACAGCTACTCGATAGAACAGCCGGCAGAAGGAACTGAGGAAACTGACTGGTGACTCTACCACAAGAGGATCACATTGCGGCGACTGCTCTGTCTTAATGTTGTGTACAGTACACCAAATGTTTCTATGTGTTATTGAAATTCAGTATTTTGAACGAGTATAGGTGAACCAAGTTTCTCAAGATTTCCCTTACGAGTCACTCGCACCACGTCATGTGGTGAGTAATGGGGCGAAGTCCCTAATGTCTGTCTTGTTCATGCTCTCATCATGTCAGATTTTGTCGGAAATTTCAGAAATGAAAGATTTAGGGTCCTTGATGAATGATTAGATTACTGAAAGGTGTTTATTGGTAGCAAGATGAAACAGTAAATAGGCAACAATTAAGTTCTGTAATACACTCGCAATACAAATGACTCATCTCAGTCTCTTGCGGAACATTTTATTTCCTAAGACGGACGCTGCACTTCTTGAGGAAACGGGTTCTCAAGTCGGGAAGGATCAACCTTTGGCATCACTGTCCTGTAGGCTGATGCGAGGTCGGCTTTGCTACCCAGCTGTAATTGAACAGTTTAACATTCTTGCTCAGGATCTCGTGCAAATGATAATCATCAGCTGGACAGAAGCAATCATATGATCGTTTCCTTAAACTACTCTGTGTCCATGCATGGAGAAGACCCTCATAAACTCACGTTTTTATTTACCTTTCCTTTTTGCGATTTCTTCCCCCTTAACTCCACATTTCCTTCCAATTTTGTAGTGGAAAGGAGAGTCACAATCGTTTCACGGTTACCACGGAGCTTCTCTCCTAAAAGTGCTCCAAACCGTTAATAATAGAGCTATCCCTGGTAACTGTGCAGCACGAACGCAGCGCGAACGGCGTAACAGTTCGAGTAGAAACCTCAGCAGCAACGGTACCCAGTTGCACCCATCCTCCCCTCAACCGCTGCCGTCCCTCAGCAATTACTGCTAAAGGGACGAAAGGTTGAGCAGCAATCGAGAGGAAGATGGCAGCAACTGGGAACCGTTGCTGCTAGGGTTTCTGCTCGAACCATTACGCGGTTTGGGCTGCGTTCGTGCTGCACAGCGAAGATGGCAGCAGAACCCTGTCTGCTGCCAATTCCATTGGAACAACTAAAAAAAACTTTTTTCCTGCTGCGATATGTTCAAGTTCAGGAATTGGATTGAGAACAGTTCCACAGCATTTTTTTTTCGCAAACTAAAACTTCTTTCTATATGCATGATTCATCTGTTTCCTGCTTGTGAGCAACTGTTTTTTCAGCTTGCTCAGCAAAAACAGAATTTATTTAAGAAAATGGGTGTACAGCATCATGAGAGAAAACAGACGAAACCGTTGCAGAGCAGTTGGGACATTTGAACGCTTTTTGTTCAAGTTCAAATGTGCTGATATATGAATAGTGCAATTGCGCGCAAACGGTAAACGAGCTGATAATTAGAGGCACTATCCCAATAAGAATCGTTGTCAAGCTTTTCATATGAAAACAATTCCTGATCACATACTTAATATACATGATTATGAGCAAAATTAAGAAAAACCCATTTTTGGCCCCTTTTTATTTTGATGAGCTTGTGGGTGGAATCAAGGTCGGACTACGGGGGACTATCTTTAGCATTTCCTTCGAGTGCTGACTGAGAGGAGTCGCTTTTACAAAGCACACCCATTTTAACCTGGAAAACCCGATCACTTTAGAAGAGCGAGTAAATCATATTATTTCTGGGGACATTGATGTGCCCACAGGCTCCTCAAGGATTGGGGCTCAAAAAGAGCTTTCTTTTAAACTTCTATTGAGTCACATATAAGTAGCACAGTGAGCAATTCTCCTAAAGATTCTTTTGATGTGAAAATTTAGGAAAGATTCGAGGTGCGACAGTGTCTACAAAGGCTAAAAGAGTTAGGCTCTATGTGCTCTTTTCTTGAAACCTGGGCATGATATAGCTATTTGATTAATTTTAATTAAGAACAAGACAACCACGCATTCCGAATACAAAGGAATCGCGTACCAATAAAATCCCATTATGCCTCCCCTTCATCTCCGACAGGATAAGCATTGAAATCAGACAATGCCTGATTCGTGCGCAACTCGACGATGATGTTGCTTTAGTGAACATCCCTAACGATAACATCAAACGTCAGTTGGTTCGAAACAGACTCTACGACAGGGCCTGTATATCAAGCAACTGTGTCGTTTGTCCTAACGGGAAAACTGGAGACTGCGCAAAGAGGGGGTTATATACGAGACTGAATGTTTGACGTGCCATGCAAAATATATTGGAGAGACTGGTAGGCCGCTATGCGTACGCGTGAATGAACATCTTGCCAGTAAAAAACGGGAAAATCTGATAACACCTCTGGGGAAACATCGGATAGAAAATCATGGTGGAGCCGACTTCGGGATAGGTTACGAATTCGTATAAGCTTGAACCACTTCCAGGCCTCTGAAGACGGCGTATTGCTGAAACGTCAGGCCAGTAAAGGTGCTCGAATACCAACCTATGAGGCACAACACTTGAAATTAATCAAACAGCTAAAAGAGTTGTTTGAATGCACCAATCATGCAATAGTACTGTCGCCCCATTTCCATTCCATTTACACGATGCAACCAAGAACTGACTCCAGCATGCAATAGAATGCAATGGTTGTGGTTGTAAAATGTATGAATTTCTACTTCACGAAAGCAGTCGTGAATCTCGCCTTAGCTCTCATTATCAAAGCATCACCAATTGTCAGGTAAAATTTTTCTCACGGATTTAGTGCAATGACTCGAGTACCATTTGGCCCAACTCCAGCAGCCAATGTTTTCGTTATTTCTGCCTTTCGTTCCTCAAATTGGTCTCCATAGATAATCTTCGCAACATTCTCCTAAACGAACGATGTGACAAGTTTCATCTCGTACTGCCGGTTCTCTCTTCTCATATTCTTAAGGGAAGTTAAATAATGATGGCAAGTGAGTTTACCCCACTCCTGAAAGTAAAAAACGAGGACTGGCGGCTAACCTTCACTTCTGCTCCGTTCTTGAGAACATGCTTTTCTAGAAAGGCGGTCATCTTATCCTCTCGTACTGATCTTGCAGGAGGTTTCGAAATATCCCTACTGATGAGAATCACGGCGTAGATTGCTGCGGGTAAATAGAAAACAGCAACATAAGCGTAGTAGTAGAGACCATTTATAACGGCTTCCTGAAAAGTGATAAAAGTGTACGAATCTACAGCAAGGAGAACAAACAAATGCTTGAGCGAATAGAAAAGAGAAACTAAGGAACGATGACAGTTTATGAAGAAGTCGACAAACTTTCAAACAAACAAAAATGCATGTAAGCCGTAGGGTTAGGCAGAAAATAAACGGAGGAAAAATTAGAAGTGTATACCATGAGTTAGGGGCACCATCCCACCTCAGAATCGTTCCTGAGATACTCGGATCAGAAGAATCTCCAGATATTGTTGACCACAATGATGTATGTGTTTCCGTGCAAATTGCCAAAAGACCCATTCCTTGTGAGCGGAGCGAAGGAGCACGGGTTTTTGAATTCTGGGAAGTGCAGCGTTTGAAGAAATTCAAAGTCCTCGTGAGAGTTCCTCATCATCCGCCCCTAACAAGTTAGGAAGTGCGCTTTATGTCTAACCAGCAAAAGAGTACTTCATGAGGAACCCCCGCCTTGGCTCCGACCATAACCTGCCCTCTCGGCAGTTTTGCACAAAATCATGTATAGCTTTATAATCGGATTACAATTAGGAGCTCCTGAAAACTCTTTTACGTTGAAATCTCAAAAATGTGTATGAGGTGGTAGGCTGCATTCAAATTTTCAGAGATCACCGAGAACAAAAAGAAATGTGAGCGTCAAGGGGACTCCCATAACTCAAGGAATAACTCAAGAGCGACCAGATTCCGGCTGTGAGGGCTTAATTCGAAAATGCTAACTGCTCACTGATTTAGAAACAATGTGCATCAATCCTGAACCCACGATATTCCCATCCACAGCGCATTCGTAATTGCCTACATCTTCCTCGAGCAAGGGCCAAATATCTGAAAAAGTATATATTTGAGCTAGGAACGAAAGCGCGTAACTGGTCTCTCAAATGGAGATGGAAAATTAAGGAAGTACTTTACTTAGTATTCCCTCTGTTGAGACAGTAACTCTCCACTCCAGTTTCTGATTTCGTATCAACTGATTGTTAACGTACCATGTCACAGTGGTGTCCGTCTGCAAAAAACCACATGATCGAATTCTTTTCGTTTCTACAATGTCTTTGTGCTAGTCTATTCTGAATTTTTGATGCGTCATCAGCAATGCTCTTTAAATTGTAGGAATTTTGAAGAGCCGTGCACCTTTCATCATTAGACCAACTCGATTCTCAGAGGTACTGCTGAACGCAGACGAAGTACGATTGGCGGAGTGATGGATACAGTCGCCCATGATAAAAGTGAGAGACTTGAACAGTGTGTCCGAGGCTCCGGACCCACCTCCTCCGCAGGGGAAAAGGTGAGACAGTGTTTACGATGTACTCCTGCCGTATAATATGCGGAAAAAAGACTGTCACTTCCCATTTTTTTTGTATCAGGTTGTCGCGAAAATTTCCCGCCACTCACTTCGAAATCTTACATGTTTCCTTGGGATTGTCTTGGATCTTCCTATCCAAAACGTATATAAATGTTGGTCAATGGACTAATTACATCTATCTTCGCTTAGCTTTCTGTTAGGATTATTGATGAGGAACTCGTCCTAGACTCCAAGCAGGTTCGACTCCTTCTCCTTTATCAATTCAGGGAAAACAGCAGTGCAGGAGGTGCGACAAAAAAACTTAAGGGGCTTTCATACATTTGCCGCGGCGGCGCCGCCGCCGCCGCGGCAAAAGTGAGTGCGCGGCAAAAGTTGCCGCCGAGCGGTATGCCGCGCTTTCATACAAACGTCGCCCAGCGACAAAATACCCCCTCGACCATTCCTTGCCGCTTGTCGCTGGGCGACGTCGCCGGGCGGCGTCGCGGCAAAAAAGTAAACAAGCTCTTGTCGCGGCGACGTCGCCGCGGCGCCGCCGCCGCGACGTCGTCAGCCTATAGTGGCTTTCATACATTTGCCGCGGCGGCAGTCGCCCATGGTTAAGCATAGGCCGGCGACGTCGCGGCGGCGGCGCCGCGGCGACGTCGCCGCGACAAGAGCTTGTTTACTTTTTTGCCGCGGCGCCGCCCGGCGACGTCGCCCAGCGGCAAGCGGCAAGGAATGGTCGAGGGGGTATTTTGTCGCTGGGCGACGTTTGTGTGAAAGCGCGGCATGCCGCTCGGCGGCAACTTTTGCCGCGCACCCACTTTTGCCACGGCGGCGGCCGTGCCGCCGCGGCAAATGTATGAAAGCCCCTTATGCTTAACCATGGGCGACTGCCGCCGCGGCAAATGTATGAAAGCCACTTTAGGCGATGCGACGGGTCCCTGAATCGTCTCCTATGACACGGCCGAAGTTTGGTTCCGGCAGTTCAAAAATGGCTTGACTGACGTACAAACCATGGTCTGGTCGACCAGTTGAAGTCAATCGTGAGCGATTGCTAGAGCTAATTGAAGAGGATCACCGCCGCGATATCCGTGAACTGGCAGACGAACTCCGGTGTCCCTTCAGTACAGTAGACGTTCACCTGTGCAGCATCGAAAAGACGTGGAAGTACGGCGCATGGATACTTCACGCTCTGAGTGGTCGCCTGCTCCAGGTGCACAGAGATGCATGCATGAGCCTTTGAACTTTTCGAAGGACTTTCGTCTGGCTGGACTACTTGGTTACCGGTGATGAGAAGTGGTCCCTTCACGCAAACCACACGGAAAGCGCCAGTGGCTCGGACGCGACGAAACCTGGGTTTCCAATGCCGCAGACAGAACTACACCCTGAGAAGTTAATGCTCAGTGTTTGGTGGAACTGCAAAGGGATCATTCACTGGGAACCGCTACCAAGAAACTCCACTGTCTCCGCCGAAGTCTACTGTAGGCAGCTGGACTGTGTCGCTGCGGGTCTCCGTGGGAAACAAGACAAGAGTCACTTCCTACACGACAACGCTGGTCCACACATTGTGAAAGATACCCAGCAAAACTGCAGAGCTTAGGATAGCATATTCGAGCCCACCCACCACATTCACCATACCTGGCGCCAACAGACTACCATCTGTTCTGTTCGTTATCCAATCATCTGAAAGACAAGAAGTTCGACGATTTGGAACAACTCAAAAAGTGGCTCGGCGAATTTTTCGCATCAAAATCCCAGAATTTCTATGCAAGCAGAATCCACAAGATACCGAATAAATAGCAATATAATACACATAATAATGGTTCATATGCTCATTACATATCAGCTGTATTGAATAATATAATTGAAAAAAAGATCCAATAGTGGCGGGAAACTTTCGCGACAACCTAACAGAACGAGGTACGCTTTCGTGGCACACAGTCAGATCGTCCCTCAAGGTGATGTAGACGAACTCCTTGAGCGCTTCCACAGGAGGCCGGACCTATCCCTCTTGAATCATGCTCATATTGCATCCTTCTTAGAGGCCTCAACGCGATTCTGCAGCCTTTAACGAGATGAGCAAATTCCCCGCACAAATTCTTCAACACCAGCGACGGGGCAAATTCCCCGCGCGCGTGTGTTGATGAATTATCAACGGGAGTTTGTATGGTGGGCAGATAAAGGAGGGGGAGGGGGGGTCGTGGAGGTGGGGGATCGTGGTTGTAGTGGAGAATTCGTGTATTCCTTTCAGTATTATAGTAGTGCAGCCATGTCTCGGTGATGTTTAGTCGATAAAAATGGCCATTTTTACTTGTTTTTATCGAGTAGATCGAAGCAAGAAGGATGACAATTGCGGGAAAGGGAACCACACTGCTTGGGAGCAGAAACCTTCGACTAATTAAACCTCAGGAAAAATTGGCACCTCTTCTGGCCAAGTTTCCTGCTATTCATGTCCAACTACAACCATGCCTACGAGCGAGTCAAATTTTTAGGTGAAAATGTTCGCACGTTCGTACTGCCAGTCCTATCCGGTCCTGCGAGCCGATAAGAGGTGATTCTATGGATCCCATCCGACTGTGCTTTACCGCCAAGTTTCAGATCTTCAAGTTTAAGAGAAAAGATTTAGCACCAGAATTACGGAGATGAGGTTTCGTCGATAAAAATGGCCTTTTTTAAACGTTTTTATCGACGGAGTCGAATCGCGGTGGAGGCAACTGCGGAAAAAAGAGCCAAATAGCGTGAAAGCGCACTTATCGACTACTTAAAACTGAGAAAAAAATCGGCACCTCTACTATGTCCTGCTATTCATGTCTATCTACAACCGCACCCTCTGAGCAAGCCAAAATTTTAGATGAAAAATTTGCACATTCGTACTGCTAGTCCTGCCCAGTCCTGCAATCTGATTTAGTGTCCTTTCGTATACTACATCCGAATATCTCGACCCCACTACAAGCACACTTTATTTTAAGTCGTGCAAAAATTTTAGCCCCGGAGGGGATCGAACCCTTTACTATATTGATGACGTACATCGACATTTTTCATGACAAATCTGAAGCAAATTACTTGAGCAAGTCCGAACTCATGCTTTCGAAGCGAGATTCGCATGCATTTCAACTTTTTGCAAAAATTTTGGGTAGAGAGGGGATCGAACCCTTGATGGTGTACGCGGTGGCTACTCCTACTGCTGCTATAACGTTTGAATTTGAAGTCGAGTGTGTCTGCGTTTTCGTTCTCATTTCTCATCTCACTTGAAATTTGTGTACGAAAGGGGGGGGGGGGTCGTATTTTTGGCTGCTGAGAGGGGGGGGGGAGTTGTATGGGGGTCGACTTTCTATCATCACTCCGCTTGACTCTGTTTCAGTTAGTGGAAGTCCACGACATGATCTACGACACCCCATTATCAACAGACGGTTTCTACAGTTTTTTTTAAGGAGGCGGTTTCTTCAACTGGTGCAGTGAACCTACATCGTCTTATGTAATACCATGGTAGAGTATTGGGTGCGATTTGGTGTTCTTGAATACTTATCGCCCTTTTGCTCTCTCCTAAGCGTAAGAAACGCACAAACAGGTGAAATCAGTACCAGAAGTGCATAGAATGAATTTATTCCCTACCTATTCATGAATCGCAGTTGAGCTCATCCTAGTTTTTTTTTCTTCTGAAAGATGAAAAAATGATGAAGCGTTATGAGAGGCGGCATTTCGCGACTTCCACTTGTAGTGAAAGGGAGTGTCAAAGCAGGAATTTCGCTTTCTCGTTCAGGTACGCATAATACACTCATGGATTAGAACCATATGACAATATTTCACTTCGCATTCTCCAACAAAAAATCCCAATACAGGACCATAAAATACTTCTAGCGAGAAAAATCATTATTGGTACAGATTTCGTTGCCATTCTTTGTGTGGTAGCCTATGTTGAACTAAGGAGCATTCTAAGGAACAGTTGCAGCGCATTCGTCCTGTTTTTTTAGTATTTTATCAGTAATTCACTATTTCAATTGGTAATAGCAATTCCAGACCATCACAGCTAAACATGTCAAAATGTTCTGAAGTTTTCACATGTTGGTTGGCATTTTCGTGGGCTGTAGATATCAACAGACCCTGGACCTCCTCACCATGCTGATTCCAGTGATGCACGACAAAACGCATGGAAACGTAAACCCCTTTTTTGGAGAGTCCGAAAGTTCACGCACTACTTGGGTGGAGCGGTCGTGTGTGAGTGCTGGCTGGCTGACACGGCCACAGCATTGGCCTGCACGTCTTGTCGTGTTCAATCGATAAGAATAAGAACAACGGCTTCATGCGTTCACTCAGCTGGACAAACCCCTTCCTGAAAAACGTTTAAGAAAACGGGTTTATAGACTGTTGTGTAACATATTATGTATACCGCTGGATTCAGCGCATAGAGGAGAGTCAGAATCCGCTAAAACGTCAGACTCGAAAACGAGGTGACACACTATAACGATATTAGAAAGAAGAACGATCAAATTGCTAGAAAGCTGAACTTGTTCCGACGATCTTGGACTCCCGTTGTCACTCCCTGTTCGCACTTCAGTCTCGATGCTTCACGCACATCTCCCTACTTCTCCCTACGATAGCGAACCTCACCTGTTCTTTCCGCACCCATCCTGTGGTGGGGTACACCGTGCGATAGAGGCGCGGCAGTAGTGGCCATATAGTAGTGAGTTGGAAGTCCATTATCGTCACTATTCGCGTGTAAATGAACTTTGGCTGCCCCTAGTCGCAAGTCAACTCAAAGGTTGCCCAATCAAATAAAAACTTACGAAAACGTAAAAATTCAAGAAAGAGGGACGCTTCCTAAGCGTGGATATGCTTTTAGTAATCCATCTTCTAGGGAGTGGATAGAATCTACAAGAGATATCAGAGAGATATATTTGCCGTGAACCATCATAGCATTGACGTGAACGACTGAAACAGTGGCCGCCAAAGAGAATTTTCTAGCAAAAAATCGTCTGCACATCATAGCTCCTCCCTCCCCCCCCCCAACGTTTGCTTCTCCTTCCCTACATGCCAAAATGAGCGGAATGTAAAGACTATGGATAAACATGAAAACTTACATAGTTCCCCCAGCTCTTCCGCATTTGCTCGTTACATGTTAGGGAGAGGCTTATTCCTGATAACAGTTCGTGTGAAACGTGTTTGTTATCCAGATCAATTTCCACGCTCTTCATCCCACCTGGTATTTCATAATATCAAGATTTATGAAAATCATCTAATTGATGTTGCGAGACGATGATCGCAAATAGATACACAAATGAAATGCTGTACCATGTTGGCAGCTGTATTTACTTACCTATTCATTCATTTATCCACTTATTTATCCCAACTTTTATGAGAATTGGTGCGATGAGTTGAAAGCATTCTCACAACATTATAATATGGCGGCTATTCGAGAAACAAAGGGTATTGTGGCGGGAACTAACTCTGATAGTTTTACCTCGGCGGTTTCCGCCTGATTACCTGGGAATCTCTGTGTAAATCGTGTTTTTCGTGAGATTCCTCCAGTTTCCGCGTGAATTCCGGCTAAATCTCGTGTAAATCGTGCATTGTCAAAACACCGGCGGATCTCGCCTAAATGTCGGGTAAATTCCGGTCAACTCTGGCTGAGCGGCGAATTTCTCCTAAGTTCCACATGAATTCCGGGTAAATTCGAACAGTGGTGGATAACGCGAGAATTTTCGCAAGCTTCCAAGAATTGACGTGCTGCACTAAATTTCTTTTCAAACTTCATGTTTTAGTGTTGAATGTGCTATTTGAAATGCTCGCTTTATATGTATTACAGGCCAACCCCGTTAAATGCCGCTTGTTTTTTTTTTGTTTTAATGAAAGTACCCCTTATATGTTCCCAGCTGACACGGATGACTCCATATCGGTGATTTCCGCCAGAATTTCAGGAAGAGAATGTGGTGTGTCGCGAAATCAACCAGGATTCACGTGGAACACATGGAACTTAAACGGAAACCAGCAAAATTGCACACAAAATACCCAATAGGAACCAACGACCTAGAATATCCACATCAAGTATATATTTGAGAAATTTTCTTGTAGTAAGGAAATTTCTTCTGCAAAAGTGAACAAAATAAGGTAATCAAAGTAGGAAATTTGTATAAAATAAAGTACAGTGATAAATAAATAAATAAATAATAAATAATAATAATATAATCATAACTTATAATAAAGGGCTCAGTCTGTCACCTGTGTGTGTGTGGGTGTGTGTGAAACGAAATTCCCTGATTGGTCAGTGATGTTGATTGCAAGGTCAACATGATGATAGAGACGGGTATGGTGAGGTTCAAAGAATGAAGAGAAGCTCTAACGGAAGGGAAAGTTTAGGGCGGCGGGTCTACCGCGGTTTGGAAGATGCACCGGCCTGAGAAAGTGGAGAAACGCCGTGAGGGGGATCCAACGGTGTGATAAGGGTGCGCCGGAGTCCAAAAGTGGGTAGACGCCTGAAAATGTGACCACCGACGGATTAGGGATGCGCATGTTCACTACTGAGAAAGTGCCATGAGTTGAGTCCATCTCTACTCGATCGGTCCGCTGGCGCTTAACATCCATCGTAAGACACTAAATGTCAAAGCTCAGCAGTGAGTAGTATGGAATCTGTGTGGTTCCCTCCATCTCACATCCGCTTCCGCGTTTTCATTTCTCATTTGTTTATGAACACACCGCACCCTCCTCTTTTATGTGCTCAAACTGGCTCTTATCATTTGACCAGTTACAACAGACAAATAATGGTAAACCATTTCCTGTAATGATTCCAGGTTGGATCGGTTACATGTAATTACAAATAGCTATCTCATTGTCAGTTGAGCGAAAGATAAAGTTGCCCTGAGAAATGCAGTTAATCTCATTTGATATGTCCAATTTCACATGAGGAAGAACAATGGAAAGGATCCGGCACGCATTATAGCAAAAAAAATGGCGTGGCTGTGAGTCTATCCGGATGAAAAAGGGATAAAGTCATGCGAGCAAAGCGAGCATTAAAAAAGTCTGGAAGTCCGGCGTTAGCTGGACGGCCAGATTGGTAATAAATAAATGGGAAAAACTTGTGGTTAGGTAAACTGAATGAATGAGCGAGCAGAACAGTATAAAATCAATGATATAGCAAGTGAGTGAGATCATAAAATTAAATCCTAGAATGCCTGAAAAATCTTCCGTTGTTCAGGTTTTAACGCGCATTTGCGCGTTTTCACCTAAACTCCTGTAAATTCCGGCTAGATTCTTTCTGGAATTCTATTAAATTCCGATTATTTTCCTCTAGGATTCCTCAAACTTTTCCGAGCAATTTAGGTGGAGTTTCCTAGGAATTCAAGCGGAAAGCGCCGGTATGCGAGCACCAGAGAACATTCTTTTAAATGGATAAGGCAAACGCAGCAGAACCTGCCAAGCCACACCTCGAAAAAAAAAACAATGCAAACACTGCTGCATGGTGAAGAAGTGCTGCATTCCGAATTCTGTGAGCCCGCCCACTGGGAGATGTATCTAAGTCGGTGGTTGAGTTTCGAAAACCAGTCGTGTCTCCGTTCTCGGCTGAGACAAAGCGAGCCCTGTGAGAGTTCACATTATAGCACGCTGTCGCTCTTTGCATACATATACATATATACATATCTCATATATGCATATATACATCCACAGCGTACAGGAATCAAAAATTCGCGTGGAGTGCCCGGTCGCGCATGCGCTTTCTGCGCCGGCGCCCCATCTACGCATCTCGTCTGGCCAGTTACTGGTGCACGGTTTCCACCGAGCCTCAGCCGGCCAGACTAGTCCCCTAGGACTCGTCTGGTTTCCTCCTAAACGGAGACTATATTGAGTTTCCATATTCGACACCCAGCTTATATACCGGAATACTCGGGACTTTTGTAAACTCTCGAGGTGTAAAACCCGCAAGGCTTCACTTACCAAGCGAAAAAGCACTCAGGAGAGCTCGCTTCGTTCGAATACTAAAGATGGCGTTCTCTTTCCTACTCTTTAGTCGCTCCAGTAACCATGGTGGCAGGAAGGTTTTCTTGGTTGTTGGTGGAGGCGGGGTCCTAAAAACGCTCGCCAGAAATATGAATTTCTGGTGAAGCTGCAGTCAGAAGTTAAAATCCAACGGTAATTGTCCACATACAATACCCGCACTAAGTTTGTTAAAAATGAACACTCAGAACGCGGACTTGCGTTCTTTTCGTTCCACGGCGATAACTCATCGTAATAAAGCGATTCACAGACTAAACCTGGGATCACAAGCAGCAGTGGAGTGGGCTAGCATATTTCATGAAACCAGCTCTAAATTTCGATTTTGAACATTGAAATTCCGGAGTCATTTATAGTGCTCGGATCATGCCGCGCATCAAAGTACGTCGCGCGCTATGCGCGGCAAGGTCGCGGCAGAATTAAAAACCGGCGAATTTCGTTGTTGAAAATCAGAATTTAGGGCAGATTTCGTGAAATATGGTAGCCCACTCCACTGTCGTTTTTGACCCCTGGTTTGATCTGTGAATCACTTTGTTACGATGAGCTATGACCTTAGAACGAAAATAACGCAAATCCGCGTGCTGGATGTTCATTTTTAACAAACTTAGTGCGGGTACTGTACGTTGTTGGTGGAAGAGGTGGACATCTTTTCTCAGCTACACGGATTGCCCTCTCCTCTTCCCGCAACCAGTTGCATTCGATGTCGTATTGGAATCTTTCTGTGTCCTCCAGCCAAGATTTCGCTCTTTCCGATTTTAATTTGAGTATCTGAAATGGATAAAACATAACTTCACGTCTTAGCAACTATGTCATGCTTTACAATTTCGAGAATATTACCGAAGCAATGTCCGCTTTCACAAGGCAGTCACAGCAGATAGCAACGAGCACGATTATCTTGTTGAAGAAGACACTGCAAATCGTCATGGTATCCTAGCTGTGAATAAATTAACTGATGAATTGATGTTTTCATATGATACGTTATCACTTTGGAGACGTGGTGATTCATGGCAAAAAAGTTGTCAACACAGGAACACAGGAAAAGAGCAAAGGAAATAAGACGCGGAACGTGATCATGATTCTTCAGTAATTTTTGTCGACGGCTTCCATCTTGAACCTGAAGGGTCCCTGAAAAAGTGGAGCTGAGTCTGAATATCTGTTCTCGTTCGCCTTGTTCACAGTTACTTCATCTTCGACTTGAGGGATTATCAACGTAATTGGCCATCTCTCACGTCCATCTTTTTAGCGCGTTTGATTCTTTGTACATAATTTCTTTTGGTCCGAGACCGATATGCGTACGTAGCAGAATCTTCTTCGGCTTTCGATGCCGCGCCGCGCTTGCATACCTTCATTCGCACCTGAGCTAAGGCAGCGTCCCACCTCAAAATCGTTTTTGAGGTTCCAATGTTAAAGGATCTCCAGGAGCTGGCGATCACAATGCTATACTTGATTCCATGCAAAATTGCTGAGAAACCCCATTTCCGAGCCCCAATTTTTAAGGAGCCTTTGGGTGGAACCAAGAAACTTTCCGAATAATTCACTCCAGAAGCCGCATCTCCTGAGGAAATTAACCGCATGTTAGGGAATTGATCAGGAACTCTCACAGGGACCCTCAGGAGATGCGCTTCCTGGAGTGAATCATTCGGAAAGTTTCTTAGCTCCGCCTCCGGCCCCGCCCAAAGACTCTTTAAAAATTCGGGCTCGGAAATCGGGTTTTTCACCAGTCTTGCATGGAATCACGTATACCGTTGTGATCATCAGCTCCTGGAGATTATCTAACGTTGAAATCTCAAGAACGATTTTGAGACTCTGCCTTTCGAACATTTTTTTATTTTTTTATTTTTATATTATTTATTTATTTTTGGATTTTCGTTGTAACTTACTAATTACCATTTCGTGTGTTGATGTCTTGTGATTTAATGTTTCATAAACAATATATTCGTGTCCTGTAGTGTGTAATTCACAATATTCACCTTGTGCGCGAGATGGGGTTTGGAGCTCAGTATGAGGACCTTGTTGAGAAGGGCGAGGAGAGAGGAAGCTGATGCTCATCCTCTGGCCAGGTAACGTCTTTGGGGGTACGCTGCTACTAGGAAAGTAGAAAGGGCATTCTCCACCAACGCGATCTGTCCTGCCTGGGGTCAAACCTGAGCCATTGAGACCTGATGCACGACAGCCTGTGTTGTAAGGTCATAATAAAATTCTACCTACTGATCGTACGCTGTTTTCGACTACTGAGAGATTCTGGGACGTCAAACACAGGCGGAACACGTTCCAACAGCATTTACTACACCGCGAGTTCAATGCTTACTTTGTCGTCCCATGAGCTGTAATCGTTCCCTCGAAGACTATGATTCGGCGGCAATAAACTGGGTTGCTTCCACAAACCTAAAACGGCAGCTCAATCTGGGCCGGAGCTCTCGAACGTGTATTTACTTTCCACGGCGGGTTGGATACCACTTCGGGAACATTTTTGGATAAGCTTGGGTAAGTCCGCAAATCCGCACCACACCTGCACGCGTTCACACCGCTTCCATCTCTGGCCGATTGTTGCACTGCGATCGCGGTTTTATTTGGGCCCCATTCGGCCTGACGAGTCTCCAGGACTCGCCTTGCCTCCAGCGAAGCAGGGACACGATTGAGCCCTGACGTTCAACCACCGGCTTGTGTATATTGTATATTCCTCAGCGGATGGGTCGCCAGGTGGCAAAGAGCGGGTAGAACGCAGGATATCAAGAGCAAAATGCAGGTTGGACGACACCACAGTTAACTGGTCGCCAAATGTTGAGGATGTGGAGGTCCACCTTGCGAGATACGCGGGTCCGTTTTAGGGGTTAGCGTACTACAAGTACACCGCGATCCAATGTGAACGTGTGGCACTCCACACTCAGAAATTTTAGAGCAATTTGTTCATATCTTTGGCAGTCTGCCTACTGCATCTCCTCGTTAAGTAAATATGTATATGACTGCACCTCCTCGTTAAGTAGGTATGTGTATGAGGTACCAGTTGTCCGGAGCTGCGGACCATCCCACACCCTAAGATAGATCGAAAATGAGAATAGAGATGTCAGTGAAATGTACGGATGCGCAGACAATCAGGCGACTAAGAAGAGAATGTTGCAGCACAGAGAGCGGTTCAGGACCACTGAACCTCCCTACGGCTTCATTAGGGATCAATTCCATTCTCTGTTGATTTTTTTTTTGCGTTTACGGACATCTAATACCCAAACTCATTCCTGGCGAATCGCGGCGGACGCGCGGAGCGGTCCTCGTTAGGATTCCCTGCATGCAATACCGTTGAAGGACAATCTATTTGCTCAAATGAACGGTTTCAAGTCTTGGAAGAGTTTCAAAAGAGTTCTTTGGATGTCCTGAAAGCGTAATTTTGATCCAACACAGACTTGCTAACTTGCTGAAGGACCGTTGGGCACGATCTATGCAGAAGCTCACCAGCAGAGAGTCCACAGACAACCTCAACCAGAATTCTTTTTATGTAGTAGAAGTTTCACGTTTGTATGAATAGACTTTTCCTAACAAATATTTTGTAATCGTCGTTTCTTAGAATTGCTTGTATGAGGGTGGCCACGCACCGCAGTCATTTGGGCATTAGATGTCCTGCAACCGATTTTTTGGGGTTTCACAAGACCGTATCATAACAGGCATAATCCTTGTTCAAATTCCATAAGCAACTAGTGGACTCCGTCGGAAACTTGCTCAAAAAATCTGACCGGTCCATCAGAAACCAATTTTCGAAACAGACATAAAAATAGCTGACAAGTGCTTCTGCTGCAAGTCATAAAAATTTCTTGCGAATTTGCCCACATAAAAATATTACCGACATAATCAGAAGGATCGGTGGTGTGTCACATTCGCATGAATGCCCCCTTCTCTAATGCGTCAGTGGAAATGTCTTCTCTATACGTCTCGAATTCTGCAAGCTTGGCTTCGCGTCGCCCGGTAGTTTTTAGCATTCTCTCGGTTCACCCGGTGGGTTTCTATCATGTATTTATATTATTTTTTAGTAGTAATTCCTGCTCAGACAGCTAAAAATTATAATTTTCGAACAACGATCAACTCTCCAATAACGCCAGCTTCGAAATCCCCACCCTGTTTTTCCTCTGATCCCCTCTCAATCGCTCGGACCGCATCCGATTGAATGATGTCATTTAAAAAAACTCGCAGAGTGCATTCTTTTCTATAATTAACCACCATTCCCTCGAAAACTTCATAGGCAAGCTTTCAAATATTTACTGGTTTCATATGTGAACAATCTTAACAATATACCCATTCTGAGAGAAGCGCATGAATAACAAACATTATGAACTGAGAGAAATGCTAATGAAAGAACAATGATCAACAGATGAAGCAGATTCAAAATCAGACTAGATCAATCTAAGACGAAAAAGTCTGCAAGAACGCTATATTGACGCCCGTGCAAGGATGCTATACTGACGTTAAGTGCCCTAGTTGGCGATAAAAATAATAACAAGCCGAACAAGTAAACAACAAAGAAGCAAGTGATTCAAATGAGGTGAGCTTTGATTACGATATCGGGAGCCTAAGACTACTGGAATGTATCGGCTTCTTGTTGGTAACAGTGTTGATAGGCGGTCCTTACGAGATTGTATGGGAAACAGGCCTCGAGTACGTCCATCGACAACCATCGGCACTTGTTCACTAGCTTAAACAGCTCAATGGAAGTTAGGTGAAATAGTGCTATCGAGTCTACACATGCCAACAGTAGCAAGAATTGAAAATAGCACTCGATATCATATAATCCAAAAAATGAGATTTCCCGCAAGAGAGTTAAGTGGGGGAGGAGCTCAGGGACAAAATTTTCATAAATATTCCTCAATGTAAACAGTTGCAGACAAACATTTGAAATAATGTTAATAACGGGAGATTGAAGATAACTCGTAATTTTTCGAAATTATTTCGCAAATCAAGATTTGCACCCATTTTACAGGGTGCGGTAGCGTCTGTAATACAATATCACACACCTGTTCTAGCATGATATAAAGTGCTGACTGATTGTTTGTTGCATCCTGTCGACCATCCATCTCTTGGGCCGCTCGCAGCACACTACTACTTGCCAGCTGAAATCGAGTGATTGCTTCGATAATCACATAACCGGTAACTTTTTTGATTACCGCCAAGAATTCCTTCATCCTCAAATGTATATCTCCTCTTCCATGATGATGGAACAAAGCTCCCGCCATGGTATTCACAGCCAGTGGGATACAGTGTGTGTTGTTCAAACTAGCTGAAATTGTAGTCCTTGGGAGCTATGTGCAAGCCACCGAGTTTCGACTTCACTGACCTCGTAAACTCGGCTTGTATGTAGCCGACTCCACAGTTGCCAGTTTTGGTAGGCTGATCGCTATAGCGACTAACAATAGGCAACTCATTTGGTAGTGCTCGTCAGGGTTTATCTAAAACCTTCTTTTATAGCTCATTGCTGTATATAGCAGAAAAAAAAACCAACAAAAGACTAACTTGCAGACTCTGAGCACGAACAGCATTCGACAACGCGATATCGATGGGTCCCTGCATGCCCATTGCTGCTCCTAGCTCGCCCAATGCCTATCGAAAAGCACTGTTCAACGGGTCCTCAGTAACGGGTAACAAAATATACGGAACTCACCGATTTTCCATTGTCGTCCATGCTGTTGTATAAGTTAGCGAAAGATGAAGTAAGGAATGGTAATCGGTGGAGCAAAACCTGTCAATGATGGAGATCTAGCAGGAAACTGTAAGCTTAGAAAAGAATGCTTTCCACAACTTTGACCCTCAGCTTTGCAAATAAACCTCAGTTGACGAGGATCATTCTAGAAATACTGCCTCTCTATCACATGTTTCCAATTATACCATCGCAGTAACATTCAAGTGCATGCTCAATAGGTACAAATATACTCAATTCGTCCAAGCGTTCCTTTCTCGTGTCGGTTACTTTCAAAATACAGTCTATTTTTTAGCGCCAACTAACAGCAAATAGTGACTGATTGCCGAAAGCAGATGCTAAACAGGGACATCTCTTCGCGACCCCCTTATTGAGATATTGAATTATGATTTTCTTCCAAAAACATCTGGAAAAGTGCAGTTCGTAGATGAATCCACTCTATGTTAGTAACTCTATGGAAATTAATCAAAATCACACTTGAATTCGCGTACATATTTGTGAGGAGTTGTGGGTGAGTTACAAACTTCACGAGAGAATAAATAATTTGCAAACTCTGCTCACCTGTTCCAATGCCGTGTGCAAAGCGTCCCTAAAACTGAAAATTTGTCCAATTATAGACGTCCGTTGGAGGATGGCGTCAGCAGGTGAACTCGTACTTCCCTTAATACGTTGCAATCATATTAATGTTATTCTCAGTACTCTACGGAGGCAACTTATGAGTACCCACTTTCTTCTCCTTTGACTCATGGGCCAAAACTTGCATCACCTCTTTCATGCGCTCATTGCAATCAAAGTTTGTTCTAGCAGTATGCAAGACGTCTCTGTTGGCAAGCACTATCTGAAAAGGCGCGAGACAGGATTTTAAAACAGAATGAAATAGCAAGAAAATTTCTCGCCTTGTTGAGTTCACCAATTTGGCTTGCAACATGCCATGTAAGTCGTTCCGCCAGATACTTCACCCCGTAGGGCCCTATTATTTGCGCCAAGCATCGCAGTTCTACAAAAAAAATAATCTTAACGAGCAACATCATGACATCCTGTGATCGTTAACAACGCTTGGATTACTACTACAACACCAAATTCGCAAAATTCTTAAAATGCACACAACGAACATGAGGGGATAAACGAAGCACATGACACATTAAGGGCATTCCACTGAAGAAGAGAAGAGTTAACCCGGAGTCAGACACAGAACAGATGACCTCTTTTCCGGGACATAAATGGCCAGCAACAAGACGCAGAAACTCTTCTTTACGTAGTAGGGATGTATTTCTCAGAGATGGAGCACCATAAGATTTGTGAATACCGTAGTGTTGCCAATGATATTTTGTTCTAATTGTATATTATAATAGTGTGTAGGATGAAGAAAAGACACAGCCACATCCCAACTCCAAAATTGGGGCTTAATACTAGTGATGAACTCAACAAGGGACATTTCAATGTAGGCACATGAATTGCTTGCTTCGCGATAGAAAATGCTGTCAACAAACATGAACTAAATATGCACCCCGAAGTACATACTGTGGTTACTGTGTAGGCCTTACCCATCTAGACAGGATTAGCGCATCTCAAGAAGAAATTAATGCGAAAAAAAAAATTAATTACTTGTGCCAGCCGGCTGAGAGGTCCTTTACTGCCACCTCCGCGCTCACAGTATCTAAGAAGAGTCGCAACCATACGCTTATTACTGACCGCGTGGATCCGTATATTGTTCCGGAGCAAACTCAATTCCTTCGCCACTGGATATCATTGCCTGCAGATGTTCACTCCATAACATGTGCCCAGCTGAAGCTCGTCGCAGAACCACTTCCAAATACCTGAAGCGTTCCGTTGTAGTCCTTATTAAGAGAATAGTATTATTAATAAATTTCATGGATCAGTGTCAGTAGTGAGGGCTATCATTAAATTTGGGTGCATGCCCCTTGTTAGCTGATACAAATCCTCGCGTAGGTAAGCAAATCGTACCACTTCGTGTATATGTAAGTCATGGTCTCCTTGTTGCGCGAATCAAGGGGTTGTGTCTGTTGAAGTAGCACGTTGTTGAATAACCTTGTAATATCCAAAGGAACTGTAAAATGAAACTGATACATCGGTAGCTCTCGTGCTGACAAAAACAAAGTTTTCCCTCACCACAAGCGTCAATGTTCTGCAAAACGGTCATGTAAGCCTGAATTATCATGAGCAGGTCGGATGGCCGTCGAGGTGTTGAAGGAGACGCTAAAGATCTTATAAATAGTAACAGCTAAAGGCGACACCTACGGAAATTTTCGCTTCTGAGCTGCTCTGAGGTGTGTACCGTTGAAAGAGCCGTCATTGTAGGGCTATTCCGAAACAATCAATGATCATAAGACTTCAAACCAATGCAACCAATTGACCCTTGTAATCCATGTCTTCGCAACATAGACCCTAAGAAGCTAAAGCTTTCACCACTCACAGAATCATCAGGTAAGTTAAGGACGGTTTGTTAGGCTGCCGCTATGTTCAACGCATTGGTAAGTCTAAGCTTGCAGATTAAATGAGATGACATACGGTTTTGGTAGCAAAACCCCTTATACTGGCAATGGTTGCAAACAATCACTCCAGAATGAACACACACCAGTCCTTTCCCTATAGTACAATACAATCCAGGAGTGAATATTTCATGTGTGCCGGTTTTGGGAAACAGAAGAAAATATGAACATACCGGGGTCAACGGCCATGGCAAGTATAAGATCGACGAATTTATGTTCGATGTGCTGACTTAGGTATTCTCTTGGAGCGAAAAAGTGGTCCGATACGAAAAGTTGGCGATATTGGCTCACACCAGCACAGAGCTCGACTAAACAAACTGTGCATATAAGTATGTAATACATTACTACAAGTAGTACAAATACTTGAAAACAGCAATAGCTACGGCTACATAATATTTGGGTGGTTGGAGGGCGATTACAGCTTTTACATAAAACAACCTACTCAGTGATGTTTGCAGTTTGTCCGGATAGGTGAGGGTCTGCCTATCGACGCGATAACTTTCTTCTCCAGCTGGAGTTGGTTCCTTCTGCGCAGCTGCCGCAGCATTCTTTCCGCCTTTACTACGCAGCATTTGTGAGACAATTTGCGCAGCTATCTGAAATTGTGGAGACTGCACTTCCAAGAATTGGGCTGATGAAAAAGTTCTGCAACACTTTTTATTTCCACTTCTAAAACGCAAAGGCAGCTTGACAAGTGGGATCTTCTGTCTGTATAAGGTAGTATTCTCCTGAAGCATTCAAGTGAAGGGCATACGAGGGAAGCTCTCTCAGCATCCAGGTAATAAAGCCTTCGGCCAGTCGAGTCTCACATCGCTCCTTTGTCTATTATGGTTTCCTGCGAGAACATCCTGTTAGAAGCGCCGACGCCAACATACAGGGGGGGCCATAAGTTATTGTACAACGTTTGCTCATTTATTTCTCCACCAGCAACACATGGATTATCCTGCTCTTTTCGCTGCCGAATAGAGCAGGGATCAAAGTATCTTACAGTTAAAACCCGGTTTCCCGGGAGAGTTTTGCTTTGGAGCAGTTGGACTTAGAACAGGTTTTTGAAAAAAGCGGGTTGATGTGGAAATTTTTTACGAAAAATCCACCAAATCTCTAAAGTGGGGTGTACTGCTTAGATGCATCTTAAAGAGCAAAGAATGCTCTTTCTAAAAATATCAAACTGTTTTTGTGGCTGTTTTGCTCGGAAATTGCGGGCAGAGTTAGTGCATTTTGCGGCACCGAAAGTCTGCAATGAATGTTTCCGATAAACTTTTTTCGTTATCTTGGAAGTATCCAGGAGGTTTTTGTGATCAAAAGATAGAGCAAATCCAGCTCTATTAAACAGTGCCTAGTGCGGCAAAAAATATTTTACTACTGCGGAGAAATGGGCCAGCAAACGTTGTACAATAACTTATGGCCCCCCCCCCCTGTATGTGCTGCGTTTGAAGAGACCGTTATTTATCATTCGACGGCCTCTAGATGATACTGGAGCTTCGAATCTGACGAAATGATGCTTGAAAATCACTCACAGTCGACCGTTAATAACTACGATTTGCGGGACAAACTGAGGACGAGGTCAGATGCCGACAACTGCAAGTTGGCGAAGACACTCTGGTGCGACCATGCGACCATAATCAAGCAGTCTCGCTTTCTTGGTATTAGCAAAGTTGTCCGGACATGAATACCTCGCGTATTGTGCGAATATGATAAGTCATGTCGGGTGAGCACCGAGGAGTCGCTGTCTCCTCGTCCACATAGGAAGGACTTTCTAAAGGATACTGTAAGTGGGGGTGGATACTTCGTCCTGTATGCGAACAATGCAGAGCAGCGCCAGTGGATTCCGTGTCCGGAACCACTTCCAAAACATTCAAAAGCAGACTCGCCCAAAAAGAGAGTTTTTCCATGTTGTCGGTGGAGCCACAAGGAATGCTTCACTAAGATTTCCTAAGAAGTGGCACCGTAATGACGATGGAGCTCTGCGCTACCCAACCCTAGGAGTTGGCATTTGCCATCCACGAAAAACGCACAAAACGAGCAAATGTTCATTTCCTGCAAGATGATGCTCACGCGCACTTTGCAAACGCTTGTCCTGAGAAGACTCAGGATCTCGCTTCGCGATTTCTGTCACCCCTATCATATTCGCCAGACCTGGCTCTGTCGGACTGTCACTTTCTCTGACCATGAGCAAACACCTATGGAAAATGAGGCCTGGCAATCAACATGGACTCGAGAATGAGGTGTCCAAGTTTTTCGATCCACAGCCTCCTGTGTAGCTGCCCAAAAGATGAGCAAAGTTACCACACTGTAATGGTGAATGTGGCATTGATGGAGATTTTGTTTAATGGAGAAAACCATTTCTAAAGAAGTCGTTATGAGTGTTGCAGAACTTTTTCATCAACCTAATAAAATGTGATTAATATAAGTAACCATGAACCACTAGAATCTTTGTCTAATTTGACGTTCACCGCCAGATATACTGCTTCCCACACTGAAGCATTGACCTGAACATCCTTTCCTAACGGGTAGTCTTTGTTATAGTTTACATATATGTATAGGCTACTCGACCGCATATGTGCTTAAGTGACTTAAGTTACTAAAGTGATTTCTTCAACCCAATCCCACAGATTTTCAAGAGAATTACAATTTTGCAGTACTAAAAAAATAACACATGAGTAGATTTGAAGTATGAGGCAAAAATGATCTGGAACCTACAGTACTCGGAGAAGTTTGTTCTGCCAGTCGCAATTCGTACTCGCATAAAGCTCCAACTACGTCTGTTATTGACTGACATACATCATCAAGAATGGAGTTGCACAGCGCGAGAGACTAGAAACAGAAAATTAGTGCGAGGTCGCTAGTATTCTATTCTTAGAGAAATTTCAACCTTTTCGAGGATGTGATTCTTCTCCTCGGGACACATGTCATGAAGAGCAGAACTGAAATGCCCGCAAATTCTAGCAAAGCACAAGGCGAAACGAGACTGTGACGGGAGAGTCAAGCAACTTCTCCACTGTCGCTCCAGAGTTTTAATATAGAAACTAGAAAGAGTTAGTTGGTACTTCACAAAGTGAAACCGCCAAGAACAACACCAAAATTCATACCAGTAAACACTGAGATCACTAGTTTCTTTAAGCATCTCATCCTGAAGGTCAATCATTTTCAAATGAAACACGTTAGTGTTCATAATAATGGCCAACTTTCGGTTTTTCGTGAGCAGAAACGGTGACCGTGCCATGCTTGTTCTCGCCTGAAATATGCATATCCAAAGTAGGAACTAATTTTCGAAATGACATATGATGAAAAATCTACCAGAAATATGTCAAATAAACATGGCATCTACACCCTACCTGAAAACGGAACCAGTCGAGGCGTAGCGCCCTCAAATCAGTATCAGAATTTATCGAAGAGATAGAAGAAGCGAAATCGGATAGAATAGCAGCGTCATCCTCATTCAAGTCGTTGATGTTAGCAACCAGTTCACGAGTCATAATAGCATCGTAGCCATTAACATACTGAAACACGCATATTTCTGGATAAATGACCAGAGTCATAAAGTAGGCATTACCTTCAGATAATATCGTTGAATTACATCGCTGTACTTTGTCACGAGTTGTCGTAACTCAAGCATGTAGTACAACAGTTCAGGCAACTGGCGATCAACCAGCTCATCACACTGTTTGCTTGCCTTTTTACTCGAGGAAGGCCATTCGCTGAGATGTCGAAGAAGCCATAAGACCTAAAAACTTGTAATCAAAGAAGAGTGCAAAAGAGACCGTTAGACATACATGAAGGCTAACTTAACTCATCTCTACTGAAAGATAATGCCATCCATACAAAAAGCATCTTGGGACCAAGCAAACCCGGCTGGTCTTTAATAAATAGGCACAATTCACGCAAAGCGACTCGGAGGAACCTTCGACGATCAGCATGAATTGAAGCGCTAAAATCCATACAGTAACATCCCATCGACTGTAAATTTTATCTAGGAGGACATGAGCTAAAGGTATCGAGTACTGTTCGGGACCTAGGTATTACATACGGCCATAATCTGAGTTTTGAACCGTACATTACTAAAAATAATTAGTGCTGCCTACATTAGGTCTAACTATATCCTGAAAGCTTCTTCGACTCGCAAGATAGAAACGCTTTTCAAACTCTTCCTGACCTATGTTAGGCCCATACTCGAATACTGCACTCCATTATGGTCTCCCTCTAAACGAAGGAACATCAACGCTATAGAAGAGTTTACATATGGAATTTTTGCTAGAAATGGACTGTTCCGTGTTTCTTACCCAGATAGGCCTTCACGCCTCAATTGCACTTCATTGCATTTAAGAAGAGTTCTTTGTGATCAATGCACAATTTACAAAATTGTAGTCGGAGCCCTTGATGTTAGCCATCGATGTTCAAGATCTCTCCATTTCATGTAATTTCAATGGCAGAACCAGGGGTCATCCGTCGAGATTTCTGGTGGAAATGGCACGCACCCAGCAGTTTGGAGACTCTCTCCTTATTCGTGCTATGAGAACAAGGAATGACCTGCCGAGAACAATTGTTCTCTCCTCATCTGATACATCGTTCTGTACTAAGATGGAGGCATTCCTTAAGAAGAGGGGGTTCTCTTAATCATTTCCCATATTATTGCAAGTTGTACTCTTCAATTTTTCAGCATCGCCTGGTGGTTACTACAGCAGCTTCCTTACATGAAATCCTGACCAAGCAAAATAAATTATGGTTTTTTTCTCGTTTTTGTATTCTAACTTTCTTCTTCTAGTTGTGCGTGTTCTGTTTTAAACGTTTCTAACCCAGCAGACTTATTATACTACCTTCAAGCTAAACCACATCATCTGCTCTTTCTAGGCTGTTTGCTGATTTTCTGGCTGTTCCTCTTCTAACCGCACTGCTCATCATTACACCTACGGGGTCATTGCCAGCTAGCCTCCGCACCCAGGCTTGCTGGTACAATCGCATATGGGGAGTAATTTTGCAGAGCGATTTCTAGATGATACAGCCAAACCTTTTATGATGTCGATAGTTGTGATACATTTGGTGTTAGATTGTGGTTGCACTCGGTTATCGACTAATAAAGAAATAAGAAATAAGAAACATGATCTATGCAGGGAAAAGATGCTCTGAATTCAAATATCCGCAATGGTCACATAGCTGGATTGATGAAAAGAAACTTAATTGCAATACCTCTGCTGAAGCGCAATCGAGAAACAATCTTTCACTTCTTGGGAACGCTTATGATATCCCTTCACTGAATCGAAGAACTGCTGTATTTCGTGGTGCGTTTGGAAAATCTGTAGAAAAAAAAGTAAATTTATGAGGAAAACAGAGCAAGAAGTGAGAGTAAACAAAGCAGAACCTCGTCCCTGAACAATCGTATACAAACTCCCATCTGCAGGGACATTTGCCACAAATGGAAAATGGTCTTGTCGTTTAGCATAGTCGAATGACACACGGCTGTACATACTGGAATGAAAAAAAAACATTATTTTGAACAGCGCAGAGTGAAATAGAACTTACAAACAATCCAGCGATCCATTACATCTAAAGATAAGTATTCGCATGCAATCTGAACAAAACCAATAGAGATAGAGGATATGTGTGCATGACCGCATAAAACTACTACAGTTTGTAGCCTACCGTATCTGTTTGAGCGGCGTACAGAATCTGTTGCGGATTAGCCGTTAGAGAAAGAATTTGTGCATTCCTCCAAGTGTTAGCTGTGATGTTTCGTCGAAGGTATACGGGCGATAAAGAAGAAAGGGCGGAAGAAATTAACTGCAAATTGGTGATGATGGCTTGGAAGAATGATAGAGAGCTACTAGGGATAGCGGAATATGAGGCTACACAAACCCGATTAAGAGGTCCAAGATCCTCGCTGAGCTTTCGCATTGGGTGCTCATAATCCAGAATCATCTGACCCAAGCGAGGGAAGGAAGATTCACTTTGTCCGTGTAGTAGATCATATGCAGCATTGAACAAGCCTCAAAACAACCAGATAAGTTCAGCAATGAAATGTGAATGCATACGAAACATACCTAGAACAACTTTGCGGTCGTCCACGCGTGAAAGCAGAACCATAAGACAGATAAGATTCACGACTAAGTTCAGATAACCGGCAGTCAACTCGTAATTCAGTGACTGAATGGGAAAATATGTGGGACCAATTCGGAGATCACACGTTGTAACAATGGAAACTATTCCAGTTTCAATCAACATGACAAAAATAAATTGAATACGTTGAATTTCGGTAGGTACTCACTATGTCAAGTTGACATTGACATGCATCCATTGTCGTGAGAAGTTGTAATATGTTGTCCTTTAACTCCATGAGGTCAGCAAAGGTGTAGTAATACAGTCCCAATGATTTTATTATGTCTTCTTTCATGGTGTCGACATAGTGAAAGGTAGACTGAAACAGAAGAAAGATTACATAGGAAACGAAACAGTTGAGAAAAAGATAATAAATATACAAGACAAAAACGAATTATTAATCATAATCATGCGATGGAAAGAAGGGCTGGATACTAATTTTTATTAGCTTAGAACACTAGCAAATAACTGAGACAAAGTATTAATAGCTAAGACAACGTATCTCATTATAGCAAAACTGAACATGAGTTGGGGGCAGCCTCTGCTTAGATTTTCGCATTTCAGATTTTGCTGAATTTCGAGGGTTTGAGGAACTTAGGTCTCATATCCACCGTGCAATATCACAAAACACATGAGAAATCCACGAAACCGGGTGCTGTTTCTCGTGCAACTAATCATGCTCCCGTTGACATTCGTTGTTCCCACCACGCAGAAATCACACGTGCTTGTTCAAGTGACGGTGCCTGCGTTAGCTGGCGTGTCGTCACCGCGCGATCATGTGCAAGGCAGCTGGGCTCGTGGTGGCAACTCAAGTTTCTTCGCGGGTAGGCGATGTTTCTTTGTCTCCGTTTAACATGTGATGCACTGAATGTGTTTGTCACTATTGGAAGCTTAACTTAGCTTCGAAAATTTCCAGGGGTGATGCGTTCAAGGTGGTGGGTTGGAGTGCTGGAAATAGTTGCCAAGGAAGAATCAAAAAATCTGCATAGTACATAAATTATGTATTCCTAAAACTATTATCCTAAAAATAAGAAATGGTTTTCAACTACATACAAGACTTTACGAAAGGAGAAAAATGAGAAGAAAGTGTTTTACGATTTCTGAAAACTTTTCGACATAGACGTCCCACTATGTTGAAAATGGTGAAAATATGAATTGGACCTAGTACCGTATTCATTCTAGCATCCACAACTGGAAACTTTCGTGCAACATGCTTGATGGCATTTTCCATATGCTTGTCTGCGAGAAAAGCAGGTTTCGACTTGGAATCTGGAAGTCAAGAATCCTTTTGCAATTGAAGAGATTAAAATCCATAAGAATTTTTTAGGTCACTCACCTGCACAGGCTTTTTTGATGTTATAAATTCTAGTGAGCATACCAACGGCACGATCATTCAGGATAACAAGTTTCTCGGCAATCTTCAGTTGGCTGGACTCCATTTTGAAAGCCATTTTCAATAGAGGACTGTTGCAGTCCTCTGTGAAAGGACTCTCAGAAACAAACCTAAAGTTCCTAAAGAGTAATGCCAAAACCGTAGTGAGTAACGTCAAGAATGAGCAGAGTTGGACGAAAAACTATCATAACAGAGCGCAAACAGTACTGAGAAGAAGCAAAGCGGGAGAAGAAAAGCTCAACATCACCAGCATTCCGTCAAAATAGAATAAAAGTGCGAAAAGTTTCTGAACACTTGCCTTCAGTACAACATGGCTGTGGAGCATAACCTCTCCACGGAGCACAACTTTTAGTGGAAGTTTATCCTAACTTCCGTATTCCAGCAAACGATCACAGGAGGGGCTCTTACTGTTAGAAGAAATAAATTATGTAGCTTCGAAAAAACAATACATGTCTGACAAATTAGCACTCAAAGGGCGTTAACCTGTTTCAACTCCACTTCTGACGCTACAGTCATTTCACAGCAAAATAGAATCATTTTAATCAATGCATAACCCAAAAAGTTGAGGGGCCTTTCATTCATCCAAAGTCGCAAAGAATCTTACTGGAAAAAACCCTCTCCTTCCTTTTTTTTCCGTCACTCGCCGCCTTTGGTTATCGTGCTCCGAAGCAAATAAATTTAAAGGGTTAGACTGTTGCACCCCATCTGGGTCCTGAAGTGGGAAAGGCCACAGTATCCCTGGCAAAACGACTCAAATTCCACACAAAACATTTTTCGATTGGCCTAGAAGTTCGTTATCTTGTAGCGTTTTTAGACAGTGTTTATAAATTTTCGGTTGCTTGTAATACACGCTCGGGAAAGACTTGCAGTATAGTATGTCTAGCAGTGGGTTCTGCGAAGTGGTGCTGTCTCACGTCTTCGACATAGCTTTTCTCCTAATGTGCCGATCTTGCATGTATCAATCAGTGAGAGCTTTCTTCGTTTTCTCTTTGGGTTTTCCTCCCATACATCGAAGGATCCTTAGGCGTTTGTTTCGTCTGTGCTGTTTCAACGCAAATGCTAATGCTTAATTTTTGGTAATTTCAGGTAATATGCCTCCAAAGGCAGCGAAAAAGGCAGATCCCAAGGGAGGTAAGGCTCCTCCGGGAAAGAAGAAGGAAGGATCCGGAGGAAAGGCCAAGAAGAAGAAGTGGTCGAAAGGAAAAGTTAGGGATAAGCTCAACAACATGGTGTTGTTCGATCAGGCAACATACGACAAGCTCTACAAGGAGGTATGATAGTGTTTCTGTTCAGCTGCTGCGTTCTTTTACACTTCCTCTCTAATATTCTTCCTCAGAGCTTCTCAAAATTACGTTTTACAAAAATACAAGTGACTTAGAAGACAATACTAGGCGAAACATTCTCACCTCACGCATAGCACTACAATTGACAGCCTGTCGAGAGTCTCACTAATTTTATGACAGAACACTTCCTTATTTTCTGTCCTTTCGCTTTTTGTGTACTACCATATTAAACCTGCCTTCTTTCCCCTATTCATGCATTCCGAGTCATTTTTTCTTCACCATTTTTCACCACGGTAGTCTGGCGACGCATGCAACGGTCATCAGTTTTTTTTTCAACGACACTAGTTTTGTTCTTCTGAAGACGTAGTGACTGCCATGACACACCGGTCACGGGAAGCTGGTTTTTCTGCTTTTTCTGTGCAATTTTCAAAACTTTCACCATTCTTCCTGACATGTTTTTTGTTGTGGTTACTTGATTTTCTAGGCTATCGTAACGTTGACAGTAGTTATTTTGAAGCCCATTCTCCGCCAGCACTTATTCTCCGCATTTCTTATTTCTTTTCCCCTGATATTCAACTTTCTAGCTGCAGCTGATAGGCTACGCAGACCTGCCCTGGCCTTGCTCCCTATTCCACTTTCGCAAACCGAAAAAACTTCAGGGAATTTTTTCTTTCGCCGAAGCGTTGTATAGGAGCGTTATTTGAATTACTGAACACGAATGCTGTACCCATTTCGTATAGTAACCTCATTTTGTGAAGCTACGATAGAGTCTCAGAGAATCTTCTGAATCTTTGCATATAGGGGTTATTTCACGTGGTGATCACGATTTTTGTATCCTTTTCTACCATAAGCCTGTTCTTATGGGGTTACTGTTGAAATACTGTGGAAAGTTGAAAGAACTTGTCGTTTTCGGCAAGAAATCCGAGATGGTATGCAAAATGTTGATAGTCGTAATCAGTCTGAAATAACCTCTTTATGCAAAATTTGAAAAGATTCTGTGGGGTACATTACCTATAAAAATGGCCTTACGGTGAAAAGTGAATGCGGTATACGTGTTCAGCACCTCAGATAATCTTATATGCAAAGTTTCAGTGACTGTTTTTTGTGAAATTTTTAGGAAATTTAGCTCTTTAAGTCAATATATGAAAATTGTGAAGATACTTCGGCACCAGTCCGCTAAAGAGGACTGGTGCCGAAGTATCTTCACAATTTTCATATATTGACTTAAAGAGCTTGAACTAACGCCAATCATCAGTTAGTGCGAGGCGAATGAAACTGTGATTTCTACCCTTCCCCATCCCTTTCTAAGTTTGCGGATATTTCATGTTAATTCCACTTTTTTAAAGTTTTTTCTTCTTGATGCCTTTCTTGTATTCCTCTGACAAGCTGTTATTGTACTGAGTTGCATGTAAAAATCAACCGAACAACTACAGCACTGGATATTGTTTTAATGTCTTTTTTTTCAACTAAGATTACCTTTCTTGCTTTGCTCCCTTTGAAAGCTTGCATCCGGCGTTTTTTAGGAGCTTGCACATGAGTTCATTCGCATTTGGGATGGGCATTTTGTTGGAAAATGCCATGTTTTTGCTCGAATACAAATTTTCGGACAAAAAGCCGGAAGGTGGATTTGACAAACCTGAATAATCTTGATGTATTCGATAGCAGCGTTTAAAACTCTCGGTATTTTTATCCAGCATTTTTATTTCTTTTTATTCAGCAATAGCATCTGCAGGCATTTCGAGTAGATTTTCATCTTCGAAAACTGGAGGGACTACTTGAAGCAGCTGTGTTATCCCAAAATCGTGTTTTATCCTGTTTTGAGTTACGATGCATGCATATTTAGTAAGAATCTTCAAAGAACTACAGTTGTCGCAGCCTACGTCGGGTAACCATTATCGAACGAGCATGATTTTTATGGTCAGCGCTCGATGGCAGCATTTAAAAAAACATTCACTTAGAAGGATACTTGTCCCTGATATTCTTGGGCTACAACTTGGAAGGAACAGATACCATGTTTCATTCTGTCACATGTATGGGCATTTTCATCCAATTCACCATAGTTCATCTTTAAAAATACATATTACAAGATTGCTTGAGGTTGTTTCATTTCTACCTCTGTATTACAATTTTTTTAATCATGCGCTTTAATCTATGCAACTGACTAGCCCTTAACGTTTTGTTTTAGGTCATCACATACAAGTTGATCACACCATCAGTTGTATCCGAGCGTCTGAAGGTCCGGGCATCTCTCGCCAAGGCTGGGCTTCGGGAACTCCAGGCCAAGGGGCTTGTCAAGTGCATTGTCCACCATGGAGGTCAAATCGTTTACACGAGAGCCACCAAGGAGGCTGATGTAATTGTTGAGTGAATGTTGTTATTGTTATATACGCGGTCTCTATATGAATATAACTGACTGTTTGTTGGACATCGAATGCACACCTACATTTGGTCTCAGTACTTTTGACAATCCTCATGTTGAGCCTTGAAGAACAATATTAAAAGTTCGTTTTGAGATGTTCATGTTCCGCGTGCTTAACGCGGTGCCCTACAGTAATCAGCAAGGTGCCAAAGATTTCATCGCCGGTCTACATTCTTTTGTAACATGCAATTTGTTGGTTGGATTGGCTGTGCTTGTGTCCTGGAAACAGTTTGGTGGAAAACCTATAGAGTGCATGGTGCCTTCGGACTTCACAAGTGCATGGGTTCAGGTAAATTGAATGCACTTTGTGATCATCTGGCCGGCCATTGGTGGCTGGCAGCGGCCGCACCTTAATTCAGCCTCTTGAGTACCAATTATTTATGAGGTTGCTATGGAACGAGTTTGACCGTTTGGTGCGACAAAATTAATCATACATGTGCTGCGTATTGTAAGTACGGGAAACTCCAAATGTACGCAGACAGGGGCCGGGACCGCGGCGCGGCTGTCTTGTGCAGATACATGGGCGCTGTGCATGCTGAACGCCTGCATTTCTGCCGAAGAGAGCCGCGCAGTGGTCCCGACCCTTGTCTGCGTACATTTGAAGTTTCCTGTAGATAAAGTAGATAGAGAGTTCAATTTTTCACTAGGATATTTGTACGATATTAAGTGCTGTTTATTTTGTAAGAAGGTGATATTCTAAATTACAAGCGGCTAAATACGGATTGATCATTGCGATTCACACCCCATGAAGAGCGGCTAAATACGGTTTCTAGCAATCGAAGAAGTACCTAATTTGCTGATGTGGGGGGGGGGGGAGGGATTCTTCTAATAGCAGAAATTTTCTTAAGACGTGTCTACCCATGGTCATTGCTGTTATCCCACATCACATGGAAGTACGACAGTTTTTTCTTTGTTTGTGGTATGGGACCACAATTGTGTCATTTGGAATATGTCGATTCTGGTACGTGAATGGATCTAAACATAGGTGGCACAACAAACACCACAAAAAAAACATGTAAGCGTAGGCATAGTCTTTTCCAAACGAGACAATAGTTAAGTATTCATGCGGTAGCCAGCTTCTCACTCATTCCTTTCCAATTGCTGCACACTTCCCAGTGCCCTTTTTTCTTGCTGTCTTCCCATTTATTGTCCGCTGTGATTCACACCACACACTGTCGTGTGAGTGCTGCACATGGTGTGTTTCATTAGGAAACATCGTTGTGAAGATAATAGAGAAAGAGAGAATGCGAGAAATACTACCGCATTCGGAGAAGTAGGCGAGAAATGCAGATCGTACGCACAAATACTCAGAACTACCGTCGTTTTGAAACAGAGTACATTTCGAGGCGGTGGCGTAATCGTAACGGAATTTGCAAAAGTAGTTCGTGAAGTGATCAAAAAGTTCTTTGTTGCGTCAGAATTACTGGGGAAAAGTAGGCCTGTAAAGTGAAGGAAGGAAGGCATGGCACGGCTTATTCATGCCACACATGCCACTTCATGAAGAACATCCCCGTTTACTACTTCATACGTATGATGTTCACCCGCGCTTACTGGACGCATTGTTGCAAAACACTAGATTCGTTGTCGGCATACAAGCGCATAGGGAGCATGTCATGAAAATGCGTTCTTATATGCTGTCTATCGTCATTTTCTTAGTTCTGGTTTGATCCACAAGATTGCACAGGTTAAGACCCAGGGCCTCATTGTAAGCCATGGAGCTCTTTGAGCAAGCTTAACAAGCAGAAATGTTGTAAGCCTTTTTTTTCAGTTCATTTCATGTAAAAATAGGAAGCACGTCAGCGACTCGTGGCAGACTTGCCGAGAGTAATTATAGCGGGCAGTATTTCCGGGGAGAAAATTTTGCTTCCTTCCGTATTGAACACTTTCATATCATCTGCTCAGCAACATATGTAGGTGAAATTATGCAGCTCGTTTTCTAGTATGCTGAGAATTACTGCTGGTCTCAAGACACGTACTTTGTCCCTTTTTCTTCTCCAGTGGCTAGCGCTTCGGGCAAAGTTGACCGCAGCTCTGCACAGGTAAGCCCTTGTTCAGATTACTTTTTCCGCATTAATTTGGGGCCAAGTGACCCTGCACACTTTCATGAGGTTTCGTTCACATTCGAACAGACGCTTCTAGATTTCATATTACCAATGGATGCCATTTTTTCTATTGTTTGAAGCGGCTTGTTTTCGCCTCCCATGTTTCATTTGGAAGTATTTCGCTGGTCAAAGTGGTACGCTGCTTTTCTTTTATATATTACCCTGAAAATCTGAGTCGCTCAGTGCAACGCATTCTTTACAGGAATGAAAGTCGGTGAGATTTTGCGGTTGACCACGGATGAGCATAATACTGTACCGGAGATAAGACGAGAAAACATTCAAGCCTTATGCATTCATTTACAGGGAGCACTGCGGTTTCAAAAAAGATTGAAAATGGTGAGTGCGGCTAACTGTTCCTATATTGCTTCCGAATTTTTGTGTCTAGTTTTTTTTCAAAGTGAAATTAGTGTTTTCTTTTTGAAGCGTGAGATAATAGATATTTCCTACAAATTTCAGAAAAATCTATCACCACATAAAATTCTACGCTGCCTGAACCTGAAATATTCAACGTACTATGTGACATTAATATACTTTATAGCAAAGTTTGCTTTCCTAATGAATGTTGGGATACAGACGAAGCTACTCAATCAGTAAGTATTTTTACTCTATCTCCCTATCCCCCTTCACTCTCTCCGTCCCTCCCTCTCCCTTTCTTCGGTTTCGCTGCTAGTGAAAAATAAACCTGTGATTAACTGAACGATTATCTTTAGAAATGTTCACTGTTCCAGCTGTTACCATTTTTACTATTATTGTTCTACTCTTTTTCTTCTACAGATATCTCCTACCGCACTCTAACCCGCAACAATTTGGTTTTGATGTGTGGCATAGTCTTTGGAGTGGGAACGAGACCTGGAAAGAAAGTGGTCTATTCCCACGTGTTACCTTGTGTGATTTCGAGGTATGCTTATTTTCCACTCCTCCTGGACTGCAAATGCCTTTTCTAACAATGGAAGGATACTCCATCAGTGTCGGCTTCCATACCGAGATGTGTACAACCCTACGCAGCTCGAGACGCTGATTTCATACCTGTTTTTATCTATCCGTAAATTTGTCTCTGTGAGGGGTTACACCCGTTTTCCCATCACGTAGGGCGCACAAGGGGGACGTACCAGGTGAGTCATGATGTAACAGTAAGCCTCTCGCTCTTCAGCGTCAATGTCGCGGGTTCAGTCCCTCTGAGTGACTGCTGCTTTGCATTTTCCCTCCACCTCTGAAAATCTATTTTATGCAGTTTTATAAGGTTTTACGCGGACAGTCTCTATTTTCGGTTCGAGTAATAAAGGACATTGAGCGAGATAGGGTTGGAAAGATTGTTATTTGCGCCGTAAAAAAGCGCGAGAAAAAGTGTTATTTCCATCGCGAGAAAGCACCTGTTACTAGCAACTGCGTTGAGTTAACCAAATAATTGTTTTCATATAGTGCTGAACGTACTCCCACCTCACATTTATGGTTTGAAACTTGTCAGTTTAGGTTCGCGAAATGGGCAACATTCAAACGCATACCGTACAATGTGTGCTGCTCATCAACGTTTTCACCGAAAAGATCTTCATCTTGTTGTGGGCTTGGTATGTTTAGTTGACCAAGAAAAAACAGCGCTTTCGTTCCCATATTTAAAAGTCAAATAATTTCACAACGTACCCACTCACTAAGATCTCTTTTTGAATCTGCCAGTTAGTCTGAGAGCTGACTAGCTCACAAGGGAAATAACTAGGTTGAGATGACAAAGTACGAGCCTATATTTCCTTTTTTTACATTTCCATATGAGCATGACTATGAAATATCGAATCTTTTTAATCTGATTCTTTTCCTGAACCCCGTTTGGTGGTTTCTTCCACGAATGCTCTTCTAATTCTTACGTGAATTGCTCACATAGAGAATTTATGTCCGGTCAGCAGTATGGAGGTAGAGCCACGGGTAACAATTTCGTGAGGGTCTGTGCGATAGCATGATCTCCACGTGTCTCCAGTGATCAGACTCTTGCGTTATAAACGCTGAGTAATCGTGCTGGCAGGGATTGTTGTCTCCATTCAGAGTCTATCCTGAACTGTTAGCTCCACGGTTTTCCCCGTTATGGTCGAATTTTGGATGAGTAAACCCTAATTTCTCACACAGCTGGACTTCTGGCACAGTGTGATGGAGGGCAGCAGAGACAAAGATGGGCTGCATCTCTCGGCTGTGCTAAAATTAAAAAAAGAAAAAACTAAAGAATCTGGAGTTGAAGTTAGAGTTTCTAACAACCATCGTTTTTCTACAGGTACATATTTCTGGGGACCTTGACGGCTTGTAATCTGTTCAGTTGGATGTTCGCTATATTCAGTGAAACATCGAAAGAACATTTCCTAATTAACCATCTGGAAATGTGTGAGACGCCATTTGACAAAGAGAATGCTAGTTAGTTTACTTCATTCTCGATTACACTTTTCTTCCATTCGATAGTGGTATGACTGATGCTTACTGCTTAGGCAACCTAAAGCACGTGGACTGTTTCATGGATAAATATCTGGGGTTGGATGGCGTATTTCTTCTGAGATTGATTGCACAACACGCGGATGTAGTGTTCATCACAGAACTTATTGGATCTTTGTGGAAAACTCACTACGCTATTGAAGAGCAAAGAAGGTGAAAATGTTTTTGAATTTATTTGTGTTCTTGAAAATTCTTATGCGATTTTTTATTTTTTCTAGATAGTGCCCTTTCAAATTATCATTTAATTTAGACAATTTCTTCGCTTTCTAAAACCGTGTCATTTCATCATTTGCAGATAGGAAACAAACTTTCTCTGGCGAAACCTACCTTAGGTTCAAAACCTGCATTCCGTAGAATCTCTAATTCTTACACAAAATCACTTGTAGGGCAATATGCAAAGGTTTCGCATCCGAGAGTATTGTTCTTTGAGAGGTAGCTCAACTCTTCTGAGTATCTTTTAGGAGAAGTTGTAGGACTGTCTACATCCTCTTGCTGTTGTTTTGTTTAAGAGCGTAATTACTTCTCACAGTTTCTTGGATAGTTCTAAGTGTTATTCGAGTGAATTCCACTTGTCGCCTGATATTCTAGTTCAATTCTGAATTACTCCTTGTTTTTAAGTGCACTGAAGCGAATGAATCGTGTTCTCCCCTTGCTGTGTTCTGGAGAACAGGAAGATGTCAGCCCTGATGGACCTAGTACACGCAAAGGTTCTGCTGTAGCATCTGCTATTTCAAAGAGAAAGGTAGGTCGTTCACATAGAACGTGGGAGTTAATTGCCAATACGAAAAGTAATCCTCTATTACTGCGTAAAGTGTTGCTATACTCCTTAGCCATTATACATATTCCGTTGGGAAATTTTCTTCCGGTGTTCTTGAACTCTTACAATGAGTTGAATACAAATCATGAAAAGAATTGTTTGGGAAAGTGTAATTTTTCAGCCGGTGGACCCAAGAAACTCAAAGTTTTCACCTTGCACACAATTTTTCGGTGGCTTAAGGATGATTATTTAGGTACGCATGAGAGTAGACGATTGAATGGCTTTCATTATCCCCGAACTAAAATCTAGGGTTTTTTATAGTTTTAAGCTTAATCCTCCATCGCTTCTTCGCAGTAACCTTTCTTAATCAGTCCTTTCTATCTCTTCTGTATAACCCATTGCAGCGCTAATCCTTTTGTATTTCATTGCATCTGGCACAAGAAAGTCTTAGTATACGTTTTTTCCAAAGACAGCTTGCCATCTTTGCTTGATTTTTACTCGGTATGGACCTGACAGATTTGAAAATACGGTACAGTACACATAACGTGAGTGACATAAGAGAATAGATCAGTTTCGTTCAGATGTCACAACTCGAAAGACGTCAGTCGAGCCTCAGGAGACACGCCAGTGTGGATGAAATGGAGTCTGTTAAGTCGAAGCAATTCGCCGACAGCAGCAGTGATGAAGAGTCCAAAGGAAAAACAAGTAGCAGAGGGAGCTCTGAAAAGAGGAAGAAGTCACTGAAGTAATGAAATTACATTTTCTCTAACTATTCATCAGTATTATTTAATCTTTTCCGCCAATGTGAAGCTCTGAGAGCGTGTGTGATACTCCACAACCATACTATTGTGAATAACTTCCTTTACTCGTCAGTTTACTCCTTTACTTGTATTAAAGGGGCTGTTGGGTAGTGTTTTGCGCTTTATTGGACGGGTGCAGAGATGAGCGGCAAAGCGATGATTTTTGCGGTAGTGAATGAACTCGTGCATTCATTATTATCAAAACGCTGCATTCTCCACTTAGAACTGTCTTCTGTTCTTAACGAATGTTCTTTCTGAAGTCACGGATTTCTGAGGTGGTGTTACGCTTATCTCTGTTTGCAATCCATAGAAGGCTTCAGTGGTGCGGACCTACACGCCCGCACCGCATCATCTGTATCTTGTCCCTTTGAGGGACGAGCGATCTGGACCACTAAAGTCTTCTATGTCTAGTTTAGACTTGCTTTATTGATATGAGCTGTAAAATCCTCTACCATCCTGAGGTGTTCTGGAGAGCATGGGCCTTGACTGTAATACTGTTGATGATTCTCCAAAATGCTCAGGGTGCGAAGCTGTTCCATTCATTAGAGGTTCTCAAACCAAATTGACCAACTAAAATTTTTTAACCTTAATCGAGCTTTGCATTTTCATAATATGTATATTCATTACATGGAGCTTTATTAATCTGATCTGTACTAAAATGCTTGTCACAAAATTGTAATTGTATATACACTGTCTTTTTTTTTGCTTATTACACGTTAAATATTTGTGCCTCTACTTGTCGTGTTGCTGTGTGACAACTGTTTGCTGTAATTAGCACTTTCCCTGCGGTATGAAAAGGAGTACAAAGTCAAGCGGAAATTTATGAGTGCAAGAGCTTTCACTGTAACGTGAGTGCAAGAGCTTCCATTGTAACTTCGCAGTATCAGAGTGTACAACGTGACAAAAAATTATGGAATGAGATTGGAATTATTCCTGTTTTTCTAGAGAAATTCTGTCATTGAGCACACGAAAACAATTGTGTTGTACCAGTAGGGGACAACCCTCAAAATGGTCACCGTTTGCTTGAGTGCCCTTCTTTATTCCTTTCGAAGAGTCCTCTACATTTTTTGCACTTTCCTTTTGGGACCCCATGGAAATTCATTCCAGACTTTGTCCAAAGTATTGCTCACCACTGCAAAAGTCCTTTGTCGATCAGCTAACTTCAGTACACTCCAGATGAGATAACGTTTTGGGTATAAGTTTGGTGAATTCGACGGTGAACCACCCTATGTTGCAAGTTTTCATGATGGAGACAAAGATAGTCCCTGCGCTGAATTTCTGTGTATTTCCAGATTTGGGCGGTGAAGCACCATCATCTTGTCAAAATCATCACAGGTACCAGACAAAGTGGGTGATGTACCGCAAGAATTTATTGGGTTGGAGAATAAGTTCCTGCGGTTCTTCATGGACATAGAAACCACCACTTTCCACTAACATTGTAAACCACACTAGATGGGTTGCATGGCCCCTTCCCTCTTCTAATAATAGTGCCAGAGACAGGGCAGCTTATCAGTTCCACGTCTACGAAAAATAGTTTGTTTGAGACAACTCAAATGGCTCGCAAACGCAACTTTTGGATAAAGTCTATGAAATGAATAAGGAACTGAACAAAATAAGCTGTGTATGAGTGCACTAGACCTGTAGATTCGGTGTTAGTGAGAATCCCCTTCATTCGAGTCTTTTACTAGTCATTTTGGTGAAATTTACATGGACAAGTCGAGCATACCCAATGAGAACCCACCTCATATCGAGCATTTTGAGGTTTTGCACGGAATCGTTAGCTAAATTACACACTGTTGAGCGTTAGCATCAGAAGTGATGATTCCTTTCATCTAAAGCAACCTTAGAGGATAATCTCCTTTATGTTCCACAAACTGGGCGTCCAGAAGGAGAAGCAACTCCGAGGCCAAAATTGCCTTGTCAAAAACGGGAATTCCTCCTCTGCACTGCCGTTCCAGTAGTAAAGGTGTCTCTGTAGACGTCATTGACATACCTAGGCAATTAGGCCACATTTGATCCACGATTGAAGTCGAACAGAAGTAGGTTGCGGAGGAGTCTGATTTTATAGATTTGGAGGGTCACATTCCATGCGGTAGAAAACAAAGTAGAGCGGAAATTGAGGAATGAGGTTGCAATGGTTGCAAAGAGCAAATCAAAAGCTAGAAAATGGCCATGGCGGCAAGTCAAGCAAAGTTCAAATCACCGTGAAGAAACAAGTTGAAAAAAAAAACCGCATGAACTCATTCCCCACCCCAATAGAATGAAAGCTCCATTCCACAATTTCTTGTCACTCCTTATCAGGATTAGCCAGTACAACAAAAAGTGGTTTAGAAGTTTTGCTCTACCCTGAAGGATTCGTTGACGTACTGAAGGTTCTAATTCGATGATATGCTGAAAGTGAAAATGCTTTCTGCAGTTCTGCAGATTTTCCTGTTGAAGTACTAGTCCACAATTCATGGCTTCCAAGGTCGTTTTTGTTTCGAAGTTGTTTGTAGCAGAAGCACCCGCACAAACAAGATAAGAGCGATTACCACTAGTCGCGTGCATCAGCCGAATGTCGGACGCACGTACCTATTTGCGAAGGATTTCGTGAAGACCGCTCAATGCGACATGTATGTAGATCCTGGATAAAAATACCGTGGGGCCACGGATAGCAGTGGAGCCGCAGACGCATGCGTCTCAGCTGCGTCAGGACTGCGCCTAAGCCTATTCTTTACATGGATGCGCTTGCGTCGAGCGCATGCATATGCCGTAAATTGCCCTATTTCGGTCTCACTGTGTAGAATTCCGGTTGTAAAGCTCTGAAGATGAATGTCGGTGCCGACTGAAGGCAGCACCAGGACTCGTTCCCTTAGATTCAATTGTAATTCGATTTGGTCCTCCAGAAAGGGATTGGCGAGGGTTTAAAGATGAAATGTGAGAATGACTGAGAACAATAAGCATTATCATTTGGACCGATTGTTTTGTTTGTCAGCATTGTCAATGCTGACAAACAAAACAATCGGTCCGTTTTATGCGACGACCTATAAAGGAGGCAGACGGACAGGCATTTATACTTGGAATTATCGAGTTTGTCGTCCAGATTGCAAAACACTCGAAATCTCGGACATGAAAATTGCTATGTGTGTTGGTTTCAACTTATGAGAAAATGTTCACAGAAAACACTGATGGGTAGTGTCTTCTCGCCAGTAGAGCGATAATCAGCAATACCATAAGGCTGACCCTATTGTTCTCAAGCCGTCGAGGTTTTGCCATTCATTTTTACCACTGCTATGTTATCATGTTGTTGTCACCTAAGATTAGATGAGAACGCGACCGAGTCGAAGAGGGTAGTACTTGGACGCTGTCGGTAGTGATAAATGGTGATAAACATTCCGAAATGCTCTCGGTTTGGTTGTTTTCTACTGTCACAGCGATCCTATACCCCTTTTAGAAAGACCCACATCTTTCTTCAACTTCCTCTGAGTTCCTCACCCTGAAGAACAGCGTTGGTATTTCAGAGGAATCTGCAGTGCAAACAAAATTGCCCTGCACAGACAACTGCACATCCGGTTGAAGTTCTATTCACGGCCTCCATGCTGTTTCTTATTGCTCAATTTTTGTGTTACTTCACATTATCAGAGACATATAAAATACTGGTGTTTTCACCTGCCATAAGTCGATCTCACATAATTTCAAATGGACGCATAGCTGACGAACTGGCCATAGCTGGTCATGACGTGGTGAGTCTCCATAAGATACTGAGAATGAAGGAGAATGACTATCAAATGCTTCTTAGAGGATGTCACAGATGCTTCACTTCCAGGTTCTGTTCGAGCCGGATTTTCTGAACATTTCTCACACTGTTAATCCTGTAAAGTTCGCGCGTCGTTGGCAGTTGTCAGGCTTCTCCCCCGTATTCAGTAAAATCACACAAGGTCTGAAATTTTCCTTAATGGAATGAAAATAAAGTAAAATTGTGGCGAAACATACAAGCGATGAAACAGTTTGCTCACAATATAATGTCGCTGTCTTTCAAACTTCCTTGAGAAAATCCAGAACCCATTTTGCTGCCAACTTCAAATTTATTGTCGCAAAAAAAAACCAGTAAGAAACCATCACGTAATCCTAAGAAACCATTACGTAGTCTGTAATCCGTATCCCCAATTTGAGAACCAAAATTTCAAAATCCAAGCAACTGAATTCAAAAAGTGAATCAAAAATCAAGAATTGGAAAAAATTGGAGCATCACCAAATGCAAAAGCAAAGCATCGGGTGTTGCCACAAGTCTGCTTTTTTTTTCAGTTACAGTTTTCTGCCTAAAGTGAGCGTCGATGGCGGTGCGTTCTTCGTGGACTCGGGAAGCATGCGGCTCCGTTTTCTTGATAGTTAACATCGAATGTGATTGGAGAACCATCATGAACATCCTGCCTCAACAGCAACGACTCCAGCGATGGCGATGCGGCATGCTTGAAGTGTCCGCAAAAAAACGCTCTCCCATCGACGCTCACTGTTTTTTTTACCTTTTGGCTACAAGTTATAACGATTCGAAAGCGTTAGTTAGTGTTGTGCTATGAGAATGTTACAACCGATTCTTTTTCAAGCAATTTGCTTGAGGTTCGACACTGCGAGATGGAGTATTGAGTCCACGAAGAACAGCTTTACCGACACCTCCCTCTCTAGCATTCAATAAAGTTCGAAGGAACGCCAAAGCTTCTCAAACTACTTGTGCGAGTTCTTCTTGAAACAGTCACTCATCGGCTGCCTCATAACTTAGAAAAAAAAGACATATTTCGTCTCGGGGATGAAACCATCACGATCAGCCACATTTCTGCCATTAAGGCGTGGGAATAACTTGAGAGGAATTGCACGGTCTGGATTGGCATCGTACTTCTCAAAACTACTATTCAAATGGAATAATTCAACCATCCAATCGAAAAAATCTAATCGGAGGGGCTCAAAAATTCTATCGGTTGATAAATTCTGGCGCAACTTAGCCACTATACATTGAAATATTCGACGATTTTTGAAATATTGCGGTGTCTATGAGTGCCGCCGCGTATCTCTAGCCGCTCTAGCCCCCTTACGGCGCTTTGTTTAACAGATTCGAATTTTTGAATAATTCGAAAAATAGAAAATTTGAAATATTCGAATTCTGAATAGTTCGAATATGGGGCTTTTTGCACTATTCGAACATTTGAATAATTCGAATAAGGTGTTTTCAAAACATACGAATGAACGAATTATTCGAATGTTGGACTTTTTCGGCTACCCGAACGAATGAATCATTCGAATAACCGACTTTTTGAAATCACCGAATGAATGAATAATTCGAATCGAATATTCGGTCCAATATCATTTCAATTATAGCTTTCAAAGTTTTCGTTCCTGGCCATCACCATCAACCTTTGTTACTCCCACCTGCAAAGATCGGCCTCAGGACATATCAGGGTCTCGTCAGGAGATTTGCGGGAATTGCTGGGGGTCGCAACGAGCCTTTGAGGAATGACTTTGTTGGTGGATACCTATTGCTCTCGATAATAACCATCATGCCATCATCATTCAAATGTCAAATGTTCCCAAGCCGAATAAACGAATGTTTCGAACTTGCCACTTCTCAGACAGTCGAATGAACGAATTATTCGTATGCCAGCTTTCCCTAGGTGACCGAATAAAGAATTATTCGAATAACTCTAATTATCAACAACCCGAATGAATGAATAGTTCGAATATGCCCATTCTTCGAAAACCCGAATGAATGAATTATTCGAATATTCGAATATTCGAAAATTTCGTCGAATATCTTCGATTCGGTCGCATGAATATTAGCCACCATCATCAAAGCTGCTTTCCGAGGACTCTGTTGATAGTTTCTTTCACGTCTAAATTCTATTATCGAACCTACGCTCCCGCGCAGCATCGGGTGCTTTTCGGTCTCTATTGAATATGAAGATAAAATGGCGTCTTTTTTCAACTTACAAGGGAAGTGCAAGAGGCCATATTCGAAAATCGGGATGAAACCTATCTGGCTTGAATCTTTGTTGGAGAGGGTGTTGCAGTATATATTTTGTTACTGCCCTCGGCTTCAAAAAACAAAAATCCCACCACAGTACTATATGCGTTGCAGCACTAGTCCGTCAGCGACGAGGTGGCCGAGTGGAGAGGATGCGGACTGATAGGCAGGAGGTCGAGGGTTTGGATCCCGTCATTGACACTCGTTTTGCATTTTTGTTTTTTATTCCTCCTATGTTATTGAAATCAATTTTGGAGGGCTAGAAGACAACACTTGTCTTTACTGACGTACTAGCTATAGAATAACTACTATGCTATGAACGTAGTTTAGTGATCGTACAGCTTTCCCTCGAGTCGCTAGAAAATTGTAAAATTTTCATTCAAAACAAAAAAAGGATGGTCAATGAGAAAGCATTTACTGGCAGCTATATAGCTAATCGAGGGAGAAAAGCAGGTTTTATATAACGTAGTTATTCCGTGCCTAGTGCGTCAGTAAGGATAAGTATTATCTTCTAACCTTTTAAATTTGATTTCAACAACACAGGGGGAATAAAAAAATGAGAGAGCAAAACAGGTAGGTGCGCATGACGGGGTTCAAACTCTCGAGCTGACAGTGCAGCATCCTCCCCACTCGGCCACATCGTCGCTGACGGACGAGTGCTGCAGCGCATATGGTACTGTGGTGGGATTTTTGTTTTTTGGAATCGAGGGCAATAATGAAATATATACTGTAACACCCTCTCCAACAAAGATTCAAGCCAGATAGGTTTCATTCCGATTTGCGAGTCTGGCCTGTTGCACTTCCCTTGTTAGCATTTTCCTTACTAAGCGCGAAAACTTCGCGAAAATTAACAATTTCGGGGAACTTCATGATGAGAGAATTGCAAATGAAGGAAAGAGCTCTCGGGTGATTGTAAGCGCTTTGTGAAGGAATGGCAACGGGACGGGAGAAATTACGGTTGAAAGCGCAACAACTTTTGTCAACACCTAATAATTGTCTTTGAACTCTTCACTGAGAGCGCTGCGGATGAAGATGTTGCATGCTATTAGCCCGAAAAGAAATACGTGATACTACTCTATACATGAATATAGGATGCCTTTTTTCGATACAAAACGGGGCCTGTAAACAAGGCAAACGTCTCTGAACCATTTCAGGTAATTAGAATAGCGCATTAGAATATTTGTATTTCTTCCATTTTTATTAATATTTTTCTGAAATTCTAAAGAAAAGAAATCTATCCTGCCATGTTCACTGAGGCTGTATAAGAGACAGGTAGATAAGTATCTGAATGACTCTGCTTATTGATTTGTCGTATGCGTATAAGTGTACTGCTTATGACTGATTTATTTGTCCATGCATTGTACTACATCACTGAGTCACTTCCGTCTGTACTTGTTCTTGTATTCTTTAGAGTGTACTAGTGGCTCCGTAAGCCACGTTATTGTGCTACTTTCCGTAGTGTGACAGTATTGACCCGTTGTGGTTTTTCGTGCGCGCCAACAGGTTGTGTGAGATTCACACCCTCAACTCGAGCTACACTATCTCACAACTGTATATGTATATCTACATATAACATTATTCAGTCGAAAAAGAGCACATAGCGTAGCGAATGAGAGAAGAGAACTCACAGAATCCGTGAATCAATTTGTTTTGTTGTTTCTATCTCTGTCTTTCGCGAGCAGCGAGCATACCAAGGACAGCGTGAAATACAGAACACAACTGCTTTTGTATTGTACAAACCACTCGGTCAATAACTCAGTAAGCCAATCATACAAACACACTCTCAGCATCACCACTGTATGTGACTATCCCATTCTTCTAGTTCAGACCAAACTCATTCTAAAAACTTTATACTTTCCCAAAGTTTTGAACAAAAACTGAAAACAAATTATTGTGAAAAGAGAATAAGCATCCCGATCGCTTATTTCCACCAATCTTCTTCGTCATTACACACCGATATTCACCGACACGACGTGACTCATTTATACTAAACCCACAAAGTTCTAAGTGATGATTAAGAAGGTGATCAATACTCAAATCCACGTGGCCTAGGGAAGGGAGATGATCAACAGGGTTGATGGTATAAATGAGTAGGAGCATAAGTTATTGGTTATTTTTCGCTTAAGCTCAGGAAACGAAGATGCTTCTTGAGATTGGTGGGATACTTGGGGAGGCGATCCACGGTGTTGGCGGAATACATGGGATGGATGCGTAAATTATTGCTTAGGCTTTTGCCTGAGCTTCTGAAACGGAATGTAATCCACTGGTTGGGGGGATACATGAGGTGGGTGCGCAAGTTATTTTCTAGACTTTTGTCTGAGTTTCTAGTAAGGGAGGTTGTCCACAGAGTTGACGAGATACGGACTTTTGCCTGAGTTTCTAGTAGTGGAGGTGGTCCACGGGGTTGGCGAGAAACATTGGGTGGGAGCGCAGATTATTTTCTAGACTTTTGCCTGAGTTTCTTGGAAGGGAGGCAATCCACGGGGTTGGCGGGGTACATGGGGTGGGTGCGTAAATTATTGTCTAGGCTTTTGCCTGAGTTTCTAGTAAGGGAGTTGGTCCACAGGGTTGACGAGATACATGAGGTGGGTGCGCAATTTATTGTCCAGGCTTTTGTTTGAGTTTCTAGTAAGGGAGGTTTCTAGTAAGGGAGGTGGTCCACGGGATTGGCGATAAACATTAGGTGGGTGCGCAAGTTACTGTCCAGGTTGATGCCTAAGCTTCTGGAAAGGGGGGTAATCTGCGGGGTTGCTGAGATACATGAGGTGGGTGCGCAAGTTATTTTCTAGACTTTTGCCTGAGTTTCTTGGAAGGGAGGCAATCCATGGGGTTGGAGGGATATAGGGTTATCAAAAAGTTTCCGCCTAGAGTACTTCCAAAAGATCTACAGCGAGCAAATTTTGTTGTAGTAAAATACAGGTCCCTCGAACACTAACACACTTTTCATGGCTCGATTTGAATTTTTTCAAACCGTTCAAGGAGCTGCTTTCCTCATTTGACTCAGAGTATCTTTCAACAGCCGGCTCTTTGACGTTTTCGACATCCAGTCCCATCGTGCGAAGATGCTGTTTCAAATTTCCAGACAGAAAATAGTTGCTGGGTGCAAGGTCCAAACTATGGGACATGTGATTCAGTAATTCGAATCCACGTTCTCGTGTGGCAGCAAGCGCAACTCTTAATCTGTGGACGGGTGCGCTGTCGAAAAGCATGTGAAACCCACTATGGTTAGGTTAGAAAAAAGGGCCATTATTATTGAATGAGTCAGCTTAAGAGCATGAAACTTGGCATGGTGGATTTGAAGATTTTAGGCTACATGATCGCACTCAAAGTTTTGAGAAAAAAGGGATGGAACAGGTTGAGGCCGGAAACTTTTTGATACCCCTATACATGGGGGGGGGGTGCGTAAATTATTGTCTAGGCTTTTGCCTGAGTTTCTTGGAAGGGAGGCAATCCACGGGGTTGGCGAGATACATGGGGTGGGTGCGTAGATTATTGTCTAGGCTTTTGCCCGAGTTTCTGGAAAGGGAGGTGGTCCACGGGGTTGGCGGTATACATAAGGTGGGTGCGCAATTTATTGTCCAGGCTTTTGTTTGAGTTTCTAGTAAGGGAGGTGGTCCACGGGGTTGATGAGACACATTAGGTGGGTGCGCAAGTTATTGTCTAGGCTTTTGCGCGAGATAGTAACCCCGTGAGTTCCTTGGCTCAAAGTTTCACCGCATTCTATCAGTGTTGGTATTAGAGTTCGAGTAGAGTGTCTGCATACAAACCTAATTAAGCACTTCATTCAGTCTCAACACCTGTCTGAATAGAACTAATCCTTAGATTTTGAGAAACTCAAACTGAACAGTGGCAAACAGCTTGTCGAGGAGTCACAAAATGACAAAATTGACTGATTGAAATTTTTGAAGACCACGACCTTCTTTTTGTTGACGACCAATGAACACGTGTTGCCTTTTGCCTGAAGCCAACGCCGCTTTACCACTGAGCCAGCCAGCCGGACTCACGGGAAAATCCCGGCCAACAGACCAATTCACCATTGCCAACAATTCACTACTGGCCCAGTTGGACTCAAGGAAAAGTTCCGACCAATGGACCAGTGCGCCCCTTTACCTAAAACCAGCGCTACTTTACCACTAGCCCAGTCAAACCCAAGGGAAAATACCGCGCAGTGGACAAGTGTGCCCCTTTACCTGAGACCGGCGCGGCACGTGTGCCCCTTCATCTGACACCGGCGCGACACGTGTGTCCCTTTACCTGAGATGGGCGCAACTTTGCTGCTGACAGCGTCGCAGTCAAAGGAAAATCCTGACCAGCGGACCCGTGTGCCCCTTAGCTTGAGACCGGCGCCTGTTTACCATTGGCCCAGTCTAACCCAAGGGAAGTGCTGACCAAAGACCCGTGTGTCCCTTTACCAGAGACCAGCACTTATTTACCACTGACGGGAAAATTCTGACCAACGACCCATGTGCCCCTGTTTACCATTGGCCCAGTCGAACCCAAGGGAAAATCCTGAAATCCCTTGTGCCCCTTTGCCTGAGGTCGGCGCCTTTTATCATTGGTCCAGTCGAACCCAAGGGAAAGTCCTGACCAACGGACCCGTGTGCCCCTTTACCTGAGACCAGCAACTGTTTACCACTGGCCCAGTGGAACCCAAGGGAAAGTCCTGACCAACGGACCCGTATGCCCGTTTACCTGAGACCGGCGCCTGTTTACCATTGGCCCAGTCGAACCCAAGGGAAGTGCTGACCAAAGACCCGTGTGCCCCTTTACCAGAGTCCAGCACCTGTTTACCACTGGCGGGAAAATTCTGACCAACAGACCCATGTGTCCCTTTACCAGAGACCAGCACCTGTTTACCACTGGCCCAGTGGAACCCAAGGGAAAGTCCTGACCAACGGACCCGTGTGCCCCTTTACCTGAGACCGGCGCCTGTTTACCATTGGCCCAGTCGAACCCAAGGGAAGTGCTCACCAAAGACCCGTGTGCCCCTTTACCAGAGTCCAGCACCTGTTTACCACTGACGGGAAAATTCTGGCCAACGACCCATGTGCCCCTTTACCAGAGACCAGCACCTGTTTACCAATGGCGGGAAAATTCTGACCAACGGACCCGTGTGCCCCTTTACCTGAGACCAGCAACTGTTTACCACTGGCGGGAAAATCCCGACCAATGGACCCGTGTGCCTCTTTACCTGAGACCGGCGCATGTTTACCACTGGCCCAGTCAAAATCAAGGAAAAACCCCAACGGATGGGAACAGCGCTACCACTTCGTCTCAAAACCATGTCAGGTAACAAAACCATGTGCTAGGATTTTGTTGTAACGTTAATCGACATTATTAGGATTATTGGGCTCCAAATCGGATTTGCAGGGAGCCCCTTCACCCCTGAGAATGGCTTGCTGGATTAAAAAAATCTTATATCTGTTTGATTCTTTGAATCCAGTTGTTTAGTTTCACCATTATTTTTTGAATTTTTATTACTAGACTGTGTACCCGGCTTTGCTCGGGTCCTGGCAAAAATAGCGAAAAATCAATAAAATCGATAAGTCGATAGTGCTGTACAAAACGGTTGTCATATTCGTGTTCAGCGTATTGACATACCTCAGTGACATGTCTTCGCCGCGCAGGCGCAAAATTAGCGAAAAATCAGTAAAATCGATAAATCAATAGTGCTGTACAGAACGGTTGTCATATTCGTGTTCAGCGTGCTGACATACCCCAGTGGCATGTCTTCGCCGCGCCCGGGGCAAAATTAGCGAAAAATCAATAAAATCGATAAATCGATAGTGCTGTAGAAAACGGTTGTCATATTCGTGTTCAGCGTATTGACATACCCATGTCTTCACCGTCCCTGAAGCAAAATTGGCGAAAAATCAATAAAATCGATAAATCGATAGTGCCGTACGAAACGGTTGTCATATTCGTCTTCAGCGTATTGACATACCCCAATAGCCATGTCTTCACCGTCGCTGGGGCAAAACAAGCGAAAAATCAATAAAATCGATAAATCGGTAGTGCTGTACGAAACGGTTGTCATATTCGTCTTCAGCGTATTGACATACCCCAATAGCCATGTCTTCACCGTCACTGGGGCAAAACAAACGAAAAATCAATAAAATCGATAAATCGATAGTGCCGTACGAAACGGTTGTCATATTCGTGTTCAGCGTACTGACATACCCCAGTAGACATGTCCTCGCCACGCCTGGGGCAAAAATAGCGAAAAATCAATAAAATCGATATAATCGATAAACTAATCAATAATCCCAGGTGCAAAGTAGCCTAAAACCTACGCCGGCCCTTAGGGAGGTGTCACCCTATAACAAGGAAGATAAAGATCTAAGAAGAAAAAAGCGGACAATGTGGAAATTTAGGCCAGGGGCCCCTTTTTAAAGTACTCATCACAACACTGCGTATCGACAATGCGCTGAGAGTCGACGCGCAGTAACAGACGCGTTCTCGGGAATTAGCGACCAAATCTTTTAATATAGTAGGATCTGTAAATTGGCGTGGTATATCCACGTACAAATAAATAAATATTCGGGTAACGCATTCGGATGATGGGGGTTTCCAATATTCGAATAACCAAATATATTCGGAAATTGGCTTTTTCGAATATCCTCGTATATAAATCATGGTAGTGCAACAAAAGCTGAGAGAGAGCTCAGGCGGGTGGGGACCAGCATGTGATACCATGCTCTGATAATGGGCCTCAGTTAGAGGCAGTACTCGTGAGTATGCGAAGCTGACGGGTCATTTGGCCGATGTTTTCGTGCACAGACGTAGTGGGAGTCGGGCACATTCAGGATTTTGCGGTGAGACCAACGTCTGGCGGTCTCGAGCCCTCAGGGCGAGACAGTTTTACAAGATTTGACGTTGCATAGGCTTAGACTTATTAACACAACACTGTTTCGAAGCACTGTATAATAATCACCTGGAAACGGTGGAGACATGCCGTGGAGAAGGTTGCGTAGCGATGAGATTCACACGGTTTCCTCGCTAGGGATTTGCCCTTTGCTGACATCTCATTGAGGTCCCACGTGAATTATGCAGCCTTAGGATCCGCCTTTATTTTAGAGAAGGGCAGTATAACCAAATATAACCAAATAACCAAATACCAAATAGAATGAACGAACGAAGAACGCGTCATCATAATCTGTTGTAACATTTTCTGAAAGCAGTTGTGCGATTGAACTTCCTGAATATTTCCTAACTTTCATCCATTACTCTCGAGAAGATTTCCAAAGAGTGCGGGTGCACTGATGACGGACAAATGTGTTGGAGCCCGTAGTTCGGAAAAACAACGGACGCAGAAAGTGGGCGGGAGGGGGGGGGGGCGTGGGAAAAAAAGTGGGGCCCCCCGTTTTGGGGACCCAGACGGAAAATAAAATTAATAAAAATATTAATTATAATAATAAATAATTAATAAAAATTATGTTAAAAATAATATTAGAAATAAACAAGTAAAAATAAACTGATGCAAGGTTTTCATATGTATTGTAAAGTAATTCCAAAAATTTGCCGACCCATTCTCGTCCTCCCCTGTATTCGCCATTGGTGTCCACCGATTGAGAATAGGCCCGCGGTAGCCCAGTAGTGGAGAAAACGGCAGGGTACGGGCTCACCTATGAAGAAAGAGTCCACCATGGCCCAGTAGTGAGGAAAACGCCGGGTCACTGCCAAGAGGTACCCGAGACAATTACCGCCAAATGGCCGCATCAGCGGCGAGATCGGCTACTGGCAGCTGGACTGTACCCATTGCCGTCCCAGCGCGAACCACCCCAAGCTCCGCCCACATAGCCAATGCCGCGTGCGACGCTCGCAACGCGACGAACGAGTCCGAGACAATGGAAGCGAGCGAAAACGAAGGAAGAGGATTAGATATTTCATCCCGAGGGTCAGTAGTTTAGAGAATGATATTATCAGTGATCCTGCTGATCGAAAGTGCGGAATTTCACACTCATAAGAGAACGCGTGAAATTTTGCGTTTATCACGGATTTTTTTTGAACCAGGTCCCAGGCGTCATCAGTAATGTCGAAATTTTTGTGATTTTTAAAGCAGTGTCCAGGCTTCAGTATTAGTACCCAAAGCCGATCCAGTGCCGGCTCCGCTCTTTCTTATTTTTTATTGAAAACATATCGAATCTTGTCTAAGGTTGTGAAGACATGTTTTAATGTCCATCAGTATGGCACTTCTCTATTCTCTTGTGCTGCGTACGGCACTCCAACGCGTATTAACTTGTTGAACAGGCACCCCTAAATTTGACAAGTGTTTTGTGGCAGACCTCAAAAACTTCAAGAATCAAAATTTTGCCTAGGCACTTCCTTTAAGTGAAAGTATGCATTCATAGATTTTTTCAGCACCAGCAACAATATTGTATGGTTCACTACGCGATTTATCGCTTTTTATCTCATCGTAATTCCAAGTAGTCAATACCGGATGAAATGTAACTTAGTGGCGATCCTAGGCAGTGCTGTCCCTGAGGCATGCCTGCGGGGTAACTGCATGTCTGCGGGTCAATTCTCGCACCCTGGCATAGACTAGATGCCACATTGTTTGACTAGAAAGTATCTTACCACTAGATGAACTCAACCTGAATGAGAAAAAAAGACCAAGGTTCGATCATTTGAACTTCACTTTAGCCTATGAACTTCAATTTAGTCATCGTTTGCTTTGTCATAGAGACAATTGTGAGGGAAAGTTTGAAATAAGTGTACCGAAATCACTCACAATTCTTAAGAAATGATTTACTTTCCTTCATTTGTACACATTCAAAAAAAATTAGGCATCATCAGATTTCCACAAGGAAAATTACGCACCGGCGGCAACTTCCATAAGGAAAATTTCGCAGCTGCGGCATAATAGGCGGGGCTTGTGGCGTACACGGCGGACGAGTCTGCTGACGCTGTAACCAGCTCAGCAGCGCTGATCTGGGCAGTTCCTGGCAGCCGCCCCACCTCCGCCTAATTAGGTCGGGTACCTCTTGACCGTTTCCCGAAAACGCCAGGATGCAGGTCCATGGATGTAGAACTCAGACACTTCATTCGGATGGCCCGCTCTACCATCACCGGCCGGGGGATCTCCTTCGGAGCCCGGCCGGCAATGGTAGAGGATGCCGGCCGGTGATGGGTCTCCGCTCGACCGGAACTGCTCCAAATGGAATGGGTTCAGGCACTGCTGCTCAAATTCGAATGACCAGGACAGTGTTGTCCACGATTACCCATCAATTGGCCGCCGACAGCGTGACTACTTCTGGTAGCTCTCCTTTTGGTTGTGCATCGCATTCACCGCCACTGTGGCTCCATAGTGATCCTTCGTAGTGTAAAAGCAATGGAAATCTGTAGATTTTAATCAGAAATAGGGAAAAGTGGCTCTTTACAATCGGAGCCCTGCCGACAAGGGTACAGCGGCTCGGCCGGTGGTGGGTCTTCGCTCAGCCAGAACTGCTCCAAAGCGAGTTGGTGCAAGCGCTACTGTTCCATGTTCCAAATCGAGTGCTGAGGGCAGCGTTGTCCATGATTACTCGCCAACTGGCAGCCGGCCTGACGACCTCCGGCAGCTTCGGCCTTAGGCTGCATAGTATAATTGCAACCGAATCGAACAATTATTCAGTTATTCGAATAAGCTATTCGAATCGAATCATTCGAAAATTCGAATATTCGAAAAAGTCAACTTTCAAATATATTCGATTATTCGAATATTCGAAAAAGTCAACTTTCAAATATATTCGATTATTCGAATATTCGAAAGCCCCATTATTCGAATACGTCGCCCGAATATTCGATATTCTAATCACATGAAATGATTCAGAGACGTTTGTCTTGTGCTGGCTTAGTTTTGTGTCGGAAGAAGGCATCCTATACATTACAGAGTGGTCCTGTGGCGATTTCCTTTCGGGCAAACAACATGCAACACCTTTTACTCATCCATCACGCTCTCAGTGAAGAGTTTGGAGAGAATTATTAGATGTTGATATAAGTCCTTGCGCTTTCTTTCAGTCGCAATTTTTCCCGTGCCATTACCATTCCTTCACAAAGTGCTTACAATCGTACGAGAGCGCTTTTCTTTTTCTGCAATTCTGTCATCATGAGGTCTTGCAAAATGTTAACTTACCACATTTCCACACTTAGGAAGGAAAATGCTGAGTTGAAAAGAGACACCATTTTCGCTCTAAATTCAATAGGGAACCAGAAAACATGCGATGCTGCTCCAACGCGTAGGTTTGGTAGAACTTAAACGTGAGGGAACACTATGAGCCAAGTTCCCGGAATGCAGCTCAGATGATGTTAGCTTGATGATGGCTGAGTGGCCCCAGAGGTTACCAACGGGTATGATTTTTGAGCCGATCCGATTGGATTTTCTGATTGGAGTGCTGAATTACTCCATTTGAATAGTATGTCTGAGAAGTGCGGTGCCCGTCTAGAGCATGCAATTCCTCTCAAGTTATTCCCACACCTTTATGAAAAAAAAACTGGCTGATCGTGATGGTTGGCATCTCCGAGACAAAATATGTTTTTATGTTATGAGGCAGCGAATGAGTGACTGTTTCAAACGCAACTCGCTTAAGTAGTTTGAGGAGTTTTGGTGGTCTTTTGAACTTTCTCACTGAACGCTAGGAGAAGCAGTGTCAATACAGCTGTTCCTCATGCACTCAACGCTTGTTCTCGTAGTGCAGAGCCTCAAGGAAAATGTTTAAGAAGAATGGGTTGTAACATTCTTGTAGAGCAGGATTAGCGCTTTCGAATCGTCAATCACATCTGATGTTAACTATCAAGAAAACTGGGCCGTGTGCTTCTGGAGTGTGCGAAAAACGCACCGCCATCCGCTCACTCTGAGCGGTGAGAACTGCAACTGAAAAAAAAAAGCGCAAAGACTTATGACAACACCCAATACTTTGTTTTTGCTTTTGTTGATACTCTATTTTTTAATTTAATTTTTGATTCATTTTCTGGATTCATTTGCCTGGATTAGTTGAACTCACTTGAAATTTTGGTTCTTAAGTTGATTTCTTTGGATTACGTGATGGCCTCTTGCCGGTTTCTTGCGACAATAAATTTGAGGGTGCCAGCAACACGTGTTCTGAATTGCTAGAGTCTTGAGTCTATCTAAAACTTCGATCTAGGACTTTCATTCGAATTATTTATCCGAATAATTCATTCGAATAATTATTCGAGGTTCGAATATTCGAAAAACCCGATTTTCGAATATATTCGATTATTCGAATATTCGAATTTTTCCCAAAAATGTGCAAGTATACTGCATAGTGCCTCTCACAGAGGAGCTGTGGGCTCGACGCCGCTTCGGATCCGTAGGTATAGAAGGGCAACACAAATAAGCAAATTCTCATCAGAATTAGGGAAAGATGGACCTTTGCAAAGTCCTTCCGTGTTTCCGTAGGGCTAACTTTCTTCTACTATCGAGTAGATTCGAATCAACCTGAGCATTGTTTCTCAATGTTTGAGAGTCTGCTGCTTTATCCACTCGGCCATCCGTGCTTCTAATCTCCTTTGCTCGGCTGATGCCTCCATTCTTTATCACTTCTCTACTATCATCAACTGACCCTTGCGACCGACCGACCGGAAGAATGGGTTGCTCGACCTGGCCGGCCGTTGATGGGCTGCTGCCCAGCCGGTAGATGGTGATGGTCGAACTTGCCGGCCGGTGATCAGCAGCCGCCGTCCAGTCGTAGGTATGGTAGAGTGTGCCGACCGATGATGGGCTGCAGCTCGGCCGGTCGGCACCTACTGGTCGGGGGGTCGACCGCTCCAAGTGTCTGAGAAGAGGTCCGCCCTGGTCCAGTGGTGGAGAAAATAGCAGGGTACAGGTCCACGGTTGGGGAAAAGGGTCCGCCGTGGCCCAATAATGGGGAAAATGCCAGGGGACGGGTTCTCCTATGGATCGGGTCCACAGATGAAGAAGGGGCCGCCATGGCCCAGTGGAGAAAACGCCAGGATACGGTTCCACGGATGGAGATTTGGTTCATCGTTGCCCAGTAGTGGAGAAAACGGCCGGGTACTGGGTCTCCGATGAAGTCTGGGTCCGCCCTGGCCCGATAGTGGGGTAAACGCCAAGATGCACCTCTGCCGATTCGCACTGCATTGCTTACATTTAAATGTTCGGGTACTGAAGCCATCTGCAAGGTACTTGTGTGCAGAGTATACATTGGTATTCGGGTTTTCTCTTTTCGAATAATCGAATATTTCAGTTTTTTGAATAGTTCGGATATTCGAATAACCGAATATTTCAACTTTCGAATTATTCGAATATTCGTTCGAAAATATTGGTTCGAATACCAATGTATAGTGCAGAGTTAGGGGTGGAAAGAACAATAGGTAGTATCATTGCATCGGAAAATGGCTTTATATGTAGATGCGTAATTAAAAGCTTGCAAGTACAGCAAGGAAGGTCATGAGAAGAACGGAAGCCCGTAGTTGGCACGGCGATCAGACTGGTAGAATCCACACAATCGGTAAGGAGAACTTTGTATTTGAGCCCAATTAAAGTCTCTGTTATTTTCCTAAGCATTTCGCATGTGCGAAGCTTTTGCACATTCCTCAAGTGGCTACCCCGCCTCACTTTCTAGTGTCCCGAGCGTCGCTAGTTCGAATATATTGGAAAAGCGAAAATTTCGAATATTTGAATTTTCGGGAGGGGGACCTTTCATACGAAAAGCAATTAGCGAGACTCGTCTCGCACCTCGTTCGCACCTTGTTAAGTGTTGCCAACGTTCCACATACACTTCCAATAATTCTGACTATCCTGATCATTCACTGGCTGCTTAACCAATTTACGTCATTCTGCCAAATATTGACTTCCAGAATAATTCACCGGCACGTTTACCTAGTTTAAAAAGAGTTTCTGCTATCGATTGAGCAGATTTCTTTCTTGATGTTTAGGCAAGCATTCCAGGGAAAACTCCCTGCCCCATCTTTCTTTTCACTTTTCATTCGACAAGCTAAGGGAGAAACCTCTGAGAAGGGATGTTTTGCAGGGGTGAAACAAAAAGCGGCAGAAGCACTAAAAGGTACCAAACAATGGAGCTTGGAATTGTTCTGAGCACTGGAAAAGTATCTATATAAGTGCCTTGATTCAAGTGGAGAGTACTTTGACTGTCACTGAAGTTTGAGCGCTTAAATATGAGCACACGAATTTTTGTAGCAAAATTCTGGCAACTTTTAAGTCTAACATAAATATTGGTCAGGATGTGAATGAAATGGCTAGTCGCACTCATTGAGTGGTCAAGGTGATCAGAATCATCGATCTGGATATATTATGAGAGGTAAGCCAGAGTGCTCTTCAAGGTGCGAGCGAGGTGCGAGACGACCTCGTTAATTAGTTTTCGTATGAATGGTCACCCACCCGAATTTTCGAATGATTCGATTCGAATGATTTATTCGAATAACTGATAATTATTCGATTCGGTTGCAAGTATAGTATACACCCCCCTGTACATTCCTAGGAGAAAAGTTTAGAGTTAACTTTGTGACAGTACGAAACACTTTGCTCTGAATCGCCTGATGCTAAAGAGAAACTCGACCGTTTACTCAAACTTTCCGTGCACTTCACTTTCGAGTTAGCGTTAGTTTCAAGAGGAATGCAGGGTTTGACACTTATTCATCTCAGCACAAAATTTCAGCGTATTACTGTGAGATGGCACAGCCATAGCTACTCTAAGGCAAAGACTGATAGTTCACAAGTCCGCAATAAAAGTTGATTCACGATCTTTTTATGATAAAATTACTTGTCAGCATAAATATGCAATTTTAAGGGTTTTCTGGAACAGCTTTCAAGGAACTTTCATTGTACGAAGAGCACAGAGGTCTGCTAGAATACGAAAGAGCATTCAATGAGTTGTGTGAAAGTGAGTGTCACATGCGCTGCAATTTCTCTCTCAATATATAGAATCTGCTAGCATTTCAAACACGAGAATGAGAGAGGACACCACCATTAAAACTCCCGGATTTTAGTCATATGTTTGAACTAAATGTTAAGATCTGATAAACCGAGACAATGTTATGGAACGGCTGCGAGCCGAACAGTTCGAGGCTTACTTCGGTGAGCAGATAAACCTG